>CM045766.1:150827008-151427008 GCA_025200525.1 Camellia lanceoleosa | reverse complement strand
GAATGGATATTACCATTGTCTCTCCAAGAGGCTATATAAAGTTCAAATTATTTTTTGCTAGGGCAAAGTTGATAGGGAGGAAACGAGAATTCACCACCGTACCAATTTTTTTTTTTTTGGTATATGTTAAGTTTTTTGGGTATATGTTAAGTTCAAGGGCTATGTAAAAATATTGTCTAATGTGTTAAAATTATTTAATTTGCATCAATTTTACCCACTAAATGTTGATTGGTTTGATTTACAATTTGAAATTTATAATCTACTCTCAAAACTGCTCTATCTCATCATAATTTTTTTTGGATGATTGGGTGTTCGGACTTGTTTACGCGTATTTCAACTAATCTCAGGACCCATGTAAAGCGCACCTTCTATGTGGATTAGGTAAATCTCGGACAGAGTGTGCGAGCATGGGATTGCTCCTAATAAAATTTGAATCTAAGACCTACAGGGAGTATATAAATATCAAAGTAAAAATCATTTTAAAAGAGATTTGAGATGTAACATTTGGAACAAATTAGTGTTAATAAAATCAATTAGTGTTATATATATAAAAAATATTATGCAAATTAATATTATATATTATCTAAATGATTAATATTTATTTAAGATTATTCTTAAATCAACTAATAGGTTAAAATTGCTTATATTGTGATTTAGTTACAGATAGCAAATTTGTTAATCTGCCATTATAGTTTGGTTTTAATTTTGTCCTCCATTTTATTAAATATCTCTATTTGCACTTCAAGGTTTGAATTTTTTTATTGAATATCTGTATTTACACTACAAAATCAATTATTCTTTTTATTTTTATTTTTTTATTACATTCTTTAAAATTTTGAATTTTTATTTTTATCTATATTGATCATAATTTAAACATACCTTCATTTTAAGTATGTATCAAACTATTCGGGTTTGTTTTATTAAAAACTTAGTTGAGATAAGAAGTCAAATTTAAAACTATTTTTAAAATTATTAAAATTTTAAGTTAAATTTAAACAATATAATATTCGGACTCAATAAATTTATATATATTATAAAATAAAATTAGTTGAACTTGATTGTATTTAATTCATTAATAATTCATTTGAGATTGATTTTCAAGTTAATATTGAATAACTTACTATTTGACTCGACTTCACTTATTTGTTTTTTATTTTTTATTTTTTATTTTGAATAAAAAAATATAAATATAAATTTAAAAAATGAGTGTGATCTGGGAGCTTCTATTTGCACACAATATCCACTCTTTGCACATCTTTCTCGCTACACACATCTAAAAAATTAATCCTAAATTATTTTATTCACTGCATACACCTTTCATTGCACATCTACCCTCATATACACACACATATCCAGACCCTCAAACCCAGCTCTTCAAATGGTGCAAATACACACTCATTGAAGCTGCATCTCTCACACACATCTCTCACACAAGTCTATCTCTCACACCTTTCATCCCCAAAGCTGCATCTATCAAGACATCTCATTGAAACATTGAAAAATCTCATTAAACCATTGAAGGAATTCTTCACATTTGGAGAACTTTGGTTAGTTTACTAATTTCAATCTTTATTCCTATTTAATTTGTAATGTAGGGTTTGTTTTTACTATTTTCGAAACGAACGAACGCATAGCCCATCGAAATGAGCAATCTGTTCCTCATTCGGAACTGGTTTTCTGAAAGTAAACAACTTGTTCGGAAGTAGAAATCCGAAAATTATCATTTATTTCAACAGTAGATTTCCGAAATGTTTTCATTCTTTCGACATTCAACTTCCGAAATTAATTTTTTTTTTTCGGTTTTCAACTTCCGAATAGAATATATATTTTCAGTTTTCAACTTCGAATGATTTTGTTTTGTTTTTTTTCCCCCCATCTTTTGTATATTCTTTTTACAATTGTATAATCATTAAATATATTAATTTTTGCAGATAATATGGATTCTGAATGTCAACAACGTGTCCTACCTACTGCTTCAAATAGACGACATCGTGAATTGGATGTTGACCATGAACGGGGACATGGGCGTGGGCGTGGGCGAGGACGAGGTCAGGGTCGTGATCCAGTTTCGATAGAATATGATATCCCCAGTGCCAGTCAAAGTCAGAGCCGAAGCCAAAGACGAGTTGAAGGTGATGATATGCCTGACATTACCATGGAGGATGCCTTTTTACCCGATTCTCCTACTGTCTAGGAAGAGTACCTTACTCATGCTTTTCCAGGTGGATTGACTGATCCATCAATACTGTGGAGTTTCAATAGTCATGTCGCTGCAGCTGTTTGGCACGGGGAGGTAAACATTCCTAAGTAGAAGTAAAATTCATTTGTATATGATTTTTTTTTTTTTGGTGTTATATGGTAGTTTCTAATGAGATATTCATTTGTGTTATAGGAAAGAGGGCCCCTAAAGTGTCATAATCACTCTTCGAAGATCCTTGCATGGCCATGGTGGTTAGTAGACAACAACATTAGATTCAAAGCCATTATTGAGCGGTCTGGGCTATCACAGTTAGCTCGTTGCACTTATCGATTTGTCAACAAGCTTCTAATCTCTAGTTTTGTTGAGAGATGGCAACCTGAGACGAACACATTTCATATGACAATTGGTGAGATGACCTTGACCTTGGATGATGTTGGCACTATTCTTAGCCTTCTCATTGTGGGTAGATCAGTCAGCGTACCAGATATAACGGATCTTCATGGAGTTACACTACTAGTTTCTGGCTTGGGGATTACTGAATGTGTAGCACATGACAAGGTTTCTACTGCTAGTGGGAATTCAGTCAGGCTTGAGTGGTTGCGAAGTCAGTTTGCTGGTGTCATAGATTCAGACCCAGAAGAGGCTATATAGTGCGCTGCTAGAGCTTATTTGTTGTTTCTGTTGGGATGTATGCTCTTCAGTAACAAGAGTGGTGGCAAGGTTCCTGTTGTTTACCTTGCCTTATTGATAGATTTAGGATCCATTCATACTTATGCCTAGGGTGCTACTACATTAGCATTTTTATACAGACAGTTGGGGTATGCTAGCCGGTCCGGTGTTAAGCAGATGGGTGGTTATATAACTCTTTTGGAGGCGTGAATTTATGAGCACTTCCGAGCATTCCAACCTCACCAGAACATGGGCTACAATGAAAACATGTCACACATGTACCATTGGGCATCTAGGAGAGAGGCGAGTTCCTCCATTGATTATTTGAAATCTTTTCGAGCGGAGCTTGATAGTTTGGTAGCGACTAATGTAAGTCTACTCGTCCTGAGATAATTTTAACACTTTCCATTTATCTTACCCTTTATATACTTTAATTCAAAAACACTTTACGTTTACAGGTTATTTGGGATCCATACCACAGTTGCAAAGACTGGCATCTATGTAACCCAGTTACATTCTACCATGGATGCTTGAAATGCTTAGACGTGGTCGAACCTTATCATCCAGATAGAGTTCTGAAGCAATTTGGCAGGGTTCAAACCATCCCAGATGCATCTCTGGCTCCCACTCGTGGTGCTCGAGACAACATATTTGCACGATATATAGTCATGTATAGATACTTGGATAGGATCTGGGAGGCTTTGGATAACTATGTGTTATCTGAGCAACGGAGGAGCACACCAGTTCGTCAGACTTGGGAATGCATACCGGGTTACATGGATTGGTATGAGAATATCACACACCTATATGTTGAGCACACTGCTGAACCACGTGTCCACGAACATCAAGATTTCAGCCAACATGCCGATGTAATATATTATCCTATTTTATGCATTTGTAACTTAATTTTTCTTTTCTGATATGTTTCCTAAAATGTGATATTCTTTTCAAATGCACCGTATTACACATGCACTGAGGATTGCACATCCTATCATTCAGGCTACTTATGAGGCCCGGATTCGACATCCTCATCGACTCTACCAGGCTATCGAGGCTATGGCTCATATCCTTGAAGGTCAGTACATTGACGAAGCTGGACCTAGTTGTACTGGAGGTCACTTTTCATCTCTGACATTAACATATAGTCGTAGGCCTAATCGTAGGCATACAGTTGATTCGTGACATGTTATTTGTTAGTTGATGAATTTTTTGTGGTGTTTTTTGTAAGATGACATTACTGTAATGGTAACAATGGTTGATATTTTCTTATTAGAATGGAATGGCAACAATGGTTGATGACATTAATTTCTTCCATAATTCTAACATTGTCAAATGCATACATGTGTCATTCGACATTAACAACATCAAATGTCTCTCGAGTAGCTACAGTATCATGAATAATGTCCTTGAAATGCTGAATGCGGTGCACATATGCATCATCCTAGTCAACAGCGGAAGGGTGACGGTATTTTCACCAATTAATGGCTATAGGAGGAATTGGATGGCCTGGCTGCAAAAAAACTGCACCAAATGTCAATTGAGTTAGTGGTCATACCTCATAACTTCCTATACATGCACAAATTGACAAGTTTCTCTTATACCTAGACGAAATGATTTCCGTTGACAAACCTAATGACAATCTCACGTCTATCAAATTGAGGTACTGACATTGTTCTAAGAGGTAAAAATGTGAGACATTGCTGTAATGACAAGTGGTATAACACAAGATTATAGCACAATGTAACAAAATGCCCCATGTCTGGCATACAATCTCTTTTAATTTCCTCAAAAGCTTCAATCGTATGGTTCTATCATTTTCGTTGAACTTTTTCACAAACAACTCTACTTCTGCATGACAAGTCACCTCTGTTTCCTCTTCTTTGTTGCATATGGAGATATGAAGTTGCCTCCACTGTGAGTGTATGGTAGCAAGTGGTATAAGACGATCTTGTCTGATGTAATCAACAATCTCATGGACACAAGGTAAACCACGAGTGTGGCAAGGATGCATCCACAAGCTTCAGCATCAATACCAATGGAATTGGCTCTCTTACTCTCTCTAAGCAAATACTCTAATGCAGAGATAAACACATTACACCGTAGCTCCCTGAACTGAGAAGGTTTAAATTGATGTTGCACAATAATTAGACTTTTCTCAAATGAAGCCTTGATATCAATGTGTTGCAACTCAAGCAGACTGTGTATTTTCTCAAATGATGCCTGAAATAAGACTTGACATGAACCCAATTGTCTTTTAAGTTTTGCATGTGCACTCTCAGCTCTGTTCAATTCAATGTAAGTCAAATAAAAATCAAGAACATGGCACTTATTAATAACTTATTGAACAAAAGTAATCTTATCGGTTGGTTGTAACATTGTCACAATGCATACACGTGTCTATCCATGCCAACACAATTTTCTCCTTGTAAGGAACCAACCAAGTATCCATGACGTAGTTGAATGCATCGGGATAACTGCTGAATTCCTTAAGTAATGATTTAAGACGCTCATCATATTGAATTTCAGAAGATGAATACACTAAAAAGTTCCACTCATAGTTGAACTTCTCCCATTTCTGCTGTGTCTCAAACATTTTCTTGCATTTGGTCAATACATTCTTACTGATATACCAACGACATAATAAATGTCTGCCAGTCGGGAATATCTTCTGTATGACATTCATTAAGGCTAGCTCTCTGTCAGTAATAATAATCACTGGCAAAACAAAACCATCCATGACTTCATGTAATGTAGCTAACACCCACACATAGTTATCGGCCCTCTCATATTGTAAGTATGCGAAAGCTACAAAGAAAGTCATTTCAGTTGATATCACTCCCACAATTTCAAGAAGAGGAAGACGATATCTGTTGATTTTATATGTGCAATCCATAATTAATATACGTGGGAAAGACTGAAATAAGTCCAAACTGGTCGGATGTGCCCAAAACAAGTCTGTCACAGTCATCATGGACTCTTCACATCGATGATGCTCAATGTAATTATACTTGGCCAATTCACCAAATAAGCGTTACATCTATGATCTTCCATCTCTCTATACCACCCTGTTTCGATGGCGTACATTGTAAATGGTTTTAAGTGTGCTTACATTGAGGGCATCTCGCTGTTTCAAGGTTGCTAGGATTCCTTTTGGCCTAACCATGCTCTTTGACATATCCGTTAACAATGCTTTCTCATCATTTGATAGCCTCCCCACATATGAATTGTAACGCCCTCAAAATAAACCCATAAATCATACATTCAAGACATCCATAAACTTAAGAGAACAAATCATAATTCTACTTATCAGAATATTCATTACCAAAGTATTACACGTTGACATCAAAAGTAAATGCCTTACGAGTTTATAACTTTCCAAGCCAACACTTGGTTACAAAAAAAGAGTACTAACTCAAAGAACAAAATAAGCCCTTGGTTTAATTTACATGTAATACATAAAATAATCACAAAAAGGAAGCCTTCAGCTTCTACAACCTTCCAAGCTACATCCTTGGAGGCGGCATATCACCTGCACCTGAAAATGATGTCCCATATAGGATGAGCCAATGCCCAGTAGAGATATGCTAAACATAACATGAGCAATAACTAAAACATTAGCATTTGATAAATGTTACCACTTATAAATCAACTTTCAACATTACCCAGTTCCATGACAAATATGTTCATGTTTCATTCCACTTTCCTTTACTTAACCAATTTTCAATTTATGAACATGGCCCAAAACCTGGCCAAACAATTTAATGAGACTACCACTCATATCAAAACACTTCCTTTTCAAATGAGTTAACAACTCATATCAACAATACTTCAATTTCAAATGAGATAACAACTCATAATAAAACACTTCTATACTTCACAAATGATACACAGATTTGCTGTATCAATGGAGTCCATCCCCTATCTCCTCCCAAATAACATCCGGTTTAGGAGTCCATCCCCTATCTCCTCCCAAACCGTGGAGTACATCCCTTATCTCCTCTCATACAATACAATGTATATAAACACTTATCATATACAAGATCAATCAATATGCATATTCGATGTATTATTCCAACCGTCATATTCAATGACATATTCAACGTGATTAGTTTCAGTTTTCCCTAATCAACATACAGTGTCTACACAATTAAGACTATCCTCCACCGATAGCCCAAAGCAGTTATTTATAAACAGAAAATAAATGTATCAACAGATGAATTATCAATATTTTCAAAGGTGAGTGATTAATTTATCCAACTCCACCATTCATTTTCATAACTTCTCAATTTCATTATTTCTAACTCAATTTCATATTTTCATAACTTTCCAAATTAATTCATAACAACAAATTAAGGCTTTCTCCCCTTTTTTCTCAACTTTGATCCAAAGGCTAAAATATTTTCATTAAACATCAATAACCTCATTTTAAGACCCAAAATATACATGTATGAGTTAAAAGAACAAAACCCTTCTTTATATATTTTGAAATCCTAACCCTCAAAATTACCCAACTTCAACATTACATCAAAATGACTACAAGTTTATGTCAAAGACCATAAATATGAGTAGTTATCCCTACCTCAAATGGAGAGGCCCAAAGGTGATGATGAAGAAATTCGAAATGCTCCAAAACCAAAGATTTTCAGATTGAAATGTAGCCCAAGCCAAGCTTTACACTTTTTGCAAAGGAACTAAGGGAGAAGGTCACTCAAGCTAGATGATTTCTTAGAGAGAAGTTGTATCATAGAGAGAGGAGCTCTCAAATGAGGGTTTTGAAAAGTAAGAGAGAGAGAGAGAGAGAGAGAGAGAGAGAGAGAGAGAGAGAAAGTCGAAAAAGTGATCCAAAAAGTGATTTCACGAACTGATATACAAACAGGTACGCTCGAGCGTGGAACGCCCCACTCGAGCGTCAGACACAGATTTACGCTCGAGCGTCAAAAGCTCTGCTCGAGCGCCGGATGCACACTTCCAGAAGTTTTGCAGTCGATGGTCCCCGCTCGAGCGTGAATGTGGACGTTCGAGCGTCCGATGACCTGCAGAACAAAATACTGGAAAATGAATAATCACGCTCGAGTGTCAAAATGCCCGCTCGAGCGAAGAAGCAAAAACAAAGGGCCCGCTCGAGCGTCAAAAGGCCTGCTTGAGCGTGAAGGTCAAAATCTGGGCATCAACTTTTGGTTTCTAAACACAACTAACATGTTCCTAACACAACCCAAGATTCAAACACAAAGAGTAAAGGATAGAAATGAGAATAAGACAATGGCTAACATCTATGGAACCGAGTCCGGAATACAATTAAATAATGAAGGGAAAACCGGGATCGCTATATGAATGTCGCTCAAGGTGCTTCGCAAATGGATGGTTATGCAATCCGCATACTATTGTCAATGTTCATTCATCATGTGTGGTAAACCTGTGAGATCTCATATCAAAAAGATAACCACACTTCTTTGTACCGGTTATTCTTGATGTATTGTTGCCATCATGTTTTAACTTCTTTGTTGCTCTATATTGCTCACTCCTCTCACAAGCAAGATACATCCTGGGTCTTTTTTTTTCCCTCCACCATAGTTTGATGTTTAGATTACAATGAACATATATACCATTTCTCTTTCCAATTTCACGTACCCAGTTGAGCAATTCATCCTTACTTTTGAATATCTACAAAGTCAAATAAATATTATCAAATATTTACATTTGTTGAGCAATTCAAAACATAATCATTATAATTTCGTAGAGTAAACCTGTTCAGTTGTGAATTGAGTAGTGTAATCCAACACACTATCCGCGCAAACTTGATTTCCTTGAGTTGACACATATTCTTACATGTTTTGTATAACATTACAAATTTGAAATGATATTATAAAGATTAATTTGCAATTCGAAACTATAAATTTAATATGCAGTTTACAAATTTGGAATATAAAATGGGAATTTTTTTTTTTTACTTCATTCGGAAAGTACAGTGTCGAAAAAATGTTAATTTTCGAATGTAGTTGTCCGAATTAATTTTACAATTTCGGAAGTTGAATGTCGTAAAATTTAAATTATTTCGGACGACAACTTCCGAAATTATATAATTATTTCGGTAGTAGAATGCCAAACAAATAGATATATTTCGACTCTGGTTATCCAAAAGACGTTGAAAATAAAAAGAAAGAAGACTTTTACATTGCAAAACTCACATTTTCTTGGCTATCTTTCTCATAAACATTTATTTATTTCTGAAAATCTGAATTTTTAGAAGAGAAATCGTCCATAACAATAATGAATAAGGATGGGGATAATGTGTAAACTAATGGAAATGGGAAGCTACGAATGGACTTGGAGCTTCAACAACTTCAATGGACTTGGAGCTTCAATAGCTTCAACATCTTCAATGGAAGAATGAGTAGCTACAATGAACTTAGAACTTCAATGGTTTCAACAACTTCAACGTGATAGATGTGAAGTCTAGATGTGCAATGAGAATGTTTGTTTATTTGAATTGTGTATGATTTCTAAAATAGTAATTTTACTTAAGAATAAAATTATAATAAAAATAAATATCATTAAATGTGTGCATAGAGTCAAAATCTTCTAGATGCATCTAAAAAAGAATCACTTAAGAGAAAAAATGGGTGAAGACCATGGGGAGGGAAGTGAAGGAGGGTGGAATCCGGTTATCAGAAAACGGAGGATGGGTCTGCAAACTGGTCGACCAAGGATGAATGACTTGGTCTCTCTTTTTGTTGATGAAGTACCAGAGGCTACGACCCCTAGAGATCTATTTCATCTGTTCAGTAAGTTTGGAGTCGTGAAGGATGTCTTCATACCTGTGAAAAGGAGGAGAACTACACGATCGAGATTCGGATTTGTCAGGTATGATTGTAAGGTGGCTGCAGAGGTGGCAGTGAGAAAAACTGACGGCTTATGGTGGCATAACAGGGCCTTGAGAGTAAAGATGGCTGAATACAGTAAGTCCAATCAAAATAGTCAGATGCTAACAAATGCTAAGAAGGGAGGCATGGTGCAGAAGAAGCAGTGGATGCCCATCCAACCTGTGATTGGAATCAAAGGTAAGTCATTTGAGGAAGTAGTTCAAACTGGAGGTAAAAATGGTGGAGAAAATGGAAAACAAAATGTCTCAGTTACAGCTGTTGAGGCTGGGAATGGGTGGTTATATGATAGTGTGCTGGTCAAGCTCAAGGCATTTTTTTCCTTCCATGACTTTCGTAAGGAGATCTATAAGAGGACTGTTAAGGAAGTAGTAGTTAGACAAGCAGGAGGAAAGGTAGCAGTTGTATCATTCAGCTCCAACCATCAGATGAAGGAAGAAAGAGCGAAAATGGAGGAGTGGATTCATGATTGGAGTGATGAAGTCTTTGAATGGGAAGACGGGAAGGCTTTGGACTGTGATAGATGTATTTGGCTCATCTGTGTGGGAGTTCCTCTCAATCTCTGGAGTAACAAAACTTTTGAAGCCATTGGCAAGGTATGGGGAGAAGTGGTCCAGCATGAAGAAGATACAATGGGAGGCAAACACTTTATGTTCGGCAAAGTCAGGATTATTACAAACAGGATGGAGCCCATCAATACGGTATTGAATCTAGTAGGAAATGCAAAGGAGTATCAAGTGCGAGTGTTTGAGGAGCCCGTAGTCAGTATCTGTCAATGCATGGGGGACAATAGCTGCCATAAAGATGAAGTGATGGAATCCAATATGCACATTGAGAGTGAACACTTGTCCAAACGTAGGCGTCAAGTTGATCATGTTCAACCAGAGGTAGCTGTCAATGGTGTTGAAAGTGGGGATGAAGGTGAAGTCGGTTCAGTTGCAGAGGAGGACGATGATGATGATGTGGCACAAACTGATGACGTGTCAATTAAGGGAACACACACAGCCGAAACAGCTTTGGTAGCTGTGGATGGAGGCCACCATGGTATGTCTGGAGCAGCGGCTAAAGTAAATGAGCGTGCTCTAGGGATGGGTAATGGGACAAAGCAACGTGCTAAAGTAACTACCCAGCAGCATCAACTGCCGGCGGTCTGCTCAAGGTCTGTGGATAATGGGACCAAGCAACGTGTTGAAGAGCTGGAATATAATACTGGTATTATGAATAGTTCCACTGGGCTGGACGGTGGAAGGCCCAACATAAATTTAGAAGTTGTGCTACATGGAGCCCAAGTGCAGCTTGTAAATAATGGGCCAAGATGGGAAGTTAATTCTAATTTAAGTGATTGCATAGCCCAGTCACAGTTTCTGGCTGTAGGGGAAGATGTAGCCCAGAAAATGAATCACGAGAAGGGTGGCCCATTTCAGCAAGTTCAGGATAGATCAAAAAGGAAGTCTGATCTGAAGAGGAAAGGTAGTGAACAGTGGAAAGATAGAGTGAAGCAGGGTGGTCAACCAAAACAGAAGGGGATCCTATTCAGCAACGGAGAGGTTCAAACGGCTTTTCTTTCTGGTAGATGCATCCTTGATGGGGTCTTAATAGCAAATGAAGTGGTGGATTGGTGGAAAAAGTCCAAGAAAAAAGGAATCATTCTTAAATTGGATTTTGAGAAGGCCTATGATTCAGTCAATTGGGAGTTCTTGCTGTCAATGATGAAAAATTTTGGGTTTGGAGATAAATGGGTGGGTTGGATAAGGTCCTGCATTGCTACGTCAAGGATCTCAGTGCTTGTGAATGGGTCACCCACAGCAGAGTTTTCTCCTCAAAGGGGTTTAAGGCAAGGAGATCCTCTATCGCCGTTCCTCTTTACCATAGTTGCAGAAGGACTAAATATTCTGTTAGTGAGAGCCAAACAAAAGGGGATGATCAAAGGAGCTTCAGTTGGTCACCAAGAATTGAATATATCCCATCTACAATTTGCAGATGACACTATTATTTTTTGTGAAGCCAATTGGGATGAAATCAGGGTGATTAAAAGAATTTTGAGGTGTTTTGAAGTCATGTCAGGCCTCAAGATTAATTTTCATAAAAGTATTGTTTGTGGAATAGGAGTGGAAAAGGAGTTAGTTAAGGAGTTTGCTAACAACCTGAATTGCCTCAGCCAGAGTCTACCTTTGTCATATCTTGGCTTACCTTTAGGGGCCAATCCAAGGAAAAAGAGTACTTGGAAACCAGTGGTGGATAAGTTTAAAAAGAAATTAGCATCTTGGAAGAGGAGATTCTTGTCCTTTGCCGGCAGAGTGACCCTAATTAAGTCTGCATTGTCAAATCTTCCAGTATATTTCCTATCCATCTTCAAATTGCCTGTTGGTGTTGCTAAAACAATTGATAGGATTCAATCAAACTTCCTGTGGGGCGGTTCTGATCTTCAAAGGAAAATTCACTTAGTTCAATGGAAGGAGGTGTGTAAAAGTAAAGCCCAAGGGGGGTTGGGTGTGCGAAGTCTCAGTGAAGTTAACGTCTGCTTAATGTTAAAATGGTAGTGGAGGTATGGTTATCAACAACAGGCACTATGGAAATTGGTGGTTTGTAGCAGATATGGTGGGATTGGGGGTCGGTGGAAACCAGAACCAGTGTCAGCTGCAATGGTATCTACAGTATGGAAGGACATTGCATCATTAACTTCAGCAAACAGCGTAGTGGCAGAGTTTTTCTCACAAAACTTTAGGATTATTGTGGGAAACGGGGAAAGGATCCACTTTTGGACAGATAGATGGTTCAATGATATGAGTCTTAGGAATGAATTTCCTAGACTGTTTAGTCTATCAGTGGAGAAGGAAGGCTCCTTGCAGTCCTTTTACCACCGGAAAGGGCCGGGCAGTGATTGGAAGTTGGCATTTAGAAGATCACTTTTAGCTTGGGAGGAGGAGGAAGCTCATAGGCTTAATGCATTACTAGCAGAGGTTCCTAATCTAAATCCTCTAACTGAGGATAACTGTTTGTGGAGAGCTAGTAATACCGGAGTATTCTCTGTGGCCTCAGTGTGGAAAAGGTTAGAAGTAGCTAATGGATCCATGGTTCCTATTTCAAAGTTCCTGTGGAAAAATGCATCCCCCCCGAAGGCTCAGTTCTTTAGCTGGTTAGCGTGGAAAGGGAGACTCAAAACAGCAGATTTCATGCAAAGGATTGGAGCTATTCCTGTCAATGTCAGCCCCCTATGTGTATTTTGCAAAGTAGAGGTAGAAACCATAAATCATGTGTTGCTTTTATGCCCATTGGTATGGAAGTTATGGTCTGAGTTGGTAAACTGGTGGGAAGTGCAGTGGGTAACACCAGGATCTGTGGTTATTTTGCTTAACTGGTGGTCAGGTATGAAATTAAGGAAGAAGGAGTTCAATATTTGGAAGGTGGTCCCTGTGGCCATGCTGTGGTCATTATGGAAACTTAGGAATGAATGCTTATTTAACAATGGTAATGCAGATTTTGCAAAGGTAGTAGAGCTTTTGAAAGTAAGAATTGCATTATGGATCAAGGCATATGTTAAAGGGGCGCATTACACAGTGCATGATATTGTCGCAAATTTGAATCAGGTCAGATTTTGTCTGAGGGGTTGATTGGGGGCTGCTGGTTCAGTTGCTGGTTGTTAAGTTTGTGCTGCTGGGTCCAAGATGGGTGGAGTGTTTTGCTTTGGTTTGGGTGGATACAGAGTCCAGTTTGAGGCTGCACACATCTGCACTTTTGGTGGCTCTAAAAGTGTAGCAGAGGTAGGGGATGCTGGATGGAGGAGTGGCTGGTTGCAGTCTGTAGTGCTTAAGCTTTGCTCTGGTTGGTCTGCTCTTTGGGTGGTCAGCTCTGCGGGTCTGCTCTCTGAAGGTTGATCTGCTGGTTCAGTGGTGGGTGCTACCAGCAATTATGGAGTATATCAGTGGTGTGGGTTATGGTTGGTTTGGTTCACTCTCATTTCTCCCTTAGTCCTTGTTGGCCTTCACTGTCACCTGGATAGTGAAGTGTTCAGCTGCTGCTTGTTGGGTGGATACAGAGTCCAGTTTGAGGCTGCACACATCTGCACTGTTGTAGCGCTTAAGCTTTGCTCTGGCTGGTCTGCTCTTTGGGTGGTCAGCTCTGCTGAAGGTTGATCTGCTGGTTCAGTGGTGGAGTATATCAGTGGTGTGGGTTATGGTTGGTTTGGTTCACTCTCATTTCTCCCTTAGTCCTTGGTGGCCTTCACTGTCACCTGGATGGTGAAGTAACTCCACAAGCCTGCCTCTTTCAACCTCACTCCACACATATCATGAGAGAGTCATCTCCACCAAGCAACCTTTTTGGAACAGGACTTATGGGGCTGATCACTTCATGTGTTCTTGTTATGATTGGGTAGGTTCTTGTTGGTTCTAGCAGATGGTGTCCAGCAGATGGTGTCTACCATTCCAGCAGATGGTGGCCATGCATGGCTGCTGGTTGAAGCATGGTCTGAAGCTGGGGTGTGCTCTGCTGTAACTAATTTCCAGGTGTTCAATCTTGGCTCTTTGGATTTAAGCAGCAGTGTTCAGGATTCTAAAGCTGCTGCAGCTTTGGTTTTTCCTTTTCTTTCTTCTTTCCGTTGGTCTCTCACCAACTTGGGGTGCTAGCAAATGATAGGGTGAGCTCGGTGGTGCCAACCTAGTTGGGATCACTTAGTGCACTGTGATGCTTTTGCACTTCCTTCTCCTTTATTGATGTATTTTCTTGTACTTTGTACTTGTTTGTTCATCAATAAAGCTTATTTTTGCCGATCAAAAAAAAAAAAAAAAAAATGTGTGCATAGAGTGAATTGGGTGTGTGCAAATAGAAGCTCCCGTGTAATCTTAAATATAAACTGCTAAATTACTCCCTTACCCCCATGAAACCCTAGCATCCCTTGTCGACCTTATATAAACGACTATAGCCTCTCTTTTCATGGAGTCCATCGTTGCCTGATAATTTGCAATTGATAATTATTCGAGCTACATCTGGGCCCTACATGGAATTAGAGCTTGCATATTTCCTCTTTGTAATGTTAATTTTGGGTTAGTTATATAACCGACTCTAGCAATTCGTGTGTTTAATTCCTATTTTCCAATTAAAAATTCACCTTATGTTTCAAAGTTGGCAGTGTGGCAAGCAAATGTGGTTGGCCTTGTTCATGCACATAAACATAATTTGTTAATGTGGTTTACTGAACTTTTTGCCATTTGATTTGTTCATACATGATTTATGTGTAGCTAGATGTATGGCATTTTTCATTTCTTTTTTCCTTTCGTGGTCTCTCACCCGTTGGAATTTGACCAGACTATGGCGGGTGTCTACCACAGGCATGATTGTGGGGACCGTTGAATGTCTGGAAAAGAAAGGAAAGAGATCTCTTGAGGGTGTCCATCGTTGTTCACTAATTACTGTTAATTGATTATGTGGGCTACATCTGGACACTACAACTATATATATCTTCATAGGAAGAAACAAAACTTAGGCCATGTTTGTTTGGACGGACTGGATTAGCATTCCCATGATTAATAGTCCTAGGACTCCGAATCCGTTGGATTATGTATCCTATCTTAACTAATAGTCAAGTTTAAAATAATTAGTCTGTACTTCAATTGTTTAATCAAACATCGGATTAATAATTTTATTGGACTATTAGTCCAATCCCAAGCTCATGTCCACCCAAACAAACATGGCCTTAGTAGTTTGGCATAATGTCACATAAAACCCAATCATCAAAGGATTGATTCTATGCATTTCAATCACCATTACTTGTCTGTGTGCATTTAAAATAATTTTGGTTTGAGTTTTACCAATGTTTTGGGGTGACACCATAACCATACAAAGTTTTATTATTTATTTATCTTTTTTTCTTACTCTTTTTTTTTTTTTCTTTCTTTTTTTTTTGGGTGGGGGGGGGGGGGGGGATTGGGCTGCTGGTTGCTAGTCCAATTATTGCTTAATTTTTGTTTTGGTACACGTATTTGTTGAACAAAATTGTTGACTACATTTGAACATAGTTATAGAACTCATCATAACTGAACATCTTTCATGTTTTTGTTTTATTGAATTACACATTTTTTGATGCTAACATGTCGTCCAAAAATCATCCTTCCTTTTTAATTTTAAAAATTGAAAATTGGAAATCTAACTTCAATTTGGTTCTTAATTTATCCTTCCTTTTTCTTTTTCCTTTTTAATTTTCTAAAACTATTCTGTGTAATTTTCAACGTCTGGAAAGTTCTTACTCATCAAGGGCCAAAGGCTCAAATGCCAGACTTAGTCATGTTCCTACCTTAAACCTTGTGGTTTGAACTGTTACAAGTTTGGAAAAGGAAAAGGAGAGATGGAAAATTGATGGATGGGTTTCTCATCAATCATTCAGAAATCTCGTCACGGAGTCCATCGTTGCCCGATAATATGCAACAATAATTAGTCGAGCTACATATGGGCCCTACATCTCTATGTGCTTTTATATGTTAGTTACTAACTAGGAGATAATCTGATAATGCTTCATGAAATTAGAGCTTGCATTTTCCCCCTTTGTAATATTAACGTTGGGTTAGTTCTATAACTGTCACCAACAATTCATGTGTTTTATGCCTATTTTCAATTGAAAATTCATTTCATGTTTCAAAGTTCACAGCTTCATCATACTTTAGCAAGCAAATGTGGTGCACATAGATATAATATGTTAATGTGGTTTATTGAACTTTTTTTCTTTAGATTTGTTCGTACATGATTTTTGAGTGGCTGGATGCATGCCATTTACCATTTTTTTCCCCTTCTGTGGTCTCTCACTGTTAGAATTTGACTGTTAGAATTTGACCAGACAAATGGCAGGTGTCACCACAGGCATGATTGTGGGGACCGTTGAATGTCTGGAAAAGAAATGAAAGAGATTGAAATTAGGTGCTCAGCACTCTGTTTCATTTCTCTTGAGGGTGTCCATCGATGTTCACTAATTTGTCATTAATTGATTATGTGAACTACATCTAGACACTACAACTATATATAGTGTGATATGGAATTTTTTTTTTAAAATTAGTTTGGCATAATGTTACATAATACCACCCAATCATCAAAGGATTGGTTCTGTGTGTTTCGATCACCATTACTTGTTTGAAGTTTACCAATTTTTGGGGTGACACCATAACCCTTCAAAGTTTTATTATTTATTTATCTTTTTATTTTTTGGATTGGGATACTGGTTGGTAGTCCTATCATTGCTTAATTTTTTTCTTTGGTACATGTAATTGGTAAACAAAATCTTCTTGCTAGAAGATTTTGTTTTTGCAATAAGTGCACCTTACACTAGTTTTAGAACTCATCATTACCGAACATATTTCATGTTTTTGTTTTATTGGAAGACACCTTTTTTTGATGCTAACATGTTTTCCTAATTTTGAAATTTGAAAGCTGACTTCAATTTCTTTTTTAGTTTGTCCTAGTGTTTTCATGTTCTTTTTATTTTTTATTTTCTAGAACTGTTCCATAGAATTTTGAATCCCTGGAAAGTTCTTACTCATCAAGTGCTGAAGGCTCTATTGCCAGACGTAGTCAAGTTCCTACCTTTGTTCTTGTGGTCGAAACTGTTACAACTCTGGAAAAGGAAGAGGAGAGATGGAAAATTGATGGATGAGCTTCTCATCAATCATTTAGAAATCTCTTGACGGAGTCCATCGTTGCCCAATAATATACAATTGATAATTAGTCGAGCTACATCTGGACCCTAGATCTCTATGTAATTTTATTGGTCTGTTACTAGCCAGGAGATAATCAGATAATACTTCATGGAATTGGAGCTTGCATTCATGTGTTTTATGCCTATTTCCGATTTAAAATTCACCTAATGTTTCAAAGTTGGCAGCTTCATCATTTATAGCAAGCAAATGTGGTTAGCCTTGTTTATGCACATAAATATATTGTGTTAATGTAGTTTACTGAACATTTTGCCTTTTGATTTGTTCATACATGATTTATATGTGGCTGGGTGTATACCATTTATCATTTTTTCCTTTTGTAGTCTATCATTGTTAGAATTTGACCAGACAAATGGCAGGTGTCTACCACATGCATGATTGTGGGGACCGTTGAATGTCTGGAAAAGAAAGGAAAGAGATTGAAATTAGTTGTCTAGCACCCTGTTTCATCCCTCTTGAAGGTCTCCATCGTTGTTCACTAATTAACCATTAATTGATTATGTGAACTACATCTGGAGACTACAAACTATATAGATCATGATATGAAAAAAACAAAACTTCTAGTAGTTTGGCATACTGTCACATAAATATATTTCATTTCAAACAATATATTTGCTTTTTGTGGTTGTTTGATGAAGTTAGAAACTGATAAGGACGCATGTCTTTATTTTTTTGGTTGAGTGCTTAAACCCACCTTCAATAGTTTAGTGCTGATGGTTACTTCTAAGCCTCTTCGGTAGGGTTGTGTTGCTTCATCCAGAACCAGAAGCCATCCCACTTGGCTAGGGAGGGGGCTGTATTTGCTTTCTTTTGCTTTTATGATGAGGCTTTTTGCCTATTTAAACTGCGGAAGTATCTAACAAATTTAAGTCTAGGTTGATAAGTTGTTGGACAATGTGAAATGGGATGACAAAGGTTTGGCGGTTGCAATAGCCCAAAATGTTGACACTGGAGCCATCTTAATGCAAGGCTTTGTGAACAGGGATGCACTAACAACAACGATTTCCTCTCGGAAGGCAACGTTCTACAGCCGGTCGCGGTCCAAGTTATGGACAAAGGGGGAGACTTCTATGAATTTCATTGATGTTCATGACATTTTTCTTGATTGTGACCGTGACTCTGTAAGTTCTGATGACTTTCACTAACTGTCCATGGTTATGCTTATTCGTCTAGTTTACCTTATTGTTGAAATTGATTTGGAAGTTGGAACTATTTGTCAGATAATATACCTTGGGAAGCCTGACGGCCCTACTTGCCACACGGGGGCAGAAACTTGCTATTATACGTCAGTTTTTGATCTGTTGGAAAATCCACAGGTTCATTTCTTTTCTCTGATACGACTTCTTTTGCCAGCATTTTGTTATTTCAAGCTATTTGTATCTTCTTTTTTTTTGGGAATAAAATTTGATATTGGTTTGTTGTAGTAGGTTGAGGGAAGCAAGATGGCTTTGACAACATTGTACTCGTTAGAATCAACAATCTGCCAACGGAAAGCAGAACTGTCAGGACCACAAAATGAGAAACCCTCGTGGTCAAAACGATTATTGCTTGATGACAAGTTGTTGTGCTCGAAAATCCGGTATCATGAGTGCTATGTTGGATTTGTTGTTAGATATGTTTTTTCTTGCTCTTTCTTTTTCGTGAGTGATGCTTGTTTCTCTACTTAAGAGCCATCCTCCTCTGTGTCAAGGAAATAAAATGGTTATTAAAACAAATATGGTTTCTGGCTGGTTAAATTATCATAGTTTATGCTTAGTTTGTTTCAGCCGAAAACGTTTTCCAATGAAAAGCTTTTTTCAGAAAATGTTTTGTGTAGAAAACATATTCCTATATTTGGTTGGGACTGTGAAACCAATGTGATGGTGCTGCTGCTGGTGTGATGGAGGTGGTGCTGGTGGTGGGGTGGCATTAGTAAGATTTTAATGTGGTTAACTTTTTCACTTTTCAAAAGTGAGACATTTTCCACTCAAATAACCGTTTTTTCTGTTGACTGTCATTTTCCATCATACCAGAGCTAGAAAATTTGAAAACATTTTTTTAGAAAATGTTTTCCTCTGAAACTAATGGAGGCTGTGTGTTCTAGTAAACTTAGTGACTTATGTATGGAGCAAGAGGCAGATAAGTATTTCAACCCGAGATTTACACAAATCTGAAACTTGCTTGCTTTGCAGGGAGGAGTCACACGAATTATACCAAACGCTTGAGGAGAGTGAAGACAAATCAAGGACAGCCTCAGAAATGGCAGATGTTCTTTATCATGCCATGGTGCTGTTGGCACTAAGAGGTGTTAAAATGGAAGAGGCCTTGCAAGTCCTTAGACGGAGATTTTCACAATCCGGCATTGAGGAGAGAAGAAAAGTCGCAGACTGCAGCAATAAAGCATCGAGCTTATCACCTGTTGGGTGTGCCTCTTTTAACAACCAGGTTATGGTCAATCACTAGAAACAGTTGTCCACCGAACAGCTGATTATGCCACCAGATTTTTCGTTTTCAAGCCAATCACAGTAGTTTTAGATTAAACATGGTTTCTTTTTCGGCACTTGTTATATGTATCAAAGTGCAAAGTATATACTAGAGAATATATTTTCATCAATCTTCACTCTGAAGGATCTATGCTTCATTTTTAGTTCTGTTGCTGCAAAATTTCTTGTAAACCTTGTCCAGCCATGGAAGATTGGATGCAGTTGTAATAATTAATTTGTATAATCAATATTCATCTTCACTTAACTTGGCTAATTTGGTGCATGTTGCTTCTTGTTTTTTGCCTCCTCAAAATGGCCTATCTGTGCAACTTTTCTTTCCTTTGCAAAATATAAAGTAGGAAAATATATTGCATTTTATTGCTCACAAATTTCTGCCACACTGATCCATAGAGTATTAGGAAACACTACTCACAAAATATTGCATTGAAAGAGGTCATTAAAGCTGACCCATGTAGCATTACAAGCAGATAAATTAATAAAAATTAAACAAACAAATTAATTAATTAAAAAATGGGAAGAAGAGTTTACTCCACAGGCAAACATTACACATGTTAATGGGATGGTGAAGAAGGAAACAAATGCCAGCAAAGTGTCCATATTAAGGAGGGTGATTTGAGAGCAGAGGATTGTTTGTGCGCGCTGGAACTTAGCCAGCTTAGCTTTGTACAATAACATCAAGGAGGACTAAGTGTGCACTTTCTAGCCTTAAGCACAAGCTCCTCTGTGGTGGGTCCAATGATCTCATTCGCACGCTTAAGACCTACACAGCTGTATCCATTCATATCCTGTATTCAAAGATTTCACTCTCATCAAAACAAGCAAAAGCGTAAAAGAATGTTATCAAATATTCCCCCTTACTAGTGTTCAACCAACTAAAATTTCGTTTGAATTGAAGAAAGAATAAACTTGTTACTTGAGAAAAGAAGAAAGTGATATACTCACCCGAACAACAATGCCCATCTTCTCTAGCTTCTGAAGTGCATCATCCACATCAAAATTGCAGTTCACACCAAATTCTTCCTCAATTAGTTTTTCACACCGCAGGTCAAGTTCCTATTTCACATTATCACACAAACTCATGCATCAATAGCTTTGGAGAATCACAATCAATATAAAGAACATTGTTAAAATAAATAAATAAAAGTCAGCAAGTCATGCATACCTGTCGAGTAACTTTCCCCTGTTCCATCAATATGAAAAATGAAACAATTACCTCTTTTACCTGCACATTCAAATTAAGGGATTTTATAAGCACCTGGTTTTGTGCAATCACTTCCATCAAGTTTGAGAAACTCTTGATTGACTAGTGAGCCTTGTGAGTCAGATTCAAGAAATTCATCCAATGATCCTTAGAATTTAAAGATTCAACAACACTTTCGTAAAATATGAAACATAGATCAAAAATCCTTTTTAACCCAAAATTCAACCACTGCATATTTATGAGCCAGCTTAAGAAAGTTGCATATAGTTTCTAGTTGACTATGGCTCTCTTTGGTGTGGCTTATTGGAGCTACTTATAACTTTTGGTTAATTATTCATGAAACACTAAATAAAATAGGCCACGTGATACAAATTAACTTTTAGTCTGTTTACACTATAGCTTGGAACTCACAGATAACCCTTAGACAGCTGAGAATGCAAAGCCTATTAATCTACCACCAGTATAAGAATGATTCAATATCGATTAAAAAAAAAGTTGAACTTCAAGGTTGGAAAAAAAATAAAAATTGAAAACAAAATTCTAGCTAGAAAATTACTTCTTGCTGAATCACATCATCACACAAGTGAAGAAGAGTGCCCTTTCCACTATCAAGTTGTTTGTCATACATGGACTGAGTAATTAAGTTCTGGTATGAAGCCATATTTTGCTGAAACCTACAGGCAGTAGGAAACATTTGGTAAATTAATAACTATGAGATCAACAGACTCAGACACGGACAGAAAAGTGCGCATTGCTCGATTGAACAATACATATCCACATGAATTAAATTTGAATAATAAAAACACTTTACGTGAAGTATGTCTTAGCACAATAACCAATTACAGTCGAAAGGATGGCGAATATGACCCAAAGATCAGCTTTAGCCATGTCCAGTGAACCCACTACTGCAACCTGTAAAAAAACATGTCATGTGTATTTTAAAAAATTGGCTAAAAGACGAGTAGTAAAAACATTTCATGGATATCAGGTACTGACCAGCCCAACAATAGCAGAACCCAGAAATGTGACCCAATCCATTGGCGTTAAACTTGGATTTTTCTTTTCTGGCTGTTTAAGGGTTGAGGTTCACCATGTCATCGTTTAATAAGGGAGTAAATGGCTTTAGAAAAGTTAAATTACCACTAATAGAGCAAGAGATATTCAGGGCACAGCCAAAAACTTACAAGGACAATTTCCATATCAGCCATTGGAATGTTTCTGAAATGTTTTACAAATACTCCTCGTTCTGTTTTTGTATCGGTAGTTGCCCGCCTGCATAATCATCATGGTTGTTAGAAATCAGCAAATTCAATGACAAACACCATAAAACCCTTCCCAAGAGCCCTTAGTAACAGTGAAATTTAGAATCTGGATGAGCTTTCCATATATTCTCTTACAAACTGTCATGTGCTCTACTTCATGGGAAAAAATAACTTCCAAATTGGTAGTGAATATAAGAACTGTTTCAACAAAATCATTCAAAAAATTGATCACAACATTTTGAGTTGGAAAACAGAAGCTAGTACCTGTAAACAACAATTATCCTATCAAAGGTAGGTTCTTGGATGGTGACCTTGCCCAGCAGATTGGAAAAACTGGAGGAGGAGGGGGGGGGGAAGAGGTCATAAAATTTCAATAAACATCAAGAATTCAAGTAGGACAACAAAAATAATCCATAGATCAGCTTCTAGGTGGTCCAAGAGAACAGTGGGGGTAAGAATATTTTAAGCAAAGATCATTAGCTATCAAACTGCAAGACCAAGATGATGGATGCTATTTCAAACCTGAGTTCCATATTTTCAAGAAGAATCCGCTCAACTTTTAAGCAATCTTGCTCTGTCTTAGCACTCATTTCATCATCATTTTTCGGATCTATATCGCGTGGTGCACTTAATTTTCTGGAAAAAACTCTTTCTAGCCTGCAAGCACCATAACCCCAGAAAGTTAAAAATCGAAAATGCACACACCAGCTTAGTCCAACAGGGTGAGATAAACTTGAAGGGAACTTACAGACAACTTTGAACTCTCTGAGACCTGATTGCAGTTCATAGACAATATATGAATTTTTATTTTATTTTATTTTTTCATAGGTAGCAAAAATGTAGAAGTTACTTGCACAAGGGTCAAAATACTGGCTTAACACTGCTGTTGTGTCCCAACAGTTAGCTCACCTAGTCTTTCTCAAAAGCCATGCCCACAAGCGTGCAATGAGCATGTCCACTTTCTCCATGAAGAAGTAATTAGTTGTCCGGTCAATTCCAATGCCACGTCGGAATATTATGTACTACAAACAAATACATGGATTCAATAGAAAAGGAAAATTTCTCATTTATTATATTTCTCAACACAAAACAAGCACTTTATCCCACTTAATTGGGATCGGCAATACACAACTTGCTCTGCCATTCTGACACAATAACCGTGTGACTAATGTCAAAATTATTACAATCAGATACTAGTCATAATCCAGACCTTGTTAAGTCACATCATCGAAGTAATTTGGACATTATTCAACAGTTGAGATTCTGACTTTTAACTTGAAAATAAAATAATCTCTTAAGCTAAGATAATAATTAAGATGATCAAATTATCTCTAATTTCTAACTGCAAATTTAAGGCATCTCTTTTGAAACAACCAAATTATATATCCTGGACATCCTAATCTACTTGTAAAACTTAAAAAAAAAAAAAAAAACTATAAAATTACCTTTTAATGTTATTCTCTCCATAATGAGAAATATACAATGGAAGGGGGAGGGTGGGAGACAAGAATGAAAAATAAAATGGAAAGGAACTTTTATAGCCCAGTAGGATTATAGTCTCCTCAAAAGGTGGGCCTTCATTTAGAATATGGAAGACAAGTTGGTTAGTGATTGGAAAAGTTGAAAAGTTTATTTTCCAATCAGCCAACGGAATTTTTTTGAATGGTTTGTTAATTCCATCTAACTCAGCTTCAACCAGGCCTCAAGTTTTAGGGTTCCATTCCACTAGGAGAATTCTGCTTTTTCTCCTATAAACTATAAATGAGAGGAGATTTCAGCAGAGCACATGAAATTGTGCGATTTTGTCAGAGAACCACAAAAAAGGCATAACCAAAACCTACACTGGCAGTCAGATTTACTCTTATAAGGACTGCCAATCAACTCTGACTCTTTTTAAGCTACATTTACAGCAATACCTTATCAGCAAAGTCCGGAAGATTTGCATGAGGATGCTCCTCAAAATACCTCTTCAAAAACTTCTTGTCAAGCTGCATTTGACAAAAACAAAAATGAGACTAGACATGAAAAAAGTATACATGTATGTATGTATGCAAACGAGAATATCCAGGGAATGCAGATATCAGTTTTTCACTTTTAACGCACATGAGCAATTACAAACCTTAGATTCATCAACTGTTATAGGAAGATTTAGAAGATACTGCCCCGATAGTGCAACATTGATCTCATCATTAGTAGCTATCTTGAAATTACTCTTTTCCATGACCTGCATGAAAATAAGAGAAATAGAACAAAAATTGAAAATATTTAGCGGAAATCAGTCCAAGAAAAATAAAGTAAGTCAAAGAAATAAACTTCAAAGATGACAAAAACACTCCCTTCCAGCTGCAGAGAAAATGAGGTATTTAATTATACTATTCCTGAAATCAGTTGTCAACAACCAGAAAGCAAAGTGAAAACACAAGAGTGTATCATAGACTCCATGGAGCCTCTCATAGATTGCATCATGGTTCTTTAGAAAATTATTTAAAACAGAGACATACACACAGATGCAGAACCACAAAAAACCAAGACACTTGGCCAATGAGAACAAAAAGGTTGGATTGTGAAAACCATAATATCAAATTTTAAGTGAAAAGAAAAAAAGAAAGAAAAAAAAGAGGATTTTCGAGCAGTTGACAGTTGTTACAGAAATAGGAACCATAAACCAGTGACACGGTCCCGAGAGAACTAATAGGTTCTATTGTCTTTTATGTAGAATTTGAAAATGCAACTCATCATTCACATGCGCATGCATGAAGAGGTAGAGCCAGAATTTTTACTTGGGGCTAGACTAATATTACAGAATGAAATTCAACCAAGGGAAAAAAAAATACGTCCAAGAAAGGGCCTAATATTTGAAAAAATAAATAAATTATGAAATAGGGTTGTTATTTATCAGAATGTTTATGCAATCTTTTTTTTTTAAAATGCCTTTTCCTGAAGTCCATTATCCCACATAACTAACAAAGCTATTGAAATCTAATATAAATGGGCAACAACACGAGAAAAAGTGTTAATTTAAGACGGAAAAGCCAAGATACCTCAAATAAGTATGTCAGGAATTTCTGTTCAAAATTGTCAATGTCTTCAGGAGTTAGGCTCTGCTGCTCCAATCTGCGAGTCCCATGGACAGGATCAAGTAGGGAGTACAATTGCTGCAAGCACAGCAAGCAATGAATGAAAATTTGAAACGAGAAAAAATAGCAAATTCAGACTATAAATGAGTTTGTGGGGATTGAAGACTTCTTTTGATACAGAATTGAGACAGGGCAATACCATCATATCCTCAAATTGCAGATTATACCAAGCACGAATTGTGTATTCAACTCTCTTGCATAGCTTATAAAATTCAGCCCGGTCAGAACTATTTTCTGCAATTTTTTTTCAGAAAACTCAGCATTAAGATCATTTCATAACTTTGTCAGAAATCACAATTGCGAACCAAACAATTAACCTTTGATAGATAGAGAGAACGAAAAAGATATTATCTGTTAAATAGTCGGTCGTTACATTTTAGATATGATCTTTTTTATTATGGGGAATGAAAGAAGATATGCGTTAGAATGCTAATTGACACACTGTGTTCTATAGACTCTTCTATTAACCCGTGTATACTGAATATGACAACGATAAGAGAGTGGGTTATGCATCCAACACCTGTATTCCATTTAGACACTTAGATACTTTAATTTTATATACTGTTTGAAGAAGAAGTTATTCATATTTGCTAGTAAGAAACATTTCAAGCTGCCCCTGGGGGCTGGGTTCAGCGGAAAGGGTCAGCCCAAAAATACTTTCAACCCGGGTTCGACTCTCCGTCGTCCCTCAGTGTGGTGCCCTTAAACGTTGCCTCAAGCAATGTCTTAGTCCGGGGCTGGGGGCTGGCGGAGCCTGCATCACCCCTTTTTTTTTGTCACCCACAAAAAAAAAAAAAAAAAAAAAATTTCAAGCTATTAGAGATATAAATTCTATATTGTTCTAAATCCAATTTAATTTGAAGTGCATTTGCAAATAGTTTGCAACAACATATTAATTAAATTTAAAAATATTATACAATATATATGTATAATTGTTTGACACAATGTTGTGGTAACCACACAAAACGTTTTGGATGCATATACAAATATCTTAAATTTTAGATTTAGAAAGATGTGACATTTGAAGACAGAGCACCCAATACTTGTAGCTGAGTCCAAATAACATAGCTGACATGAGCTGTAATTATATTTACTGATTGAAATGAATGGATGTTAGATATTTAGATAATCAAAATTCATGAACTGGGCAAAAAATAAAAACGGGTAAAAATCTGCAAGGGATTCGTACATATCACAACCATGAACCAGGGAAATGGGTAAACGACAACTCTAGTTTTATTTTCTTCGAAAAGAGTAAAAAAGTATATAAAATATAAAAATAGAACGTAGTAGAGAATGAATCAATATAATAAACAGTTCAGAACACTGACATACATCAGATTAAATTAAACAATCGTTACGCATTTATAACAAATATTAAAAAACAAAATTAAAATAAATAATTAAAAAAAAAAATGAAAGAGAGAAAAACGGAGGAGGAAATAATACGAATGAGGTTGGACAAGGTGGTGATGAGTTTGGGCTTCAGAATTGGAATTACGGACTCTCTCTCCAATCGAATCACATCTTTCTTCATCTTCTTAATCTCCATTCTCTCTCTCTCTCTCTTTCAATCTCTTCTCAAAATCTGTGTCTCAGACTATCGCTCTTTTGCAATTTTGTTGTTTATGGTGATTTTAGCATCGCAGGAGAGAGTTTGTAATAAGTTTGGATAGTGTCTTTGAAGAGAAGGAAGGCTTTTGTTTGTATATTATTAAAGATTCTTGGATGGATTGAAGGGAGGTTTTGGCTTGGATTCCAAATTGAGGAACTTTTAGTTTTGATAAAGTACATTACATATATCACATGATGTACGTCCTCGAAAATATCACATGATGTACTACTACTACTACATGACATACATGTTTGACTGGGCGGTGTAATGTACATGTCCACCATTAATTTTAATTTGTTTTCATTGTATTTGTACCACAAATACTGAGGGTGGTTTCGGCAAGTGGCTTGTAAATTGACTTATACTTCCACACACTTAGAGCACAGTATCACCCTCTTCAAAATTTTAGTTAAATTATAATTTAAAAAATTAATTTTTTATTTTAGTTATTCATTGTATCAAATTCTCTATTTTAACTTAATCTTATTAAAATATTTATTATTTTTTCTTTTTAGAAAAAAATTGATGAGTTATCAACCAAATAATTTTTATGTTTTACAAAAGGTAAAAAATAAATAAATAAATAAAATAAAATTGCCGTTGATTGGTTGACCGACGGGTTGATCGGCCAAACGTTCAGCCGGACTTCCAGGAAGATGTCTGGTTACACCCAAATCGCGTGTTTTAGCGATAAATAGTTCATCGCTTCATCAGACGAGTTACTGTAGCAAATTTAACAAAATGTTAATTTACAAAAAATTTGTTGAGACTGATGGAGGAAGGATTTGATGCTAATACTCTCTACAATAGCTTGACGCGGATGCTCTTAATTAGTTCAAGCCACACACCTAATGAAATATTAATTTAATAACAATCATATTTTAAATAAAAATGACCATAACAAACATTCAATAACATCCATAATATTGTATGAAAAAATTTTCTGTACATTTCTTTTAAGAACAAAAAAATCTCAATGTATACATTTTGAATTAAAAAGATTAAACTCTAATTTTTCCATTATTGTTTGCAAAGTAATACTCTCAAACATCTTTCATATTGTTTTAATTGTCCCTTTCCATGTTTCATTAAATTTGAATTAGAAAAACATACTTATTATAATATCAAAGTTTTTTTTTTTTTGAAAAAATAGTATCAAATTGGTTCACTTGTCCTATAAAATTAAACAGAGTCTCTCACTATCAAATTGGTTGAAATTGGTCTATCAAATTTTAATGCCTCCTCGAATGCGTTCATTTTAATATCTCTCAACTACAACCCTCGAATGCTTTCATTTTTCAATGCCTCCTCAAATGTTCCAAATGGTACCGATTCTCCATAGTACCGATGTTAATGGGAAAAAAAAAAATGAAGATCAGTATTGACAATGAGATTAAATTGGGTTATAACCAATCACAAGCAAAAATTCAAAATTTCTATATATTGCTTGGTACCTCTATGCAAATCAATTTGATAGACCATGTTGTATTAGACCTCTCAAGAACCTTCTTGGCCAAGCAATACAGTTCCACACAGTGAATGCGTAATTTTTTACTATGTAAACAAAAAAATCCTAAAATCAAAAGACCAAACAAAAGCTTCAAACCCAAAAAAAAATAATAATAATAATAATGTGGAAAAAAGGATTAAGTGATGTGTGTATAATGCTTATGAGTATAGCATATAATTATAATTTTCAATGTGTGGATTGAGAAAATTAATTAATAATTAAATTAATAAGTGTGTGTACTGGGAGAAAATATGTACTGAGGTAATTAAGTGTATGGAAATAGAATTTCCCTTATAAGTTTTAGCAAGTGATTGATTACAACCCAAAAAAAAATATAAAAATAAGGAGGTGATGTGACGAAAATAAGTTGACTTATAAGTTTTTCCCTAAGTAAAGGTTTAGATTGATATTAGAGCATTTCCAATCCAAATGTTTCATCAAATTTGAATTTGATAAAAAGTGTCTCGTTTTGGTGTTCCAACCCTTTCACCAAATTTATATCAGATAGGGAGAAACTAAAACTTTTATCAAATGAAGGGAATCTTTTATCTTTTATCAAATTTAAATTGTTACTGTTGGATCGGACATTTTCTCGGATGTCCACCCAAGAGTGACTTTGATAACTTTTTAATTCATGTTCGGACGACCTTTAAGACATCAGCATGGAGGTCTTTCCGGACAATTAGAAATCTAAAAGAATCTGATAAAAATTTTAGTTTTAACATTGGAGTGAACGGTACCAAATCAAATTTTTATTCAAATTTAATAAATTTTTTGATTCAACGTTGGAGATGGTTTTACTACTATCATTTAAATATAAATAAATAAATAAAATTACAAGTTATGGATCCATGGCTGACTTTTGTTGCATCAAAAATGCTAAAGAGTCTAAAAATTCTACTAAAAATTTTATCAAATATCTTACATAAGTATAAAAACCATATAAGACCCATATTATATAAATCACACACCCATAGAAAACTTTTAATAAAAATTTTAATAAATTTTTTAAAATTTCTAACATTACTCTTATTACATTCCTCTTATTACATTCCCCGCGCAGCCTCTATTAATTAATTGTTTTCAAAGAAGAGTGGAGAGTGGTGACCCAACAATAACTGCTTTCGGTGGTAATAAAATGAAAAAAACGGAACACAATCCTAAGTATAGGAACGGCCCATATGGGAATTCAATTCAATCCCCCGAAAATATATTCAGAATCATAAAATGCCCAATACCATCTACCGTTTTAACTTTTAATTTGTCATAAATTTAATTATAAAATATAAAAACTTAATAGGTGTCCATCTCACATTACTCCGTAAGAAAACTACACTTCACTACATAAGTTGATTAACTCTTTCAAATTAGTACAAGGAGCAACCAACCCCCCATTAGCATAATATTGTCCACTTTGGGTATACCGTCATGGCTTTATTCACTAACTCCTTCAAAATAGGACCCTCGCGGCTTTGTTGACTAACTACACACTCTACTACATTAATTGACTAACTCCTTTAAATTAGGACAAGGAGCAGCTAACCCCACATTAGCACAATATTGTTCGCTCTGAGCGTGCGGCTTTGTTGACTAACTACACACTCTACTACGTAGGTTGACTAACTCCAAATTAGGACAAGGAGCAGCTAACCCCACATTAGCATAATATTGTTTGCTTTGGGCGTATGGTTTTGTTGACTAACTCCTTTAAATTAGGACAATTAGCACAAGGAACCGCCAAATTAGGATAAGAGGCAGCCAACCCCTCATTAACACAATATTAATGTTCGTTTTGAGCGTACCCATTAGCCAAATTAGGACAAGGAACAACCAATCCCTCATTAGCACAATATTATTATCTACTTTGGGCATATCCATTAGCACAATATTATTATTTGCTTTGGGTGTACCCTCACAACTTCCTTCTTCCCTTAGAAAAAGGTGACTTCCTTCTTCTCTTAGGAAAAAGTCTTGTGCTAATTTAAAGGAGTTAGTCAACTTATGTAGTAGAATATTATTGTCTGCTTTGGATGTACCCTCATGACTTCCTTCTTTCCTTAGAAAAAGGCGGCTTCCCTCTTCTCTTAGGAAAAAGCCTTGTGTTAATTTGAAATATTATCCGCTTTGGGCGTAGACCTTGCGTTAATTTGAAAGAGTTAGTCAACTTATGTAGCAGAATATGATTTCCTCACAGAGCAATGTGGAATGGACACCCATTGGACTCTCACTTTGAAGGAGTTAATCAACTTATGTAGTAGAGTGTAGTTTCCTCATAGAGTAATGTGGGATAGGCACCGATTGAGCTTCCACATAGGCCTCCAGTTGAAATGTGAAGCGTGTACCTAGTTGATTAGCTTCTTGAGAAGGGAGTTCCCATAGACCTACATAGGTTCCTAGTTGATTGGCTTCCTAAGAAGAGAGTTCCTACAGATGGTGCCAAATGAAGTAGCCAACCCTCCATTAGCACAATATTGTTTGCTTTGGGCGAACACTCATAGTTTTGTTCTTCCCTTGGGAAAATGTCTTGTGCTAATTTGATTGAAGAAGTTAGTCAACTTATGTAGTGGAGTGTGATTTCCTCACAGAGCGATATGGGATGAACACCCATTAGGCTCCCTCATAAAAAAATTTACTTTATTATCACATCATTGTAAATAAATTTTGAATTTCTAATTCTCATTGCTTTCCTTTTTCTTTTTCTTTTTCTTTTTTTCTTTCTTTCTTTCTTTCTTTTCTCTTTTGCGTTTCACAAACAATCATAAATGATCAATTTCTTAAAATTACGGATTATATTTTACGTTTAAAAGGTCTATGTATTAAGGGTTGGTTTGGCATACCTAAAATAATTCAAAAAGTCAAAAAATTACTAAAAAAGTTAAAAAGTTATCACTATTCACCAAAATAATAATAATAATAATAATTTTACACAAAAATTATTACTACTCAGTCTGATGTCCCACAGACTTTTGCTGATTTTTTTAGAAAAATTACACAGGCGGGGTGCACAAATAACACAAGGTTGTTCGATTACGGGGCCCATCACGGGTTCCATTTTGATAATTTAAACCGTTCAATGTGTAAAATTCGTCGAGTACTATATGCCTGTAAAAAATCACGTTGATCGGATGTCGCTAACTACATAATCAAATCAATTTTGTATAAAAAAATGGATGGTGTTATAGTTAACGGTTAAAAAAAACTAATCTGATCAGATAGTTATCGATATCGGATCAACTTGATTTTTTACAAAATATAGTACTCGACGAATTTTACACATTGAACAGTTCCGATTAGCAAAATAGAACCTATGCTAGGCCCCCATGGGCCGAACAACACTGTCCAATATAATGCCCGAAAAGGAAGCAACCGTTTCTTATATCAAATCACTCTGTCCAGACGGTATGGGTTGTACTGCCTACTCTCCCTAACTTCTCATATACACTAATTTATACAATTTTTTACTATACATTTTTTCATAAAAAATCAAAAAATTAAACCAAACAACCATATTTTTTTCCTCAACTTTTTAGTTCAAAAATTCAAAAAGTACATTTATTTATAACATCCCAAACCCCATGGAAATTTTTAAATATAAGCTATGTGATGTAATGATCATTTTTAAATCCCCTCATCTGGATCCTTTCATCCCCCCTCATTTTGTATCCACTCCCACATGGGCCTCAATTAATTCTCCATATATGCAAGAGACCATCAATTCAGTGTCCACTTTCATATTCAGAATTGGCCGAGCTATATGGGTTGTGTTTGTTTGAAGGGATAAACAACTTGCAATGTTCCGACCACACGGATTAATCTTTAAAAAGCGGTTACATTCTTATAGCAGAAGAAAGAATACCATAAACGGTTTTTCTCATGGTTTTGAGTTCGGTTGAGCGGCTCAATCTTTCCCCAAAACTCTCTTCAATATGTTGCCAAAGGGTATATATATATAATATATATTCAGTTGAATTTATGAACAAAGCTTCAAGAGATTTTATCAACTACAAAAAATTCAAATTATTTCTGAACATAACCAAACACTAATATCAGACCAAAGCATCCACAATACACAGGTTCATGAAACCAATGTTTCTCTTCATTTACCTTTCCTACGCTTTTGCATTCCGACACATTCTGAGCAATACCACTTTCCCTTTGGTTGTTCTTTCAGACCAACACAGCCAAAATGGAACCACTCTATCTTACACTGTCGAAACAAAGCAAGTCCATTTCATCAGATCACAGGCTTAGAAATATGTGATCACAGAAGAAGAATTTTTTTTTTTGAATACATACATCGGGATTGTCACATGCAACCATCACTCCATAGCTCACTTGGTTGTAGAAACTGTAGGTGGGATCGTTGGGATCAATCGGTAGATCCAAAACCATACTGGTTGGATTTGCAGTTGCAGATGCTGTTGTTGTGGCAGCCAAGCGAGTCCTGCACAAATAGGCAGTTACTAAATTATTAAATTGATAAAATTGTGATTAAAAATGCCTTTCCGAACTATACGTGCAAAACACAGGAAGGAGTTACCAAGTGAAAGCAGCCTAGTTGATGCCAACAAAAATAGATCTTATGATTTAAAAGTTGTCTGGTTATTTATAAAAGCAAGCTAACAAAATGTTCAATCAGTTACTGTGTTTCTTAAACCCATATGGTAGCAAACTCAGCTAAATAACCATTGACCATAAAATATTTCAGATTTTGACGATGAAAGATGATTCTAAGATTTAGGATGAATCCAAGAGAAAAGTGATAATATAGATCAACAACAACATATTAAAGTAATTTATTTAAAACAAGGCAACATGGTTCCTTACCAAGAAAGAGGGACAATAAAAGAAAAAAGAAGAGAAGGAAAATAATTATTACATGATCATAGATAGAATTTTACCTATTGTAGCTTCTATTTAACCACAACTCAAAGTTGGATATTAATTAGAAACCCAAAATAAGATGCAACTAGCAATCAGAAACTCAAAACAGTTTGACCAGAAAATTTTGATATGACTTAATTGGTATTTTCAACAAAAAACATTAAAGTAACACCAAAATTTACAAATTAGTAATTAAGCATAATATGCAGACATATACAAATAAATGGTGCCTGTTATCAAGTTTCATTACTACTTACAGGCCACCAATGAACTTTAGAATTATGTTGGGACTTTTGAGTTTTTCATTCTTCTCGTTCAAATTTTAGTTAGTATAATTTACTTTAAACATCGATCTCTCAAATATGGTTCATTGACCATTCAGCCAAGGCAAAACCGTAGGGAAGAGTTTCTTTGTCAGTGTTCTATTAGGACTACTCTTCCCCCATAGCTCCTACTATGCCAACTCCTTATCTTCTCGTGTGTTTTCCATTATCTAATTAAATCTTCATATCTAATCTCTCTCCCTGTATATATATATATATATTTATGCATATTAAATTAGGAACTTTAAAAGTAGTAACAATAACCATAGTAATTATCAAGTTTCAAATCCAGCTCCCAAAAAGCAAAAAAGCAATCAGGATCAAAAGCTTCAATAGCCTAAATGTGAGGTCTAAATAAATCTAACAGGGACTTCAAAAATCCAGGTATAGGAAATGTAGTTACTTCTTACGCCCTCCTCTGCCACTGGTAGATTTAACATTATTTTCGAGGTTTGGAGCAGCTGACCCAGTTGTAGCAGCACTTTCTCTTTCTGCCACAAGTCGAAAAGCAACATTTCAAACAAGGCCACCATTATATGGAAAACATAGAAGAGGATGCAGAAGCTAAAAGAAACATACCACGCCGAAGCTCTTCATCAAATTTTTTCAGATATTGATCAAGTTGTTGAACGTGAGCATCTACCTGTTTCATAATCACAATATACACTCTAACCAAAAAACAAAAAGGGGAAATTTTCAACTCAATCCATGATATACTTACAACTGATGCAAAAACAAGATCTGTGACATGTTCCATTGCTGCATAAAAATTCAATGAACACATACGTTCTAGCAAAAATTCATTCATCAGAATCGCACAATGACCATAATCAAATATAGGTGTCCTTACACATGCAGAAAATGATATATGGGTAAAAGAATTCAGGGAAATTCTACTATACACACCCCCTACCATATGCACTCCTAAATTATGTCATTTTCTTCTTTAGTTGTGACCAATTAACTTCTTTAGTTATGATCTTATTTTAGTTATGACTCATGAGATCTATAGTTATACCTCATGTGTTGTTTTGTTATGATTTTTTTTATTTGTTATGACTCATAAAGTATTAATTTATGCTATTTTCTTCTTTAGTTATAAAGTGCATACGGTACACATTCCCAAGAATTCGATCTATTTTCAAATAGAATCAGGATGCGTGGATGTCTAGAATGGAGAGTCCATGTGAGACTCAATCCAATAAAGACCAAGAAGATATACTCAAGAACAAATTTAATTTAAGAGCTTCATTGTAGAAATCAGACATAATCATTAAACAAGGAGCGATGAAATCCTTAAAGGGCCCTACTTGTAGAATTGTATGGTGCAGAAAATAAATACATTCCTCAAAAAGGACATGACTCAAGTTATATTCAATAAACAATGGGCAGGTTATAAACAGTTGACTATTACTTGCAGAATAGGTTAAAAAAAATAAAATACTTGACTACAACTTAAAACATGTCTAAAGGTCACTCTTCCTCCCGTACCTCAAATTTAAAAACACTTACCCCTAGGTTAATTGGGATGCCACCCAAATACCAGCTAGGCTTCAAAACCACTGTCCAGTCAAAAAAATATGAAGCTGAACTCAAGTAGTTGGGATGTGGTTTTGAATAATGCCAACTAATGATCAATCCATGTAGCCAACCCAAAGAAAATGGGGTTAAGGCTTGTTGAGTTGAGTGGAGAGGAAATTCAGGAACAAGATATCCACTAAGATATTTTAGCCTCTAACAATCAATGAATTAAAAAAAAAAAATGAGCTAAGAATTATGGAACCACATATGCTAATCATCAGTATAACAAATGTGGTCATTTAGCAGAGACGGAATGACAGAGTGCCATGTTTTGTACCAAATCATATGCTTGAACAGCCAAAGCAACCTTCTCATCAGCAATCCTGATGGCATGCTTTTGCTCATCAAATACCTCATCTGAGAACCTGATATTTGAAGCATCTGGTGTAATGCTACCAGACTTGATTCCCCTCTTAATTTCCTCTATTTCCTGTTCACAGTGCTGTTCATTTTGCTGCTGGATATCTGTTTATAAACAAAGTCAGTAAAAGCTTGTTTAAGAGTTTTGTGGGGGGAGACAATATGATCACATGCATTGTCCAAATAAAAATAAAACAAAACGAGCTGCATACACTGATATACATAGAACAGAGAAAAATACAGCTTTAAGGTCTTGGCTCAGGTCATCAACCGGTGGCATACAGATTGATTACGGCCCTAGGCTTAAATCTTGCCTAGCAGCATGAGAAAGAGAGAAATACCAACAATTGACAGAATTATAACTTCACATATGCAATTATTATAACCAATATCGCCTCCCCATATCACACTCCTACAAAGTTTTATTCTCTTTATTTACTTATTTATGCATTTATTTGTTCTCCGTTCTTTTTTTTTTTTTTTTTTTTGGGGGGTTGGAGTTCATCCATCACAGTGTAAACCTAGAGAACCAAATGTACACAAAATCCAACTACATGTTTCTTATGTTATAAGCAGTAATCTTGAAACCTCCTGCATCAGTTTTATTCTCACAAATTTCCTCACCAAATCAGTTTAGAACCTCACAATAAGAAATGCAGTTTGATGATTAAAAATGGCAAGAAAAAGATTGTTCAAATTTAACTGAATAGCCCGAAGCCCAAATTCTCTCTGTCAGCACTCAGGCCCAAATGGCTCTGTCCATTGATTTAGCTGAAACTCAACATATATATATATTTTTTTTAAATGACAAGTCATAAAGTCCAATTTATTGATGGCAACCATGGTATTAATCTGGCTCCCACCCAACAAAACCATGTAGTCCAAGACAGTGGGAAACATACAGGAGCAAGCCAGCACCAGAGAAGAAAATAAATTGATTTAGCTCCAACATCAAGGAGAAGAAACAAATTTCAGAAGGGACTTATAAAATAAATAAATAAATAAATAAGGTTTCACAGGAGTGGTGCAGAAAAATATTTTTAATATTAAGAAAGAATATAAAAGACATAACAAAAACATGCTTTCAGCAGTCCTTATCAACTAAAGCATACCTTGTAAGCTTTTATCTAAATCACGCAACAATGCATACTTCCTTTGAAGCATATTTGGCAGTGATTCCAAATCTGAATAAAAGCAATTAACTTAGTGAATATAACGTTACTCAAGTGGCCATTGATGTAAAATCTATCCACATGTAAATTCAAGATCATATAAAATCTAGAAGAGGATATCATCAAATATAGAATCCCCCAAGGTAACTCAATTTAATAAATATCTATCACCAATATAAATATAGATCACATATAACATTAACAAGAGAGAGCACATACATATCATTGATAGAAATGACCAATTTTGGAAAAGATTCAAATCATAATTCCGTATCAGAGATTCAATTTAAAAGGCACTACAAAATCTATGTATTAAAACTCAAAAATGTACGGACTTCAGTGTCCTTGTCAAATCCTCATTCACTGTTCTCCGCGCTTGATCAACCAAGTATAAACTCCTTTGTACTTCAAGAATGCCTTTGGAATCCACCAAAGTCTTCAACAAGGATGAACCAATGACTTGAATGCTTGGATACTTGATCAATCTTCAGAGCAGGGGCATAAGCCTTCAATTCTCCAAACTTATTTTGGTCTTCCCCTAGTCATGTATTTATAATTGAGGTGTTCAGCGTTCTAGGGTTGCTTGAATACCAATCTGATCTAAATCCTGAGTTCAAACTGCCTTAGAATTTGCAAAATTGTTGCCTTTCACTCGAGCCAAGAGAAGACCACTCACTGATTTTTGGGGTTTTGAGGCAAGAAAAGAACGTGTTGTGGTTGTGTGTGGTTTCCGCAATTTTTTGGGCCACTTGGTTGGAAAGAAAAGAAAGGATCTTTGGGGACAAGTTTGATAACGTGGATTTGTTGTGGGACAAAGTATGTCACTTGACGTCATTTTGGGCATCTGTTTCCGCTCCTCACCCCCACTCATTTAAAGGGGTTCCTTTCTTTTTTATTTCTAAAGATTGGGAGAACAGTTTGTGATGTATAGGTGTTTTCTTTGATTTATTTAGTGAGCGTTTGCTAACCTTGCGGAGTACTACTAGTCCTTTTTTTTGTATCTCTTTTTATGTCTCAATAAATTTCCTTTTTGTTGCCAATCAAGAAAATAGAAGACCACTCAAGCCATGAAAATCCTTAGAGTTTGGGCGCGTGTAGATTGCTTGAGCGAACTTTGGACCACTCAAGCGGTCCTTGACAGATGGTGGCCTACAATTGGCTAAAATTCCAGCTTCATGCACTTGTAGTCTGTGTTTCCGTGACTGCTTGCACTTCAAGTTGCTTCCAAGAACACTTAAAAGTCCAATTCTAATAACAACTAGGTTTTGTCCAATTCTCAGCAAAGAAAAGTCCAATTCTTAAATAATTACAATTTACAACTTCAATTAACAATTACAAATCAACTAGGTTTTGTCAAAAGGGGTTGCCAACCTAATCTAAACGTCGAGAGATTAACAATGATGATGAAATGGACCACTTGGTCAAAACAGCTGTATGTTTCACAAGCTGACAAGTCACTTTTAATTTTTCATAGTCCAAATTAGTCAATTGAGTTGCCACACGACCAAACGAAAATATCTAGCTTTAAAACTACCAAAAATGGGACAATATCAAACAAGAAGACAATAAAATAAAAAAATAAAAAAAGGCGAGAAATTGAGAGAAGGGGCTTCGACATCAGGAACTTTGTTTACCAAATAAATAAATATCTTGGAGCTTCAACTATCCATTTGATAACTAGTCTAACCCACCAGCGACAACCGATCACTGCTTTGAAGTGCCTTCTTGTATCATGATTGATCCATCACAACCATTCTTGAGTGGGCCAAATTGAATTTTCAGTTCAATAGAGTAAACACCCATCGAGCCTTAAACAAAAATAGCTGCCGTTAAATGTGAAGGTTTTTCATCAACCCATGATCCCTTGCAATTTTCGTTGTCTTGTACTAGAGTTTCGATCCAAAACCCCTCCTAGCTAATTCCATTTTAATCACAAAACTAACCAGTGTAATTCCAAATACACCATTGAACTATCACGTACTCTACTAATGCTACACAAAGCTCTAGTATTTCAATTTAAATTCCGTATACAAAAGCTCTGAACGAGGACCCAATCGTACGAGTGCACTATAAACCCAATTTATTAGGAATTCATGTTGAAAGATCACCAATAACCCCAAACTCTAATTTCAGCATAAGTGTGAAGAAGCATAAAAACACAATTTTGTAACGAAAATCACAATTGATTAACAGCTCAGAACCCAGAACGTTGCGTTGATTAACAAATTATGCAGTGAGCAAGTTGAGATTGGGCTAGGGTTTCATATGAATCTGAAATGTAAGCATCAGAAAATTCAAAACAAGAAGTAAATTAACATATACATATTTATAGATGCATGTATATATAGAGAGATAGGGAGTTACTGGCTTGAAAATCTTCGAGAAACGACATTTTCTAACAAATTGGGGATCTTTCTGATTCGGTGCACAATCTCAGTCGTTGTAGTGTTACCGGGTTTCCCGCCACAGATGGATTACCTTATTTCGGTTTTGTCCAAAGCGAAGCGAGATCCAAATCTACCCCATATTCTACCAAATCGAATCAACTGCTTTTTTTTGTTGTGGGTAAATTGTGATAAAATTACATCGTCAGTCAAACTCTAACATGTAGGCGTATTTTGAAAAGTGGGTTGTTTTTTTTTTTTTGTCTTTTTAGATTAAAAAATAGGAAATTTGGTGATAGTTCCTTCATTATTTAATTTGTCTTTTAAAAGGATAAGAATTATATATGTATTTTTAAAATCTCCTAATATTTTAAAATTTGTTTCTTTTACTATATTACCCTCATATCTATCAGTTCTCCTATTAAGCCATCTTCACTATATATTTCAGAGTAAAATTTTATTCTGCATACAAAGTAAAAAGTAAAATTTTACTTTGCATACAAAGTAATGAAAGTAAAATTTTACTCTGTATAAAAGTAAAATTTTACATTCTGAAACTAAAAGTAAAATTTTATTATGTATGAAAGTAAAATTTTACTCTGAATAAGAGTAAAATGTTACACTTTGAAACTAAAAATAAAATTTTACTCTGTATAAAAGTAAAATTTTACTCTGAAAAACTAGTAAAATGTTAGACTATACACAAAAGTAAAATTTTACTCCGTATAAAAGTAAAATTTTACTCTGATTCTGTCAAATGAAAAAAACAGAGCAATAGAACCAGAGTAAAATTTTACTCTGATTCTGTCAAATGAAATTAGATAAAAAAAAACAAAAATAAATAAAAAAACAAACAAACAAACAAAAACAAAACAAATTAATCAACAAATCAACATATCTAATTAAGAAAAAAATTTCAAAAAAACAAACAAATAAAAACAAAACAAATTAATCAACAAATCCACATATCTAATTGAAATGAAAAACTTCTAAAACTCGATCAACAATCATACATCTCAATGAAAAAGAATACATATGTTCAACAACACTCATACACACAAATATATATATATATATATATATTCTACTGTTTCTCATCCACATCCTTTCCAACCTCCTGTTCAACTTCTTTCAATCTCGAAACTTCAGCCTTCGCATTCAACATCACCAGCATCTCATCAACAACCTCATCATGTTTATTCTCTGCTTCCAATTAAGCCATCTCCACTACACTTCGAATCTCCCCCATTTGCTCTGAAACCCTAGCTTTCAAATCTCCAACAACATCCTCATTCAATTTCAACATACTCAAAGCCTCATCGTTGCTGATTATGAAGATGAAGAGAGGACCTTTTGCTGAAGCTTGGAAGACGCGACTATGGCAGCAGCTTGTCGACGACCTTCTGCTGAAGTTTAGAAGATGCAACTATGGTGATTATGATACAGTTGATGACGAAGCTGATTATATATGTAGAAGTTGAGGGTATAATAATCCTATAAAATATTTAAATAATAAATTTTGTCCTTTATGCATGACTTTACAATTATGAGGGGATTTAGAAAGTATAATTTTGTTCTTAGTCCTTTTAACAATGAAAGAAAGGTAAAAGAGATTTATAGCTAAATTTCCCTTAAAAAATTGAGGAAGAAAATATGGATGTTTGGATTAATTTTTTGACTTTTTATGAAAAAATGTATAATAAAAAATTATAAAAATTGATTTGTAGGGAAAAATTAAGATTGAGAGTTGTGCAGCCGTAATTGTTAACTTTTGGTGAATAATTTAACTTTTTAACTTTTTGAGTAGCTTTTTAACTTTGACTTTTTTACAATACGTCAAACTTGGCCTTAGCTTCTAATTTACTTCTTTCTCATATTAAAAAAAGTCAGAAAGAGTGTAAAAATTTTAATCATCTTCTCAAAAATACTTCTAATAGTTAAAGCGAAAATGTTAAAATATTCTTCTACGTTTCTTCTCAATTCATGGTAGATTAGAGAGTGTTATTAAACTTTCGTGAATCTATCATAAAATTTAAATGAAAAATTCAAACCATTAATATGTAAGACTCATCAAGTATTTTATTTTTACAAAAATCAAGTTAATCTAATATCAATAGTTACTTGATCATATTACATTTATGTCAACAATAAATATAATTTTAAAAATAAATTGTTGATAAGTGTGAATTGATCAAATAATTATTAATATTTAATCAACGTAATTTTTTATAAGAATAAAATACTCGATAAATTCTATACGTTGCACAATTCAAATTATTGATGTGAGTTCCATAATGGCCCATAGAAATTCAATAGAACCCTCCAATTGATTTTCCAGTTGTAGAGAAGCCTCTCCTATAATTTTTGGGTGCAAATTACATATATTTTCTTCACCTTTTTTAGAAGCAAAATTTAATCCTTTTACTTCACGTACAGTTTACTTCTGAACACTTAAAAATGAACCCATAAAATCTCTCATGTCCTCATACATGTCTCATATTTATTGTTTACTTTTAAGCCTTGTTGGGGAATAAGTTTTTTAGTAGTTTTTTAGTTTTGTTTTTGTTAAAATATGAGGTAAATTTTTTTTGAATATTTGGAAAGAATTTTTTAACATTTTATGAAAAAATTTATAGTAAAATAATATAAATAATTAGAAGTGGGAAAATTGAGTTCAACTCGTGAGACTTCACCTGACCTACTGTCAGGTGAAATAATGCCAATGCCAAGGGCAATTTTGTAGCATGAAGTGACCTGTGCCATGGGGGAAATATGTGGGTTATTAACAAATTTATTAAGTACGTACAAAATATATATTTTTTTGTATATAAAAATTTTTTTAATTTTTTTTAAAAATCTAACATAAATACAATAAAGGTATAAAAATATTTTTAAAAATCTTTAAAATATTAACATACGAAAAGCAAAAAACAAAAAAAAAACTTTTTTTTTGTTGCATTTTATTAATTTTTGTAAATATTTGTGTACATATATTTTACTTTTTCCATACATATACTAGAAGGTGCATAAGTTCAAAATTTGCTTCAAATTTGTAATATATTACAAACAAAAAAAAAATGTGTGTATTTGGTTTGTGTTTTTTGGATTAAGTTTTTTTGAAAATTGAGCTTTTTGTTTTTTGTATTTTTTTATTTTTAGTGAATATTTTTAAAATTTTAATTTTTTTTTTAAATAACTTTTTTAGATGCACCTTACTTAGATGTATCTAAATAGTAAAAAATTTGTGAAAAAATATTTAAGAAATTAATAAATACATAAAAATATGAAAAATATATTGAATTCTTGTATTTTTTTATTTTTGGTATTTAGTGAATTTTTAAAAGATTTTTTCACAAAAATTGTACTTTTTATGTGTATTTATGTTAGGTGTATCTAAAAATTAAAAAAATTCCTTAAAATATTAAAAAATTCAATAAAAACAAAAAAATATGAAAAATAAGAAAGTAGAATTTTTTGAAAAGTGTTTTTGGAAAACCAAAAACAAGCAAAGTGATGAAAACGAAAAACCAATTTCCAATGATGGCTGCGTAGTACACTATCTTTGATGGAGCTACTCTGCATAGGTTTGTAGGCCACTGTGCATAGGTTTGTAAGATAAAAATTGTAAACTTTTTAATTTTTTTGATGACTTTTTAACTTTTAAACTAAAACTACCACTTGCCAAATGAGGCCTTAATATTTGATGGCCTTATCAACAAAATTTGAATATATATAATTATTTGCAAACCATCGCTATTGATTAAGTCTAAGTATTTTTGTATTCCTATGAATCGAACATGAGAATTTTAAAAATTATCTCATAATAAAATTCTCATATTAAATCCCTTTAATCACTATATCACCACCGTAAATTCATTATTATTATTGTGGTTGTTGTTGTTGTTATTGTGGACCAATAATGTTCACAAGGCATTCTTTGCCGGGAACTCAGTCCATAACCCAAGGAAACGGTAATTTGGAAGATAAAAGATGCAAATTCATAAATTTTATCTTAAAATTTACTCATAAAATGAGTGTGTAAATAGAATTTGATGTGTTGTTGTGAGCCAATACTATATTTAATCTGGTTCATATAATTTCGGTTCTGAGTCATTTTTTAGACATTATTTCTAAGAATGTGGTATTACTGAATTTGAAATCTTGTGGAAGGAGGTGAGAGAGAGGGGTCCCCAAGGCTCCTATGTATAGTTCCTTGCATTCTTGCCAACTTTCACCAAATCCATTTCCCCCCTCCATTTCAAGCTCACAAGCCCCCACAAGGTTCACTCACTCACTCTAAAACACACACACCTAAACTCAATCATAACACACCTAACAAGCAACACATCATGATTCAAGAATGTCACTGAAACTAGTTGCCTTTATAAAAAGAAACTTATGTGAAAACAAAAGCAGCCAGAAGAGAGAAGGTTAAATAACAACAAATTCTCGTTAAAAAAAAAAAAAGTAACAATAAATTCCAAAAATACAGTATCAATAACTAAATATGTATGGAAATTAGTATGGCGATGCACATAATTTTATGATCATGATTCAACTTAATCAATTGATCAAATCTTTAGCCTATATTTGGATATTGATTTGTGGCGAAAAAAAAGAAAAGAAAACTTCATTTATTTGTTTCTTACATAAATTCAAAATTGATACACAATCTAAAGAGCCAACCTAATATGCCCATTTCATATTTGATGCTTGTGGTGACTTTACTCAAAGGGTACTTGGTTGATCTAAACACATTGACATTTTTTTTAATTTCTTTATTGTTATTTCACTTAAATAAATTTTTTTAAAAAAAACTATATTAGAATTATGTGTCGATAAGTGATTGACAGCCGCATGTAGTGATCGAAATACTAGAGGTAAGAAAATGGAATAAGGAAAAAAAAAAAGTTTATACTAATTTGTTAATTTTTGCCCAATTCTCCATTGATACATTATTTTTTTCCAAATAAAATAAAAGCCTCGAGCACCGCCCCTCTATTCCAACGGTCACTAAAATTCCAACAAACGCGTCCTTCTAGAAAGCAGCAGCAGCAGCAGCGTCCGGAGCATTGGGTCAGCGCCTTTGTGGGCTCCAATCTACTACTTGTTTTGTCTTTCTGTGTTTGTCTCTCAGCTCTTCTTCTTCAATCTTCATCATCAATCAATCAAACAAACCCATCTCTATTTTGTTCTGATTTCCCACACTCTTTCTCTTTTCCCCCACATTACCCCTGACTTGTGTGCTTCACAGTTGTCTTAACTTGTGTTTTCTCTTTCCCCATTATCAATTACTTGTTTGGTCCAAGAATGCTTGTTGCATTAGACAATCCTAAACCAATTACTAACAAAACATCAATGGGCAGTCAATGGTGCCACGAGAAATTGTATATTAACAGTGACCCCTCAGATCCATGGTAATTCAAGATTTATATCTTTATGAAGAATTTCTTGGATGGTTTAGGAGATTGAAAATGCATTCGACAGGTTTTCCATGAATTGTTTGACAGAAAATAAAGCTGAGTTTGGCTAGGACTTTAGGCCATATGGGCAAGTTCAAGCACCATTAAGTTATGCAGTGTTTAAAAAATATCAATAATAAGTGTATGTGACAATGTTTATTTATTACCATAAAATATTACACATACCTAACTACCCCTCTTTCTCTTTAACACAAATAAGAAGGGTTTATTTTATTTTTTTAATGACAGTGAATGAATGTTCACGCTCTTACTTGCAAGTCTTGGCTAAATTAACTTTACTATAAAAAAAATTAAAGAGTTCTTTATTATTCTTAATGTGATGCCAGTACAAAAAATGGATTGTGTAGTAGCATTACTACTATTAATTGGGTTCAAAAGAAATCATTATTGTATTAAATGTATCATAAATAAATCAAAACCATATTGGTTGGAGATCACCATGACATAATGAGTTGGTTGGAGCCTTGAGGCTTGGAGCACAGGAGTATCATGACATAATGAATGGGGAGATCAACAAATACATGTATAATCCAACAGCTATGAACTCACTAGCAGCTAAATTAACATGTTACTTCATCAGTGTTTTTTTTTTAAATTTATTTATTTTATTTTCTTGCCCAAAGAGCTTCACTCACTTTCTTTTTGCTCAGGAGTGTGAAAAAGTCTCGAGTCTCAACCCATACAACAAACCAAGAAACAAAGGTTAGTTTTCCCTTCACTCACTCACTCACTCACTCACTCACTCACTGGTCTTCCATTGTCACCACTGTCGGTATTCTCAATACACTTCACTCTTTTCCATACACTTCAAATATTACTGTTTTGGACATTATTGCTCATGAAAGGGGTTTATTTGGAGATCTTCATTTTATTTATGAAGTGATTTTATTTTATTTTTACTTGGAGATCAATGCAAGGATTTGTCAGATATGCTGGAAAGATCTAATTTTTAGTCATATTCAATTATAGAAAATCAAAGGTGTTTACTTGAAAGAATTCTCTGCTGGAGAAGGTGTGAATGGAGTTAACTTCTTGCTTGTACTTGATAAAATCTTGGTTCGTTTAGTGGATAAAATTCTATTTTAGTTGGTGGGTAGGTGCAGAAATTTAATACTTCCAATGGCGGCTCTCCATTTTGACTACTTGCTTCTTCTTCTCCTCCTTTTTTTATTTTTAAAATCACTGTGATGAACATTTTCTTCACCAGTTATGATTTGGTTGAAATTTTCTTGGGTGTTCCATTGCTTGATGCAAAGTACCTTTAAGATGTAAATTTCTTATTTGGGGAAATCTACATTGTACTTATTGATGTGCGAGTTCTGTTTGCTCTACTGAGAATTGGGTATTATGTGATTTTCTTGTTTTCATTTTTTTTTTTTTTACACAAATGTTTAGCTCATGAAATTGTAGAATGGGTGAGCCTGCTGAAGCAGTTGAGGTTAAGGTAGTGGAAACCAAACAAAGGAATTCTGAGGTTGGTCCATGGGAAGGATTACCTGGGGCTTTGGAGCAGAGAAGTTTCGAACGTTCGGTACAGAAGAAGAAGTCTTTACGAGCCCGTTATTTGTATGGCATTGTCTTTCTGTTTGCAAACCTTGTTGCTTGGTGTGTTCGTGACTATGGACAAAAGGTTACCCCCCAGCTCCATTGTAAGTTAAAGGTTTCTTTCAACAAATTGTATGATACTATGTTTTATTTAGGCTAATAATTTCCTCAAAATAGTATGCAAACAAGTATGCAATTTTTTTCAGTTTTTGTATGCTTGCCCGTCTATTCATTCTATATATTGACAAAAACACGGACTTGGTAGGGTATTTTATTTATTTATTTACTAGGGTAATCTCATGATGCTGATCTAATCTTTGCATTCTCTTTATCTGAATTTGTTTTGCAGATCTAAAATCTTGTGGAATTGGGGGACTCGAGTGTTTTCATACAATGGGAGTTCTTCGTGTTAGTTTAGGATGTTTTGTATCTTATTTTATTTTTATTTTTTCTAGCAGTATAGCAAGTTCTGATTTTTTCATAAACATTTCTTAAATGCATGCTCCTTTAAACTTGCTTGAAAGTATAATTCTCGAGTTTTGGTATTTATAGTTTAAATCTCTCATGGACTGGCTGATTGTTTTACATGCCAACAACTGTAGTTCAATTTTAGGCATTTTCTTTAGGTTCTAGATCTTGGAGCTTTACATTCTTGTTTCGCTAAAAAAGAAAATTAATAAAAGAAACACAAGATCTTGGAGCTTTACTTACAGCTTTCCTCTATTATATATTGCATCCTTGACACTGATTTCAGATATTTTTCTTTACAATGTTTCTTACAACATGTAACACAAGCAAGCTGTATGAAACTCGCAACACATGGCATTCAAGATGGTGGCCATTGAAGTTTATTATGTTGATTGTCTCACTAACCATTCCATTCTTTCTTCCCTCGAATTTAATTCAACTATATGGTAAGCCTAATATCAATCAAATTTAATGATTCTTAAATATGATCAAAAATGAATTGTTAATTTTGTTTTCTTGCAGGTGAGCTTGCGCGTGTTGGTGCAGGGTAATCTCTTAGCTCATTTACTCCAATGCTTCCAGCATAAATAGTGTCTATAAATTTTCCATATACACATAGGTCTTTAATATATTTGATGATTATAAAACAGTTTGAAGTGCACTGAGTGGTACCTATTGCATAAACTTGAAAATTTTGGATTAAGTTTTGTAGTGTGAAGTTTCTCTCATCCAACATTGAGAAATTTTTTTTTTTATCACAGTTGGAAATAGATTTCTTGATTTTCAAAAGTAGTAACAATATTGTAAATATGACTAAGTGAAACAGCTTCTCTGTTGTTGGTGCAGGGTTTTTCTTATTCTCCAACTGATAAGTGTCATTCAGTTCATCACATGGTGGAATAAGTGCTGGATGCCTGATGCAACAGGGAAGCAAAGGTTTGTACTTCATGTTAACCATACTTCCTATTTCATCAATCTTGAGGTCTATGAGTATAAATTATAATCATAATTGCATCAACTTATAGTTCTCAATACTGTTTTTAACTTTTAACTATGAAATTGCTGACATTTCATTTTGTTTGTGATCACAGTTGCTTCCTCGGATTATTTACTTCAACACTATTTTACATTGCTTCTGTATGTGGAATTGGGATGATGTATTCACTCTATGTCCCCAAACCTTCATGCACTCTTAACATATTTTTCATCACATGGACTGCAGTTTTGCTTTTAGTGATGCTTGCCATATCCTTACATTCAAAGGTATGTCTTTCACATTTTGTCAAGATTGGACAGTATTTTTAGTGGAATTCCTCAAATCACATATTTTTTTTGATAGATCAGATACTGAAAGTGTGTTTTCTTAATTAATTTCACACTTTAATTTCTGCTTCAATAATGTAAGAGGGATATTTTAGCACATATTTTACAAATTTACAAGTCACATAAATTAAATTGGTTAACATTACTAGTATTATAAATTCCTGAAGTTATCTGAACCTCTAATATGTTCTTCATATGCTTAGAGCAGGTGAATAGAGGTCTTTTATCTTCAGGGATTATGGCTTCTTACATTGTTTTTCTCTGTTGGTCTGCTATCAGAAGGTTAGAAATGTCGTTTTTTCTTTCTTTAGGAATCTTGATTACAGAGCATTTCTTTGGTTGTGTGCTTCTAAGTTTCGTACTTTTCAAACACATGCACTATTAGCAATTGAGAATTTACATCAAGACATGAACATTTGATTCTAGTTGCTTTAACACTTATTTTTTGTTTTTTTTCAGTGAGCCGGCTGCTAAGAAATGCAGTCCACAGAAACATGAGAATGAACATGGTGATTGGACCACTGTACTTGTAAGAGTTAGCAGGCTTTCTATTATCGTTATTTTAGATTGAACTCTTCCCTTAGTCAATAATAATCACGCGGGGACTTTTCATGAAATCATCTCAATTTCCTTCCCTTTTTTTTAATATAATATTTCCTTCGTGTTGCTTCCAGGGCTTCCTCATTGCTATATTTGCAATTGTCATTGCCACTTTTTCAACAGGGATTGATTCACAAACATTTCAGGTGAATCCCTTCAACCACAATAACTAAAGAAAATGAAAACATAAAGGAACAGAGCTTTCCAGCTGATGATGCTAATTAAGGGGGTTTTTTTTTTTTTTTTTCCTGCTTTGAAAACCGCAAATTTTGGGCAAGTTGACTTTGTTTTAATCAGACTACTAAATTTTAAGGGATTTTGAGCTCATTCAAAAATTACAGGTCTGCCCGGCATAAGTCAATGAAGAGGTCAAATTAAGTGTGTAATTTTTGAACAAGTTCTTTGCTTCTTGAGAAATGATGAAATTTTTTGATTTTGTTGTCCAGTTCCGCAAAGATGAAGTCCAACACGAGGATGATATCCCATACAAGTACGGGTTCTTCCACCTGATCTTCTCCTTGGGAGCCATGTATTTTGCCATGTTATTCATCAGTTGGAACCTAGACAACTCAACTAGGAAGTAAGATTGATTTCAGAGATTCACTTCATTCCTTCCAAATCATATATCTCAAAAAGTATCATATTATGAGTATCTTGCATTATTTATCTCTGCTTTCTACAACAGATGGAGCATCGATGTTGGCTGGGCTAGTACGTGGGTTAAAATTGTAAATGAGTGGTTTGCAGCCACCATATATAGTAAGTGTTTATTAATGTTCATCTTTAAATTAATTGTATAAATAATTTTTTTGTTTGTCCACCGGTAAAGCCTTCAAGTGCCTCCATCTCAGGTAATTACTAACTACTAATTATTTATTTATTTTTTTCCTTCTCTAAATGCAGTTTGGAAATTGATATACCCAGTTGTAAAACAAACCAAAGTCATGGATCAAGAAGAGCCTGTGCAGCAGGCAGGCAATTCCGTGTTATAGTGATTTCATTTCTCGATGTAGACTGTAGGGCAGCTCTTATTTTTTTTTTATTTTATTATTGTTATTATATTTTCTCCATTTGTTACTGGAAGATCCTCCAGAGTCCTAAGCCTCTGGCAAGTGTAAAAGATAAAAAAGGATTTCAATTTTTTTAATAACCTGTGAATTGAATTATAAAATTTTCACTTCTGGGTAATGCTATATGGATTCTAATGTCGTGCTGACCCAACCAATTCCATTGGCAAAAGTCCAAATCTTGCTAGGAAAATATGAAAAACCCATTCCCATCTCTTATTCTGTTGAAACAATTTAAGGGTTTTTTATATATATATATTTTTTGTGGTTTTGTTATACCCGAAACACTTAACCATCTCCAACTAGTAAATATTACACAAAATGAATATATCTGGATGGTTGTGATGATACCCATCAGATATCTGGAATTCCAGATGATCTCTATCTAGAGTGGAGCCCATCATCCAAGCCAACCCCTCCATGACACGTGTCCTTAAAAAGAATGAACAGCTGATATAGCATTACCTAAAACACAATGACAGAAATAACACACGCAAATCCAACAACTTCACCACTCTCACAACAACTCCATCCAAAGCTCTTAACAATTCCAATTCCCAATCTATATAAAGAGCAAGCGCAAACCCCATTTGCATACTAATCCAAGAAACCTTCATATTTCAGTGCAAACAAAAACTCACCAATCTCTCTCTCGTACACAAGCATTTCAAAATGTCCAAACAATCAACACCAACCCTTTTCATTGCAATCCTAATTGCAGCTATTCATGTGGTGAACATTGTTGCTGCAATTGACCCTGCAACAGCGGGCGGAGAACCGGTTTTTGAGCTGTACCTGCACGACATTCTAGGCGGAAGCAGCCCTACAGCGAGGCCAGTCACTGGCTTACTTGGCAACATCTACAGTGGCCAAGTGCCCTTTGCTAGGCCGGTTGGGTTTCTTCCTCCAAAAGGCGGCGTAGTCATCCCCAATGCCAATGGTGCCATCCCAACCCTCAACGCCAATGGCATTCCTCTGGGAACTGGCTTAGCTGGTACGAGTTTTGCCGGAAACCCTAACAATAATGGCAACACTTTGTCCACCCAACTGGGACCCGATGGACTTGGACTAGGGTTTGGAACAATAACCGTCATCGACGATATCTTAACTTTGGCTCCCGAGTTGGGATCGCAGTCATTGGGGAAAGCCCAAGGGGTTTATGTCGCAAGCTCTGCTGACGGAACTACCCAAATGATGGCATTTACTGCTATGATGGAAGGTGGGGAATATGGTGATAGCCTAAATTTCTTCGGTGTGTATAAGATTGGGAGCACTATGTCGCGCCTATCGATAACTGGTGGGACCGGTAAGTTTAAGAATGCTTGTGGGTTTGCTGAGATGCGCTCGCTCATACCAGCTGGTCAGCATGTTACTGATGGTGCAGAGACATTGTTGAGGATCACTGTCCATCTGAGTTACTGAGATTGCTTTGGTGACTGAGGAAGTGAGGAGTGAAAAACAAATGTGTGCTTGTCTGTGTGAAAAATGAATGTGCTCTTGTGATGTGGTTTTCTCTATGTCAATGTGGCAATGAATGAATGAATATTTTTCATGTTTCATCTAAATTTCAACTTTTGTTGGTAAAGGACTTGCATTATACTAGCAGCCAATCTTAGCAATCAAAATATAGATAAGCCTAAATGTTATATGCATCAGAGGTAAGATTTCGAGCAATGCCTCACAAATCCAATTGGTGCAAAACAAAATCGAACAGTAAAATGTTTTAAAACACAACTGCTAATATTATTTTACCATAAAACAAACATGTGAATATAGATAATGAAGAAAAATGAACACCTGCCCAAAACTAAAAAAGAAGAAGAAAAGGGGGAGGGGGGGGGGGGGGGGGGAACAGAGTCATGATTACACAGATCATCATCCAACAAGAAAAACCAGATGAAATTTCCTAAATTATGTTAAGTAGCTACAATGAACATGCAAGAGAAAAACAAGATGCCACGTAGAGAACAATTGTTTAATTGTAGAAAGTAGCAAGGTCATTATAATTTTCAAAAGAATAAGGAGTGGTTTGGGATGATCTAAATAAGTGCACTTTTTGACTTTTTATGAAATATGTGTTGGGTATGGGTTGGGTTTGAAGTGATGTGGTAGAGAGATGATGTGATTTAAATAAGATGATGTGACTTAAATAGGATAATGACTTTTTGACTTTTTTAAGGAATGCCAAACAAGGCCTAAGTTAGCAATTAGATATTGCCTATCACAAAAGACTTATGGGGCTTAACAAGCCAACTTGTCGATTCAGTCATCTACTAATGAACATACAAACATTTTACATAACACAAACAACTCAACTGGTTTATTTACATACCATTTACATAGCTTGTAATGTATCATGACACGCTGATGATGTTAACTCGACGAGTAACAGTAGCTTGATCAAGCCCATGAAGTGAATCAATCAAATGCATCCGTAGTGAAGCTGGACCCTTAGCCAATTCCATCCCAATCTCACCAGCAATGCCAAATATGGACAATGCAGAGGCCGTTGCTTCAAAAGCATGTAATGGGTCAATTGCAACAAAGGCAGCAATGAGGGCAGTGACAGAGCATCCTGTGGCTGTGATCTTCTGCATCATGGCCACACCATTTCGTGCACCAACAACTCGTTGCCCATCTGTAACAAAGTCAACAGCTCCAGAAACTGCGACGATAGAGCCACTAGTTTGAGCCAAGGACCTTGCTGGTTCCACAGCATCGGTTGATTCGTAAGAGCTATCTACACCCTTGAAACCAAACAATTCTAGTTCATGGAGTTGAAATGGGTGCAAAAAGAAAAGGGAATTGGCAGATTAAAAACACAAAGCATATTCAAGCACGATTGAGAGTATGCTGAGCATGCTCAAATGTGAATCTTTCACATATGAGTTCCAAATCGTTTAACTAACAAAAGATTAATAGAAGCCCATGCCAAGATAAAACATGTACAAATTTTAAATTTTAATTTATCACATTCAGGCTCTCAGACTTTTCAATTGTACACACTTTCTTTTCCTATCTTTGCGCATCTCCACCCCATCATCGGCCCCCATCCACCCCGCCCCCCTCAAAAAAAAATAAAATAATAATAATAAAAATAATCATATTAAAAATAAAAACAAATAGGGTGTGTTTGTTTGGATAGACTAGATAACGGGGATTGTAATCCATCGGACTATTAGTCCTGGGATACATTGTCCCGGACTATTTAGTTGGATTGGATTTGTGTCCTATGTTTGTTTAGTCATGTGATTAAATGTCTAGATTGGATTATTTTTAGTGAATCCAATGTTTGGTTAGACGGATTGGATAAGAATAAATGTTCAAAAGACTATTTTACCCTTGTAATTTATAATTTTTATTTAATATATAATTTTAAATTTGTAATCTATAATTTATAATTTAACAACACTAAAATTTTTTAATTTATAAGGTTATAATTTTTAATTTATTATTTTCAATTAAATTAAATTTATAATTTATATTTTTTATTTAATATATAATTTTAAATTACCAACACTAAAAAAATAATTTTATTTAATATATAAATTTAATTTTTTAACAACACTAAAAAAATTATAAGGCCATAATTTTTAATTTATTATTTTTAATTAAATTAAATTTATAATTTATATTTTTTATTTAATATATAATTTTAAATTAACAACACTAAAAAAATAATTTATAAATGTTCAAAAGACTATTTTACCCCTTTCCAATTGTTTATTAAGTAATAGCATGAGGATAAAATGGACATTTCATACATTAATCCCATGAGATATCAATCCAATGGAAATAATTCCACCCTCTCCCCTACGATACAATAATCCCTCATATGAGGGACTAATAGTCCGGAAAGACTATTAATCCGGAGTAAAAAAATTGAACCAAAAATAGACTATTAGTCCGGGTAGACTAATGGTCCGATCCCATGAAATAACCCCTCTAACTATGAAGTCCTTGTTTTGCAGTCCTCAATAAACTTGTAAATTGTTCAAGTAGTTATCTAAATTAATCTTGTAGCTACTAAATATTTTCATACCATAATCCCATTCGTAAACTGCATTACTTGAGTTGTTTAACAGCATTTGATAAACAACTTAATTAAAGTCTCAGTATCCATTGTTTAAGTTCATTAGCATCTTGATAAACAATTTTTAATTCTAGCCGTTTGTCTCAGCAAGTTTTTCATTAGCATTTCAACTCAGATACAGAGTACATTATTCTAGTGTTGCTAACATATTGATGGAATTCTCAGTTTCAATCCATAGTCACAAAAACCTCAAATTTGATGTTCAACAATTACCCAAACCTATCACTACTATCCATCTAGATATGCTTTTAACAGCAACAAATCTCAGATTCACAATAGCACCAATTGCCACAGATGCAATAAAGATATTACCTTTGAATACAGAGCACAATGAAACATTTCAACATTGAATCAACCAAAGTAACAAAATAAAAAATAAATAAAAAAACCCTAAATTGCCCAAACCCATCATCCCTGTCCTTTCAACATCACATATATTAATCATCAAATTCACAATAGCACCAATCACCATATATGAAATTCATGTGTATATATATATTACCTTAGTGTGTCCCACTGAAGCCTTGGAAAGAGCAATAATCTCAGACCCATTTCCTCTAATAACAGTAGGTCTCAACCCAACAAGCTCAAGACAAGCCTTCAACCGGAACCCGGAAGCCCCGGCGGCGACCGGGTCGAGAACCCACGGTTTACCCGACTGTGCCGCCACCTGCGCCGCCGATTTCATCGCCGGGAGCCAGTCGGCGGTGAGAGTACCGACGTTGACGCAGAGAGCGTCGGCGCGTGGGGTGAATTCAGGGATCTCCTGGAGCGAGTGTATCATAGCCGGAGATGCGCCGGCGGAGAGAAGAGTGTTGGCCATGAGATCCATGGAGACGAAGTTGGTGATGCATTGGACGAGCGGTGATCGTTGCCTCAGAGTTGATAGGTGGGTCCAGACTATTGGTCCCCACTCGGTGGAGTGTTGATGTTCTTGTGCTTCGTCTGTGTTGTCTACCATTGCCACACACAAGATCAAGATATCTCTCCAGAACGCGTTGAGGAAGCCAGTGGTATTTTGGCCCAAAAACGCTGGCGTATTTTGGTACTTTGCCAAAATACCACACGATCAAGATAGGTGGGTCTAGACTATTGGTCCCCACTCAGTGGTATTTTGGCAACAGAGTACAACGCTGCGTCTGGCTGAGAATGTCAACGCCAGACGCCAGCGTTTTTGGACAAAAGTCCTATTTAGTGGAGCTGTGAGAAATTGCTTATAATTTATGCCCAAACAACTTATAATTTATAACTTTCAGCTTAAGTTGATTTCCAGTTTATTCTTAAAGCATCTCATGCCCCACTCAAAGAATAAGTTGATTTCTGACTTCCACAAAGTTATAAGCTATAAGTATAAGCTAAACCAAACATATCAAAACAGCTTAAATTAAGCTGAAAGCTGAAAATAAGCAGTAACAAACAGGGCCAAAAATAGATTTGAGATTGTGATTATAATCAATTACGTGAAATTACGGTACTACCCTCATTGTTGTTTAGGATTACATATTGTCCAACAATGTTTACACAGAGGATCTTGGCAGTTATCGCTCTGCTCTTCCCGTGATTGCCGCATGAACCAACGTCTCACCCGTCGGCCCTCCGTAACGCCTCTGACGACACTCTTCTACGTCGGCTTCGTCGTCGGTGTTTGCGCAGAATCAGGTAGGCCTCCACCTCCAGCTACGAATCTGAAATCCCTTGGAATTTTTATCCAGATTTCTTGTTATCCTTGTGGATTTTCACCCAAATATGGCTTGTTTGTGGAGAGTGAACCCTGATTTGCTTGAATCTTGCATGTTTCTCTTTGATTACTCCACATGTTTGTGTTTCATGTTTGGGGATTTCACCAACACTCACGGCTGCCTCCCTGTTTTCCATATGTCGGTTTCAATTAGCTAACACTTTAGAGAACTCATTTTTTTTCTTGGTTGGTATTTTATTTGATTTTTCTCATGAAATATAGTTATAAAGGAGATTATTTCTTTTTTCTTTTTTATACTGAAATCATGTATGAGACTTGGGTAAGAACATAGGAACGAACTATTCTTGGAAGGATTTTAATATTTATTGAACATGTAAGGGAGAAGATCAAACCTAGTGCTCTGTCCAATTCTCTCACTCTAATTAGGAATGCTTGTATGAGGAAGTTGTAAATGAAACTGCTTTTGTATGCATCAATTTTTTTTTTTGTGATTATGTGATATGTTTCTTATGAAAGCAAAATAAACTTACTCAAACTTCTTTTATTATTTTAAATATTTAAGAATATTTCGAATTCAATTCTAAAGGCCTGTTCAATCATGGCATATTAAATCATTTGTTGATAATAAATTTTTACCTGAGGCTCCATGTTGGAGATTTCCATGGTTGTAATCATATCATCTTTTTCTTTTTGCTCCCTTTTATTCATCTCCTCCATTACTCTTACTTTTGGTTTTTCTAATCTGGCGTTCATTTCTTGAGTCACCTCTTTGCTTGTTAATTTTTTTCACCTAAAAACAAATATTAAATTAAAATCATCCCCTACCTTGCTCTTTTTACGCAATTCCTTTTCAGCTTTTTTTCACAAAATCTGTTAGTTTTTAAAAAATCAACACCAACTTAAATTTAAACACAGAATGTATATCTACGTTCCTTTCATTTAAACACTTAGAGACCTCAATTATAAAATACTTTTAAACAGAACCCCAGCTCATTTGGATTTACTCAATCACAACACATATTGAATTATCACTTTAACACATATATATACACATGATTAGATTCTGACTATGCGTTTGACAGTACTCAAAATGTGTAACTGTGTTTTACGAAGTATGCTTAGGGTACAGTCTTGGTTATTCATGCACCCTAATTGTCGATCCATGGAAGAAAGTTCTATCATTAAATTTCTTTCACGTCAGACCAACATTTACAGTTCTTTGTTAATAACATTTACGCATCTGTTAATGCAAACAACATAAATGGCATCGTCGATGTCAACAGCCACTTCTTCATGGCCACGAAGGATGTGTGCATGTGGCTTTGGACAATGCCTCATACAGATTTCGAGATCTAACAACAATCCAGGTCGTGCATATTACGTTTGCCCGTGTCAAACGATGCGTATCACCTCTCCTACATACATATAGTTCTCACATACTTCGTCCTGTGTATTTATAGCCCAACTTCTGCCGTCTAACAATTACAATTGTGTTTCGGCAGCGCTGTGTTCCGTAGGTTGCTTGGTGTGATGAGTACCGCGGCGAAAGTGTTGCTAATGACCACCCATCGATTGCAGACGATATTGGGTTACGTACGGATGTTGTTCGCATAGATCAGAGCCTCTATACCCTTAGGACAGTCATCAGTGTGTTGTGCGTTGTAGTCGTTATCTTGTTGTTTCGTATGTGATGTATTTAAAAAAAATATGATGGTCTGTACTTAAAAATTTCGTTGACCAGGGTATTGTAACTTAACTTATGTGTTTTTATCAAACTGCCTCGAACTTGCAATCAATTGATGTGGACTACTGTTTTGGTTTAACTGTATAGCGATCCCGATTTTTTCCCGTCATGTATTGTGTTCCCGACTCAAGTCTTGTGGTTGTTGTTGAGGTCTTATCTTGTTTCCATCATTTGATTCCTTGTATTTGAGTTTGGGATGTGTTGGGCAGGTTTGTAACAGGTTGGGTGTGAGTTGAAATAAATGGTTGCTGCCTAGATTTTGGTTTCTTCACTTGAGCGAGGTTTTTGTCGCTCGAGCGAGCTTCAGGTTTTAGTTCTTTCGCTCGAGCGAGCACTCCTACGCTCGAGCGTGCGTTTGCGTCCAGTTTGGACCTGAAGGTTGTGTTTTTTTCACTCGAGCGAGCTTTTCTTCGCTCGAGCGAGCGAGGTCTATGTTTTGGGTTCCTTCGCTCGAGCGAGCACTCTTCCGCTCAAGCGTGCTTCTGGGTTGCAGACCTGAAGCTGCACATTGTTCGCTCGAGCGAGGTTCTTCTGTGTCTGGTCACTTGAACGACCACTTCTTCGCTCGAGCGAGGATCGTATATATCAGATCGCAGCAGCAGTTCTCTCTTGCACTTTTTGATTTCTTTTTCATCCTAAACCCTAGATTCGACTGCCTCTCTTTCTAAACTCTCTCTCTCTACAAATACACTTGGTTCTAGGGGTTTGCTACCTTGGTCTCTTTATAAAAAGGGTAGAGCCTCGCGTGGTCTACATTTTGATCCGAAAAAGTTGAGTTTTGGAGTAACTTGAGTTTCCTCCTTCATCTCCTTTGAGTCTCTCCACTTGAGGTAGGGATAATTACTCATTTTTATGGGCTTTGTCATAAATGTTAGTCATTTTGATTAAATGGTTTGATTTGGAAATTTTGGAAAGTTAGGGTTTTGAATTTAAAATGTATAAAAGAGGGGTTTTGTATTTTGGGCTCCATGCGTCTATGAGACTTTGAAAATGGGGTTAATTGAGTATAATGGTTGAAATTTGGGCTTGAGAGCAATATTTTAGAATATGGGAAAAATGCCTTAATTGTGTTTAAATAATTAATTTGTATAATTAATTTGGGAAAATATGGAAATATGAGATTGAGTTGAAAATCATGAAATTGGGAAATTATGAGGTTGAATGGTGTAGTTGGATTGATTAATCTCTCGCCTATGAAATTGTTGATAATTTATCTGTTTGACAAATTTATTATCTGTTTAGAAATAACTACTTTGGGCTATCGGTGGAGAATAGTCTTGATTGTTGTAGACATTGCATGATGATTAGGTAAACTGAAACTAATCAATCGGAATATGTCATCGAATATGACAGTTGTATCATAACATTGAATATGTGATTTATTTGGTCATTATATATGGCAACTTGTTTAAATACATTGTATATGTACATGGCTTGGAAGGAGAAATGGGATGTACTCTATGGTTTAGGAAGAGATAGGAGATGTATTCCACGGTTTGGGAGGAGATAGGGGATGGACTCCATTGATAATTGAGTTACGTCTAGTGTCTAAGATGAAAGTCTAGAAATTTTAAACACGTTTGAATAACGTTGATAATTGGGGTATTAATGATACGAGTTGTAGTCTCATGTGAATTGATTTGGATAAATAAATGGAAGTGGATTGAAATATGGATGTAATTGTTGTTGAGCTATGGAAAGAGTATATGGTGGTTTAAAAGTATTAACCTTTTGTCGAATGCTAATGTTTTAGTCATTTTTCATATCATGTTTAGCATATCTCTACTAGGCTTTGCCTCACCCTATTTGGGATACTATTTTCAAGTACAGGAGACATGCCACCTCCAAGGATTTAGCTTGGGTGGTTTAGAGGCTGCAGGCTTCTTTTGATGTTATATTTATTTTGTATTACATGTAAATTCAAGCCAATGGCTTAATATGTAAAAAGTTAGAACTCTTCTTTTGTTGTAACCAAGTGTTGACTTGGAAAAACTGTAAGCCCGTAGGGTGTTTACTTTTGTTGTCAACATGTAATACTTTTGTAAAGAATACTCTGATGTATGAATATACGATGTTTTATTTATGTTTATGGATCTGTTGTATAATGGGTTTATGTATTATTTTGAGGGTATTACAAACTGCATATGCTTCATATAATTTTTTTTTTTAATTTCCAAGGTGCATTCCTACGTACTCTATGTTTCTGCTTGCTACTATTTATTTAAACTGTAATTGTCAAACAGTGCTTGTCCGATGGCATCCATCTGTTCTTCACCCCGCACTCTAACAAAAATGAAAGGGACCGGTGTTGCACCAACCCCACAACAATCGGTACACAAATGCACTGTCACGCCCCGAACTTGCCCCGAAAAGTCCGGCAACGTGACCGGCCAGTAATTCGTAAATTACCTCCGGCTTTACTGTACAAAACATAAATAAACGGGGCCCGCGGAAGCGAAAAAGAAACCTAATAGTCCAAGAGCTGTGCATTTATATGAACATACATTACATGCCAAAAATGAGTTAATTACCCACTATCTTTACATAACATGATCATATACAAAACATAAATGTATGCCACAGATGCAAGACAAAAGAAAAGCTCTCAAAACGGCCTTCCAGGCCTAGCTCCGGCTCAGAGCACTCAAAACGGTAGGCTTTCAAAATGGCGGCTCGAACCGAGACTCCGCCTAGGCTTGACTCCCAGAAGGCTCACCTATAAATACATAAATACAAACAATGAGCTAAAGCTCAGCAAGTAACATAACAGTAAAGAGGTTAGTGAACGAAGTCTGACATTTCCGTAAAACCATAATAAAACAGTCATAAACATACTTCAGTCATTCGTCATTATAAGAACATACATAATGGCATACTCCATAGAACATAACATGTGTCGACTAACGACTAGAGTAACCGGTCCCGGACACCGATTAAACACATACCGAGATCTCGTAAACTGGTCATGGGCTTGTCCTTCCATGCCGTCCCCCATGACTCATGACTCATGGACCTGCATGTTCTCGCCCCCATGACTCAACTGACTATGGATGCCATACTAGATTTGCAATAGAACATTCGTTCACAGAAAACATTCTCATTTCGAAACGTATCATATCATAGCACTTTTAGAACATAATTTCATAATAACATATCTTTACAGAAATGTCACTTACAGAGGGTTTCCGAAACCAGTTGCACGGTCTTCACCTCTTGACCTGCAAACATCAACATTATAACACATTCCTTAACATATATCATCATCAATTCACATAATTCATGCATTCTCTTAATGGTGTTACCATTTCATAATCTCATTATCTTAACTTCTTTAAGGTTTAAACATGCCCAAGATGTGATGAGGATGCCAAAACATTCATTGGAACATTTCCTGAAATTTCTGAAAAATGGGTCCGCCGAAGCGGTAAACCCTTTGGCCGAGCGAAGACGGATCTGACGTGCAATCCCTTCGAAATGATCGTGAAAATTCTGGGTTCTTCTTCCAAACTTCCAACCCAACATGCAATCTCCAAAATCATGAAAATCAAGGTCTAAATACTTGAAAACACTTGAAATAAGGCTTCATAACTTCCAAATAACTTCATTAAGCATCATATCATAGAAACCATAAACATGCACCTATAAGCTTCATATTTCAACATCCATGGAGGTCTCCCTCAATGTGCTCAATAATCATAATTCCATGTCATATAGGCTCAAATTACACATAATTTCTCTTCCATTCTATTTACTTGCCATGAAACCATGGATGATTCAACTTTATTTCAAGAAATTAGGGAGGGATTCTTACCTTAGTTGCTTTAATGGAGTTGTAGAGCTTAATCTCTCATTTCCCTTTCTTTTTTCCCCTTTGCTTTCTCTCTCTCCCGAATGTTCTCTCTTCTCTCTCCCCTAGATATTTCTTTCTTTGTATTTGAGTCAAAGTGGGTCAACAAAACCTTTATCCTTATCTATACATATCACATAAATCAAATTGTGCCAAAACTTGAGCCAAACAAGGCTTAGCGATTGAGCAATTTTCTTCAATTTATCGTTTGATAGTTCTAAAATTCCGGTATCACATAGACATTTTCAATTTCATTTTTCAATCCATTTCAGTCATCGATTTCAGTCCCGTAGTTGTCATTACAACAGATATTATTACCAATCAAACAGATAATTCCCAATTAAATCATGCTAAAGCATAATTAATTACTGATAATTCCGCTTTACGATTCCGGGTCGTTACATTCTCCCCACCTTAAGAAGTTTGGTCCTCCAAACTTAACTTATTCTGACAAAAGTTCAATCAGAAAGCTGAGTTACACATTCTTAATTTCCCCCGTCATAAATGTTCCATCCATGCAAGGTGATATCATAACATAACAATCCATAGCAAAGGTAATAATAAAGAAAATTCATTCCATCATCAGTTAAATATTCCATGTTCAATAATCTCCATCGCATAGGTAAAAATGCTATCTTACTAAATAATAAAGTCATACATGTCTTCGCTTTTCCAGTATTTGGTGCCTTTTCGGGAACTAAGCTATAAACTCTTGCTTGCCTTAAAGCATTCCCCTCGGAAGCAGACGTTGCAATCGTCATTGGTGTCGTTGTTGAGTTAACTCCACTAGCAATAGGTCTCTCATTCCGTGAGTAAACTTGTGGACAAGTTCTGGCTAAATGTCCTTTCTGTCCACATTTGTAACAGGCTCCAGATCCACGGCGGCAAATACCCCAATGCTGTTTCCCACAGTCTTTACACGTAGGCACACCTCCCTTTGTAGTATCATTAATGGTTAGATTCGATTTATCATTTACGGAGCCCACTGATTCACTAATCACTTCCACTTTCTGTTTCTTAAATGTCTTACCCTCCCTGTCAGTCATTGTCGTTGATTTGGACATTTTCAAAGCCGCAATATTTGTCTCGGACATCAGAGCCCTATCCAGTACATCAACATATTTCTCCAATTTTAGCACATTTACTCGGTCAAGCACTTCAACTCAGAGACCACCCTCAAATTTCCTTGCCTTTTTATATTCGGTATCAACCATATGAGGCGAACGAGCTAGTTCAAGAATTTACTTTCATACTCACTCTTGACACCTTGCTTCAGCTGCTCAAATTCAGATATTTTCCTGTCTCTCATGCATTGTGGGAAATACTTTTCATAAAAGATCTCTTTAAATCGATCCCATGTCAAATCCCTATTCTGATCCCGTACCAACATCCACCATCTTCTAGCTTCTTCTGTCAGAGTAAAGGTTGCTAACAATACTTTGTAAACATCATTACACGGAAATACTTCGAAAATCTTTTCTGTTTCTAAGACCCAAGCCTCTGCCTTTAAGGGTTCAATACCCCCTGCAAACTCTGGTGGTTTCAATTTCTTGTATTTCTGTGTCAAACTGATAATGTCATCATTGTTCATCTGGTCTACTCGCACTGGTTGTGGTGGAGGAGGCAGAAATGGCTGTCTCTGCTGTGGTTGTTGGTTTTGTTCTAGCTGCTGTCTAACCAACCCAGTCAAAACTTCTACCATTCTTTCTAATCGATTCATTCTTGCATCAGACGGTTCTATTTCATCTACGTTTCTTGCATTGGTATCTTCCATTGTCTATAGAACCCATAGCAAATACAACATTTCATTTTCTATATACTGTTTCCTTCTTTGCCTCATCATCATTCAATTACGGTTTCTCATATCTTTAAACACACACACACATGCACATATGCTCATGCTATGCTCTATATCTTTTCTAATGCACCTAACGGCTCATATGGACACGTGTGTGGGTAAATTAACTCGTCGCTCGATACCACTGTCACGCCCGAACTTGCCCGAAAAGTCCCAAGAACGCGATCCGATGGTCGTAAATTACCTCCACTTTCTTGTACAAAACATAAATAAATCGGGGAAGTTTAAAAAGAAACCTAATAGTCCAAGATTTGCTGCATTTATATGAACATACATTACATGCCAAAAATGAGTTAATTACCCACTATCTTTACATAACATGATCATATACAAAACATAAATGTATGCCACAGATGCAAGACAAAAGAAAAGCTCTCAAAACGGCCTTCCAGGCCTAGCTCCGGCTCAGAGCACTCAAAACGGTAGGCTTTCAAAATGGCGGCTCGAACCGAGACTCCGCCTAGGCTTGACTCCCAGAAGGCTCACCTATAAATACATAAATACAAACAATGAGCTAAAGCTCAGCAAGTAACATAACAGTAAAGAGGTTAGTGAACGAAGTCTGACATTTCCGTAAAACCATAATAAAACAGTCATAAACATACTTCAGTCATTCGTCATTATAAGAACATACATAATGGCATACTCCATAGAACATAACATGTGTCGACTAACGACTAGAGTAACCGGTCCCGGACACCGATTAAACACATACCGAGATCTCGTAAACTGGTCATGGGCTTGTCCTTCCATGCCGTCCCCCATGACTCATGACTCATGGACCTGCATGTTCTCGCCCCCATGACTCAACTGACTATGGATGCTATACTAGATTTGCAATAGAACATTCGTTCACAGAAAACATTCTCATTTCGAAACGTATCATATCATAGCACTTTTAGAACATAATTTCATAATAACATATCTTTACAGAAATGTCACTTACAGAGGGTTTCCGAAACCAGTTGCACGGTCTTCACCTCTTGACCTGCAAACATCAACATTATAACACATTCCTTAACATATATCATCATCAATTCACATAATTCATGCATTCTCTTAATGGTGTTACCATTTCATAATCTCATTATCTTAACTTCTTTAAGGTTTAAACATGCCCAAGATGTGATGAGGATGCCAAAACATTCATTGGAACATTTCTTGAAATGTCTGAAAAATGGGTCCCCGCTCGAGCGGCCAAACCCCCGCTCGAGCGGACTGTGAACGAAGACAGAGATTCTGGATGCGTGCAATCCTTCGGCCGGTGAAAATTTCGGTTCTTCTTCCAAACTTCCAACCCAACATGCAATCTCCAAAATCATGAAAATCAAGGTCTAAATACTTGAAAACACTTGAAATAAGGCTTCATAACTTCCAAATAACTTCATTAAGCATCATATCATAGAAACCATAAACATGCACCTATAAGCTTCATATTTCAACATCCATGGAGGTCTCCCTCAATGTGCTCAATAATCATAATTCCATGTCATATAGGCTCAAATTACACATAATTTCTCTTCCATTCTATTTACTTGCCATGAAACCATGGATGATTCAACTTTATTTCAAGAAATTAGGGAGGGATTCTTACCTTAGTTGCTTTAATGGAGTTGTAGAGCTTAATCTCTCCTTTCCCTTTCTTCTTTCCCCTTTGCTTTCTCTCTCTCCCGAATGTTCTCTCTTCTCTCTCCCCTAGATATTTCTTTCTTTGTATTTGAGTCAAAGTGGGTCAACAAAACCTTTATCCTTATCTATACATATCACATAAATCAAATTGTGCCAAAACTTGAGCCAAACAAGGCTTAGCGATTCAGACGAATTTCAGTCTTCAATTTATCGTTTCAGATAGTTCTAAAAATTCCTGGTATCACATAGACATTTTCAATTTCATTTTATGAATCCATTTCAGTCATCGATTTCAGTCCCGTAGTTGTCATTACAACAGATATTATTACCAATCAAACAGATAATTCCCAATTAAATCATGCTAAAGCATAATTAATTACTGATAATTCCGCTTTACGATTCCGGGTCGTTACATGCACCTGGGACAGTGACAAGACAAAGCTTTTTCTATAACTGGTCATAGCTGAGATAGGGGACGGTAATCGCCAACTGTGCTCCATGTCAATGAGTGGATATAAGAAACTTGCCAAGAAGTTCCTGGACAGAACTAGCCTCCTACATTCTGCGACACAAATGAAAAATAAATACGACAACTTGAAGAAAGATTGAATTGCTTGGAAAAAGTTGCAGGATTCTAGCCAAGGCTTCACAGGGATTGGATATGACCACACGTTGGGATTGTTTACAGCCCCAGACCACTAGTGGGCCAAAATGGAAACGACATGTACTAATGAATTTGTAGTAGAAAAATATATATGTGTTACATAGTTAATTACTTCATTAGTTTGATTATTTGTTATACATTTATTGCCACAGATGAACCATCGATGTGCAAAGTTCAAGACAAAGCCACTAGAGTACATGGATCTTATGGAAAATGGTGTATGCGGGCGCGGCTACAACGGGAAAATATGCATGGACGCCATCTGAAATCCACGACACTGATGTAATCGGTGACAATGCTGCAACTCCTGACAGCGGCATGGGCCCTCTCAGTGATGGCACACCACAACATGGCGTGCCAGATCGTGTCAGCGAGAATGTAATGGACTGTTCGCTATTTGACAATGCTCCTCCCCATTCCACAGCTGACGGGTCAGCCAATGGTAAATGTCGGAAGCGGGCAGCTCCTGATACTGTGGCAAGCAGCATGGACAACCTTGTTGAGGTCGTTAGTAAACAAAATAGGGAACTAAAAATAACACAGTACTTTGTTACAAGAATGGGCGAAAACATTGTCGGAGATTGTCTTGCCAGGCTTATGACGGTGCTTGGGTTATAGGGTGGTGGGCCGCTATTCTCATTTTCTTGCTCGCTTATGGATTTACCCGATAACCGCGACCTAATTATGGGCCTCACCCTGGATTACATTGTGAATTGGCTGAAAGAGAAGCGTGTAATCACCCACCAACCTGTTGTGGTAGAGCGGAGTCGTGGCATTCGTTTATTTGGACAGGACGGTGTCGTCAATATGGACTAAGCACTGGGATAGCAACAACTTTATTTATTTTGGGCTTTTGCATTTCCTGTTTTCTCCTACTTTATTTTAGTATGGGTTTGGTTTAACCTTTTGTTAGTTTCGAATGTTTTGGTTTATTGTACTATTACTGTAATGTTTGTTGGACAAAAACTATTAGGATCGTGTTGTTTTTTCTACGTACATGTGTTTGGACCATATTTGGGTTGTTCAGTGCTATGTGCCAAGTTTCCACATATTAATTTTTTGACAACCTTGTGGGTCATGCTATTTTGTTTTGTTGCTATTATATTGTCATGCACATGACTGTTTGTTTCAGGTTTAGGACAGAGGGTCACTGTATGGGCTTGTCAATTTCAGCGCAATTTACTTCCCAGGTTGCATGTGACAATGTACAAAATTTGGATGTGTATGAATGTTGTGAATTACACATTGGTAAGAAGTGTACACCTATTAGTACTTTAATCACATGCACACAGGAGTTGGCCAAAAAAATATATATAATAATGCACCAAGTGGTCTATTTATTGTTGGTGTGGAAGAGGCAAATTGGTATATACATGTTTCACCATTAACTTCCAGGTTGGTATGTTACCAAGTGTAAGAATTTGCCCATATATTTTTTAGTTAAAGAGCAATTACCAACTCTCACGAATATCACCCCGGGGACATGTGAGTATGGTGGCACACATCAAGTGTAGAGTTAAATTGTATTTTTTTATTTACTTTCGGGCAAAGCATCCGTAAAGAATTTTTTTTTTTTTTACAAAATTTTTTTTTTTTGGTTCACATTGTTGGTGTGCAATAGCAATGGATCCGCAGGAGGGTAGTTCCGCAAGTGTCATACGAAATGGGGAAATTAATGCTTGGATTTGAGAGACAATTAGGGAGATGGAAATGACGACATCGATGATATGGGTCAAAGTTGCCCACGTTGCGAATGAGTACGCGTATGTGGATAGGGCTCCGTTTCATATATCTGCATTAACTAGTAGATTATGGACATAAGAGATGCTTACAGGTTGACCAGAAGCATTTCAGCGCAAGTTTAAGATGTCGAGGGATGTGTTCATAGCACTATGTAACACATTAGTTACCAATTTTGGCCTCCAACTGCCACAGTGCCCGCATGGGGTGGACGTATTTGAGAGTGTCAATATGTTCATATTTGTGTTACGAGGGTTCCCCAGTTGGGATATTGAAGACCATTTCCAACACTCAAGTGAAACTGTGTGGCGTCATGTTATGCGCGTGCTAAAAGCAATGAAGGAGCTTACCAAAGCACACTGTCGACTGATTTGGTCGCAAAGCAGCAGACATCCGTACTTGGACTCGCAACGTAAATATTTTCCATTCAAGGTGAGTGTCCAAAAATTCTGGCATTCTGTGAAACTGCATGTAGTAAATAGTTTTCATAAATTAATATGGCAGCAAGGAGGAGCGTAATGTTGTTGTTGAAAGTTTCGAACTTGGATGTGCACGTTGCTTATGGAATTGTTGCCCATGCATTTGCAGGATTGTATTGGCGCGCTAGATGGGACACACACGAAGGCAAATCTGAAGCCGCGAGAGGCACCACCATATTTTGGGAGAAAAGGACGGCATACGCAAAACATTCTTGTAGTTTGTGATTTTGACTTATGTTTTACATTTATCTCGTGTGGGTGGAAGGGTAGTATGCACAATAGTCGAGTTTTTAACGAAGTAACACAAGACCTGGACAAACAATTCCCATACCCGGAGGAAGGTTAGATATAATGGTGGTAGGCAATGTTGTTGGATTACATGTTTATTTTTTTTCATTGTTAACTAACGTTACTAATATAAAGAAAGTGTATGATACGCAGGGAAGTATTATCTCGTTGATGCTGGGTACAAAAACCAGAAAGGCTTTCTTGTCCCGTTCAAGGGTTGTCAGTACCACCAGAACGATTTAGGTATTGGGTGGACGAGCGAAAAATGCAAACGAAATTTTTAACACGGTCCACTCATCGTTATGGAGTGCCATAGAACGTACATTCGGCGTATGGAAAGCGCGATGGGGTTTTCTACATAACATGCCTCAGTATGATTTCGGGAAAGTGCAAGTGCCATTGGTGGGGGCTTCAATGGCACTACATAATTTTATACGCCGCACTTCAAACGATGATGAAGCGTTCAACAAGGTGGCCAGCGCAGAAAATTTTATTTTCAACAACATGTCAAATGCAGCGAGTGTGGGTGACGACGATAAAGGTGACCCAGAGGGCGATGATGACATAGAAATGAACGAATTTAGAAAATCCATTAGGAATGTGTTGGTGCGTAATCGACATGAGCTCGGGCTGTAATCGCACTTGTAGTATGCAACGTAGGGAAATGAACTTATTATGTACCAATGGTGTAGTACAATAACGTTATGTGTTGGTGCGTAATCGATATGAGCTTGGGCTGTAATCACACTTGTAGTATGCAATGTGGGGAAATGATATTATTATTGTGTACCAATGGTGTAGTACAATAACATTATGTACTGGTGAATACAAATGACGTCCCATGCAAGGAAAAAAAAATTTGGAAACAAAAAAAGATTTCATTTTTTTTAAAAAGTTTATAACAATAAACATGTACAGTTTTTTTTTTAAAAAAAAAATTGCATTAGTGTAATAAAATTTTGTTTACCGTTAAATTATTTATTGAGAACATTCAAATGCCAAATTAAAAAAGGAAAAAAAAAATGAAATTAAAAGAAACTTTGCAATTTTAAAATTAACAGTTAGCTAAAAATTTAGATCGTTATTCCAGTTTTTACAAACTGAAAGTGTTTCAGTAAGATAATGCATAAAACATTGCTTTTAACGTTAGAATTGGTGCATGATCATGCATGGCAATATATTACATTGGGTGAGGGCATTTTGGTAATTTTACAGTTCTACACCATAACATGACGACTTAAAAAAATATTATCTACAAAACCAAAAAAATAGCTTTTTACCAACTTTCCAAGTCACTTTATGAAAAAGCCAACAATCTTGGTTAAAAGCAAAAAAGTTAATTTTTACCACCTTCCCAAAATAGTTGGGTAACTCTATTTTTATTAATTCTTGGGTAAATTACACTGGCAGGTTTAAGCTTGTTACAATTCTCTCTTACCTTTTAGAAATTACATCTTTCTCCCTAACGTTTAAAGTTTCATTACAGATTTCTCTTTAGCAATTTAATTTTTTTAAAGACTAATTTTTCCCTCACTAGGTGAATTACATTGACACCCCTCACATTTTAGAAATTACAATCCCCTCCCTAAGGTTTACATTGACACCCCTCAATTTTGCCCTAAGGTTTAAAGTAGCATTACCAATTACCCCCTTGGTTAGTATTAGTTGAAAAAAAAATTTGTTAGTAAAATTTTTAAATTTCTGTTTAAAAACTAACGTAAGCTCATTTTTTAAATTTACGTTTTTTTCTCAAATTTGCAAACTGAGACAAACATTTATAAACTAAAAAAATTATCAAACAAGTTTTTATGGCAGTTTTTTAAATTTTTGTAAATATAAATTGAAAATTGAAAACTGAAAACGAAATGGTTACCAAACAGGTTTCAGATGGTAAAAATGTTGTAAAATTAAAAAATAATTAAATAAGTTACCAACGTAAGAAATGACTTATCAAAAGATTCTTAGGTTATGTATGGTTTGATTTTTAGAATTTTTTTTTAAAAAAATTAAAAATTAATTTGGTTAAGAAATAAAAAATAAAAAATAATTATCATTTTTATATAATTTTTATCTTTCGAGTGGTTAGAAATAATTTTTTACAAATTAAATTGAAACAGCCATACGTATATATATAACCTACCCAAAAGTTAAAATGATAATTATTTTTTACCCTTAAATGATAATTATTTTTTATTTTTTATTTCTTAACCAAATTAATTTTTATTTTTTTCAAAAAAAATCTAAAAATCAAACAATACATAGCTTAAGAATCTTTTGATAAGTCATTTCTTACACTGGTAACTTATTTAATTATTTGTTAATTTTACGACATTTTTACCATCTAAGGTCTCTTTTGTAACCATTTCGTTTTCAGTTTTCAACTTTCAATTTATATTTACAAAAATTTTAAAAACTGTCATAAAAACTTGTTTGATAATTTTTTTGATTTATAAATGTTTATCTCAGTTTGTAAATTTGAGGAAAAAACATAAATTCAAAAAATGAGTTTACGTTGGTTTTTAAACAAAAATTTAAAAATTTTACTAACAACATTTTTTTTCAATTAAATTTTTTTCCCAATTAATTTTTTTTTCAATGAATTTTTTTTTCCAACTAATACTAATCGATGGAGCAATTAGTAATGCTACTTTAAACCTTAGGAAGGGGATTGTAATTTCTAAAATATGAGATGTCACGCCCTCAAAATAAACCCACAATTCATACATTCATGATACAAGAAACGGACAATATATTCCATAAATCAGAGTGTTTATTACAAAAGTGTTACATGTTGACAACAAAGTAAATGCCCTGCGGTCTTACAACTTTCCAAGTCAATACTTGGGTTCAACAAAAGAAAAGTCTAACTCTTTTTACAAAATAAGCCCTTGGCTTGATTTACATGTAACACAAAGATAACATCAAAAAGATCTTCCAGCCACTAGCCTCTCAAGCTATGTCCTTGGAGGTTGCATATCACCTGGACCTGAAAATGATGTCCCATATAGGGTGAGCCAATGCCCAGTAGAAATATGCTAAACCAGATATAAGTAATGACTAAAACAATAGCATTTGACAAATGGTTAACACTTATAAACCAATTTCTAACACAATACAGTTCCATAACAATCATATCCATGTTACATTTCACTTTTCTTTACTTATTCAAATTATTTCATAAACATAGCTCAGAACTTGGCCAAATAATTAAATGGGAGTACATCCCATATTAAAACATTTCCTTTATTTACAATTCAAATGAGTCTACAACTCACATTAAAAACACTTCCAATATTTTAATTTAATACACACATTTGCTGTATTAACACTTCAAGTGGTACACATATTTGCTGTACCAATGGAGTCCATCCCTTATCTCCTCCCAAACAGGTTTGAGAGTCCATCCCCTATCTTCTCTCAAACCATGGCGTACATCCCCTATCTCCTCCCAAACAATATGCATATACAATGTATTTAACACTTGTCATATATAATAATCAATCAATACACATATTTGCTGTATTAATTCAACCGTCATATTCAATGACATATTCAATGTGATTAGTTTCAGTTTTCCCTAATTAACATACAATGTCTACAACAATCAAAACTATCCTTCACCGATAGCCTAAAGTAGTTATTTCTAAACAGATAATAAATGCAATACACAGATATAATATCCACATTCCCATAGGTGAGTGATTAAGTAATCCAACTATACCATTTAACCCCATAATTTCTCAATTTCATTATCCTCAACTCAATTCTACATTTTCCAAATTAATTTATTACAATAATTAGGGAATTTCCCCTTCCTTTTCTCAATATCAACCCTAAGGCTCGATTTTACCAATTCGACAACAATAATACCATTTTTCAATATCTTACATACATATGGGTTTTAACATTTGGAAACCCCTCACTTATAAATTACACAACAACCCTAACTTTCCCAAAAATACCAAACAATACCATTTTTCCAAAATACATAATGTTTATGTCAAAACTCATAGAATGGAGTAGGAAATCCCTACCTCAAATTCAGAGCTCAAAGGAGTTGATGACGAAAACTCGAAGTGCTCCAAACCAAGAAATTTTCAGATTAAAAGGAAGCCCAAGTCACCCTCTATCTTTCTTACAAAGAGGTTAGGGTAGAAACATACTATAAGTAGATCAATCCCTAAAGATAAGGTATATAGAGAAAGAAGATGCAGCTAGTCTAGGGTTTGTGTAAAAGAGGAGATGAAAAAGTGAAGTGTAATCCCCTTGCTGTGTACTAATATAACAGAGGCTCGTTTGAGCGAAGAAGTGGTCGCTCGAGCGACCAGACACAAAGGACCCTCGCTCGAGTGTAGAAAGTCTCGCTCGAGCCAATAATACGAAGCTTCAGGTCTACAACCCAGAAGCACGCTCGAGCGAAGAAACCTAAAACATACAACTCGCTCGCTCGAGCCAAGAAATGCAACTCTCAGAACCAGACGCAGATGCAAGCTTGAGCGAAGGACCTTTTGCTCGAGCCATCATATACAAAACTCAACTCTCACTCAAGCGAAGGAACCCTGGCTCGAGCGAAGGATCTAAAACAAGGAGCTCGCTCGAGCGACAAAAGGCTCGCTCGAATGAAGGACCAAAATTCTGGGCAACAACCATTTGCTCTCAGTCACACCCAACCTGTAACAATCCTACCCAAAGCATCCTATAACTCAAATACAAAGTATTGAAGGACGGAAATAAGATATATACAACAACCCATACCACGGAACCTAAGCCCGAGATACAATAATGAATGGAGAGAAAACCGGAGTCGCTATGTGAGGGGTGTCAATGTAATTTACCTAATGAGGGCAAAATTGGTATATAAAAAAATTAAATTGCTGAAGGAAAAATTCGTAATGAAACTTTAAACCTCAAGAGGGGAGATGTAATTTTCAAAAGGTGAGGAAGAACTGTAATAAATATAAACCTCAGGGGGTGTTAGTGTAATTTACCCTTAATTCTTTTATGAGATAAAAGAAAATTACTTAATATGTTTAAATAATTTTTTAATTAATATATATATACAATTTTATATTTTAATTTTTTTAAATTTTTTTAATCAAAAAGTTGACTGCCAAACAAACTTCATGTTGGACCAAGAAGGGTTTTTTTTCTTTATTTTTTATTTTATTTTTTATTTTGAGTTCTTAATTTTTGATTTTTTAAACATCTGTAAAATTTTATTTAATTAAAAAAAATAGTGGTGACCGCCACCACTTCTCTTGAATATATAGGACTTGGATTTACTGAATATATTAGAAATGTTATCATATGTCAGAAAAAATAAAAATTCATTTGGTGCCAGTGATTTTATCAATTGACGATTTAAAAAGACAATGCATGATGGATTGATTTAGCCTGTTTTTTACTTCACACAATGCATGATGGATATGCATGAAGTCATAATTGGTCTAAGGACAGTGTCGTGCAACGCTCTATATTCATTGCCACTGATAAAAAATTATAAAATTTACCATTTTATATTAAATGATTAGAAGGTATAAGTAGGTATGAAAATATATTCACATAATGTTTTAGAGCCAAGTAATAGTTTTTTCTCAGGTTACTGAGAAAGGAATAAGGGTCAATGATTTAGAAAACACTTATTTTAGGATTTGTTTGGGATGTTGGATGACTTTTTAATTTTTTGACTATTTTAGATTGGGATTAAAAAGTCTCGTATGGGATAGATTTTTGTACTTTTATAAAAGAAAAATTAAAATAATTATGATTTAGATGTGACATTTTATTTTATTGGGTTAAAAAGTCTTTTTTTTTTTTCTTTCTTTTTATTGTTATTTTAGTAAAAAAATCTCTGTTTAGCTTATGCCAAATGAGAGCTTAGTGATGTTTAACAATGAGAAAAATGTTGTTCAAAAATCTTAAAAAGATTTAAATAAGAAGTTGGTTGTAATGACCTTATTTGGTGTAACTGTTAAAACAAATTATAGATTATAATTTAACAGATTATATAGAAGTTGTTAATTTGTTTGGTGTAACTGTTTAATTATAGATTTAAGTTGCTGAGTAGTATTTGTTAAATAAGTTGTGAAGTAACTTTTTCAATTAATTTTTGTTTTTTGTTATTCATTACTTGTCTACATTTCTAATAAATAATATTTATAATAATTTATAATCCATTTGGGTCTTTTTTTTTAAAATAAAAAATAAAAAAATAAAAAAATCTAAGAGTATAACCGTAAATTAACATGTCCACAATAGAAACTGATAATCAGAAATAAGGGATGAACAACTTCTCATAATCAACTTTTTTGAGTTAAAAATAAGTTGTTAGAATCAGAAACTGTTTGAAATAAATTTAACTAAACAGTCTAAATAACTTTTCTAAAGAAAGAAGTTATTATTTGGCTTAAAAAAGCCCAAACAAACACCCCCAATGACGTGCTCAACGGGAGCATTCTGTTTGGTAGAGCTTATTTTCAACTTATTTCAGCTTTTAGCTTAATTTAAGCTATTTTGATGTGTTTGGTTCAGCTTAACAATACAGCTTATAACTTTTTGTAAGTCAAAAATCAACTTATTCTTTAAGTGGGGGAGGAGAAGCTTAATTTATAAGTCAAAAATCAGCTTATGTTCACAGTTATAAGCTATAAGCTATTAGGCTATAAGTTATAATCACTTTCCTACAGTTCTACCAAACGGGTAGTGAGCTCCAGCCTAGAGATTTCTTTGGGGTGACACATGCACTTGAACACTAATAAAAAGATTAATTTATTTTTGTACACGGTTTTTTAAAAAAAAAAATTACAAAATTATTTTTTAAAAATATTTTATAATATTTATTTTTAGGAGATGCACCAACAAATTTTAAATTAATAACTTATACACTGTTTAGTCTTTAAAGTTTTCTTATAGACTGAAAGGTCCCATTACAATGTTTCAAATATCAGATTAATGTTTCGAACATTAGATTTCGAACATCAAATTAATGTTTCGAACATTAGATTGATGTGCAAATGAGACTAAATGGAGCATAAGAAAACTTTTGAGACTAAATGGTTCAACTTTTCAGAAACTAAGACTTATGGGTAAATTTTCCTTTATTTTTTGTTAAATTAATTTTTAATTTTTAAAAGAAATCCAAAAAATTTAAAAAGTAGAGTATAATTACTCCAATCAAAACAGAGAGTTTTGATGGATATTGCTTTGGTGTGTGATATCACTTTTTTTTTTTTCGTTACAGGGAAATCCTCCTTACCCTCCCGCAGGTCCAAGGCAGCGTCCCTTGCAGAGATCACCAAGATATCCTGTTAGCCGTTCCGAGCGAGGAGACTATAACCTGAGAACTTGCCCCGACCTCCGCTTAAGTCAGGACTCGCACAGCGGGGCCGTTCCGAGCGAGGAGATTATAACCTGAGAACTTGCCCCGACCTCCGCTTAAGTCAGGACTCGCACAGCGGGGGAGCATTGAACCCACACCAAATGCTGACTAGACAACTTGAGGTCCAACTTCCTAACCAACAGTGCTGCACCCTGGAGATTGGCCCAAGGAGGGGAATTGAACTTGTGACCTTGGGGCTTAAACCCCAAGGCCTTACCACAATGCCACAACCCCTTGGGTTATTATTTTTTTTATTTTTATTTTTTTCTTCTTTTAATTAAAGCAGCGTATGGTCTAGGCTATATGGTTGCTAGATGGATTGTAAAGAGTAATGCCACAGAGAACTATCATCAACATCTTGCCAGATTTTGATCACCTCTTCAAATAACATTTGGTGTAAAGAAAGATTGTTTAAAGGCAAGGACAAAGAACATACGTATAATTTCTAACCTTTTACTAAAGTTTGTATTAAATAATTAAAGTATATATTCATTTTGGTGGGTGTTCAATAAAAAGAGTGGTACCAAAACCTCTATTTATAGGATCAGCTAGCAATATGGTCAACACAGAAGAGCATTTACACGTGCTTACACGCCAGCTTTAGATTCACCATCAAGTTTGGTACTTTGTTTTCCCACCCTTCAAGCAATCCTCCAAATAAATAAATTACCCAAAGCAAAGTGCTTCTAATATACGCATAAAACTCATCACGCCTACACTTTTATCACAAAGAATTCAATCAATCCTCCAAATAAAGAAATTGCCCTTCAAAGTGCTTCTAATTTACCCATAAAACTCATCACACCTACACTTTTATTACAAAGAATTTGTTTATTGAAGCTTGTGGCCGAGAGTGATGAGAAATTTTTTGAGTGAATATATAAAAGCACTAAAGAAAAGACAAATAAAAAGTACAATGATTACATGATTTTACATGGTATTAATGAATAACAAAAAATTTTAACCAAAACAAAATGTCATGTTGGGCCTCCGAGGGCCCACAATGGAGTAAACATCGATAATTCAAATAATGTAATATGTAGAAATCGTCGAATACTTTATTATTGTAAAAAATTACATTAATTAGCTATCAATAACTACTCGATCAAATCACATTTATATTAATAATTTATTTTTTAAATCATAATTAATGTTGACATAAATTTAATTTGTTCAATTAACTGTCGATATTTAATTAATATAATTTTTTAAAAGGATGAAGTACTTGACGAATTTTAAATATTAAACGATTCAAATTTTTAATATAGACTCTGTAATAGGTCACAAAGCCCAATTTCGATTTTGAATTAGAGAGGAACTTGAACCTTATTTTAAAATGATAAAATCATTAATAGTTTCCCATCATTTTATATAATTTTACTATATAAATCTTCTATTTATATTACATTATTTTAATTTAATTAGTGATCGAATTGCCTAACCCTTAAAAGCAAACACCTGACAAAGACGTGAAGACACTCCTCACCATTCCAGTGCTAGAAAATAGAATCAGAGATTTTTTTTCCCCTATCCCCATGACTTCCCAACTGCTAAACACATCAAAAAGAACCAAAACCAACAAAAATAACATAAAACAAACACAATGCAAGTGAGAGAAGAACACTAAAAAAACCAACAAAAAAGACAATGCAAACACCACCTCCGCCACCGCCCTCCGCCACCGCCGGCGCCGCCAAAACCACCACAATCTACATCTTAGCCACAGCCCTCTTCTCTCTCCTCTTCATCCTCTCTCTCTCCTCCTCCTCCACCTCCTCCTCCCCATCCTCACCTCCACCACTCGACCCATATCTCTTCCCAGACAAACAACCCCAGAGTAACCCCAACCACCGCCACCGCCTCCTCATCCGCAACCAACGCAACACCACCAACAACCTCTCCGACCCACCTCCCCCTTCTCCTCCCTCCCTCGCCTACCTCATCTCCGGATCCAATCGCGATTCGGGTCGGATCCTCCGCCTCTTGTTCTCCGTCTACCACCCCAGAAACCACTATCTCCTCCACCTCGATCTCTCCGCTTCACAGTCCGACCGTGACTTCCTCGCTCTCACTGTTCGTTCGATTCCAGCTTTCAGAGCTGCCCAGAACGTCAATGTGATTGGAAAGGCCGATTTTGCGTACTCCAAAGGCTCGTCTGGACTTTCTTCTACGCTTCACGGGGCTTCGATTTTGCTCAGAATTTCTGGGAATTGGGATTGGTTCATCAATCTCTCTGCTTCTGATTACCCACTTGTTACTCAAGATGGTTTGTTTGTTTGGTGACTCTGTTTTGCATAATATTTTCTGAATTGGGCTGAATTCTGATTTTTTTTCTCTCTTCCTTTTTGGCTTTTCAGATCTTCTTCACATTTTGTCTTACCTGCCTAAAGATCTTAATTTTGTGAACCACTCAAGTTACATTGGTTGGAGAGAGTATGAACATGGACTTCCCAATTCTTTTTCTTCCAATTTATGTTCTGTGTGCAATTTGATCAATGTTGAATTTTAGTAATGTGATTTTTTTGTTGTGTTGTAGATCTCGGAAGTTGAAACCCATAATTGTTGACCCTGGGCTCTATCTTTCGGAGAGAACCGCGATGTTTTATGCTACTCAAAAGCGCGAATTGCCAGATGCTTTCCGATTGTTCATGGGTGAGTCTTTGGGTCCTTCTATTAGTTGGTGTTCAATTCTTGTAGTATAGATTTTGAGTTACACATTACACTGAATGCTAAGTACCCATATGCTTGTCTGATCTTCAAATGCATATATTGCTAATAATTAGTATGAGAAATTTGATGCTGATGCCCAATTATAAATAGAAATGAATTCTGAATATACATTCTTTGGACATTAAACCATTTTTGAAATTGCCTCATTTTTTTAAAAAAAGAAAAAAGAAAAAAAAGAAAAAAAAAAATACTATACTCATCTCCAAAAATACATTCTATACAGTCATTGCTCTGTCCTTGGAGACTTATCTTTTTAGCAGTTATTAGCCAGACTCATGTAGATATTTGAACCTTTCTTGAGATTTCTTTTGGAGACTTTGGTGGACAAAGAGAGCTGAAACTATATCACATGTCTTGTCCTGCCTATGATGTGGCTACTATTTGTTTGAGACGATTTCACTTATCTTTGATGAGAAGGATTGCCTGCTTGAGGATAATACCGGAGGAGTCAAATTTGGGTGTCAAGTTCAAAAGAATTCAAAAGAATGTTTCTTTTTTTGATTTTATGAACTGGTGTTGTCCGTTCTCTTTCCTTGTATACTAAAGCTGCTTCTCTCATGGGGAGGCTATCTAAAAGGAAGACCTTTAACTCCATTTATATTGGGTTCTGGGGAATTAGTGAATGGGGGCAATTTCCAGAGATGAAGCTATAGTTCTTGTATACTTTAGATGAGTTGGCATTGTGTGACTGAGCCAGATATTGTGCACTCTTGGAGAGTCTATGACTAAGAAGTATGGACACGGATACAAATGGGGACACGGACACGGCAGGAATATGATAATAAAATATGTTTTCATATATTTTTATTTGCTATCTAGATTAATATTACATTAACAAATAATCAATATTAATAAAAACTAACTTTAATTCTATTTTTTTCTTAAAAAACACTTTTAAATTAACACTTACAATTTATATATTTTTTTATGGATGATCTATTAAGTATTTAATCTAAGTAAAAAATAATAAACATTTAACATTCATCAAAAGTACTAAATAAAATGAGAAAAAAGACAACTTGACATGTCTCTAGTGTGTTCCTGAAGTGTTCTCGGCGTGTCCTCTGAAAATAAATTAATTAAATAAGGGGATACGTTGTCCCATATGTGTCCCCGAATTGTCTGTGTGTCCAACACGGATACGGCACTTGTTTTGAAGTGACAGTGCTTTATAGGTCTATGAGAAGCAGCTTATTGCATTTTAATTGTTGTATATTGAGGATGATCCTAGATCCTAATGTAGTGGTTGGATGGTGAAATTGTGATCCAATACTATTAAGTTTGTGGTGCCTTGCTGATAAAAAAAATAAAAAATAAAAAAAAAAATTTGTGGTACAGCCTTCTTGAGGATAATTTGGTCATGTATGATTCTCTGGGCTTAAATTTGTTGTAGGTTAATTGAATGAGATAGTAGATTTTTTGGCTACCTTTGATACATTTTGACTTGCATGTTTAACCTAAGAATTTAAAGTTGAGATTTACATATGAGGTCCATATGAAGGTCCCCACAAATAAATTAGTTGTGCGTCCTGTTAAACATGACATACAGATGCATGTATGGTTTGTGTGCAGAGCTATAAAGACACACTTTTGCCATACTCATTTTCAGACTCGTTAAATGCAATACGTGGACGTGAAGTTACTGGGTTGCTGTTAGCAAAATTATTTCCATTCATTCTTTCTCTAGGATGTGATAAGTATGCTTCAATGTGAAAGATTATTTTGGGAATCACCATAATTTGAGCTTTAATAGCCCAGAGAAGTTTAAGCTGTAAAAGAAAGAGTTGTAGTAAAGTAGAGAGTAAGAAACTTACGGCCCTTGTGGGTTACATGGTGACCATGAAAGTGGCATGCTCACAAGCACTCTTGTAGCCAAACCCTATTGGTTCAAGATGCACTATGGGAGTCGTAGCAAGTTATAGTGGTTGCTGACTTTCCATTCATCAACTGAAGCCTGATTTTGAAGTGTCTTATCTTAAATTGGTGCTATGATCAATTATGGGGCACACCCAGAGAGTTAGAATCATTGCAATTTTGTGAATTTCGCTCTTTCAACGTGAACTTGTTACATATGGAGACCTTTAAATGTCATTAGCTTACTATTGATACTTAATACTGATTTTTACTACTAAAACCTTGGTGAAGCATGCAAGATCAATAACATAATTTGGTATTGTAGTAAAAGTTGAAATGGGTTCAAAAAACTGACAATTATATGTCTTGTCTTGGTGCAGGTTCATCATCTTCTGTTTTGAGTCGTGAGGTTATTGAGTTTTGCATCTTGGGTACAGACAATCTCCCGAGGACTCTGCTCATGTACTTATCAAACACACCTTCATCGGCATCTGTATACTTCCCAACCCTTCTATGTAACTCTCAACAGTTCAATAAAACTATTATGAACCATGGTTTGCAGTACGCTTCTTTTGACACTAGACAGGAGGCCCGCCCACTCAAATCCGAGGATTTTGATGATATGATCCAAAGTGGAGCGGCCTTTGCCTCACCATTTCTCGCTGATGATCCAGTTCTTGACCGCATTGACAGAGAAATTTTGAAACGCATTCCTGGCAAGTTGGTGCCAGGTGGCTGGTGTTTAGGCGAATCAAAAAATAACACCTGTGATGTTTGGGGAGACGCTGATATTTTGAGGCCCGGTCCAGGAGCAAGAAGACTCGAAAAGCTTATTGTTAAATTGCTCTCAAATGGGACATTTCGATCCCATCAATGTGTAGTGGAATAATATCTTCTCTTCCCCATTCAATACCAGAGATAAGAAAGATGGATGAGAAAAGGAATTAAAGAAAGAGAAAAGAAGGGGAAGAAAAACCGAAAAGGAATGATATGCTTCGGATTGCTCTTCAATTATTTAAAGTTTGAAAATTTTGCCACTTAGGTTTAATTAGGCTGATTCTTTTATAGATGTGTTGTATGCTATAGCTCATCCAGTGGGAAATTGTTGTATATTGGATTGCGAGTTGCTATTGAAGCGAGGCGGGATTATGTATATTTTTTCCTCTTTTTTTTTTTCTTCTCTGTAAAACAAAAATGCTTGGTTAATGATATTTTAATGGTTGACATGGAAGAACCATATTGAGCATTGTATATTCACTGCCTGGAATCTCAGTGTTCTGGAGTTTGAGACTTACAACACATGCTTTGTTTCAAGAAGGCAACAAAGCAACATAATTCAAAGCCACTGATCTCTTGAAACTATTTACTTTGAAAGCTCTGCCCCTCCCTGAAAGCATAGGAAATTGGTCTGTGTTGCAACTCCAATAGAGCCCAAAGAGCTGGCTAAAAAGAAGTATTCACTGTTGTATGAGCTTGCATCAACTAAACAGTAAAGTAAAAGGTTCATTAGATGATTATGCTAGAGAAAGTCACCTTGGTTTCTGTGTTTGGGTCTTGGTAGGACTGCACGAATTGAGTTATTCATGAATAATTTGAGTTTGACTCGTTTAAAGTTAGCTCAGTTTATTTGTTAATTAAATGAGCAAACATAAGTACATTAATATTTATTTTTAATTTGTAGTAGAAGATATGCACACTCACATGGGTGTGCTAAACCCCTAGATATGTTTGAATTTGGCAGTTGAAAGGGCAAAGTAACTAAATCTATGACAAAAAAGATTCATATCAAGTATAGATTATTTCTTTGTTTATATATTTTTCACCTTTTTGCATATCAATTTAAATTTAAAATTTTTCAAGCTCAAGCTCAAGCTCAAGCTCTGCTTGTTTATCAAATCTTTGACGAATCAAGTTTGAGCTCAACTTAACTAGTTTGTAGCCCTAGAACTTGGGTTTGTGGTTACAAATATAAGATCCTAGACATTGTTGAAAGGAAATGGATAGCTTCTGTCAACTATACCTGTTTGGGTCCTGTACCTCTTTTGGATCAGTCTGAAGAAGAAATTTCCATGAAAGTTGTTCTGGTTTTTGTTTGTTTCTCATACAAAACTAAACCAGTCTGATGCAGAAATTTCCTTGTTAATAAAATTTGTTTGGTGGTGATAGTCACATTTGAGCTATTGTACTACTAGTTTACTTAAAGTGTTGTGTGCAGTGAAACTGCTAAAGAAAAAAAAGCAATTATTGAGTGGGTAGGTATGCGCATGGCTGCATCCCACATGGGTTAGGTTTTACACTTGAAAAAAGACTACTACAGAATGTGCCACATGCTAATTACAATCCATGTTCTTGTTAGCCCACAATTATTCTAATTTTCTTGGCTTCAAAATAATTTTTAGGCTGCTTTTTAGGTGTTTTAAAGGTTTTTTTTTTTTTTTAAATGATAAACTAAAAACCCATAAAACGTAAAGACAAAAATAAAAAAGTGCAAAGAAAAGAAAAGCTCAAAAAATTGTTGACAAACTAGTCATGGTAGCAAAAGGGACAAAACAAAAAAGTAGCTTTTTCTTGTTTTTTTTTTGGCGGGGTATATATTACTGTTTTTCGCTTGACACATACCGAATAATTATCATGCTTAAGTTTTGGGGGTGATCCGAAGGGAATTTTTATTTTATAAAATCCAATCTGTTGACTTATGTGTCTTATCATGCTTCTTACAGGCGAATTTATCAATGGCTAACCCTTTGGGATTAAGATCCTAGCCTATTGTTTAACAACAATATTAACTTCAAAAAAAAGAAGAAGAATGTCCTCGACATGGTATTGTTTTTCTCTTTTTTATTTTTTATTTATTTTTTAAACCACCCTTCATGCTCAACAAATAAAATTTGAACCAACGTAATCTCTTTCACCAGGGCAAAATATTAAAAATTCTATTCAAAATCTTGATCATTAGGCTTGAAAAGTATGCCTATTTTTGGATTTAAATAACGTTACTCTTTAAAAAAATACTATATAAACAAACTGAAAATCCTAAGTTATTCGTCAGGATTAAAATATTTCAATTCTCAAATATTCAAAACACACAATCTAAATCATCAAGTACTTACGAGAGTGATTTAGATTGTTGTTTTCGGAATAAACAATAAATCGACACAAACGATTTTTACGTGAAAAAAATTACAATTGAAGAACCTTCAATTGTAATAAAAAATCACGGGCGAAACACTACTAATTAATCCACTACTGAAGAAAGAAAGATTACAAATATAACACACAAATTACCCAACTCAGTCAATTTGTCTCCAAACCTTCTGTAACTCTTTCACCAAGCCTTCGTTTCGGAACTGATCAATCTGAAGTTGAATCCACAACTTCACTTGTCGAATCAACGACTACGCACAGAATCAAACTCCTTTGAAACTCCACGTTTGAATCTTCGAAATCCACGAAGAATATCACTTTTGAATATAAGTAACAACCTCCTTGATATATGTATCTTAGATCATAAGTTTAGAACTCTCTCAAATCATCAAGAAAAACTCAACAAAACTTTCAGAAGAAAACCTTAAACAAAACCCTAAACAAAACCCTAAGACTCCTAAACAAGATCTAGAAAAGTGGATCCTAAAATCAGCCTAAACAGATATAAATAGGAAAACAGAGTTCGCGATCTCCACTCGAGCGCATGGAAGCCTGCTCGAGCGGCTTCAGTAAAATATGCGTGTGACCAAACATGTTTCCGCTCGAGCGCTAGAACACACGCTCGAGCGCGAAATCACACATCTCAGTATGTTTACAGATATGACCAACTACTGAGACATTACAAAATACGCTCGAGCGCCCATGGACCCGCTCGAGTGGGAAAGACAAAAACTAAGGAAAAATTACAACTTTTTCAAAACAAAGTTTGTACGAGGATTTGACAATAAAAGGACCTAACAATCTCCCCCTTTGTCAATTCCCTGACAAAACTCTTCTAACAAATTTTCTTTAAACACATGCCCTATACAATTTGACAATCTAGAAAATAAGTAAAGAAACCAACTCTATAAGCAACAAACAAGTTTGTCATTCGAACAATCTATCAAACATCCACCTGTGAGACAGCAAGCAACATACCAGAAAAACAAAAACTGTGGAACTGCATAAGAAGATATCAAAACATATATATAAAGAAAACCACTATACGATATCCAAAATGAAAAATGTACTATACATCATATATCAATGTACCATGGTAAAAACAAACACAATATCCATCATATCCATCATAAAGCAATGTACCAAAAGCAACCAAAATGAAAAAACCAATACCAAATATCATCAAAAACTGTACCGCCAAATATAACTGTATCGTCAAACCTAAAAATTCTCTCACTTTTTGGCCAGGAGACAAGGAACAAAACAGTCGAACAAACAAATCATGCATTAGGGGGAGGATGAGGCTGCTGAATCTGAAGCAAAGAAATAATGTGTGCCAGCTGAGCAGTAGTCTGGATGGCAGACTACTCCAATTGTCCGAGGCGGCCATCAAAGGCATCAAACCTAGCATCTAGAAAATCCAACCTCTGTGTCATAGCCTCCTCGAAATGGCTAATTTGGTCATGAACAGTCCGGGGTGGAACAGCATCCTCCTCACCACCAGCTGTGGCAGCATCAAACTCTGCCTCCTCAGTAAGGCCAGCTGCTGTACCTACAGAAGTACCAACCCGAGAAAACTCCCCCTTGACGTGTGCACGACTCTGGGAAACAGTCTTTTTAGTGAATGGCCTAGAGGGAAAAGTAAACTCATCATTCTCTAAAACTAAAACGACAAGCTGTGTCAAGAGACGGTTGATCAAACAACCATAAGGAAGACCTAATTGTTTGTTTCCAAAGACAACAATCATCTTGCGAATAATGAGGGTGGCAAGATCGATGGACATATGACGAGCAATACAAAAAAGAACGAAGCCCTGTTCTTGATTGATTTCAGAAGAGTGTGTGGTGACAATAATAGTAGCACATACAATAAGATTAAGCAGTCGAAACTCCGGAAGGAGTTCAAACTGTTTAATCAAAGTGCCCTTAATCCAATTATGTGGAGCACCACATAACACTGCAGCCACAACATCAAAATCACATGTAGAACGAACCAGAAAAGGATAAGGTTCCGGAAACACTTGGTCAATACTAAGAAGCCCTCTAATAAGCTTAGGAGTGACAAAAATGGACTTAGACCGAACCCAAGTAGTGAAAGAAGGACCACTGTCATCAATATTCTCAATGTTGCAGAAAAACTCATGAACCCAATCAAGATTTTGACATCCAGAAAAAGACAAAACCAAGTCATTCCCTAATGGATCAAACAGGGGACGGATGGGAATCGACTCGAAGGTATTGGGCTGGACATTACGTTCGAGGTGAACAGTCTGAGCCGCAAAAGACTTACGAAATAACTTGGCTTGTTTGGCAGAGGGAAATCTATCTGGATTAAACAAAGGACGCGACACTGTAGACTTGCGTCTTTTAGGAGCAGACATGGTGATACAAGACACAATTAAAACCCAAAAATAAAACAAACCCCAAAACCAAACCAACAGAGCACAGCAAACGTTAGTAACAGATGTATAAAGATATCAAAACCTAGCATAATAACAATGATAGACTTGCATAATATGTGTATGAACAAAATATAAGACCATAAGATGAATGACAGTAAAAATGGACACAAGTATGAGCAGAATAAGATACCAGAAAATGAATGACAGGATAATGGAAACAAAAAACAAACAAAAAAAAAAAAACAACACTAATTTGTCCCCAAAATCTAGCAAATCTGAATCAAACTCACCAAAAACCAACATATAAGTGAAAAATGAGAGAACACCAGGAAATGCATGAGATCAACACAAAGAACCCTAGAACTATGACACATCAAACTACATAAAAATGCAGGAAATGTACCATTAAGAGAAAACCAAAACTCAGTGAGAGTGTGTGAGGTAAGGAAAAACAAACGAAAGACAGAACACACAAAAAAAAACCTAAAAACAACCCCCACAAGAGCCGAAATGACAGAAAAAAAAGAGAGAGAATGAGAGGGAAAAGCTTACCAAGGTGGAATCGGCGATGGAAAAAGAGGAAGAATCGCAAAGACAAACCCAATGATGTCACAATCCAAGCCCTAGGAAAGAGAGACTGAAAAAGAGGGGAAAAAATGAACTGAAGAGTCGAGGGAGGGAGTTTTATACAAAATCAATCCGCTCGAGCGTAAGGGTTAACACTCGAGCGTGAGACAAAGCACGCCGAGTCCCGCTCGAGCACTAAGAAGGACGCGCGAGCTCAAAAACACCCCTCACAGAATTGTAAAGCAAGGACGAAAATGCTGCAAGGCTCAAAAACACGCTCGAACGTATAAAGATCCGTTCGAGCGGGGACAAGACATCCTTTTTTTTTTCTTTTTTCTTTTTATAAATAAAAACAAAAAACACCTAAGATGTCTTGTTACCATCGGGGAGTTCAATTGGAAGACTATACTACTAGGATAAGATAGTCCATCAATCATGAGTCCTGAAAACTTGTAAATTTTTTTTGAAGTACCAGGTCATGAACAAAAAAAGGATAGAATTTAATCAAAGCCATAAGCAACATAAGAATACATAACTCAAAAACACACACGAGAGCTCATAAAAAGAATGTGTGTGTGTGTAATCCTTGAGATCCACAAAGCTAGAGTTAATCCTCGTAGTGATCGGATGGCTAGACCTCCGACAAGAGTAACAGACCATCACAGAGAAAAGTCAAACCACTAAGAATCACGGGGTATTTGTTGAGTAAAGGGGGAGGCTCCCCTTCAATTAATGATTCTTTTTTTTTAATGTTTTTTGAACTTTTTTTTCTTGTGAGCACTCACTGGTGGCATGCACACTCAAGAGTATGGAGACCAAACCAGAGAAGAATGAAATAAAAAAGGATGGCCTAGTTGGTGCTTCTAAGGTAGCCTTTTTCTAATACCCGGATTTCAATGAACTGAGGGAGAAACCATGGAAGTGAAAAAAGATGGTAGATGGTTAAGAGACTCAATATCACCCACGATATACTAGTATAGGTCAATTCCTCTGAAAAAGTACAATCACACTGTTAGTGGTCCATAGAGAACTTTGATCACTTGTGCGGAAACCCCTGCAACAGTTTATCTCAAGAATGTGTACAGAATGAGATCATGAAGTAAATGAGTATCGGCATTTAGAAAGAGTTATGAACAAAGAAGAATGAGATCTTGTGAGCAACATGAGCAGTGTTCATATAAATTTTTGATACAAAGATATCAGGACTCAAAGACAATGAGATTATCACATCCAAGTATAATAAGCCAACCACTCATACTCACTTTAAAAAAAACAAGAAACAACCTAGTTACTGAGCATTACACCCAAGGTCTTTCTAAGAAACTCAAATCGTAGAAGATCAAGGGATTTTGTAAAAATATCATCTTTTTGATGCTCAGTGGGTACATGTTCCAGAACAACAAGGCCTTATTCCACTAACTCTTGAATAAAATGATGACGGATGTCAATATGTTTGGTGCGAGAGTATTGGACAGGATTTTTTGAAATGTTTATGGCACTTGTGTTATCACAGAAAAGAGTGAAAATGTTCTGTTCTATCCCATAATCATGAAGCATTTGCTTCATCCACAGCATTTGTGCACAACAACTCCTCGCAAAGAATGTACTCGACCTCGTGATCGAAAGAGAGATGGCATTTTGCTTTTTACTATGCCAGGAAACAAGATTATTCCCAAGGTAAAAACACCCCCTGGATGTACTTTTCTTATCATCAGTACACCCTGCCAGTCGGCATCAGAAAAACCAGTAATTTCAGCTGTAGTATCAGTAGAAAACCAAACCCCATACCCCAATGTCCCATTTACATATTTAATGATGCGTTTGACCGCAAGAAGGTGAGACTCTTTAGGACTGGCTTGGTAACGGGCACAAACACCGACATTGAAGGCAATATCAGGACGACTGGCTGTGAGGTAAAGAAGACTCCCTATCATACTCCTATAAAGGGTAGGATCAACATCAATACCAGAGGAATCTTTATAAAGGTGAAGACTGGTGCTTATGGGAGTGCGAGCATGTTTGGCAAACTCAAGACCAAACTTTGACACAAGATTTTTGGCATACTTAGACTGAGAAACAAACATACCTGAAGGAGACTGTTTAATTTGAAGACCCAAAAAATAAAACAACTCTCCTATCATGCTCATCTCAAACTCATGTGTCATGCAATCCGAAAAATATTTCACAAGATGATCAGCAGTGGATCAAAACACAATATCATCAACATAAATCTGAGCAACAAGAATATGAGACTTAGTATGTTTCATAAATAGAGTCTTATCCACACTATCCCTTTAAAAGTTATTATCAAGAAGAAAGGTAGTAAGTCTATCATACCAAGCTCGAGGGGCTTGTTTCAACCCATACAAAGCCTTGTCTAACTTGTAGACATGGTTTGGACATTTAGGGTCCTCAAACCCTTTTGGTTGCTCAACATATGCCTCCTCTTTCAAGTACCCATTCAGAAAGGCACTTTTCACATCCATTTGAAACAATTTGAAACCAAGATAACAAGCAACACCAAGTAAAATATGAATAGATTCGAGACGTGCAACTGGGGCAAACGTCTCATCATAGTCAATACCTTCTATTTGAGTGTATCCTTGAGCAACCAACCTAGCTTTATTCCTAACCACAGTACCATTTTCATCAGATTTATTTTTAAAGATCCACTTAGTACCTATCACATTCATGTTTCTAGGTCTGGGAACTAGAGTCCAAACATTGTTACGTTCAAATTGACCTAATTCTTCATGCATAGCATTGACCCAACTATCATCTAGCAAGGCCTCTTTAAAATTCTTAGGTTCAATTAGTGAAACATAACACATATGTGATACCTCATCCCGAATCTGTCTTCGGGTTTTCATTCGATCCGATACACTTCCAATCACCTGTTGAGCTGGATGGTTGAGTTTCACCCTTGCTGATGGTTTGAACTCAGGACTTGCGGTGACAGAAACATCAGGAGTGATGTCTCTTTGTGCACTCTTTGGACTTTGACTTACCTGTGAGAATGATGCTGTCTCAACTTCTTGTGCTTGGACCTCAGCATCTCTTTGACTTTGTGGTTCAGTATCTAGGATTGGAGACTTACCATTGTCATCCTCATTTGTTGCTGGAGTAGGTGAACCTGTGTCATCTATAACCACATTGATAGATTCCATTAAAGAAGAAGTTCGTAGATTATAGACTCGAAAAGCCCTACTAGTGGTTGAATACCTTAGAAAAATACCTTCATCACTTCGGGAGTCAAATTTGCCCAAAGGCTCTCTATCTTTGAAAATGTAACACTTACTCCCAAAACTTTTGAAGTATTTTACATTAGGTTTCCATCCCTTCCACAATTCATATGGAGTTTGTAAAGTGCCGAGCCTTAAAGACACGCGATTTATGACATAAACAGCAGTATTTAGGGCTTCAGCCTAAAACTTTGGAGGAAGTTTCTTACTAAGAAGCATGACCCTAACCATCTCTTGAACAACTTTGTTCTTCCTCTCAACAACTCCATTTTGTTGTGGAGTAATAGGTGTAGAAAATTTATGCTTAATTCCATGCATATCACAAAAATCAGAAAACGAACTATTTTCAAACTCACGACCATGATCAGTTCGGATTCTTATGATACGCCCAATGGAAACACCCTGTTCATATCGGATTTTAAGGACTAAGGCCTGAAAAGCATCAACCGCATCAGATTTTTCCCTTAAAAAGTTTATCTATGAAAATCGATTAAAATCATCAACAGTTAAAAAAATATATCTTTTACCTCCAATACTTTCAGTGCGAGTAGGACCTATTAAATCCATGTGAACCAATTCAAGAGGACGTTTGGTTGTAAAGCTGTTCACCTTTTTATGAGGGGCACTGTGACAACCCTCGCCATTGTTTACGGATATACCTCTGATTACTGCTAAACTGTGGTTAAGCATGTTAAGTAACTGATCTGACTGAAATTCTGAACTGATTGATTGAGTGTATTAGTTTAAATGCAAATATATCTATTTGACTGCTAAATGATCTGTTTATGTTTTATGTTTTAAACTGTAAATTGAAGGCCTTATCGGCGGCCGAATCTAAAATTGATTAGTGTTTTATGTTAAATAGAATTTATGTGATTTTATGGTAGATTTAATTTGAAATTGATTTGGAATGATTAAATTAGATTAAATAATGTTAAATTACATTAGTTGCATTATTTACCTTTTTGCCACATTAGTGGGCCACTTCATAAGACCTCTTGAGACTTGAATTTGTACCATTTTGTTGCATCATTCTCCATCTTCTTGGACAAAACCGACTAGAGAGAGAGAGAGAGAGTTAGGAGAGCCTTGGTTTCAACAAGAATTGCTTGGAAAATTAGAAGAATTGAAGAGTAGATTGCATATTTAAGCTTCTAGACTTGAAATTAAAGACCTAAAGTAGGAGAATCATCTTCTTGAACTTGAATTCTAGTTGTATCTTGCATGGTCCATGAGAAAGTAGTGAGTTGAGTCTAGAATTGGTTTAAAATGTTGAATTAAGAGCTAAATCATGCGTGCATGTTTACATTGTTGAGTTTTGAGGTTGATTTCATGGAAATCCTCACATGCATGTCTATATTCTAGCTATGGTCCATGAATTCATCATGTTTTTGAATAAATTGACTCATTTGATCATGTATTGGAAGCTTTGATTTCAATTGAACACATGCATGTCTTATGTTCATCATGTTCTTGAAGTTATTGTTGAAATTGTGTTTTATTTGAACTACCTTTGGGCCTTGGTTTTGTAAATTGATCATTGAAACATGTCATATTATGAGTTTTAAAGAGTTTTCCAGAAATTTAGCCCAAAAGAATCGAATTTGATGCTTTAAATGTTGAATTTGAGCTTGGAGGTCCAATATAGAAATTTCAGATTTTGGACCCACGCGCGAGCGTAAGACTTCACGCTCGAGCGTACACTTTGAGTACATGCATCCCGCTCGAGCGGGGAAAGTAACGCTCAAACGTAAAATGCGTGTATCCAGTACTTTTCATATGTTTACAGTCCGCTCGAGCGAGGGAATGCACCCTCGAGCGAGGACTTGTGTCTCACGTTCGAGCGCCCATCGAGCGTGAATTGCATGCATCTAGTACTTTTGCTTGAGTTTACAGTCCGCTCGAGCGAAGGAAGTCACGCCGAGAGATCCTTTGTTCAGATGTCCGCCGAGCGTAGAAAGCCACGCTCGAGTGAGACCCCTGTTTTCTGAAAATTTTGAAAAGTGTTTTAAAATACATCTTTGCATCCTCTTTTCATCCTAGGCATTTCTAGGCCATGTTTAAGGCATCTTAAGGAGGATATTGATGTAGAACCACACCGAGTCAAGATAGGGATTAAGTCATTGATTCCCAACTGTGTAACTTAGTGTGTGTTCGTTTTGTAACTGTGTAGGGTTGGCATCCGAGGACGCTCATTAGCTGCTTATAGCCCAGTGCTCTGTGAGTAACAATGTTGTAAATATATGTTCAATTATGAATATTTTCTAAATGATCAACTGTTCTGTTTACTGAAACGTTATTGCTTAATGAATGAATGATTGTCCTATTTGTAAACTGTATTCGTGGTATCCATAGCAATTTACTATTACTGTACGGAGATCTCTGTCGGTTCCCATGTTTGGAACAACCATCAAGCATCGTTATGATGGCCATCAATCGATCGTCTGTTAAGACCCTCTTATCTTGTTGCTATTGGATATACCACATATAACTGCTATGGTTTCTAAATGACTGATATGACTGTTTAATGACTGAAAGGACATTCATTCTTAACCTCTTTACACAACTGTTATTCACTGGGCTTTAGCTTACTGTTTATATTTATATGTAGGTGTCCAGGCACCGGATCGGAATTAAGAACGTTGGGTTAGCTCCCTTTTTGTCAAGCCAACCATCGCGCCTCACTTCGAGGTTCCAAGTGCTACCAAGTCAAGGCTGTTTTGGGGTGTCTTAGATTTCCCTTTTTTGCCTTTGTTTTGTAATAAATGTCTAGACTGGCACTGTACTGTTATGGTAGGGACTTGGTCCCCAACTTGAATGTCTGTATATGATGTATGTATGTATATACTATTATGGTTTTGAGTGTGAATATATGCAGAAAAGTTTTTTTTGTATACAGACTGTCACAGCTCATTGGGCATCTTTTATTACTGTTTTGGCTTCCGCCACTGTACATCAGACATCTTTCTTATCTTGTCAGCAGGCCTTCGGTAATCACGGATTACTGGCCGGTTATGGTGCTAAACTCATAGGGGCGGGTTTGGGTCGTGACAGGCACAGGTTTGCTTTCCAAGTTGACATGGTCCACACACATGATTCAGATTTTTACCCAGTTTAAGTACTCCTCTCACAAGCTCTTTGTTGGCTATCTTAGTTAGGTCTTTGAAATTCATGTGACCTAATCTTTGATGCCACAAATCAATGTTACTTATGATGGCAGAATGACAAGTGAGATCATTAGTAGTAACAATCCCATAGCAGTTATCAGATGTGCGAACCCCATGTAAGACAGTATTTTCCTTTTTATCCAAAATTTCACATTTATTTTTTGAAAATAATACTTCATGATGGGAATCACACATTTGACTAATGCTCAAAAGATTTTCTTTAAGACCATCAACAAGTAGAGCATTTTCCAGCTTGGGAAGACCAGCAACACTTATAGAGCTCTTACCAATGACTCTAGAAGTGCCGCCATCTCCAAAGGTAACAATTCCTCCTTCATATTTTTCAAGAGAGGTGAAGTAGGATTTGTTACTGGACATGTGACGAGAGCACCCACTATCAAGATACCACATGTGTGAGTCACATGCTTTTAAAGCAGTGTGAACAACTAAACAAGTCAAATCATTTTTTCTCACCCAAATCTTTTTGGTCTTGGTAAATGTCTTGGCGTTGTGAACACCCTCATGAATCTTGGTATTTCACCTAGACATGTAAGGTTGTCTCCTAACCCAAAAAGTATTCAAATTTTTACCCTTTTGAGACACCTTACCAAACAATTCAAAGCAATAAGGACGAATGTGGCCATACCTACCACAGTGATGACAAATAAAAACAGGTTTTACCTCCCTTTTGTTGATCTTACCCCTTTTAGGTAGATGAAGAGAGGGATCACCCTGGTCTACTTTCAACTTTCCCTTTGCTTGAGTCTTCAGGTCATGTGAAGGAGAGGCCTGTCCCTTGTGAGCTGTCGCACTATAGCCTAGCCCACTTTTGTCACAACCCATTTGTTGAGACCCGAGGATGTCTTCTAAAGATTTGGAACCTTTGTTCCACATGGAAATTGTGGTTCTAGCAATACGAAGTTCTTCATCTTTTTGACAGATTATCTCTTCCAATGTAGCCTATGACATCTCAAGGCTTTCAAGCTTCTCTTCATATGTGGAGTACACTTTCAGAAGTTCATTCCTTTCAGTTTCACAGGATAGAAGTTTTCCACATAAGTCTTGTCTGTCACTTGAGATCTTGATGACATTCTGCTTTGCTGCTACAAGTTCTCCTTTTAGCTTAGCATTCTCACTTTCACATGCTTTGAGCTTGAGAGAGAGTTTGTCATTGATTTTGGACAAATTCAGAGATTCCTTATAAAGCTTTTCGTAAGCTTGTTATAGTTCATCACCATTAATCTCCTCATTGTCTTCTGATGTTTCATCATCCTCTTTTTGCTCCTCATTCTCCTTGACCTCATCCAATCTAGCAACTAAGGCAGGAAAGTTGCTGGATGATGGTGAAAGTGAATCTCTTCTCTCATGAAATTGGCTCAGAATTTCCCATGCATCTTTAGCCTTTGTGCAATGAGCAACCCGTTGCTGTTCTTCATCAGAAATTGATCCACGAATAGTAATCAGGGCTCTTTGATTGCTCTGATTGTCTGCACTTTCTGTATCTTCTTCAATGACTTGCCAGCCTTCTGGGTCAAAAGCTCTCAGAAACGCCCTCATTCTGATCTTCCAATACAGGTAGTTACTCCCATCAAAGGTGGGAGCATGATGTAGGTTCTGACCACGAGCTAATTCTGCTGGCTTTGGAAGAGGTTGAGTGAAAGTGGACCAAAATGCCATGAAAGCACTATCCCCGTCTTCACTAGATTCAGGTTCTTCGGGTTCTTGCTCCGACCCGCTTTCATTATCCCAAGTCACAGTATAGACTTTCTTTCGATTCTTTTTCGAAGGGCATTCATGGGCAATATGACCAAACCCTTGACATTCATAGCACTTGACCCCTTGCCCCTTTACAATCTTCTTTTTAATTTTTTGAGCAAGTTTTGGGGGAAAAGTTTTGGGTTTTTCATTACTCTTGTCTTTTGAAATAAGGTCTCTGTAATTAGGCTTCTTTTTCTTCAAAATTTTTTAAACTATTTAGTAAACATAGCCGTTATCTCAGACTTTAAATCAAATTCAGTCTCCGGAGTTTTTGCAGTCTCATGAGCACTAGTGAAAGCCACATTATCTTTTTGTTTTTTCTTTGAAATCTGGTGGGCTTCATAAGTTTGCAAGTTTCTAACCAACTGATCAAGCTTGAGGGTATTAACATTCTGAACCTCCTCAATGGCTGTCACTTTTGATTGGAACCTCTCAGGTAAAGACCTCAAAAATTTTCCAACAACTTTAGCTTCAGGGATTTTTTCACCGAGTGTGAAACAGGAATTCACGATATCACTAAGTTTTGCATAGAAATCATCAAACGTCTCATCATCGTGCATAAAAAGGGTTTCAAAAGCGGAGGTGAGACGTTGAAGTTTTGACCTTTTGATAGAAGTAGTACCTTCGTGAATCGTTTCAAGAATGTCCCAAGCCTCTTTTGCTACCTTACACGTGCAGATACGACGAAACTCTTCGGGTGTGATGGAGCAAAACAGGGAATTGAGAGCCTTACTGTTCCAACTCAAGTTTTGGTAATCAGTTGTGTCTCATTTATTAAGGGGTTTAGGAATATCAATACCATCAATGGTGACAATAGGTTCACTCCACCCATAGATTATGCAGTGCCAAACTTTCTCATCGATGGATTTTAAAAACGCTCTCATACGAGCTTTCCAATAAGAATAGTTTGTACCATCGAGTAAAGGAGGTCTATGGGTCGAGTTACCTTCACGAATAGAATCCATATCACTAGTCACACAAAATCACATTCCTATAGTTTTGATAAAAACAAAGAGTGACCTGCTCTGATACTAATTGAAAATCCTAAGTGATTCGTGATTAGATCAGGATTAAAATATTCTAATTCCCAAATATTCAAAATACACAATCTAAATCATTAAGCACTTACGAGAGTGATTTATATTTTTGTTTTTGGAATAAATAATAAATTGACACAAACGATTTTTACGTGGAAAAAATCACAATTGAAGAACCTTCAATTGTAATAAAAAACCACGGACGAAACGCCACTAATCAATCCACTACTGAAGAAAGAAAGATTACAAAGATAACACACAAATTACCCAACTCAGTCAATTTGTCTCCAAACCTTCTGTAACACTTTCACCAAGCCTTCATCTCGGAACTGATTAATCTGAAGTTGAATCCACAACTTCACTTGTCGAATCAACGACTACGCACAGAATCAAACTCCTTTGAAACTCCACGTTTGAATATTCGGAATCCACCGAAGAATATCACTCTTGAATATAAGTAACAACCTCCTTGATGTAAGTATCTTAGATCATAAGTTTAGAACTCTCTCAAATCATCAAGAAAAACTCAACAAAACTTTCAGAAGAAAACCTCAAACAAAATCCTAAGACTCCTAAACAAGATCTAGAAAAGTGAATCCTAAAATCAGCCTAAACAGATATAAGTAGGAAAACAGAGTTCGCGATCTCCGCTCGAGCGCATGGAAGCCCGCTCGAGCGGCTTCAGTAAAATACGCGTGTGATCAAACATGTTTCCACTCGAGCGCTAGAACACACACTCAAGCGCGAAATCATACATCTCAGTATGTTTACAGACATGACCAACTACTGAGACATCACAAAATACGCTCGAGCGTCCATGGATCCGCTTAAGCGGGAAAGACAAAAACTAAGGAAAAATTAAAACTTTTTCAAAACAAAGTTTGTACGAGGATTTGACAATAAAGGGATCTAACACAAACTATAAATTTTATAAATTTTTCTTACTACCTGATGTATCATATAATAATAAGATTTTGAAAATTGAAACATGACTCACTTTAATAATATAATAAGTGTCACATTAATTAATAAAAAAAATTATAAAATTGATTAATTTATAATATTATATATATATATATATATATTTATGCAAACAAAAGTATTCTATATCTTTTCAACATCTATGATATTTTCACTGGCATCTATGTCACGACCCAAACCCGGCCCTATGGGTTTAGCATCAGAATCGCCAAGAATCCGTGATTACTAAAGGCACATATGAATACAAGAGAAACGAGTTCGAACTGGCGGAAGCCAAAACAAGAAATGAATAGTGTCTAATGAGTCAGGACAATCAGATGCCAAAAGATTTTTCATGCATTCATACAGTTCAAACAAGACGTCTATATACGCCTATACAATCATATACAAACATTCAAGTCGGATCTAATCCTCGATAACAAGACAAGAATACAAGAGACAGCCTATACAAGTGGTCCCAAAACAAGACATGAGATGCATAGGAAACCAAATCCCCAAAGCCATAGCATGGCGACTAGGAACCTCGCTGTGAGGCACACAGGCTGGCTGGACAAAACTGGGGACCGACCCACGCTCCTAGCTCCGGTCTGGCTGCTGAGAACCTACATATATATATAAACAGTGAGCTAAAGCCCAGTGAATAACATAACGTGTAAAGAGGTTATGAATGGATGTCCTACAAAGAATGAAATCAATTCATTATACAAGATTTCAATCTTCAAGATTTCACCAATCAAGATTTCAATCAATCACCATATGTGGTACATCCATTAGCCTATAAACAGTAGGTCCAAAAGGACCGGGCCTTAACAGACCCAACAATAATGATGGCCATCAATCGATAAACAATATGGTTCCACAAGGAAACCGACAGAGCTGTGTAACAGTCAATAACAGTGGGTGCTAAGGATGCCACAATGCAGTTCGAAATACAGGACATACATTCATTCAATAAACAATATCAGTTCAATAAACAGTTCAGTTCAGTATTCAAAATATAACCATTTTGAACATATCTTTACACAATCTGTTACTCACAGAGATTGGGCTAATAGCAGCTAGAGCGCGTCCCCGAGAGCCAATCCTATACAGTTAACAAATAGAACACATACTAAGTTTCACAGTTGGAAAGGATGATAATTAAATCCTTAAATTTCCTCGGTGTGGTTCTATGCCTGCATCCTTATTAAGATGTCTTAAACTAGGCCTAAGAATGCCTAGGATGGGATGAGGATGCAAAATTACAGTTGGAAGGCATTTTTCAAAAGTTGCTGGAAATAGGCACATCGCTCGAGCGAGCTTTCCTTCGCTCGAGCGAGCTTCCAAAATCAAAGGCTTCGCTCGAGCGAGAGGTCCTTCGCTCGAGCGGTCTGTGCTTAGAAAAAGTACTGGATGCTCGATTTTTACGCGCGATACCACACTCGATGCTCGCTCGAGCGAGATTGCAAAACCAAAGGGCTCGCTCGAGCGAGGAATCCTTCGCTCGAGCGAGGAAGCCAAATCTGGAATTTCCAGATTTGTCTCCCAAGTTCGAACCAAGTATTCAACCATCCAAAACTCAACCTCTTGGCCCCAAATTCTGGAAAACACATTTAAACTCGATGCATAACAAGTTTCAAAAGCTAATTTGCACATGCAAGGGCCAAGGGTTGGTCAATTAAAGCCATTTTCAAACCCATTTCAAGAACAATTTGCAAACATGCAATGCATGAGTTTTTAACCAAATTCAAGGTTCAAATCTTGCTCTAATGAGCTCCAATCTTTGAAAACAACTTGAAAGCATGGACTAATATAAAATCATGGACATGCATGCACAATTTATCATGAATTCAACTTCAAAATGCATCAATTCAAGCATGCATGTAACATTTGAGCTCCAATTCACCATTTATGAGCAATTTCATGACTTACTTCCCTATAATCATGATACATGCAAGATGGAACTTAAAAACAACAAGAAGATGATGATTTCACTCACCTAAGTCTTATATTTCAAGAATGGAAGCACTATTTAGCAATCTATGTTACCAATCTTCAAGTTCTTCTAGCAAATCAAGCCAAATGTGTTGAAATCAACTCTCTCTCTCTCTCTCTCTCTCTCTAACTCCCTTCTAATTTCGGCAAGCAACAAGAAATAGGGGCTGGAGGAGTGTTTAATTAAGTGTATAAGATTAAACAAGTGCCCACTCACAATGGCATTTCCGTAATTTCGACGAACTCTTTGATTGGCTTAAATTATTCTAGTTTAATCATTCCTAATCATTCAAAAATGTGTACAAAGTTATGAAAAAATAGCAAGAAATCTAGTTTGATTCTCTTAAAGACATATAGAGCAAGAGCTTGTAAATCAACTTTGATTTTGCCAACTCATCCAAATATAATGATTTTCAATAGATACAATTAATAAACAACTATTCATTAAATTTACCAAATTCCTCAACACAATTCACAACCTTAATGTTGTGTTTTCTTGAAAGATTTGGAAAAAAAAGAAAAAAAAAGAAAAAGGTAAGTAAAATATAAATAAAATATGATTACATTTCACATTGTTTCACATATATAATATATGAAAATTGTAAGTTAATATTGTTGGGCATGGTGGACCTAAAATTTTTAAATACATGAAATTTTTATGTGTGAAACTATGTAAAATAAGAAGCATACTTATAGTGTATGACAATTGTACCCTTAATGCAATAAGGTAAGCTTAGTTGGACATGGTGGACCTAAAATCAAAATTTTGATTTTTCCATGTAAACTATCATCTAACTCTTATCTCTTATGTTATATTATGATGGGAGCTTTTTTAGTAAATCTCATTTCTAAGAGTTTTATTCTATACAATCCAAAACGTTTTAGATTATTCCATTAGGTCCTACTCATTATATAAAGACCAAAAACCCTTCAAGCCAAAATCCATGTTCATTATCTTTGAACCAAATAACAGTCTCTCTATGTCTCTCTCTCTCTCTTAGAAAACTGTAGAGAAGATCTTTCAACCTTTCAAAATCCTAAACCCTAGTCATCAATTCCCTATTTTCCCTCGCATCATCTCATAGATGCCCATCATCTTTGTGCCATTCTTCGCCGAAATCGCTATTGTTGTCTCCATCTTTGCCGGAATCACCATTGCCAACCACTTGTGGCAACCAAACCATTGAAATGGTTACCAACCGCAAGTATTCATCATCTATTTTCTATATAAACCCTAAAACTCTTCCTAAATTTGCACCAATGTGGATTTCCACTCATATCCCTTGATTCTATTCATATAATGTGTGGAAGCTCATATTATTGTTGTTATTCGCTTAATCATGCCATTGTTGTTATTAATACTCTTCATGATTGAATGTAAACCCCTCACCTCCAATTATATGATATTTTTCATGAAAAAAAAATTACAGTAAACATTCACATAGAAAACACAATTGTGGACCAACTCACTTGTTTCAACTGTTGTTATTGTTGTAGTTGTTGTTGTTGTTGTTGTATGTTATTCTGATATGAACATTCACAATCAACTTAAATTGAAACCCCCCCAAATTAATGGCTATGAACATTCATATCATATGGTGTTTGATTATGAGGTTTATTCTCATTTTTGTACTCTCAGTAATTTGTGTAAATATTCATATTGTTCATTGTATTTCTGTGCATAGTGACACTATACAGGCCATTTTTATTTTAAACATAATGATTTTGTGCTGCTATAATTATGGCTTAATTAGATTTTTTTAGAGTTTAACATTATTCACAATATGGCTTATGTGAATGTTAATGTGAACATTTATATTATTCTTATTGCTAAAATAATTATTACATGGGTTTGGTCAATATGGTTATGTGAATGTTATTGTTGAGATAGTATGTAAATGTTTCCTTTGTGTTGAAACATTATGTTCTTGTCGATATGATATACTTTGAAATCAATGATATGTTGGTGATGTCTTAGTGGCCCATGCTGTTAATAAATTTGTTACATGATTGTCACTACCTAAACCCGCCCCTATAGGTTTAGCGTCGTAACCGGCCAGTAATACTAGGATTACCAAAGGCCTTTGAATAGGATTACAAAATATAAGGGGTTGCGGAAGCAAATATACAAAATACAATGTCCATAGAACTGTGTTGACATATATGGGACAGAAAAGATTTAAAACTTATACATATAATATCAAACTTCCATACGTCATGTATCACCATACAGATACAGATAGTGTCATAAAGGACTTAGCCCAAAATATAGATAAACAAAAATAACACAAAACATCATTCATATAATTCACAAAACTTGACCACACGACTTTCGGAACCTCCTCAGAAGGCACAAGGGTTGGCCAACAAAACAAGCTCCAGGTGATCATCATTGAGCCTGGTCACGCCCAGTGAATAATAACAAAGTAAAGATTTTATTGAATGTTGTCCATAACCGTTACAGAAACAGAATTTAGAAGTTGCCAGAAATGAATTCATAATCATATTTAGAAATTAGAGTTCATAACAGAAACAGATTCAGAATCATACTTATAATCGGAATTTGTAGTTAATCATACATGGTACATCTATTAACACTAGCAGAAACAGTTGGCCCATAAAAGGACGACCATGAAGGCATATAGCTGACTCACGTGCACGGAGATGGTACAGTTGGCCCATAAATGGGACGTATACAGAAGGATCCATAATAGTTGGCTCATGAGACATACAGTTAGCACATAATTGGGACATAAACAGAACAGATAACAGATGTTATTTGAAACTAAGGATGTCACAAATATATTTTAGAAACTTGGACAATCATTCATTTATACAAAGCATAGCATTTCAGAAAACTAATCATCTCATATCATCAGAAAATAATTAAAGTTAAACATAACTTTACAGAGTTATTACTCACATTTGACTCCAAAGGCAGACAGATAGATCAAACAACTTAACAGATAATGGATACACACTGAAACACATACTCAGAAAACACTTAACTTAATTTGCCTTGCTTTTAGTGTGTTTCTAAGTCTTTGTCCTTATTACTATGTCTTAATTAAAGCCTAGGAATGCCTAAGATGCAATGAGGATGCCAGAATGCACTTGAAAACACTTGGTTTGATTTGTTGAAAACAGAGTCCTCACTCGAGCGTAACTTCTTTCGCTCGAGCGAAGGTTCAAAAGTGTGAGTGGTTGCTCGAGTGGAACTTCCTTCGCTCGAGCGGTCTGTAAACTCTGCAAAAGTACTAGTTGCTTGATTTTTCTACTCGACGGTCCCTCGACGGTCGCTTTAGCTTGAGCGTGAGACTGAGGTCTTCACTTGAGCACAACTTTTGTCGCTTAAGTGGTCTACAAAATGTGTCAACTTTTGGAAGAATGCATTTTACGCTTGAGCCAACTTTTGGTCGCTCGAGTGGAAGTGCACAACTTAGAGTGGTTGCTCGAGTGCAATATCTATTGCTCAAGCAGAGAGACAGAATTTTAGAATTCCCAAATTGCTCTACCAGGCTCAAAACTTAAATTCAATGCTGAAAAACATGCTCTCTTCGGCCAAAAACTCAAGGAAGCTTATGTAAACTCGGAAAACATCATAAATTCAAAACCATTTCACAAAATCAAGGCCCAAGAGTAAGTCAATTATGCAAATTCAAGCTTAAAGTTTAAAGAACATAACATGCATATAATTTCTTGACTTCAAACCTTTCAAAACATGATCAAACAAGGTAAAATGGTATGAAACTTGATGACTTTCCAAAATTAAGCTATGATCAATGCATGTATGTGTGAATTCTTCAAATCCAACTCTAATGCAAGAATTTGCATGCATGTATGGTAATCTTCTTAATTCTCCTTCACTAGCTTAATTCTTGTGTTAATTCCTTTTGAATTCATGTATTATGTCTCAATTACACAAGGTAAGGCTTAAATCCTTACCTCACTCTTGATTAAGGTCCTAGCTTGCTATATCTTTAAGTTTCCAAGCCAATTCCCTTAATTCTCTAGCAAATTCATTCCCAATCTCAAGTTTGATCTCACACCCCTCTTGGTTTCTTCCTTTCTCTCTCTCTCTTTGCTTGATTGTGTAGGTTCAAAGATATGGTGAAGAAAAGAGATGAGTTGGGGCATATAAGAGTCTTATATAGGCTTGATTAGAGAATTTAATTAAAGCTAATCAAATGGTCATTAATTATTCTAATTTATTCGTTCCGAATCGAATTTTAATGAAACCTACCATAAAATTCTAAAAATCTCAAATAACATAGAAAGCAAATCAATTTCGTGATCGAATGCCGATAAGGCCTTCAATTCGCAGAACAAAACAAAAACACAAACAGATATTTCTACGATAAATAAATAGAAACACAAATAATGTAACACACATGCAATTAATTCAGAATTTCACCTTAATTCCTCATTAGGCATAATTAATCATGGTTGATCGGCTAATCATAGGTTGGGGTTGTTACAATGATTATTATGAATCTACCCATTTGTATGATATATTGTGAACATTCACATCAATCTAACCTCCAAATAATAAAGTGTCTTCTAATTGCAATTCGATTTTGATGTGAATCTTAACTAATGGTTGAAGTTTAATTGTATTGTGATGTTAACAATTTGAATGTTCATATAGACACTCACTAATGTACATATCTATGTAGCAAATATTGCCCTAAATTCCGCACAAAGAGGAATAAAGAGAATTACCATGTTAAAGAGGATAACGTGCCGACAGAGAGGAGCACCCACATCGACATGTGTTGTGTTAACTACCACCGATCAAATATTATAAGCTTAATTAAATTGATAATGAGTACCAAGTTCTTAGAGGCTTAATTGAACTGCTTGAGGCAAATTCATTTTGGATATTATTTGATGCATTGATGAACGTTAGGATTGTTGGAAATAGTTATAAAATTCTGGGTAAAACCAGAATTTTTTCCTAAGTTTGGTCTATTTTTTAGGTGGGTCTCGAGCGTCGTTTGTCGTGGGTCAAAGTGGTAACGCGTTCTATGCCGCGTTGTGATTTACGTGGTATATTTGGTTGCTCAAAACCATTACCGAGTGAATGAGAAATTGAAGCTAAAGTATGCTCCATAGAAATGGAGTTTTGGTGGAAAATCCTTAAAGATTTGAACAAGACTTGTCCCACATTGATTTGGTGGGAAGTTTTGAATGGGTTTATAAGGCATGGGTTTAGTACTTGGGGTGTGCCCCAAGAGGTACCCAAGTGTTTTAGAGGGAGAGGTTATGGGCAAAATGGGCTAGACCCATTGGACCCAAAAATCACTATACACTATACACGCCCGTCCCGTCGTCTGGCCAAGGGCCGGATCATGGTGCGTGGTTGGGTTGGGCTTGTTCGGCCCAATACTAATCTTTTTGAGCCAAAAATATTTGAATTTAATTTTATTTTTGGTAAAATAAAATCCAGAATTCAAATTAAACCGGAAATAAACTGGTCCGGTTTTACTGTACATCCAAACAGGGCCTTTCCCCTTTTTATCTTTTTGAATTATGAACCCAACAGATTCAAATCTGTTTAAATTCAAAACCATACCTGTTCAAATAGGTTTGCACCTATTTAATTCAAAATCTACAGCTACCAATCCATCTATAAATAGGACAGCCCTCATTTGGATTTTATAACTCTAATTTCATCCTTTATAATTCTGCAAATATTCTTTTCATATTGCTGCATTATTTTCTTCTGTGAGAGAGTATAAACACTTAGTGTGTTCGTTAGGCAAACAATTTGTAGTGCTGCTATTGTTTGTAGTAGATCATTTTATCCCGGGAGATAGACGTCTAAATTTTGAAAACACCGTGGAAAGGACAAATCTGTCTTAAGGATACAGTGTCAAACACTGGACTTGATCAGATAATTATTCAAAGAAATTAATCAAGTAAGTTGTTTAATTTATTATTCTGTTTTATTTGTTTATTTAATTAGATTTTAATTTTGTTTTTGTAACAAAACAAAATCTGTTTTTCTTTATTTATTTTTATTTTGAGTTTGATTTTTGTAATCAAACAAATTCTCTCATTTCTTTTATATTCTGGTTGTTGTTAAGTATACAACAAAATTTAATCTTTTTAAATACAGTGAAGATTGTTCAACAATCTTAAGACATAATCCAATTTTGGTATCTTCATTGTATTTAATTTTCTGTGATTTCATAAAGACATATTCTGGTTGGAAAAACAAATAGTGATTCATGCTATTTGACAGATAGTAGTAATATATTGTCTCTTTTCTTTGACAACTAGTAGTAATATACTGGTGTCATTAACAATTACAGAATATTAATTTGTGTTACAGAAAATTATTGTGGTATTTATTTTTCTAGTTTTAGTAACAAGAAAAATAAAATTATTTTGTATTTTAATTTATTTTCTAGTTTTGGTAACTAGAAAATTAATTTGTGGTGTGTTTTTCTGATTTTTGTAATCAGATATTATTGTGGTATTTTATTTTCTAGTTTTAGTAACAAGAAAAATAAAGTTATTTTGTGTTATAATTTATTTTCTGGTTTTAGTAACTAGAAAATTAATTTTGATTATGGAGTTAAATATTAGTTTTACAAACTAATTTCATTTTTATTACAAAAAAATCTTTATGGCAAGTTTATTTTCTTTATTGATTTACTGATTTATTCTTTAATTCTGTGAATAGTTTCTGCACACGAGTCGGGATATATATATATATATGTATATATTCACAAGAATATTTTAATGTATGAATAAATAGTTTATTTATATACAAATCAAACTGATTAAATGAATGTTTGTTTTGTCATTTTTGGAGTTTAAAATTTAAAACGTGCTGATTTACTTACGTTAGATTTTATTTATGAGTTGAGAATCTTTTTATCTCATGGAATCATGCATGATTAATTTATTTTTTTAATTCATTATTTTTAGTTGATGCGTTTGATATGCATGTATTGATATCAACTCGAGTTATTTCTTAAAAATAATTTCATGTGATTTGGAATGATAAAATGATATGTGGACCTTGTACATAAGCAGATTAATTTGAGTTTTTCCAATCAATTTTTGATGGATGTTTAAACAGCAAGAGAAATTTAAATATGAAGATTTCAGTAGTTATATCGTTCCATTTAATTGGGAAGTAAATTTTAAGAAATCTTTTATATTGATTATTAGTTTGTTTTAAATTATGTGACATGAGATGTCGTTAATAATTATTTTATTTGCGTAGTAGAATTTGTTAAACCATAAACCATTTTATTAATATGGGGGTGTATCTCTTGCATTAGATGAAATAATTTAATTTTCTTTTGTCACAAATATTTTTATGACAGTGACACTTATTCGTAAATGAGTTGCAAGAATGTATACAATCAAATGGGTTATTTGAATTGTTTGATTCTTAGGCAAAATTTTTATGAGGATAAGATTTTGTCAAAATATTAATTATGATTTGTGTAGTCATAATTATTTTGGATTTTTCATTTGAAATTTATGAATCATGATTTGAAATTTATGAATCAAGCACATCATAGGCAATAAGTGATGGATGTTATATTCTGATTTATATTAGAAGTGATAGGGGTGGCGAATATGATTCACCATTAAATGAATTTTGTGCACAACATGGCATAATTCACCAAACTACAGCACCCTATTCTCTTCAGCAAAATGGAATTGCTGAAAGAAAGAATAGAACCCTAAAAGAAATGATGAATGTCATGTTACTAAGTTCAGGCTTACCACAGAACTTGTGGGGGGAAGCAATATTGTCTGCTAATTATGTTCTTAATAGAATACCCCATAAGAAAACCAACAGCACTCCTTATGAATTGTGGAAAGGTCGACCGCCTTCCTACAAATACTTAAAAGTGTGGCGGTGTTTGGCAAAAGTTAAAGTTCCTGTTCCTAAAAAGACTAAGATTGGACCAAAAACAGTAGATTGTGTGTTTATTGGTTATGCTCAGAATAGTAGTGCATATCGGTTTCTGACTTATAAATCAAAAATACTTGATATAAATGTGAAGACTATTATAGAGTCAAGGAATGCTGTGTTTTTTGAACATGTCTTTCCTTACAAGAAAGGACAGGAATTAAATTCACTGAAAAGAACTTATAATTGTACACAAAGTCAAGAGACTACTGACAATCAAACACAAGAGACTAGTAATGGTCTCGATCAACAGGATTTAACTGATGATGAACCAAGAAAAAGTAAGAGAGTGAGAACATCAAAATCCTTTGGTCTAGATTTTCTGACATACCTGTTAGAAAACGAACCTCAAAGCTTTAAGGCAGCAATGACAGGTCCTAAAGCACCTTTGTGGAAAGAGGCTATTAATAATGAAATTGAATCCATTATGCAAAATCATACTTGGGAATTGGTGGATTTTCCACCAAGTTCTAAGACTCTTGGATATAAATGGATATTCAAGAGAAAAATGAAAGCAGATGGTTCAATAGACAAGTATAAAGCAAGACTTGTAGTTAAAGGTTACAGACAAAAGGAAGGTCTGGATTATTTTGACACATATTCTCCTGTGACAAGAATAACATCCATTCGCATGCGTATTGCTATAGCAGTGTTGTTTAATTAAGAAATACATCAAATGGATGTTAAGATAGCTTTCTTAAACGGTGATCTAAATGAAGAGATCTATATAGAGCAACCCGAAGGGTTTGTAGTGTCGGGGCAAGAAAAGAAAGTTTGTCGGCTTGTAAAGTCTCTTTATGGATTAAAACAAGCGCCTAAGCAATGACATGAAAAATTTGATCATGCAATACTTACTAATGGGTTTAAGATAAACGAATGTGACAAATGCGTCTATGTTAAAAACACTGACCAGGGATGTCATAGTTTATCTTTATGTAGATGACATGCTTATCATTGGAAGCAGTCAAAACATGATCAAATCAACTAAGCAGATACTTAACAAAAGATTTGATATGAAAGATATGGGGGTCGCAGATGTTATATTAGGAATGAAAATTACTAAAGCATCTGACGGATATGCATTATCTCAATCTCATTATATTGAGAAAATTCTTGATAAATTTATTAAGGATGATTTGAATATAACTAGAACACCTGTAGACATCAGTCTTTATTTATCAAAAAATAAAGGTGATGCAGTGTTTCAGTTAAATTACTCCCAAATCATTGGAAGCCTAATGTACCTAATGAATTGTACTCGTCTTGATATAGCTTATGCTATCAGTAAATTGAGTAGATACACTAGTAACCCGGAGAAGACCATTGGAAAGCGATCATTGGGGTTCTTAGATATCTAAGATTCACCTGTAATCATGGTTTGAAATTTACTCGATATCTAGCAGTACTTGAAGGTTATTGTGATGCCAATTGGATATCGGATACTAAAGATTCAAATCCACTAGTGGATATGTCTTTACTCTAGGAGGCACCGCTGTTTCTTGGAAGTCCACGACACAAACTTGCATCGCACGATCCACAATGGAATCCGAATTCATTGCTTTAGACAAAGCAGGAGAAGAAGCAGAATGGCTTCGTCACTTCTTAGAAGACATTCCAATGTGGCCAAAACTTGTGCCAGCTATTTGCATTCATTGTGATAGTCAATCTGCAATAGGCAGGGCACATAATCATATGTATAACGGTAAGTCACGACATATTCGTCGTCGACATAATACCGTAAGGCAATTATTGTCAAATGGAATAATCTTAATAGATTATATAAAATCTAAAGAGAATATTGCAAATCCGTTAACAAAAGGTTTGACAAAAGAGCTAGTGTATAGTTCATCGAAGGGGATGAGATTAAAGCCTATTACATAAGAGTCGTCATAATGGTAACCCTACTTATATGACTGGAGATCCCAAGAACTAAGTTCAAAGGGACAACTAAGTTATGTATGTACCCATTCCTATGGTGAGAGTGATATCTGCAACATATGTTGTATGCAGGGGTATAAGGATTAGCTTTGATTTTAATGATTACTTATATCTTGATTGAGGCATAAAATCAACACGAGTATAAGGAGATACTCACAATAAGAATCACCTATATGAGTGTCAAACTGGGGCCGGTTCTATAAGAATACAAAAGGCTAAATTCTCTAGAAACACTCATAAAAACCAGGCGCGTTCAAGGCCAAAATGAACACAACAGTGAGAACCACGATGTGTTAGAAGATATTTTGTGTGAAATTTGTTGTCTTGGCTTACATAAACGGCTGAACAATTCAAGGCATTGCGTCCATTGGTTAGCCAGTAAGTCCGATAGGTTATCACTAGGGAAGGTTCAAGGCCGAAAGCTACCTATCTTGATGCAAGATATTTTCGACTTATACTCTTTCAATAAAGTCTGCATATTGTTGCATTTCCGTTGTCATCAAATTCCATTCATGTGGGGGATTGTTGGAAATGGTTATAAAATTCTGGGTAAAACCAGAATTTTTTCCTAAGTTTGGTCTATTTTTTAGGTGGGCCCTGAGCGTCATTTGTCGCGGGTCAAAGTGGTAACGCGTTCTATGCCGCGTTGTGATTCACGTGGTATATTTGGTTGCTCAAAACCATTACCGAGTGAATGGGAAATTGAAGCCAAAGTATACTCCATGGAAATGGAGTTTTGGTAGAAAATCTTTAAAGGTTTGAATAAGGCTTGTCCCACATTGATTTGGTGGAAAGTTTTGAATGGGTTTATAAGGCATAGGTTTGGTACTTGGGGTGTGCCCCAAGGGGTACCCAAGTGTTTTAGAGGGAGAGGTTATGGGCAAAATAGGCTAGACCCATTGGACCCAAAAATCACTACACATGCGCGCGCCGCCGTCCATCCGTCCGTCCGATCGGTCGGGCGAGCAGGGCTGGACGCGGGTACGTGGTGTGTGGTTGGGTTGGGCTTGTTCGGCTCAATACTAATCTTTTTGGGCCAAAAACATTTGAATTTAATTTTATTTTTGGTAAAATAAAATCCGGAATTCAAATTAAATCGGAAATAAACTGGTCCAGTTTTACTGTACATCCAAATAGGGCCCTTTTCCGTTTTTATCTGTTTGAATTATGAGCCCAACAGATTCAAATCTGTTTAAATTTAAAACCATACCTGTTCAAATAGGTTTGCACCTATTTAATTCAAAATCTACAGCCACCAATCCATCTATAAATAGGACAGCCCTCATTTGGATTTTGTAACTCTAATTTCGTCCTTCATAATTCTGCAAATATTCTTTTCATATTGCTGCATTATTTTCTTCTGTGAGAGAGTATAAACACTTAGTGTGTTCGTTAGGCAAACAATTTGTAGTGTTGATATTGTTTGTAGTAGATCATTTTATCCAGGGAGATAAACGTCCAAATTTTGAAAGCACCGTGGAGAGGACGAATCTGTCTTAAGGACACAGTATCAAGCATTGGACTTGATTAGATAATTATTCAAAGAAATTAATCACATAAGTTGTTTAATTTATTATTCTTCTTTATTTGTTTATTTAATCAGATTTTAATTTTGTTTTTGTAACAAAATAAAATATGTTTTTCTTTATTTATTTTTGTTTCGAGTTTGATTTTTGTAATCAAAGAAATTCTCTCCTTTCTTTTATTTATTTTATATTCTGGTTGTTGTTAAGTACACAACAGAATTTAATCTTTTTAAATACAGTGAAGATTGTCCAACAAAGATTGACCATGCCAAATGCATGAAGTTTGATGATGTCATCGTACACATGTTGAAAGCATACAAGCATGCCAAAAACTATTATTGATGTGAATTTTATAGTTTTCTTCGATACAAAACTCATGATTTATGTACAAAACCAATGTATCCACTACTAATGGATGTGAACTTCACATCCTTTGCAATTTTGTAAAAATATTGGAATATATATTGATTGAATGAAAGAACCAGAATTAATTATTTTGGTTGTGCCTAATAAGATACACTGGTATGTTATCATAATGTTTGCTATTACAAAGTCAATGCTAATATTCACATTGGTTTCTGTTGCTTTATAATTATGTACACATAACTATTAGTTTTATGTCAACTTAATTTATTTGATATTTTATTTGTGATATTAACACTCACATTAATAATTTGATTGTGCATAAATGTATATTTCATGTGTTATGTACATATAGAAATAATGATTTGTGACTATTACTATTGCAATGTTGATATTGTCATATTTTTAGAGATTATAAAATCAATGCGAACATTCACATTGTTTCAACTGGTTTAGAATTGTATACATATAATCATTGGCTTAACGTGATTTTTGGACAATGCAATTTTGATGTGATTTTTAATATTACCATTCCACAATGGTAATTAACACTTTGAAACCATGGTTTTATCTATATTCCAAAATTCATTGTGAACATTCACATTCGTATGTTTCAGTGTGAACATTTACATCATGTTTATATCCAAAATAAAAATTGAGGCTTGTGGTTGTGTGATTTAATACAATGCTGATGTGAACCTTAACATCTCGTTGTCACATTGGTAATAGACACAGTGAAAATATATTCACCATTCAATATTATATAGGTGTGTAAATATGAACACCGATTAACAATACAATGACAATTTTGTATTTCAAATTAATGTGAATATTAACACTGATTAATGATATGAACATTCACATCATTTGTATATTAGACACATCACCAATCTCAAAAAATTATTACTAAATTGAAATCCAACAATAAAAAATCAAAATCAATAGCAGCAACAAAATCAGAAATTCAAAAAATCTCAATATCTCAAAAAATAAAAAATCATCACTCATATCTTCTTCATCATCATCTTTATTTCCAACAGTTTCCTAAAATTTTACCAATCCAAATCAAACCAAACCCACCTTCTCTCTCTTCAAAAAAAGCCCCATTATTATACTAGAGACCTTACTCCTCACAATTCCAACACCCATCTCTCAAACTTTTAAAGAAAATTGTCCACATAAAGTAAAACTAGAAACATAAATGGAAACAAAACAACATCATCGAAGCTCGTCACCGCAAGTACCTCCACTGACTATGGCTGTCGCGCCACCGTTGATTTCGACTGGATTACACTTGATTCGACATTCGATGAAGAGATGAATACGATCTTATAATCGTATCCCCCTCATCACTGTCTCTACTTCCGCTGATTGTGATTGTCGCGCCTCCGTTGATTTCAACTGGATCAAATTTGATTCGACATCTGATGAAGAGATAAATACGATCTCATAATTTTATCCTATTGAATCCCTAACAAACAGTGATCATGCAAAATTGCTAAAACAAACAAAAGCAAAAATGGAAAACGTATATATCAAAAAGAGCAAAATATGAAAAACGTGTATATCTTATTTTGTGTATAATACATATGAATAAAGTAAAATAACGATATAATAGTTCAACAAAACATCTAAATCAAGAAAAAAGGATCTTATAGAATAAAACTATAAATACATTGGACTAACTAGATTACAAGGATAGTTTGTGGGCTTATTAGAATGGAACATCTCTAAAAGGGATTTATAAATAAATCCCCCTATTATGAATGAAAATGAAATTATATATAAGTATTCATCTTGTAGTGGGTAACCAACCATACATAAAATATATTGTTTGACAAATATCTAATCATTTTTCTTTTCTTTTCCTAACCCAACTAGAAAAATAAATAAATAAATAAATAAATTAACAAATTATCTTCTCTACTTTATTTACATCTTGGAAATTGTTGAATGATTCTAAATTGAGAAACAAAGAAACAATAGTAGATTTCAATTAAAATCGGCCAACTCATCCATTGCTTGCAATACCGAAATCTTCAAACGCAGTAAAATCTTTATAATAATAATGATTCCCAGATTTTGAAAATGTTAATAAAGTTAAGACACATCCATAGAAATCTAATTTATTGTTTCAGATACAGAAAATAGCAAACAACTCTTAGGTCGTGTTTGGAAAAACTTAAATAAGTTTTATTTTTTATTTTTTATAGAAAAAATCTCAAAAGTAAATAAAATTATTTGGAATGATTTCACCATAAAATCTTTTAGCAACTAAAATTATCTAGTAGATCCAAAACACCATGGGTTCGTCTCTCCATCTAATGATATTTTATATTTGAGTAATATCATGTAAATAAAAAATTATACATAATTTTTATATATAATGATGTGATTTATTATAGGTCATTCATTTCAAAACAAAATAATATTGAAATAAATTTATTTACAATAGTAATATTTGTTAAGTTTTTTATATAAATTTTTTGCGTGAATAAAATATTCCTTTATATTTTATCTATGATTTTTTTTTTTTAAAAACTTTTAGAGTTATGTATGCAATAAAAATTTATATTGTTATCATTTTAAAATTATTTTTTCTATCATCAACTTTTTTAAAATTCTCTCTATATACTTCTTGGAAAATGCTTTGAACCCCACTGAAGAGTGCTGAGAGTCCTTGCTGATTGGTTGAAATTTTTTTTTTTTATTTTTTTGAACTTCAGTCACTAATAATGTGCCATGTGACACTGGGAAGTACTGGAGATGCTTAATTAGTAGGAGTCTCCAGCATCACTCATATTTCTTATATTACTCTTTAAATTTTTCTTTAAAAAAATATATTTTTTAATTTGATGTCGACCACACTACAATGCAAATAGTGGGGGCCGCGACCACCAATTCAAAGGGTGTACATGTACACTCACTGAGATCACACAGGATCAACGCCGCCACGTGCGGTGTCGGGAGGGTCAAAGATTTCAAAATTCAAAATTGAACAACAACCAACCTGACAACGTGGCGGGATTCTATTGGTTAGATGACGTGTTGGTCGGAGCTTATTGGGAGAAGGACTTATCGCTGGGGTCGTCCAGTTTTTAGACCCGGTTTATCTCACCTAATATGACTAAAATACCCCTGATCTTCATGGGAATTAACATTCGTACCCTTCCTCCTAAGATTATTACAATCACATGTGTAATGAACAATAACAAAAATGCTTCAGACCACTAATTAGTGGTGGCTCTAATGATGTGGCAGTGAGTTCGACTCACTGTTACATGTGTTTTGTGCCTTGATTTTTATTTTTTTATTTTTTTTCAATTGCCACCTCGTTAGTGATGGAATTAGTGATGATAAATTAGTGATATGCAGTATTGTTCGAACAAAAATAGAAATGTCATAATGACAATAACCTTATCCAATGAGCTACAGTTTGGATGCAATTTGAGCAGGATTAATCCAAACAACTCAAGTTCACTCCAAACTTTTTTAGATTTGAATTATAAAATTTTAAATTTGATCTAGACTTGAACTAAAATTTATCAAATTGAATTAAAATGTAATACAACTTGAGAAGAGTTTTCACCATCTTTCAAATTCTATTGTTATATATAATAAATATGATTAACCAATTAGGTTAGTATGCCACCATAACTCTTTTTAAGGATTTATTTTTTGGGGAGGTTATGGGTTCAACCATCTTTAAGGAAAGTTGAATTAGGAGATAAATATTTGGTACTTTGTAACGATGGAGACTAAGACCTTGTTTGAAAACATGTTATTTTAGTAATTTTTTTGATTTTTGACAAAAAGATGTGTAGAAAAATAAAGAGAATGATGTGACAACTAATATTAACTTTTTGACTAAAACAAAAGTTACCAAACGAGGCCTAACTCTCGTAGGTATTAATCTAATCTAACTATTAATAACTAATTTTCGCTGATAAAAAAAATAAATAAATATGAAATATTATAAATCAATGATTATTTTATCATCGATGGGATTAAATCATATTGCAATTTAATATATTCTATTGTTGGTAAACATCTTAAATGAATTTTCTTATTATGATTCACATTTCTATTTTTTTAAAAGCAATACATTAGCTAATAAAAATTGATTTTTTTTTTTTTTTGAATTTAGGCAATAGGAAAAAAATTAAATTATTTTTTGACAAAATATTTTAGGCAACAAAAAATAACTTTGTCAAATTTTGAACCGAGTTTGATTTTGAATTAGAGCTTTGTGAGGTCTAATTATTTTTTAACTTTGTAAACCTTTTAGTTTGGCCATTGAAGATGCTTCAAGTATAGATAATTCAATCCATACGGGAACATTGGATTCCACAAATTTGATATATAATTGGCGAAATCACTTATTAGTGGAGCAAAAAAAAAATATTTATAAAAAGGTCAAAAATTTATAATTTTAATTATTAATATTTATAAATTTTATCATTTTTTTTGTAAATAATTTTTTTTCCCTATATAATTAGGGATGTGTATCATATGTACATTTTATATATTTTTGTGGTACATGTTAATTATTTTTATAATAAATTTTATGTAATTTTCTAATAAAATTGCAACAATTTATGATTTAAACTTAAATAATATTACACATTTTCTATCAATTTTTTTTTTTTAAATCACAAAATGTGTAACTTTACTATAAAAATTTATAATACTTATTATAAATTTTCATAACAAATAAATAATATTTGCCACAAAATACATAATATGTATCAAGAAACTGTGTAACAAAGGTGTAGTACACGCCCCTAATAAGGAGAAGTCATTGGGGATGGGGTGACTTTGCACAGCAGTCACAATTGTCCCTTTTTTAGGACTCACGTCCTACCTCAATGATTTAAATAATTTATTTTTTAAAATTTATTAAAAATATATTTAAAAAAAAAAAATTCATAGGATATTGATAATCTTTAGATAAGATTACACTTGCATTCAGATTAACACTCAAAATCACACTTATCATTTATTTCAATTAAAAATTAAAAAAATTACTACTAAAATAACTTACTCGCAAAACAATCCTTAGTTAGAAAGGGGGACATGCAGTGCTTCTCAAGTCAAAAATATTTGAAAATTTTAATTGAATATTCTTAATTCATTCGTAATGATGTGGAATGAATTCACTTATCATTCTTTATTCTCATTCTTTCTACCATTCTCTTTTTCAAATTATTAGAAATCAAAATAAACAAAAATGTTAGAGATCTTAAAAATTTTATTAAAATTTTTATCAAATGTCTTATATGTGGAATCCACATCTCGCACATGGTGTGAGAACCACACCCATGTAAAACATTTAGCAAAACTTTTGATAAAATTTTTGAAGTCTCTAATACTACTCCTAAAAGCATCTCCAACGGTTCATTATTTTTTTCACCAAATTTGAACAAAAAATAATTGATTTTCTCAATCTGATATCGCTTGCTCCAACCGTGCATCAAAAGGAAATAGTCATCCAGTGGGTTGACCGGCGGATTGACCGGTAAGGCAATTTTTTTTTTTTAAAACCTGTTTGAACCTTTTTGACCGATTTGAACCTTACCTATTTGAAAGGGAATCGGTCGACCGGTGGATCAACCAGCCGGATATCTGGTTGGTTGACCGATTGGCCCACTCCAACAGTATAGCACAATGAAAAGATGAAATCTGGAGCTTGTCTTCAGTTTCTTGAAACTTTTGTTCTGTTCTCATTTTAATATCAATTTGGTGAAATCATTGGAGACACAAATAATAATTTTTTCATCAAATTTTAAATTTAATATCGAATTTGATGCACCGTTAAAAATGGTCTAATATATTATTAAAAGATATAAAACAACTTCCCTCGACCACCTAAGGCGCTGTAGAGTAGGGTAGGGTGGGGAAGTAGATTACAATTCCCTCAATAAGACGTTTCATTTTGGAACCATACACCACAGTGCACAATAAATAAGACGTTTAAAAAATGCAACAGGTTGAAAAAAATTAAATTAAAAAATGAAAAACTCCCAAAAAAATCCACATCCCCTCGTTCCCAACCAAAACCCTCGGCGGCATTGTTGATAATAATATTTACTCCCAAAGAACCTCCCACAGAGCCCCTCTCTCTCTCTCTCTCTCTCTGAAAACCCTTTTCATTTCTCTCTTTCTCAGACTTCTCTCTCTCGCTCTCTCTCTCTCTCTCTCAAGGAAAGGAATGGAAACTGGTCTGGACCCAGGTGCGCGTTTCATGGTGGATGACCTTCTCAACTTTACTTTGGACGCTGGCGACAAAACCCTCAAAACCCCTTCTTTTTCTTCTTCGCTGGAGTCTTCCAACCCAGACCCTCATCATCATCAAAGCCTCTCTTTCCCTGTAAGTTCCCCCAAAAACCCTCTTCTTTCCATCTTTTTAGGCCCTGTCCGAGTTTGTCCTTGACTCGGACGATTCTTTGGGTTTCAATGGCCGAAAATGCTCTGACTCGGCCGCGTTGATTCTGGTTCTTCCGAGTCGACACGGTCGAGTCAAATAGGTGAGTTGGGGTCCAAACGAATTTGACTCCAAAAAATCCATTTTTAGCGCATAGGACAGTTTTGTCCATTGAAACCCTAAAGACTCGAATCGATAATATTTTACACGTGTAAGGGTAGTTTCGGGATTTCATTGATTTTGAGGGCAGCCTTTATTGCCTTCCTTGTTTGCCACAATGAATTGAGTTGTCCAAAGAAAGGGACAATTACCATTTGACATATCTAAGCATATCTCCTCAAATTTCAAAATGTGGTACCATGTGCTCTTCTATGAAATGACAATAATACCCTACAACTTACACATAATTGTCCCCTTGTCTTGTCTCCTCCTCGTGTACACTCTGAAATGTGAATGAAAAGAAAAAAGACAAAAGAAAAAGTTGGGCAAAAAATGGGATGCCTTTGACAAGATGGTATCCTATGGGGTACCCTTATGTTTGATTGATCATATACTGGGTTGGCTCAGCTGAGTCAACTCATTGCACTTAAGTGTTTGCTGTAGTAAGTCATTTGTTCCCATATATACTTTAGGAGGAAATTGCAGAGGAAGAACTGGAATGGTTGTCGAACAAAGACGCATTCCCGGCGGTGGAGACTTGCCTTGACATTCTCTCCGACAACCCCGGCATTGTTCTGAACCACAACAGCCCCGTATCGGTGCTTGAAAACAGCACCACCAGCACTAGCAATAGCACCACCACCATCACAAGTTGCTGTGGCGGTGGCATTCTAGTCCCCGTCCGTTACCCAGTTAAAGCAAGAAGCAAGAGGCCGCGTCGTGGGTTTTTTTCAGGCTTACCCAGTCAGCAATCTTGGTGGAGCCAAGCAAATTTCAAGAATATCAAACAAGAATTGGCACCAGCAGCCGCAGCAGCATCGCCACCACAAAGTGCCACCACAACAATTGGGAGAAGGTGCCAGCATTGCCATGCCGAGAAGACCCCACAGTGGCGAGCGGGTCCAATGGGGCCAAAAACATTGTGCAATGCTTGTGGGGTACGGTACAAGTCGGGGAGGCTTGTGCCCGAGTACCGCCCTGCGAGCAGTCCAACGTTTTCGAGCTTGATGCATTCAAATTCTCACCGGAAAGTAATGGAGATGAGAAGGCAGAAGCAAATGGGAGGGATGGTTTTTAATGAAGCCTGTGGATATAGGGTAGGATAGTGGTGATGGGTAGTTTTTTTTTTTTTTTTTAAATCTTATTTTCGCCCCTTTTTTTGGGTCTTTTTTAGTTTAGTTAGATTAGGAATTAGGGTTTGTTGTAATGGGCTAGATTGTTAAGTTAACTACATTCTGTTTTGTCTACAAAATCCAGCAGGGGAATTTTGACTTCAGTGTGCTTGGTTATGCATTAGAATACAAAACCTGAAAAAAGATTTGGTCACGGTTTTGGCCATTATTTATACTGTTTGTTTGATTGCTTGGAAGTTGGAATGGAGATGATGAAATTGTGGAAAATTTGGAATGCTCATATGCGGGTTTTGGTGACTTTTGAAAGGCAGAACTGGCTATCATGTTTTGTTATCTGAGCTAACGTAAAACCGATGGCTAGTTGTGGAGTAGTTTTTGATTGACTACTAGTTGTAATACATTATCTTTTGTCGGCTGACTTGAAATACACAGACAAGATATTGTAAGTTTTAACTGTTATCCTACTGTTGCATTCTATTGAACTAGTTGTTTGTTTTTCCTTTGTAATCTCTTTTGCTTGTTATCATCTTCAATGCGTGTAATGGATTTTGCTTCGCGCTTTCCTCAAGTTTCATATGTTTGTAAATGCTTTGACATAACTTAGCATTTTGGTTGTTATGTATTTGTCAATTTGTAGTTTAGCATTGTAGTTCTAGGTGAGTGTAAGAAGTGTAAATTTTCAAGGAAATGAACTAGGTACGTGTAGTATTATATTCTTAGTGAATGGGGGTTTTGGTAATTGTCCTTTCCGGATGATCGGAATGTAAAATGCAAATTGGACTGTTACAGTACTTGTTCCTTTTGCTAATAGCTGAACCTTAATCTGCTATGTACCTTAAATCTGCTATGTATCCGTTGGTACAAGTCTTTGCTAGGGATTCCAAACAGCTTGTGTTTTCTATGGTTTTGTTTGGGATAATCTTTTTTGGCTATTTTAGTTATAAAATGACAGAATAGACTAAAAAATTAATAAGATAAAATGTCACATCTAAATCATAATCATTTTATTTTTTCTTTGATAGAAATCAAAAAATTATCTCAAATGAGACTTTTTAATTTTAGGTTAAAAAAGTTAAAAAATTAAAAAATTAATTCACATCCCAAAGCCCGTTTAGGTTAGATGAATGGTCACATCATGAAGACAATCCGGACTTGGTGATCATTGTCACTTTTTTTTTTGGAATTTGTCACCAAACCGAAGGAAGATAAAAAGTGGGGAGGATGTTAAACCTACCCAGTTAACAGCCATGGACAAAACTGCATTTCAAAAACAACAATTGTAGGTGAGATTTATGACCCATCTGAATTAGGTCCTTTTCTAGGTTTTGGGTTGTTTGCAATGTGAACTGAATTATTGTACAACCTCATTCTCACCAAGAAAAGGTGAAAAAATTAATGGTATCAAGGTGAGTAGTTGTTGCATTTAGTAACAGTCCAATTTGCTAAAGGTTCCGTGCTTTGGCACGGGATCCTATGTCTCCAATGTTCAATGTACTACTAAAACTCGTCTGTGTCTTGAGGTTTTTACTATATCATTGAGGATAGGACAGGTTGTAAACAAATAAAGTTGTATCGAGTAGTATGAAGGTTAAAATTGATTTGAAAAACTTAATGAGTTGACCACCGAGCTTGAGTTAGGCTCAGAAAATTAGTGAGTGCTAAAATGTGTAAAAGTTTAGATTGTTTATGTGACATATCAATCTTAAAAGGATTTCTAACAAGTTGAATATAAGTCAAATTTGAGTAACTTAGTTTGCAATATAAAGGACCAGACTTTCAGGAATTGAGAATCCTTGACCCTTAAATGCTTATGGCCTTGCATTCACCATAGCATTATTGGACTTTTATAGAAGGACTTGAATGGTTTTTAACAATAGCAATTGTCATCTAGTGCAGAGAACATGGACCCTTTGGCATGTGGGTGGGAATGGATAGGTCACTTCATGTGGTGGAAAAGAAAATCTGTTAAATTGTGAATGAACCATGTGCAGTTCAATTGAATGGACACATTGTTTATGTAAAGTTATGTCCACAATTTAGATAATCTTAGATTAACTTAACCTTAATCCGGACGGTTGCTTTAATATATATACTATGAAATGATGATTTTATCTAGAGCCTGCAGTGTCGTTGACTGGCTTTTGAGGGTGTTAGCAGTCCTAATCAGGTTTCGACATAATCAAGACAGACATATTTAGACAATTAGGTGTTTAAAAGCTCTTAAACAAGTGTTTTGTTGTGGATTAGGGTTGAAAGATTTGCACTTAGTGCAGGGTATTAAAGAAATAATGAATGGCCACCTCTTGTCTGTATAATTGTCCACATGTTGAGAGGATTGTATTTTGAGTATATAATATAGAAAAGAAGAGCACTTTGAGACTTTTAGGTATCTTAGGGGTTGCAGAATATATAGTTGGATATATCATGAATGGCACTATGTAGGATGGAATATATGACAAAACATATCAAATCATGAACCTTAGCTAGAGAAGGCTGGTTCTTAGTTGTCAAGGGAATCTTTATTTTATTTTATTTTATTTTATTTATAAATGTTTTCAAGTTAAATCAGCCTCTTGTTGAGTGCAGTATATGGCATATTCATAGGCCAACTTGTGGGGGGAGACTCTCATGCTCTCACCCAACTAGCATTGTTAAATAGTTTTTTCTTTTTTAGCTAGACTCGTTTCTCACTGTTAAAGTGGCGTGTTTGATAACTTTCTTCTATTTTGTAATATGTTTTTGTTTTTGTTTCGTCAAAAACAAAACAAAAATAAAAATTTATTTGCTGCAAGTACATGTATTCAAAATAATATAAAAACAAAATATAAGAAAACATGTTTGGCGAGTTGTCAGAGGTGGTGATGGCCAGCAACAAGAGAGTAGCTGCTATAAGTGGTGGTTTGCAATGGAGAGTGGCCAAAAGTGGATGCGGGTGGTGGAGACCAGCTGTGGAGGATGGTTAGAGGTGGGGACTGGTGGTGGTGGGTGGCCGGAGGTGATGGATGGCGGTGCATGTTGGTCAGAGGTGATAGGAGAGGAAGGAATGGAAACTTGTCTTAAAAACAATTGAAAACATTTTAATTTTTTAAATTTCTAAAATTTTGAAAATGAAAAAAATGACAAAATGTGCTTTTGTTCTTTAACTTCTTAAAATATTTAAAACAAAAACAGAAATCTTCCCCATCCATCCCCTGTTCTTTTGGGCTGCAGAAAATCTTCATTAGGCAAACTCAAAAAATAGAGCTTTTCACTCAACTGGTTGACAATAGTATCAAACAAGCAAATAATATTTATTAATTTATTTAACTCTTTTTTTTTTTTTTTTTTTTTTTTTTTTTTTTTCCCTTGATTAACAATAAGAAGTTAACGAAAACCTAGATAATTGCTCCGATTACTTTGCATGACAGCATTGCTGATCTTGTTAGTCAATGGTAGGTTATCCAACCATATCAAATTTGTAGTGTGAGAGCATGACTTGTGATAATAATAGATATTGTGATTCTCTCTGTCTCTGTCTCTGTCTCTGTCTCTCTCACTGGAAGACAGATTGGACTTATCTGTTTGGATCAAAGGAAAATTTTCAAAGCTCAAGTGCGGATCTATGATGTCAGTAGTCCTGCCTCTTGGCATTGTAAGAAAACAGTATGTAAGCTTCTGTGAAACATTTCTGTGCAAGTAACGCAGCAGCTCAAAAAATAATTTGCAGAGCGTGAATTGTAGCAATCAGTTGACAAGATTTTGACAAAATGAATTATAGATTTATCTTCACACAATTAGCTAGTAGTTTCTTGGGGGTTATACCTTGTTTAATTAGTCTTGCCAACTTGTGCCTAAGTACCTATTGGCGGATTCTCCGCTGGTCTTGTTATCTTGATCTACAATATGTGTTCGAATTCTTGTTGGATAATTTTCTGAAATGTGGTGAAGAGTGGTGAGAATTAGTGATTTTGTTTGTGTTTGGATAAATAGGATCCACAGTGGTTTTTTAAGTTGTTCTAGTTCATAATTAGTTAGCTTAATCAATCTTTGGCTTGCTTGATATAATGGGGAAAAAATAGATTTTTTTTTTTTTCTTTCAAAAGATAGTTTTTGTTTAGCTGTCACTACTACAATGATGGTTAAAAATATACCATTAAAAAGATAGCTTTGCAAAATTCTTGTCACAACATAAACATCGAACGACAGTGGTTTCCAATTGTTTTTGTTCATAGTTAACCTAATCAATCTTTGGCTTGATATAATGGGAAAAAAGTTAGATTTTATTTTATTTATTTATTTTTCAAAAGATAGTTTTTGGTTAGCTGTCACTATTACAATAATGGTTAAAAAGATAGTTTTGCAAAATTCCTGTCACAACATAAGTAGTAGTTAATCACCGGAGGTGGTGGCTTAGTAGAGAAGGCATCCTTTTCTACAAGTGACTTAGGTTTGAATTTTGGGGGGACGAATTTGCTGCTTTACAGCTGGCTCTCTACGGAGATCTTGTCCTGTATTCCGATTGAAACCCGGGCTTGTCTATGACGTGTGCTTGAGTTTCATTAATGCATCGGTGGTGGGTCCCTTCTTTTGGATTTGGTCAAATTAGGTTGGCAACTGGTTATTCTACAGTTTGAACCCACAGATGCAATAATGACAGCTCAGAGCATCTTTTTTTTGAGTTTCAAAAAAAAAAAACAGAAATAGTAGTTAGGACATGATGATGCCACCATTCAACACAACCTTTTAGGCCAAACCTCGCTAGAGCTAGAAAAAATCTCAATCCAAATACCCTTTTTCACAAAAAAAGTAATGTTGAAAATACAACTTGCATAGTTCTCACAAAGAAAAGAAGGTAAACAAATGCCTCAACATGTGCCCCCCAAAAATTTCCCTCAATGAAGTTAATGGAATTTTGAGATCAAATTTCAAGTCGAGCATACTTCTGTAACGGACAATAGAAGATCTACCCACCTTTGCTGAAGGTGTGAGAACGCATCTCCTTCAAAGATACGAACTAATTTAACCTTGATTTCAAGCTTCAATCACACAATTCTTAGAGTTTCTAAAGTCTCTCGAACTCGTTGAAAAATAAATTTTGATTAATTTACATTGACAAAACAATCTCAGAAGAATTTTCAAGGAGCCCACAAGAGTTGAGTTCAAATAACTTAATTAATTTTATTTTATGACAATAATCGTAAGGGCTTTGATAGAGACTCCCTTCGATCACCACCTCCACCACCCGCCACACACACGTGGTAGGTGGTGATTGGAGGAGAAGAAAAAAACAAAAAAAAAGAAAAGAAAATTTGACCAATCAAATCAAGAGGGGGTGAAGGGGGTGGAGGGAAAAAGGGGATCTAGGTCTTTTTCCTAATCGTAAATACTACTTGGGTGAATAGGCGACGTCCAGGGGTCATATTGGGGCAAACTGGTATCCAACATTTTGCTAACACAAAAATGGGCTTCATTGAATTCAAATTGTTGGGCTTTGTTGTATTTTGCATTGCTTCTTTCTCCTTCTTAAACCAAAGAAAAACAAATACTATGTTGTAAGAAACTATAGGTGGATTTTTTTTTTTTTTTTAGAGGGAGAAAACCCAAAGAAAATTACAAAGTTTCAGAAAAGACCAAAGAAGATAACTCTAAAGAAACTTTTTTCATCCAGATTGATATTCTAGAAGTCTTAACAGCCATCTGAGATAGATCATGACCTACTTGATTGCCAGCCGAGGAGTAGGGGCATAAATTTGGCCCGGGACTGCCCGTGTCAGGTCTTGCAGGCTCCGACCAAAATTCGGGCCGGCTCGAGCTAAGGCGAGTCAGCCCACAGGCCAGAAAATTAAAGCCCAGACCTAGGGCCAGGGGGTATTCCGGTCTTGGGCTGGCCGGGTTGGTGGGCCTGGGACTGGGCTCGAGCTTAGGGCGGGTTTGGGCAGGCCTCAACAAATTTTTTTTTTTATATATTTTTTCTACCAAAATTTTATTATTTTTCACAAAAAAATACTGGGCCTCGACCCGGGCCTTGAGCGAGCCTTAAGTGGGTCGATGGGCCAGGCAAGATTTCAAAATAATCGCCCAGGGTCTCGGGTTGGACTCGGGCCTAGGCCCAAACAGGCTGAGCCCACCCTGGACTACGGACAAGCTTCAGATCATTTTTACACTCCTATCGAGGAGAGTGAGAAATATTCAATTGCCGAAAACAGCGACTCCTTATTTAATGAACCTGCATGTTGTCCAAAGTGATTGGTGGGTGTGCCCTACACAATTATTTAAGGTTCTATTTTGGACCAGATCAGGAGAAAATAATTTTTTGTGAATTTCCTAAATTTAACCTTAATAAAAAATTAAATCATAACTTTTTAATTATTTTAATTTAAACTCTAAACATTTAAAATGATATCAAAATTTGTGTTTAGCTCCTTTTGTTTTTTGTCTTCTTTTTTTTGTTCTTTTTAAAATTTTTTTTTTTATAAATAAATTATTTATGGAATTTTTTTTAAAACATATGTTGGCTCCACCAACTCATGTTTCCAAAGTGTGTATCTATGATTATTGCCCAGAAATACCATCCACAATGTGAAAATCATTGTTAGTGAGTGCTTAGGCTCCCGAGGTCATCACTCCAATTTGAGGGATCCAATTTGTTGAATCCACCTTGAAAGGAAACTCTAAAATTACGTGAGAATTTAAAAAGGACACTCGGTAGTTATTTATTTTAAACAAATTTAACTCAATTAGTTTAATTTTAAATCTTGTTAGGTTAAAATAATATTATTTGTTCAAAATGACAATTATTTGTTTAGAGTTTAACTATTTGTCTATTCGTTTAAATGTCACCTATTTTAATATGTCTTTTATATATATCTAACTATTTGTTCAAATGTCTACTTATATGTTCACGTATCATGTATCTATTTACTTATTTATTCATCTCATCTCCGACCATCACTATTAGCCACTGCCAACCGACGATGACTTTTCAACGCATGCCATTGTTATCAAAAAAATATTAAACCTTAGATATATGGCTATCTAGGAATGAAATTTTCACTAATTAACCCTGATCAAATTTCAATTTGGCAAATATCAATTAATTAACAATTAGGTAAAATTAGAAATTTCATGGAGGAATATTTGAAGGATGATCAAAATTGTATTTTACTTTAGGAGCTGGCTTTGGTCCAGTCTTTAATCGGACTGGACGGTGCTATTGGGCTCGTGGAGGCCCACCACGGGTTCCGTTTTGAAAATCTGAACCGTTAATGTGTAGAACTCGTCGAGTACTATATACTTTTGAAAAATCATGTTGATCGGATATCGATAGCTATGTGATCAAATCAGTTTTGTATAAAAAAAATGGACGGTGAATAAATTAACGGTTGATAAAAAACTGATTTGATCACATAGTTATCGATATCCGATCAACGTGATTTTTCACAGACATATAGTACTCGACGAGTTCTACACATACGGTTCAAATTTTCAAAACAGGACCCGTGGTTGACTCCCATGAGGCCAACAACACCGTCCAATCCGATTAAGGACTGGACCAAAGTCAGGGCCTTTACTTTATAAATACTATACAAGTGTCGTGACACGCATGCCACTTAAACTTAATGTACTTTTTATTTATTGTTTAGCAAAAAACAAACAAACATGAATTTAGAGTTTTTTTTTTTTTTTCATTATTACTTTTATTATTTTAAATGAGGTAAGAGTGGGTTTCAAATGAGTATACAAAAAAAATAAAAAATAAGAAAACTAGTTTTGGTTTTGAATTTGGGCTTAGGGGTGGTGGGGCGGAGGCGCGGACACAAGCGAGTAATATTGATTTTGCTGAATCCAATTATTTGTGTAATTACAAAAATATTCTAAATTTTTGTATATTTATATTAATTTGATAATAGAAATGTTCTTTAATGATTTTTTTTTTATTTATAAATGTTTGTGTTTCTTTTTTTCTATTTACATTTACATTTTTATGGGATCAACAATTTTGAATTCTGAAACCTTATTTTGATTTAGAATTGTTGAATGTTAACCTGTGCTAGGGGTTTGATTAAGTTTAGTAAGATTTGATCCAGAAAACTGTTGACATTCTTTCATGCTCTTAGTATCTTAAATCTTTAATTTAATTTCTAAGAATTTATATTTACTGCTCTAGCGATGATAAAACTACTAGTGCCATTCTTTTATTTGGCCAAACATTAGACATGATTTGATAATAACAGATAACTTGTTAAATATTTTAAATTTTTAAGAAAATATTATTTCAATTGAAATGAAGGGAAAGTACCAATAGGGTTGATTTAGTGAATAAGACTTTCGAATCTTTCGCTTAAGGTTTGGGTTCGAATCTCCATAGTCATTTGTTGGAATTAAACATATTCTTTAGCGCTTGAAGCACACGAGGGGCTTAAGCTTCGGCCCCGACATAGGTGCGTTGGGTTCCAGCAGATATGCTGTAGGTATAAGGGACAATACTTCCTGACGGATATATTGGAGTAGCCTATTTGCATAACCGTTGTTTGAATCAAAAAAAGAAAAAAGAAAAAAAAGAAGGGAAAGTGAAAATTATTACAAAATTTAATGATAAAGTTCACAAACTTTCCAATCACTTTATTTCTCCTAATTTTCTTAATTGATGAAGCGAAGACCCATAGAAGATAGTTCTTGCAATGTTTAATAAGACGTTGTATTAAGAACTAAACATATTTCACTTTCAGTGGTACAGAATTTTGAGTAATTTTTTTTATAAATAATTCAATGTCGAAATCAATTTATTCATATTTCGGCTAAAATTAATTTTAAGTTCTAAAATTAATGATAGAACAAATCTTCAATAACCCATACAAAGTTGAGACCTTAAATCTTATCATTTTAAATCTTTAGCGCAAAAACCAACCGTTGGGTCAAAGGAATTTCCAGTACCTACCTACGACAAACTGTCCCAATCCAACAAATCCAGAAACTTTTTCTGTTCTTAGTTTTCTTTTCCACTCATTATAACAAAGAGAAAGTTAACATTAGACGGAGTGGTGAAGGCATGCCTTGTCGGCCATTATAGCTTCAATTAAGAGCTCTCACCACTCCCTTCGATACACCTCAACTCTGAAGATTTCACCATCATTGTCATTCAAGACCAACCAACCCAAATTTTAAAAAGAAAAAACCTCAAAATGCTTTCTCTTAAAAAACGTTTTTTTCCCTTCCCCTTCGCAAATCGTGCATGTAGATTGGAACTTGGAAGATCTTCACCATTCTTGGAAAAAATTGGAGCTATTGTTTTTTGTTCTCCAATTTGTGAATTACATGGTTTTTGCTCTGCCATTATCTCAAGGAATCACTTGAATAATTGTGGTCTTTGCTGTTTTGGTTCTCTCTTCTCTGATGAGTGAGACTTTAGAGGTATGTCAAGTCCTTGAACTTTGATGTGTTTATTTTAATTTTTTCTTTGAGATGATTGTTTAACCAACTTCTTGTTCTTATTTCTGCATAACCATTGATTAGTTTTGTTGGATTTCTTATTTCTGCATACACAGAGTTGCTGAATTATCCAATTTTGCTGTTAATTTGATACACTAGAGGGGGTATATATAATGTCTGATTCTAGGAGATGTTTGGTTGTGAGTGAAAAATCTAGAAAATACCTAGATGTTGATTTGTGATTATGTATCAATTTTAAGCAGAATATAACAATCCCAATCAAACAATCAAGAGAAAGAGATGCAAAGATTTTACGTGGAAAAACCACAATTGGACACCTTCCAATTGTGATCAAAAAATCACGGGCAACAGCCACAAGAACAATCCACTAAGAAGATATAAAGAAATTACACAGGTATCACTCTCAATTATCTAGCGAATTCACAACGCCTAATTGAACCAACCTCTATGTGCCTCTTCCAACCCCATCTTCAGCACGGAATTGTCTTTCTGATGAGCCACTCGGATTCCTCCAAAGCTTGGGCTCAATTCTTGAAATTCAACTGAAGGACAACTCTCTTTTTTGTGTATAACAAACAAATCTTTGATGTACTCTCTTTAAACCATGAGTTGAATACTCAATAAAACATCAAAGAAAATAACAAAATATCCCCAGATATAAACCTTTAAGAACCAAAAAGAAGATCTGGAGGACTTCAATCAATTAGTTAGTTTTGGGAGAAAACCAAGTATTTATAGAGAACCAAAAGTAATCCAAGATTGGAAAAGAAAACTAACTTCTTGTTTGAAGAAAACCAACTTCTTGTAGAACTCCAAAGTAATCCCACTTCTTATAGAAACCCAAAATAAACCTTGTTTCAGAAGAAAACCAACTCCATAATGAATCTGGAAATCTGGGATCGCGCGGTCCGCTCGAGCGTGGGTCTTCCCGCTCGAGCGGAGACTTCATATTTTGTGATTTCATATAGGCTCCCCGCTCGAGTGTCCGTTTCCCCGATCGAGCGGAGAATCACACCTTCCAGTATTTTCAGGAAAAACAGAGATACTGTGAGCTTGCAAACCCCGCTCGAGCGGGAAGACCAAAACTGGAAAATCTTGAAAACTATAACATGAACGGACAGGCAACTTTTGAATGCATTTTTGCATTTTGCTTCGGCCGCGAGCTGACCGGGCAGCTCGACCCCCGTAATAATCAGCGAAGTGGCAATCTTGAAAGCATTGACATCATAAACTTTTCTGCAAGGCTCGATTCGGGTTTGGATTTGCATCTAATAAACTCATAGCCTTACTGAAATAAAAATACGAAAACAAATACAACCGAAAGGAGTTTTGTCAAACGGGATTGCCAAGAATAAAAACCTAACAGTGAGGTTTACCAGAATTTTGGTTGTTGTGGCTCTGCTGGTTTATGTTTCAGAAGGGTAGAATTCGGATGGGCTTTACTTTTTGGAATTCAAGAAAACCATCCATGATGAATTTAACCATCTGGGAAACTGGAATTCTAGGGACCGAACACCATGTGGATGGATTGGTGTGAATTGCACATGGAATTCTTATGGTCCAGTGGTGGACTCTCTTGATTTGAATTCAATGAACCTTTCTGGGACCCTGAGCTCTAGAATTTGCAGTTTGGTTAGACTTACCAAACTTGATGTTTCTTACAATAGCTTCACCGGAAACATTCCCAAGGAGATTGGAAATTGCTCAAGATTGCTAAGTCTTAATTTGCAAAATAACCAGTTTGATGGACAAATTCCGTCTGAGATGGGTAATTTATCTTCTTTGACAAACTTGAATTTGTACAACATGTTCTCCGGTCCTATTCCGGAGGATCTTGGAAATCTTTCTTCTCTGATTCAGTTTCTGGCATTCACTAACAACATCACTGGTCGAGTACCTCATGCTATCTGGAATCTCAAAAACTTGAGGGTATTTAGAGTTGGGTATAATGGGATTTCTGGAAGCTTACCTTCAGAGATAGGTGGTTGTGAGAGCTTGGAATATCTTGGTCTTACCTCAAATGAATTAGGAGGGAATATACCGAAAGAGTTTGCGATGCTTGGGAGCTTGAGATTTGATTCTTTGGGATAATCGGTTGTCCGGTTTCATACCGAAGGAGTTAGGAAATTGTACAAATCTTGAGATTCTAGCTTTGTACTGAACAACCTTGTGGGTGAAATTCTCACGAGATTGGGAACAGATGTTCTGAGGAAATTATACTTGTACAAAGAATGAGTTGAATGGAACAATACCAAGGAAATTGGTAATCTTTCTTTGTAGCAATCGATTTCTCGAGACAATCACTTGAGTGGAGAGATTCGAAGAGTTCATCAAATTAAGGGTCTGCGTGCTAAGGTTTTGAAAAGCGGTTATGGCCGCATGGTAATGGTGGCGGTGCGGTTCTTGGTTGTGGGTTGTAAAAGTCGGTAATGTGAATTCTTGATAGCAGAACCGTGAATTTTTTTATTTTTCGCACAATTTGAAAAAAATTTACCGATACGCATATTTTTTTTCATGATCATATTTATTGGGTTTTAAAAAAAATATTGATTAATTTTTATAAATTTTTTAGTTTAATCCAATATATTTTATATTTTTAAATCACTATAAACTGAGTTTTTTATATTTTATTTTAATAATTAATGATTTTATATTATACAAAAAATCAATCACTAACTATTATATATAAGATAAACAATGACAAAAGTAAGAGAATAAATAAAAACCTAAATATATATATATATATATTAATTAAGCCAAATAGATAATGACCACACTTGTTATTATTATTGTCAAATAATATATAGATAGACACACACAAACAAAATGGTTGAGTGATAGCAGCGGAATATAATAGCATAAGTTTTACAGCTTCAACAAATCAATAACATGTTTTTCATCTTCTTTCTTCTCTCTCTCTATCTCTTGTTCCTCCATCTTCCCTCTTCTCTCTCTATCTCTCTTCCCCATTTTTTTTTTTATTTTTTATTTTTTTTTTATAAAAAAAAAGCAATTCGGAACCGTTACGTAAAAGTGCGTAACAAGTCACATTTACGCTATAGCAACCATAAATACCGATACACTTGTGAATCTCAATCACACCAAAAGCGTCAGTAATAGGTGGCGACCACAACCGCTATGTAAGCCACATACCGATACACTTGTGAATCTCAATCACACTGCTATGTAATAGGTGGCAATACAACCGCAACGTTGTGGGCCGCTTTTTAAAACCTTGTTCTGTGCTTACTCCATCTTGGCCAGAACCGACTTATGAGTGTTATACCAAATGAATTTGGAAATTATGCGAATCTTGAGTTTCAGTTTTAATGAGAACAACCTTGTGGGTAAAATTCTCACGAGATTGGGAACATCATGTTCTGAGGAAATTATGCTTGTACAAAGAATGAGTTGAATGGAACAATACCAAGAGAAATTGGTAATCTTTCTTTAGCAACAGATATCTATTTCTCGACAACCACTTGAGTGGAGATTCCAAAAGAGTTCATCAAATAGCGAATCTGCGCTTTCTCGACCTTTCCCGAACCGACCACGAGTCTTTGAGACTTTCAGCTATCTTAGGCGTTGCAGAATAAATAGTTGGTTCATGAAACCCTAAGCTAGAGAAGGTTGTTTCTTAGTTGTCAAGTGAATCTTTTTAAAAAAAAAATGTTTTCGAGTTAAATCATCCTCTTGTTAAGTGCAGCATAGCATATTCATAGGCCAACTTGTGGGGAGAGACTCTCATGCTATTTGTAACAACGCCCGCGAGGGACCTCGCTACAGTTCGGACTCGATTTTGTTGCGGTTCTCAATCTTGAACCAAAGAGTCCAAATCCGGCAAATCGTTTTGAAGGAAAATAGATTTTTTGAAAGAAGTGCCAAACATGGACTGCTTTGCCAGATAACAGAGTCGCCACCTAAATATTTTAAAATGGGAAATTTAGGAAACCCTGACTCGGTGCCTGAAAGGCCACGTGTCCGTCATCACCAAAGTTGGCTCGGGAACTTGGGTACGATTAGGGAAGGTCACATCGTGAGCACCCCCTCTCGCCCGGTGAAAGACCGGCCTCTACTAACCATGATATCTGTTTTTGAAAACTTTGTGCGTTCTTATTCCGGTTATTAGCCTAGGATACTATGTGATGCTCGCAGCAAACAAGTATAGACTGGGCCGTCTGAATTGGAACAAAACATTTCATGTTTGTTTGTGAAAGATGGTTTGCTACCCGCAGGTAGGCTTAAAATGCAGATTTTGCCATAATCTAGTGGGCTTAACAAACAATTGATGAATTGCTCCAATTCAGATAACTCAACCTCCACCCACAGGCATTCAAGGCAGATATATCACATAAGCACTTAGCCTCATGGCAAGCATGCTATCATGGCAGCACTCACACGCATGCAAGGATGCTAAAGCATAAAAACTCACCTAGTACTCCAAGCCAAAACAGGAAACTCATTAGAAATCATGCGTGATCCTAAAAATATACAGAAATGCCTAATGCAACACATGCAAAATGCAACTATAGCGAGTGCTATTCTAAATATGGCATATGAAATGCTACAGCTATCAAGTATTCAACTTGGAATTGAAATACAAATGCAGTTTGTATGATGTGCCGAGCCCAGTGCATGCAAAATAGATGAATGATGCAAACATGCTATCATACTGTATGCTAATTGAAATATGCCCTATATCTAACCATCAAAGCGGATAAATAAAAGGGAGAAAGAAATGGGGGTTGGAAGACATACATCACACTCACGCACCCTTATTACAAGTTTGCCCTCGCGCAGAGGGTCCGAATAAATATACAGTCCGAATAAAAGAATATACAGTCCGAAATATACAAATTCTAATTAATTGACAAATTAATTAATAATAAAAGCGAAAAGCGGCGTGCAAGCAGGGATCGCTTTGCTTCGATAGATACCGCTTTGTTCGCTGGCGAAATCCTTCGATGCCCCGATTAGCCTCTGTTGGCAATATTTCTTGAAATGCGCGTCCGACTCCGAAAGTTGCTGAACTCTGAATTTTGCTGCAACAGAGAGCAGGAAAAGGGCACAGCAGTGTATTTCACAAATATATGCATGCTTCGATCCTCGTGCCACCAATCACGCATATCGATGCATGATGGCCGAGGAACCGAATTGCACAACTCAATATAGGATGAATGCACATGAATGCTACAACAAAAACCTAACTCCATCATGGGTAATCCGGAGTGTCGGTAACTGGGGAATTGAGACACACTCCGTCACTCGGAGTACGGAATGTACCTCGTTTCCCGTGCAATATGCATGGCATGCATGAAATGCAACTAATATACAACCTAGCATGCTCAATGTTATGAAAATGAGATGTCTCGACATGCGTGCCCATAGGCACGCAAACCGAGAAAATGGCATACAAGCATGAGATGACATGAAATATGATGTACAATGAGACTAAAGAAATAAAAGAAATGCGTGCCCACAGGCACGCAATCCGAGGAAATGGCATACGGAATGCAAATCAGATAAAACAGAGTGTGCCTCGAAATGCGTGCATACGGGCACGCAAACCGAGGTCATGATGTGAGATGCAAATCGGATAAGACCGAAGTGCCTCGAAATACGCGCCCACAGGCACGCGAACCGAGACGATGATGAAAGATGCAAAATCGGATAAAACCGAAGTACCTCGAAGTGCGTGCCCGCAGGCGCGCAAACCGAGGCGATGATGAAAAAAGAAAATCGGATAAAACCGAAGTGCCTCGAAGTGCGTGCCCACAGGCGCGCAAACCGAGGCAATGATGAAAGATGAAAATCGGATAAAACCGAAGTGCCTCGAAGTGCGTGCCCACAGGCGCGCAAACCGAGGCGATGATGAAAGATGAAAATCGGATAAAACCGAAGTGCCTCGAAGTGCGTGCCCACAGGCGCGCAAACCGAGGCGATGATGAAATGCAATGAAATGGCACACGGAATGCCGTGATGGGCTTACACCAACATGGGAGAGCCTCAGCTCACTCACATAGGAGGCCGTCGGGTAAAACGGAGGTGTCTCGAAACGCGTGCCCGCGGACACGCAAATCGAGGAATGCACAAAATGGCATACAGAATGCAGTGATGGGCTTATGCCAACATGAGAGAGAGCCTCAGCCGCACTCACATAGGCTGCCGTCGGATAAAATGAAATTTTAAATCGTGCACTCGCACGCAAACCGAGGCGATGATATACAAGCATGAAAATGGTACAGAAATGCAATGATGGGCTTATACCAACATGAGAGAGCCTCAGCCAACTCACATAGGAAGCCAGCGGATAAAAATAAAGTGCCTCGAAATGCGTGCATACGGGCACACAAACCGAGGCAATGGCATACAAGCATGAAAATGCAAATTGGGCTTACGCCAACATGAGAGGGCCTCAACCACACTCACATAAGCTGCCGTCGGATAAAAATAAAGTGCCTCGAAATGCGTGCACACGGGCACACAAACCGAGGCAATGCATTAAGGCATGAAATGACATGGGGAATGATATGCAAGCATGCAAACCATATTTCAGCACCTAAATGAAGGGGGAAACAGCCCCGAAACAATTCGAAACGACACCCGAAGCATGCAATCATCCCGAAAATGTGAAATTAAGCCCCGAAATGGCCTATAACCATGCTATACATGCAAAATATGATCATGGCAGCAATAAAAGTAGCAAGGAAGTCCCAAATATGGCATTTTTTCAGTAATAAACATGGCCAAAATGCAAGCATAGATATGGCAACAATAGCTCGCAAGAATACGGTAAAAGAGAGGGTTTTCAAAGCAAGTAGTATATAGAAAATTCAAATAGAAAAATTTTCTTCTACAACACTGAAGAGGGCCCAAAAATAAGCATATGTTCAGTTTATGGCAACCCCAAAATCAGAATAAAATCATGCTAACAATTCCATGCAAAATGGAGCTCAAAAAAAGGCTATAACAAGAGACATGCAAAGCACACACCAAATGACAAAATTTTCTTAATGAGACATGTAAAGGGGATCAAAATAAGACCAAAGTCAGTAGGGGTCGAAGTCCCAAAAACAAATAGAAATAGGTCAAAAATTGCATACAAAATGTGGCACATTTGATGAAATTTGAAGGAGGTGGTATATACAATGGCCAAATGGGGTTGAGCCCTTCTACAATGTTGTATAGGGGCTCAAAATGAACACAAAACCAGTATGGTTTGGACCCCTAAAAACAAACACAAATAGGTCAATTTTAGCATGCAAAAATGTGACAAATTTGATGAATATTGAAGGAACTAGTATATATAAGCACCAAATGAAGTTGAGTCCTTCTACAATGTTGTAGAGGGGCTCAATATGAGCACAAAATCAGTAGGGGTCGGAGCCCCAATTCTCAACCAATTGGAGTAGAGAAATGAATCAAGAAAAAGCCCTAAAAGTTGGTTTTGAAGACTTACCCTTGAAGACTTGTCTTTCTTTGCTTTTTGGCTTGGATTTGTAGCCTCTTGACCTCTGAAGAACACTTCCTTGCTGCTGGAATCGAAGTTGGAATGGTGAAGCTAGGTGTTGGTGAAGAAATCAAGCAAGACTTGAAGCTTTTTTGAAGGTTTTGGCTATGGAGATTAGGGTTTTTGCTTAAGTGTTCTTGAAGACAATTTTTGTAACCTTGAGGAAGGAGCTGATGGTCCCTTTAAATAGGCAAAACAAGGTGTAAAAGGGGAGGGCAAAGCATCCAAGCTTTCCCTCCCAAAATATCCCCCGGATGGGGGAGTGATTTGGCAAAAATATATCCAGAAAGAGTTGAAAAGCGAAATTGGCGGCCAGTAGATTCTGGGTGGGGGCCGGCCGGCCACCCCCACTGGTCGGCCACCACACTCAGCCGACCGGCCACCCCAAGAAAATGAACAGTAAAATCTCTGGCCGACCACCATACCAAAGTACCCTCCCATGTGTGTAGAACAAGGCCCCAAGGTTGGAATTGGGCAACACTGAACCATGAGTCACAACATAGAGCTTGAAGGAGAGGCCCAAAAATGAAACCGACAATTGCTGGCCGACCACCATACCAAAGTGTCCTCCCATATGTGTAGAACAAAGTTCCAAGGTTGGAATTTGGCAACATTGAACCAGGAGTCACAACATAGAGCTTAAAGAAGAGGCCCAAAAATGAAACCCACAGTTTCTGGCCGACCACCATACCAAAGTGTCCTCCCATGTCCCCTGATCACAGATATGTAGCTTTGGTTGGAAGAAAATACCCCCAGGGTGTTCAACATTGGCCCGGAAGTGAGAAAAACGGGCTCCGGAGGAGCGAAACTGGCTATCTGGGATAATTGCTGGCCTCCCACCCCCCAGTGATCTTCCTGATGTTGAAACAGAGGTACCTGCCAAATTTGAACAAAAACTAATGAGAAATGAACGCTCGGGGCCAAAACCGAGCAATTCGGGATCCCGAAAATGGGTCCGCGGTGCGGAAGTGGTGTTCGGCGTAATGGGTATCTGCGACCAGTGTCCCTGAATGACAAAACAGAGGTTCTCGCCAAAAATCGAGAAAATCGATGCAAAATGAATGCTCGGGACCAAAACCGCGATTCAGGTCCCGAAACCGGCTATAGTGGCATACTGACCCACGGTGGGCATCAGGCCCTGTGGTTCTCGGAATGATAAAACAGAGGTTCCTGCCAAAAAACAGAGAAAACTGATGCAAAATGAATGCTCGGGACCAAAACCGCGCAGTTTAGGGTCCCGAAAATGGGCTGTGAGCACCGATAGTGGCATACGGCCACGAAGTGGGCATCAGAGGCCCCAGTGTTCCTCAGAACTATAAAACAGAGGTCTCTGCCGCCAAAAACCGGAGAACTCGGAGATGGTTGGGCGGTCCCGAGCCGAGGCACACGGCCTGACGGTCCCGAAAACCGGGAACCGGGCTCCGAAATGGGCAGAATGGCCTACGGCCACGAAAAGTAGCTCACGGCCACCGGGAGATAATCTATGGGACCACTCCCTTCCCTCGGGAAAGAAAACAGAGAAAACCGAGCCTGGTTCGCAAACCGAGACAAGGTAGAGAAGAGGGTTCGGAAGTCCGGAGGCAGGGCGCGCGGCCACGACTCTGAGACTTCAGAACGAGCACAGTATGCAACATCACCGAAGCTCAAGCGGTGACGCTCGAAGTCTTAAGGTCGGTCAAAAATGGGGTGTCTACAGTTGCCCCTCTTTGACAGAACTCGGAAGTCATGAGAATGACGAGAGTGAATGTCAAAGCCCAGAGACGACCCATTTTTGACAAGGCCGAAGACCTAGACAATCATACGAGATAAACAGAGATATGTGCCCGCAGGCAGGGGCAAAATGCAACACGACATGCACAGAGCCAGGTGATCATGCAAGTGCAGCAAGTTGTAATGAAGCAAGTATTGACAAATAGATGCAACAGTTTTAAGCAAGAATGCAAAGCAACAACTACATTTCATGCGGTTAGGAATGCGGAGAATCATTCAATTCTCGTCGCGTCTCACACGGAGAAGATACGATACCTGCGCGATTTGTCCGGTCGAATGATACAGTGCACAAAATAGTGCGATACGCTAAACAGCGCGATTGATTTGAAATGCACAAAATAAAGGCGATGCCATAAGCAATGATCGATTTGAAATGCACAAGATAAAGGCGATCGCAAAACAAATACGATCGATTTGAAATGCACAAGACAAGGCGATCAAAAAACAAATACGATTGATAAAGCGACAAAATAAAGGCGATACGAAAAAAGCAATGATCGATTTGAAATGCACAAGACAGTGCGATTGAGGTGCGCAAAATAGCGCGATTGATTAACTGCACAAAACAGTGCGATGCGCAAAATAGCGCGATTGATTTAAAATGCACAAGACAGTGCGATTGAGGTGCGCAAAATAGCGCGATTGATAAACTGCACAAAACAGTGCGATGCGCAAAATAGCGCGATTGATTTGAAATGCACAAGACAGTGCGATTGAGGTGCGCAAAATAGCGTGATTGATAAACTGCACAAAACAGTGCGATACGCTAAACAGCGTGATTGATTTGAAATGCACTAACAAGTGCAGGTGAAGTGTGCATGACAATGCGAGTAATGAGCATGGTGTGATTGATACACTAAGTGAATGAGAGTGTAACTTGATAGGTACAATGCAATACAATGCATGATGCTTAAAGAAAGTAATAAATGAACAAAGCGGCGCTTTGGAAAGCACCTCATGAGGTGAGTGGCGGTGAACCGCTCTACTCTGACGGGGATCTCCCCTCGTGCTCTTCGAACACTTTACCTTTAACTCACAGTACAAAGGTTTTGGAATGCTAACAAGTAACAATATCTGCATGTGGGAGCCACGGCTGCCGCTTGTCTTCCTGATCATACTCACAACTTTCCCTATTCTCCAACGGGGTGACAGACTAGGTTGGTTCAGTATCCAGGATTGAGGTGCATACTCGCTGTCTCAACCTATGGGGCTTCCATACAGATTTCAAGCCGAGGACACGCCTCTGGGTATTTAAACCAGACTCTAGTCTCGGAAATCCCGAACCTTTGCGTTCTAGGCCACGGCCATTCGAACTCTAGTTTCCACCGTCGCAGTTGGTCTCCTAGGAACTCATCGCAAACACGGCCAAGATGCCTCTGGCAAGGAATGGTACTCAGGGAGAGCACTCTTGATCGCCATTCTGGCTTGAAGTAGACTTGATTTTGAGCTTGAGGTAGAGGCACACTCATACTTCGGAACATTGGCAAGACTCAAGAGGTACACACGGGATGCAATCTCGGAACTTCGATCGGAACAAACTCGGATGCCGATATTTTCCTCTTTTGCTTTTGCTTTGGCCAAACTCATAGCCAGATAGGTCCCGGTTTCACTGTTCTCATATGACTGGGTTAAACCTGCGGTTTCTGAAAGAACAAATTGCTTTTGCACAAATGTAGAGAACGACGGCACTTTTCGAGCACAAAACGATTTTTTGAAACTGAGAGTGAGCATAAGTTCTCAACTGGGTATTGAGCCTACGACTGAATACAGCACACTACGACTCAACAAGAAAACAAAAGGCACATAATCTAGACACATCGAGTAACACTCGAGGTGACTCAAAACAAGGATCGAGATAAAACAAAAAGACACGACACTCAGACGTGCACAGGGAGCCTGTTTCACCGGGTAGTGTTTCCCACCCTTTCTTATTTGTGATTCTCACATCACTTTCCCCTCGCTCAAGGTTTTCTGAAAAAGCCCTTTTCTCACCTTTTCTCTCATCGCACATCTCTCTATTCTTCAATCTCTCATTTTTCATCCCTCCCCTGGGTGGTTGATGGATAAACAGCAAGTTGTGGGCTCATGCCCCTAGCATTCTGCTAGATTCTTCTTCTTCTGCGCGCAGCTAGTGAATTCTTCCCACAGAGGGGTTGCACTACATTTGGGTGTGTAGCTAATCTGCAGCTGACACCGGTCGATGATGCCCTGCTGGGGAGTTTGGACGTGATTAGATCTGTCAAGATGAGGGAGTGGAATATCTTGATCCATTCCCGTTCGTGCTTCGCACTTGGCTTGATACCTCGCTGCTTGGAGGGTGAGAGTGCTTTCAGCACTTTGTTGTTAGCTTCAATTGTGCCCTTTTCTGGCGAATATGGTGCCCTTCTTGACAAGTATATTGACAATGGGAAAAAGACAGGAAGCCTGACTCAACTGTGGCCCTAGTTCATCGTTTTAACCATTTTTGCTTTCTACTAAAACAATTTTGACCAACATGAGGGTTAGATTAACATGCTTGTTCAATTTTTGATTTGAAATCACGCAAGTCAGGCTATGAGCACTGAAAATTTTCCTTTTTGGGTCCAAGAAATGGTCCAGTTTTTGAAAAAAAATGGAACAATTTTCGAGAAAATAGTCAACCTCAGTAAAAATTCTCAAAAACTGTTTTTGCAAATGGCCACTTGCTCAACGAGCATGAACCCACTCTCGAAATGCACAACCTCGAACCCAAAGGAAAACTGTCTCGTGCTTGAAGAGGGTTGCATGGCAACGGAAAGGTGCCCCTTGTTTGAACGGCACCGCGGCGCATTGAATGGCAACGGAAAGTTGCCCCTTGTTTGACTGGCGCCGCAGCACACTGAATGGCAACGGAAAGTTGCCCCTTGTTTGGATAGCATCGCAGTGTACTTGTAGTCAGTCCTCAGAGCAATCAACACAACCAGTCTCTCGGATACAGAGGAGGCAAAGATGATCAAAACTATCACATGGACACAATTGAATTTGAATTGTTTTACGGCTGGACTTCAGAATGAAGTTGCCTACGTATCCCAAAGATGGGAATCAAGCCTTACGTAGTTCGGGGTTAAGGTACACTCGGGTATTTAACCTCTCCTTTTTATGCTCTAACTTTTGCCAAGGCGCCTGTTGCAGGTTTTCGACCTTGCGAGCTTTGTTCTTCTTTCTTTTCAATTCTTTTCATTTCTTCTTTCTTTTCTCTTTTCTCTTTTTTTTTTGTTGTTGTTTGTTTTTTTTTCTTTTTCATTCTTTGCATTTTTTCTCTTTTTCTTTTTTTTATTCTTTTCTTCGCTCTAACTTTTGCCTGGGTCGCCCTTCCGGGTTTTCGGCCCAGCGAGCCTCTCAAAGGGTAAAAGTGTAACAAGTCCATGCCAAATGGTTTTGAGATTGAAGCCCTCTGTATCCAGGAGAGTGGCTGTTGTATTGACTTGCGGAAAGATCCACCTTTGGCTCTTCGAGCACATGGATATTTTTTGCCCTTAGTTCGAGGGGTGCTTCTGCTCTAGCCTTGCAAGCTTCTTCTGATGAGGTCTGACCTTCTTGATCTAACTTTGGTGCCTCATGTTCGAGGGCTGCTTCAAATCTAGCCACACAGGCCTTACATTGTAGTTGACCATTGAACATTCTGAATCTGAGTTCAAGGTGTTGAAAGTAGAGGGGTTGAGTCTCGAGGCTGAGAGCGATCCTAAGCTGCACAATCTCAAGAGCGATTCCACACATGTCTTCGCAGAACCGCGCAAAACATTTTTTTGAAAGTTTTTAAGAAAGCGACAAATCGCTCGCGCTGAAGACAGTGTGAAACCAATCTGGATCAAGCCAGGGTCCTTCTCAGTACTCACGCTAACAAGCATGATTCCATTCATTAAGGGCTTAGCACGCCTCTCTTTCTCTCAGTTGATCAAAGTTTTGCAAATCCCGAGGAATTCCTCCCTCTTTGTTTTCACCGCAGTGTTCAAAAAGGTTTTGAAAAACTTAGGTCAATACAATGACTTCAAGGCACAAGAGAGCAGGTGGAGTGCACTGCCATTTCATTCAAATCCCGGCACAACTAGCACACGGCAGAAGCAAATGCGAGAGTGGAAATCATCTTGTTTCATTCAAAATCTGTTGGCATAAGCGGCTCCTGGCGTAAAGCAGACCCAAAATAAAACAAAAGGACAAACGCAAAACATAATGGTGACGCCCGAGGTAACCCCCCCGGAATCACCCGACTTCTATACAACAGGACTGACACGATACAACAAGACAGACCCAAAACAAAAGAGACTGACTCAAAACAAAAGGATGACTCAAAACAAAACAAAAATCGACCCAATACCCAAGTCGAAGCAAAATTAACAAAGACTTGAACATGGCTCAAAACAAAGGCATGCCATTCCCACGTCTCGAGTAATCTGAGTGCCATCCGCAGCGGTTCATCCCTTGATCACATAATCACATTATCCCCAAGTTCACGACCCAGGTCGATAGACTTTGCAGAGCTCGGCGGAGGATGACCCGTTGTCAAACAGATCTTGTACCGTGGCGAAAAAGCACATGTCGGTGTCATGGCCACTTCGATGGAAGGCCTGATGGTCGGTGGGTTGTGTGAGAGAGGAGGTTCTTTGGTAATGGTTTGTGACTCTAGGGCTTCAGATGCCCTTGTTCAACAAGGATTTGGAAAGCTTTTGATAAAGGCATGTGGAGGGCATGGAAGACCCTCTGACCTCGGGGTTGGTACTTCAAGGCTTGTGGATTTTTGCTGGGCGCACCCGCAAAGGGATTGGTAGGTGCTGGCCTGACTTGCTGATCTCTTCCAAGCACGGGATTAGACCTGAAAGGAACATTCTTGGTACAACGGCCCTTCTCCCAGCTTGCCCCTTGAGTCAAACTGCCCCCAACTTGAGTAGCGAAAGTGTCATTCACAGCTTTTGCGACAACCGCGAGCACTTGCTCTTTGTTCAGTCCCTCGGCTTTCAAAGTCTCAACAGCAAACATAAGATGTTCATGGGGATCCATGCCCGCCCCTGCCTTGTTCTTTCCACTCACCCCCACTTTGTCAAGGGATTTGCCTCCCTCAAATGCAGCCCGCCCCAAGCTTGGAGAGCCTTTTGACATGAACTCCCTGGTAGGCGATGTGGTCAATGATGGAGCCAAAACTCCAAAGGCTAAATCCGCCACTGTTCTCTGAAGATCTTCAATCATCCTCATCAGCTCGGAAGTAGTGGATTCACAGGTTTGAGATGATTGGGATTCAGGTGCATCCATCATGCATATGTCCATGCTTTCTGGGATAAACACCTCAGGCTTGGGTAGGTGGGCCGGGGTGATGTATATGCTGGGGTCATAGGTGGATGGCAGTATATGGATGAGATTGAGGTAGGCAGGAGATGTTTGGTCATTGGGGTCTGAAGGTGGAGCTATCGTCCGGTTATCGATGAGATTTTGGACCCCATGACGAAAGCGTAGCAACGTCGGTGCCATGACTGGCTACCGATGGTATATACAAGACTTGGAGGGGTTATGTCCTGGCCGGGAGTGGGTTGGGAAGAGGTTGAGGATTGAGGGTTTGAGATGCCCTTTTTCCATCAAGCCTTTTAGTGCGCTAGTCAAGCTCATATAGAGGGGTGAAAGTTACGCCTGAGCCGGCTTCGGCTATTTGTAGGTCGGCCTTGGAAAAAGGGTCTATGGCGACCGTGTTGACTTTAACAGTTTGGAAAGGCCTGCGAATCTTCACCGCAAAAGTGGGTCAAAGTTCGGTTGGGGTCCCGGTTGGGTGTCGGCAGATGCCCAGATAGGCTATGCTTTCAAAGATCGGTCTCATCCTGCATTGCGGTTCCCTGATTTAACACTGCTATCATAGCCACAAAGCCTTCCGAACCTTGTGCCATCACGGTCTGTTGAGTCCGAACAAAGGTGATGTGACTGGTGACTGACGGATCAGATGAACCGGAGAGCCCTGACTGGCCTTTCTTTGCCTTGCCTCAGCGAAAGAACACTGGTTTCCCTTGAATTGAATTTCTGACCTAATCCAGTCTATCAGCACTAGTCCAATGTACCTGGGGGATAGTGGAGCCTTCTGAAGCTATGGTTCCAGGACTACCTAGCAAAAGAGAAAACATGTAGCATCTCAGCCTGATTTCACCAGAACAGATACGAACAAAGCTGAATGAGTGTGCTCTCTACTGAATTCTGCCCCAAAATTCTGCCTGTAAGCTGATACCCTCAGGTAAAACTGATTCCACCAAATACTGATGCCCGCAGGCCTGATACCCAAAATACTGAATTGGTGCCCGCGGGCCTGATGCTCAAACTCATAAACTGATACATGCATTCCCTGTAGAGGCGCACTCTAACAAGCACATAACAGATAAGTGAGAGCCAAAACACCCCTATGTTGGGGTAGGGTTTCCCTGTCCTATTTCGTCAGGAACTAGGGGTTCACTACGCACGCAGCGGCTTCAAACAACCTATAAACGGGTAAGCAACCTGTCCTAGTTTGGAATGGTCACTATGGATCCGAATATGCACTAGGTCGAATGGTCAAAAAGGGTGCCCCGGTAAAACCGGGGTTTGTGTTCCCATGCTGTCAGAGCGTGAACGGTCGGCCTTATGGACATGCCTTGACAAGACAAGCCTCCAAGAACCGCCAGAATAGCAGATGGCAAACACGGTGTCCTAGGCGCACCAATGCAAATGCAATGCAAAGAAACACACAAATATAGTCAAAAGGAGATATCATGAGTTCGAGTCAAGTTCTCTAAATCCCCAGCAGAGTCGCCAGAAACTGTAACAACGCCCGCGAGGGACCTCGCTACAGTTCGGACTCGATTTTGTTGCGGTTCTCAATCTTGAACCAAAGAGTCCAAATCCGGCAAATCGTTTTGAAGGAAAACAGATTTTTTGAAAGAAGTGCCAAACATGGACTGCTTTGCCAGATAACAGAGTCGCCACCTAAATATTTTTAAAATGGGAAATTTAGGAAACCCGACTCGGCCCGAAAAGGCCACGTGTCCGTCATCACCAAAGTTGGCTCTGGAACTTGGGTACGATTAGGGAAGGTCACATCGTGAGCACCCCCTCTCGCCCGGTCAAAGACCGGCCTCTACTAACCATGATATCTGTTTTTGAAAACTTTGTGCGTTCTTATTCCGGTTATTAGCCTAGGATACTATGTGATGCTCGCAGCAAACAAGTATAGACTGGGCCGTCTGAATTGGAACAAAACATTTCATGTTTGTTTGTGAAAGATGGTTTGCTACCCGCAGGTAGGCTTAAAATGCAGATTTTGCCACAATCTAGTGGGCTTAACAAACAATTGATGAATTGCTCCAATTCAGATAACTCAACCTCCACCCACAGGCATTCAAGGCAGATATATCACATAAGCACTTAGCCTCATGGAAAGCATGCTATCATGGCAGCACTCACACGCATGCAAGGATGCTAAAGCATAAAACTCACCTAGTACTCCAAGCCAAAACAGGAAACTCATTAGAAATCATGCATGATCCTAAAAATATACAGAAATGCCTAATGCAACACATGCAAAATGCAACTATAGCAGGCTCGGCTATTCTAAATATGGCATATGAAATGCTACAGCTATCAAGTATTCAACTTGGAATTGAAATACAAATGCAGTTTGTATGATGTGCCGAGCCCAGTGCATGCAAAATAGATGAATGATGCAAACATGCTATCATACTGTATGCTAATTGAAATATGCCCTATATCTAACCATCAAAGCGGATAAATAAAAGGGAGAAAGAAATGGGGGTTGGAAGACATACATCACACTCACGCACCCTTATTACAAGTTTGCCCTCGCGCAGAGGGTCCGAATAAATATACAGTCCGAATAAAAGAATATACAGTCCGAAATATACAAATTCTAATTAATTGACAAATTAATTAATAAAAGCGGTAAAACTGGCGTGCAAGCCAGGATCGCTTGCTTCGATAGATACCGCTGCTTTGCTGGCGCGAAATCCTTTGGGATGCCCCGATTAGCCTCTGTTGGCAATATTTCTTGAAATGCGCGTCCGACTCCGAAAGTTGCTGAACTCAATTTTGTCAACAGAGAGCGTGAAAAGGGCACAAAGAAGTATTTCACAAATATATGCATGCTTCGATCCTCGTGCCACCAATCACGCATATCGATGCATGATGGCCGAGGAACCGAATTGCACAACTCAATATAGGATGAATGCACATGAATGCTACAACAAAAACCTAACTCCATCATGGGTAATCCGGAGTGTCGGTAACTGGGGAATTGAGACACACTCCGTCACTCGGAGTACGGAATGTACCTCGTTTCCCGTGCAATATGCATGGCATGCATGAAATGCAACTAATATACAACCTAGCATGCTCAATGTTATGAAAATGAGATGTCTCGACATGCGTGCCCATAGGCACGCAAACCGAGAAAATGGCATACAAGCATGAGATGACATGAAATATGATGTACAATGAGACTAAAAAGAAATGCCTCGAAATGCGTGCCCACAGGCACGCAATCCGAGGAAATGGCATACGGAATGCAAATCAGATAAAACAGAGTGTGCCTCGAAATGCGTGCATACGGGCACGCAAACCGAGGTCATGATGTGAGATGCAAATCGGATAAGACCGAAGTGCCAAATCGCGCCTACGAACGCACGCGAACCGAGACGATGATGAAAGATGCAAATCGGATAAACCGGCACTGGCGGTACCTCGAAGCGCCGCAAAACCGAGGCGATGATGAAAAAAAAATCGGATAAACCGAAGTGCCTCGAAGTGCGTGCCTGCGCGCGCAAACCGAGGCGAAGATGAAATGAAAAGCGGATGAAACCGAAGTGCCTCGAAACGCGTGCCCACAGGCGCGCAAACCGAGGCGATGATGAAAGATGAAAATCGGATAAAACCGAAGTGCCTCGAAGTGCGTGCCCACAGGCGCGCAAACCGAGGCGATGATGAAATGCAATGAAATGGCACACGGAATGCCGTGATGGGCTTACACCAACATGGGAGAGCCTCAGCTCACTCACATAGGAGGCCGTCTAAACGGAGTAATAAACGCGTGCCCGCGGACACGCAAATCGAGGAATGCACAAAATGGCATACAGAATGCAGTGATGGGCTTATGCCAACATGAGAGAGAGCCTCAGCCGCACTCACATAGGCTGCCGTCGGATAAAATGAGCTGCCTCGAAATGCGTGCACTCGGGCACGCAAACCGAGGCGATGATATACAAGCATGAAAATGGTACAGAAATGCAATGATGGGCTTATACCAACATGAGAGAGCCTCAGCCAACTCACATAGGAAGCCAGCGGATAAAAATAAAGTGCCTCGAAATGCGTGCACACGGGCACACAAACCGAGGCAATGGCATACAAGCATGAAAATGCAAATTGGGCTTACGCCAACATGAGAGGGCCTCAACCACACTCACATAAGCTGCCGTCGGATAAAAATAAAGTGCCTCGAAATGCGTGCACACGGGCACACAAACCGAGGCAATGCATTAAGGCATGAAATGACATGGGGAATGATATGCAAGCATGCAAACCATATTTCAGCACCTAAATGAAGGGGGAAACAGCCCCGAAACAATTCGAAACGACACCCGAAGCATGCAATCATCCCGAAAATGTGAAATTAAGCCCCGAAATGGCCTATAACCATGCTATACATGCAAAATATGATCATGGAAGCAATAACAGTAGCAAGGAAGTCCCAAATATGGAATTTTTTCAGTAATAAACATGGCCAAAATGCAAGCATAGATATGGCAACAATAGCTCGCAAGAATACGGTAAAAGAGAGGGTTTTCAAAGCAAGTAGTATATAGAAAATTCAAATAGAAAAATTTTCTTCTACAACACTGAAGAGGGCCCAAAAATAAGCATATGTTCAGTTTATGGCAACCCCAAAATCAGAATAAAATCATGCTAACAATTCCATGCAAAATGGAGCTCAAAAAAAGGCTATAACAAGAGACATGCAAAGCACACACCAAATGACAAAATTTTCTTAATGAGACATGTAAAGGGGATCAAAATAAGACCAAAGTAAGTAGGGGTCGAAGTCCCAAAAACAAATAGAAATAGGTCAAAAATTGCATACAAAATGTGGCACATTTGATGAAATTTGAAGGAGGTGGTATATACAATGGCCAAATGGGGTTGAGCCCTTCTACAATGTTGTAGAGGGGCTCAAAATGAGCACAAAACCAGTAGGGGTCGGACCCCTAAAAACAAACACAAATAGGTCAATTTTAGCATGCAAAAATGTGACAAATTTGATGAATATTGAAGGAACTAGTATATATAAGCACCAAATGAAGTTGAGCCCTTCTACAATGTTGTAGAGGGGCTCAATATGAGCACAAAACCAGTAGGGGTCGGAGCCCCAATTCTCAACCAATTGGAGTAGAGAAATGAATCAAGAAAAAGCCCTAAAAGTTGGTTTTGAAGACTTACCCTTGAAGACTTGTCTTTCTTTGCTTTGTGGCTTGGATTTGTAGCCTCTTGACCTCTGAAGAACACTTCGTTGCTGCTGGAATCGAAGTTGGAATGGTGAAGCTAGGTGTTGGTGAAGAAATCAAGCAAGACTTGAAGCTTTTTTGAAGGTTTTGGCTATGGAGATTAGGGTTTTTGCTTAAGTGTTCTTGAAGACAATTTTTGTAACCTTGAGGAAGGAGCTGATGGTCCCTTTAAATAGGCAAAACAAGGTGTAAAAGGGGAGGGCAAAGCATCCAAGCTTTCCCTCCCAAAATATCCCCCGGATGGGGGAGATATTTGGCAAAAATATCCGGACAAAGAAGAGCCGAAAGCGAAATCGGGCCAGTAGATTCTGGGAGGTGGCCGGCCACCCCCACTGTCGGCTGGCCACCACTCAGCCGACCGGCCACCCCAAGAAAATGAACAGTAAAATCTCTGGCCGACCACCATACCAAAGTGCCCTCCCATGTGTGTAGAACAAGGCCCCAAGGTTGGAATTGGGCAACACTGAACCATGAGTCACAACATAGAGCTTGAAGGAGAGGCCCAAAAATGAAACCGACAATTGCTGGCCGACCACCATACCAAAGTGTCCTCCCATATGTGTAGAACAAAGTTCCAAGGTTGGAATTTGGCAACATTGAACCAGGAGTCACAACATAGAGCTTAAAGGAGAGGCCCAAAAATGAAACCCACAGTTTCTGGCCGACCACCATACCAAAGTGTCCTCCCATGTCCCCTGATCACAGATATGTAGCTTTGGTTGGAAGAAAATACCCCCAGGGTGTTCAACATTGGCCCGGAAGTGAGAAAAACGGGCTCCGGAGGAGCGAAACTGGCTATCTGGGATAATTGCTGGCCTCCACCCCCCAGTGATCTTCCTGATGTTGAAACAGAGGTACCTGCCAAATTTGAACAAAAACTAATGAGAAATGAACGCTCGGGGCCAAAACCGAGCAATTCGGGATCCCGAAAATGGGCTGCGGGTGCCGGAAGTGGTGTTCGGCAGCGAAGTGGGTATCTGCGACCCCAGTGTCCCTCGGAATGACAAAACAGAGGTTCCTGCCAAAAATCAGAGAAAACTGATGCAAAATGAATGCTCGGGACCAAAACCGCGCAGTTCAGGGTCCCGAAAACCGACTATAGGCACCGGAAGTGGCATACAGCCACGAAGTGGGCATCAGGGGCCCCAGGGTTCCTCGGAATGATAAAACAGAGGTTCCTGCCAAAAAACAGAGAAAACTGATGCAAAATGAATGCTCGGGACCAAAATCGTGCAGTTTAGGGTCCCGAAAATGGGCTGTGAGCACCGATAGTGGCATACGGCCACGGCGGGCATCGAGGCCCAGTGTTCTCGAACTATAAAGCAGGTCTCGCCACCAAAACCGGAGAACTCGGAGATGGTTGGGCGGTCCCGAGCCGAGGCACCGACGGCCACGGTCCCAAACCGGAACCGGGCTCGAAATGGTAATGGCCTCACGGCCACGAAAAGTAGCTCACGCCACCGGAGATAATCTACGGACCACTCCTTCCTCGAAAGAAAACAGAGAAAACCGAGCCTGGTTCGCAAACCGAGACAAGGTAGAGAAGAGGGTTCGGAAGTCCGGAAGTAGGGCGCGCGGCCACGACTCTGAGACTTCGGAACGAGCACAGTATGCAACATCACCGAGCGCTCAAACGGTGACGTCTGAGTCTTAAGGTCGGTCAAAAAGGGGGTGTCTACACTATCTCCCAACTAGCATTGTTAAATAGTTTGGGTCCTTTTTAGATGGACTGGTTTCAGGAGTATTAAAGTGGTGTGTGCTTTGTAACTTTACTAGTTTCTTGTTTTTTTGTAACATGTTTTTGTTTTTGTTTTGTATCACTAATAAATAAAGACAATAACTTGTACAGCTTAGTTACTCTACAGCCACTATTAAAAAAAACACTTTTTGCGACCGCTATAAACCGTCGCAAATAATAAAAAACAGTCGCAAAAGACTTTTTGCGACGGCCCATGCGACGGCAAATGGGGGTCGCGAATGTGGGGGTGGCAAATATTTTTTGCGACGGCAAAGCAACGGTCGCAAATTATTTGCGACCGCCTAAACTACTTATGGCGACTGCTATTTTGCCGTCGCAAAAAACAAAGAAAAATACTAACATGATTTTTGGCGACCATCTTGTTACCGTCGCAAAAAAAAAAAAAAAAGAAAAAAGAAAAAAGTATAGCGTTAAGCACTCTAAGAATAGCAATGACAAGAATTCAAATAGTATAGCATTGTAGTTTAATTGAACATGCCATTTGAGTCTCAAAATTGGAGCCATACGTGAGTTATTACAACTAAAAATTTGGAAAAAATTCTTTTATGAAAAAAATACAATCTAGAACTGGCCAATCTTCTCATCAATTTTCTTGCTTGGGTGTTTCTCCACTCTATCGATGAACTGGTCAATCTTCTCATCGATTTTCTTTTCAAATTCCACATCACCACATTGCACCTATGCCCATGGAACCTGCAAAACAATCTACTGCTCAAAAGCACCATAGCATGCACAACACCTCTGCACGTCATTTAGTAACCCATTCTATTCAGGTCCAAAAATAAAGTCACAGAATTACAAGGATATGCATAATTGTTGCTACTTTGAGGTCCTGAAGTTTCAAAATACTACTATATCATACAAGAGAATGAAAGCAGCAATGCAATCAATATTATGTACCTGGGATGAGCCGAGGGACACTTTCGCAAATAATTGGTTCTCTGAAGACTCTGCCTACAGCAAGTGCTAATAATAATAGGCTCTCAACAATGAATACATCATACAATTAACAGTTACAAATCATGAACCACTACCAAGTTCACCAACCATTCAGAATGTTCCTAATGGTCCCATTAGGACTCTTCCACATCTGCTTCAAAGTAAACTCCTTCATACGGGCTTCATCTACAAATTACCATACCATGTACAATTAAAATCTTGTCAGTGCACAATTAAAATTTTGAGGATTCAAACAGTTTATTCCTTGGCAGTTGAACTCAGCCATGTGTACCTGGAGTAATGGTTGCACACTTGATTGCTACATTGTACATATAATTACAGTTACACTCCTCAGATATCAAGACGAGAAGTAAAAAGGATACAACACAGGAAAGCAGTTCACAACCCAAAAATTTTAACCAGAGCAAAAATGGTAATGGTGAGAGAGAGAGAGAGAGACAGGAAGTAGTGGGTTCAGAACTTCTGAAAAATCTTACTTAAGAGTAGCTTCTGCACTTTCAACAGTAACTTTATCATCAGTGACATCACGGTGAGGAAGACCAAGGTCAAAGTATTTTATATCCAACTCCACAAGGGGGAAAATAAGCTGCAATATATCAACAAAATTATAATTTATAAATATAAGCAACTGTTTCAGTATTTAAAACAAAAGAGGGGGAAAAACTTGAAAGCATATCAGTATACAAAAATAAACTAAGAAAGTATACTACCTTATCCTTTATCGATTTCCAGAAAACTCGAGTCATCTCATCTCCTACATCATGGAACAAAAACAACAATATAAGCTGGAGAAAGAAAGAGAATTTCATTTTATACATGAACCAGAGCAATTTCCAAGTCACATTGAGTATTAACACTAAACACATCAACTATCTTTCTATTTTCAACAGATAACTTCAATCAGAGTACTTTCTGCTTGAGGGATTTTCTTAGTTGTTTAGCATTTCAAACTCCTTTAAACTCTTGCCAAATCAAATTCAGAAAATAAAAAAATGAATTAGGCAAAAGTCTTCATCATAAAGGCCAAAGAATCTCCACCAGCCTTAACAAAGACATGAAGAACATTACAATCCATGGTCATAGCTTCTGCTATGATGCAAGCATGTTGATTGTTAATAAAAGCTATGAACTAACATAAGTGTTGTTAAAGATCCACATTCTGTGGTCAAGCCACTCACATAATGGTGAAAGGTGTCACATACACACTATTATAGCCCCCCACCCCTAAGATGGGTTGGCCATGCCAGTTGAAGTGGCCTATTCACTGATAATAATAAGGCAGCAACTTAACTGTTTCTGGTACAAGGCTAGATGAAGAAAATATCAATTCCCACTGTATCTCCTGTACAGCAACTGAACAGACTACTTCTTTGACACACGAGAATCTACTTCTCTGACACACAAACTTCATAGATGCATCATCATGATGCATGTGACAGCCATTTTGTTTGTCATTATCAATTCCCAAGTGCTACCAATATAAGTCAAATATTTCTTTTACCTCTTCGAGTTGATTCCACATTATAAATCTAGTTTAGCAGAACTCTATAAATTGCCAAAACAAATGATTGGTTAGAAAATTGAATAAATAAATGCATCAAATTAAACCATACATAACTGAAAACTTACTCTTTTCTTTTTATTTTTAACTAGTACGGAGTGCCACATTTTCAATGTTGTTCCATATTCAGCATTTACAATCAGTCGCAAAAAAAGTGATAGTACCAGTGCAAGACGTCTCATAGTTTCATTCATGTGTGCAAATAGATCTAATGAGGAAGTAACATCCACTAATCCATGTCATCCTGACAAGGAAAAGCAAGTGATCTAGTAGTACACATGATCTAGTAGTACGAATTGAAAGTGAATTAAATACACATCCATGCTTCCTAGGGCCACACAATATTCTTCTCTTTTTTTTAACCTAAATGATGTGTAAAAAAAAAAAAAAAAAACTGTTCTACTCTTACTTGAGTGTCTTCTTCTTTTCCATGTAACGCATAACAGCGCTGCTCCTGCTAGTTGAAGGGAATAAACTTTCAGGACACAATGGAGGCGGCTCTCCCATGGGAAAAAAAATGAAAAATAAAAAGGAGACGGCATTCTTACTTCCCTTCTTTTTTCTTTTTCTTTTTTGAAGTGTGGACAGAACATATAATGTTCAAAAACTAGCTAAAAACTTTTAGCTGCAGCAAATCAAGTAGAAATTCTGATTTATGTTATAATGCCATCTAACCACATGATTTTTTGCATTTTTCCATAGCAACATTCCAATATTTAAAACATATATACACATAGGAATAGAAGAAAGAGAGAAGAAATACATATAGGGGGTCTCTCATCATTTATATTGCTAATATATTTAAATCATTAGTTTAGTTTTTCCAACAGAAAGAAGTACAGTATGATGCTATAATTGAGAATACATATTTACACACACACCCCATTGGGAATTGATGAAAAGGTAAAGCCGTACCTAAGAGCTCACTTCCTGTGTAGCTTTATCATGGACCTTAGAATAGGATTGGCTAGATTCAGCAGACCTTAGAATACAAGTCCTAGAAAAGAACCAAATTCACTTCAACAATTACATATGCACTTCATTTTCACATTCAAGTGAAAGGAGACTAAAACAATGTTTACAAGACCTTTTTACCTAACATAACAGAACCAGACTCCACTAACTTCCTTCTATCTATTTTTTCTACTAGAGCTTTGAGCTCTTTGCTTTTCGTCAGTTTACACAGCACACCACATCTTATTTTATGACATTTTTTTTTCCCCTCTTACCCACATGTAGAACTTGTACACATTACAAAAACTTGAAAATTTTTCTCTTGGTCTTCAATTATAACATTACTTCCTAAAATAATCTTTCTAGAAATAAGAAAAACAACAATCAATGTAATTTGAGTATTTCAACACAAAACATGGAGTTTTAACCAAGCAATTTAACACCAGAAGGCACTACATATATACTTACATATACAAAAAAGCATTTAAAAGACTTGCTTAGGCACTAAAAGGTCAGAATTCTTCACTAAAATTTCTAAGTTTACAAGGTTTTCACTTATTCCTTTAGAGCGTAGCATAAAAGCCACCAAAATCACAATTTTTTGCTACCTTTTTCTACTGCATAGAAGAACTACCATCTCTATTTTTATTGGTTTGCTAGCTTACAGGCACACACAACCCTCTTTTCTCATGTTTTCTACAAAGAGGTCCCTGCATATATTAAAATTACCCACTACAGGACATACATACACTGACAATTGCTAAACAAATGATTATTATAAAAAATTAATAATAGTAATTAGTTGTGGCTCATGTAGTTATTGGTTAGATTATTATAAAATTATCTCATTTCCTATACATCAATAATGGGCGAGTGATACAAAAGGTTATCAAAATAGGGAAATTCTATAGCTCACATCTTTAGTATTCTTTTATTACCAGAAATGAAAAATAACCTGATATGTAGATTGGAATTTTAAATTGAAAAAACAAGGCAATGGGATGATAAATTCTAATTCTATTTACATGGGAAACAAATTCAAAGATCCAAAGAATAATAAATAAATATAGAATAAGAAGTCAAATAATTAATAAATAAATACAGAATAAGAAGTCAAACAATCCTAAACTTTACAATGGTTTACAATATGAAAGATAGAGCTGCGTGAAGTTTTAGTTTGGAAAGCCACTAAACTGACATTCTTGTAAAACCTCATATAGAAGATGGGGACAAGAGTTGGGGATAGAAGATCCCAATAGAAATGATGGCATTCTAAAAAGCTCACCTAAATGTGTCTCATTATTTTATTATTAACATGAATGGATACAAAGAGAAGTAAATCAAACTTTAGCAGTAAAATTTACCTTGCAGAAGAAACATCGACAACACTAGTTTGGCCTGCTGAGTGTGCGAAAGATGCTAGGGTTTCAGCTTGCATTTCAATTGAATGTTTACCGCAAAACTTATAACTTGAACTCAAAACCTGCAAACCTAAGGATGCACAGACAGATCATAAATGATCCAAAATTATAGATGGAATATGAGAAAGCTAGATAAGTATTTATAGGGAGATTCAAAGACCGAGAGAGATAGATAGAGAGAAGCAAACTGAAGGAGATTGAAGCAACCAAATATCAATATTGAAAATCACATTTTCCATTTTTCCCTCCAATTTCTGAGCAAGCAAACAAATTAATAGAGAGATTGAAGCAACTAGATATCAAAAAAGAGCCAACACATCCCCTGAGTTTTCCAGAAATTAATCCAGTATATCATCACAAACTTCCACTCAATCACATATAAAATGTACCAAATCACTCCAAAATCTATACACATAGGTATACTAAATACATATTGTAGACACCCCATTTTTGACCGTCCTCAAGACTTGGACGTCACCGTTGGAGCACTCGGTGATTATCTATGTCTGTGTTCGTTTGGAGTTCCCGGAGTTCTCGGCTGCGCGCGCCCTGTCTCAGGACCTCCGAACTCGACCGTTTGTGTTTGGTTTTGCACCAAACACTTGTGTTTTGCCTTGGGAGGGCAGGGAATGCCTTTTGAGGCATCCCTACACACCACCGGCTGGGACTGGAGGCTATCGGCTGGCTTCTTTGTCCATCGGCACTTTATTGTGCCGACCGGCACTAAATTTTGACATTTGGTACTCTTTGCCGGCCGAGCACTGTACAGTTGCTTTATGAGATATTTTCTCACAGCTGTAAAGCTTGTTGCTCTCCTCCATACACGTGTATGGAGGGATGAGGCTTTGGTTTGCTTAGCTTGTAAGCATTCTTTGCCTATAAGAGAGGAGCTTCTCCTCTTGGCTTAGGGTTGAAGCTTTTGGAGACAAAAACCAGAGCTCATATACATATATCTCTGCCATATATCTATATCTCTCTCTCTCCTCTTGTGTGTGTGTTTTTAGGCCCAAGTAGTGTGTTTTACCTCACTTTTGCACCATTACACACACTATTACACCTAGCTCCGAGATTGGGAGACTTGGAGGTTTGTTTTGAGTGATTTTGGATTGGTTTTGATCACTTGAGGAGGGCTGGACCACCTGTTCTTCATTGGATCTTCAAGGGTGAGCTTTTCACTTTAGTTTCCCCATTCTTGCAACTACTTTCTACCCTTCTTGCTTTGGTTTTTTGGCTTTGTGCTTAACATAAAAAAACCTTTTTTTTACTTGCTCTTGAACCTTCATTAAGGACTTTTTGTGGTTTGAGCAAAGGCTCATCCTTCTAGGCCTTGTTTGGCCATTTTGGTGCCTTATTGGTATAGTCTTGTTTACTTGTTGTTCTTGAACTTCTCACCACTGAAAACCAGTGGGTTTTCAGTGGTAAGGGAGGTGTTTTGAAGTCACATTTAGGGGAGGGACACCTCTCCCCTTGGCTCTTTGTTTGCCTTTGTTTTAGGCCCAAAGAATAGCATGTTTGTATAGTTGTTTTGAGCCTCATTTCAGAGCATATTTGTGGTTCATTTGACATGTTATGCCTCTGTTTTAGGTTGGTTTCATAGTCCTTAACATGTCTCTTATGTTTGCTTTGAAATGCTTTCTTATGCCTAGAAGATGCCATGCTTTGAGGTCATGTTTCCTTGCATGTTTTAGCTTAGTTTCATGAAGATGCTAGCATTATTTTGTTATGTTAGAGGGCTGTGAGCCACTGATTTTGTCACATTTGAGATGCTTGACATGGTTGTTTTGCATTGATGCTTGTAGGCCTTGAACACATGACCCATACATATGCATTGGATAGGATGTTTAGATGATTTGAGCTCATTTCATATGTCATTTCAGTCCCTATTTCATGCCTCTATGTCTCCACATATCATCCCATCCATGCTTGGAATTGTTGGTTTCTTATGCCATAAAAAGAGCATTGTGTGTGCTTCCATGTTTATTGAATTTTGGGGTTGTCATGAGGGGGGGATTTGGGCTCATTTTGCATGCTAGAAATCTGTTCTTGCTTGCTTGGTATATACCATGTTTGGTCTTGTTAATGGTAGCAAGGTGTGCTCATTTTGGTGCCTTAAACTTGGCCTTATTTGGTTCGCATATTGGCATGCTCATTGGTCACTACTTTAGGCTTGTTTTGCTACTGTTTTTTGGGGTTTTGAAGGCTGCCTCATTGTAGTTAAATCCATGGCATGCTTGCTTTATGATTGTTGCATGTTTGATTAACTAAGTGTTGTGAAAGGTTGGCCCTATTGTTTGACTTGTTCATGTTAACATTGCATGTTGCATCTTGTATGATTGGCATTGCATACTTAACATAATAGTTGCATTATTAGATTGCATCATTGAGCCATGTTGCATACATGCATTTCATTACTTGGTTTGGGGTGTCAAACCAAGTGTGGGAAGTGAGGGGTGTTTGCACTTCAAGTGGCAAAACATACCTCCATTCCCAAGTCACCAAGGCCTTTGACTTAAGGATGATAAGGTTTTGGTTCCATTTGTTTGTTTGCATGCATTTTTACATTGAAAATGCAACCTTGGTTCTTAGGCTATCATGCACCAAAGTGCACAATTGATAGCTTTAGAACCAAGAGCCATGCTTCCTTGAGTCTCCTTCATGATGGGGAGCATTGGCCATGCATAAATATGTCCAAAAAAACCAATACCATGCACTTGCTTGTCATTGCCAACTGCTCTCTCGCAGAATTTAGTGCCGACCCAAGACTCTATAGTGCCGACCGGCACTCTATTTTTGGCTGATAAACACCATTAGCAGCCGGTGGTCAATGGGAGGAGCCGGTGATCAATTCTTCCAGCCGGTGGGGTATTTCAGATCATCTGGGAGGCATTCTGAAACTTTGGGAATTTTTTGAGAGGCAGGGCAGTGAAAGCAGAACCAGCAGTGGCACGGTACGGGTTTTTCCGGGCAAGCCGCAACGAGCATGCATCATTCGCACATCCCGAGGCAGGGCTGAGGCCCCATTGCATTTATTTATTTATTTGCTTTAATTTTAGTAATTAGAATTTGTAATAATTTATTTATTCATTTATTTGTTGGATTGTATTATTCTTTCGGTCCCTCCGAGCGAGGGCGAATTTGTAATAAGTGTGTGTGAGTGGGTGCATGTCTTCCAACCCCCATTTCTTTCTAACCCTTTTATTTACCCGCTTTCGATGGTAGATTAGGGCATGTCTATTTTAGCATATCTCATGCAATGCATGCGTGCATTCATGCATTTGTTTACATACATCGGGCTCGGCACATCATACAAACTGCATCGTACTTTCAATTCCAAATTGAATACGTGATAGTTGTTGCATCTCATGTGCCATGTTTAGGGTTAGCCGAGCCTGTTTAGATTGCACCCCTGTATGTGATGCATTAGCCATTTAACATGAACTAGGTCATGCATGTTTTGCTAACCAGTTTAATGTTTTGGCACGGAGTACAATGTAAGTATTTATGCTTTAGCATATCGCATGCGTGTGAATGTTAACATGATAGTAGGCTTACCATGCGGCTAGTTGCTTACATGATAAACTGTTTGAGTGCCTGTGGGTGGAGGTTGGATTGCCTGAGTTGGAACAACTCGTTGTAATCCATATTTTAGCCTACTTGTGAGTAGCAAAAGGAAACGACACGTTTTTCGAGGTAAAACGGATATGCAATGTTTATTTCCAAATTAGGCAATCTAGTCTATACTTGTTTGCTGTGCGCACAACATAGTAATTCTAGGCTAATAATTGGAATAAGAACGCATAAAGTTTTCAAAAATGGATATCATGGTTAGAGGCGGTCTTCTGGACCGTAAAGGGGTGCTCATAATGACCTTCCCGAACGCACCAAGCTCCCGAGCCAAGACCACTTTGGTGATGAGACATGTATTGGCCTTCAGACCGAGTCGGGGTTTCCTAAATTTCCCATTTTAAAATATTTAGGTGGCGACTCAGAATCCGCAAAGCAGTCCATGTTTGGCACTACTTTTTCAAAAATCTGTTTTCTCAAACGATTTGCCGGATTTGGACTCTTTGGTTCAGATTTAGAACCGCGACACAAAAAGGGAGTTCGAACTGTAGCGCGAGGTCCCCCCGCGGACGTGCTACACATATAAATAAGAGAATAATTGAATTAAATCAAAGTGATTCAATCAAATATCAAGAGTTCAAACACATTCAAATTGAATATTGCAAGGGTCATTCATCGATCCAAACCCTACGAGTAGATTCAAATCACAAACTAAGAAAAAATGGAGTAAGATAGAAACAGAGAGAAGAATTTCCGAGAGAAAATACCTTGAACTCGATCGAAACCCTAGGTGTAGATTGAAACCCGAAAACAAGAAGAAACAGTGAAAGAAACTTGAGAGAGAGAGCGCGTACCTTCAATGATCGAGTTCGAAACAGAGAGAGCACAAGATTGAGAAGAACATGAAAGGGAGAGAGAGAGAGAACGAGATTGAGAGATTCATACCAGTGCGAACTGCGAGAGAGAGAGAGAGAGAGAGAGAGAGAGACACAGACAGAGCGAGAATGCGTGCAAGAGAGAACAATCAGTGTTTGTGAAGAGCAGGGCAAATAAAAGGAAAATGGGAAAATAAATAGAAGGAAATAACGAATAAATTGGTTATTTGCGACGGATAATCGGGTGGTCGCAAATTATATGGTAGCAAATAGTCATTTTTTTAGTAGTGTGCCATGCAAGACTAGAAGAGTGTGCGGATTCATCTATTTAGAAGAAAGGAAAATTTTCAAAGCTGAAGTTTGGATCTATAATGTCAGTAGTGCTGCCTATTGGCAAAAACATTGTAGGTGCTGTATCAGAAAACATTGTGGCCTCCACTCCCTGATCTCACTTCTTTTCTAGTTTATGTGAAAATTATCTGTGCAAGTAGAACAGCTGCTAAAAAAAACATTGTGGCCCATCCCTGGCCTCTCTTTTGTGTGAGGTCCTGTGAAATGTTTTTGTGCAAGAAGTACAACTGCTCATAGAATCAAACACGAACATAGTGACTCAATATGATAAAATGAAAAGAAAGAGAATAAAGATTGGGAACCCCTTTCTCTCCACCCCTTTGACCCCCTTTCTTTTTTGATTGGTCACTTTTTCTTTTTTTCTTTTTTTTTCTTCTCCTCCAATCACCACCCGTCCCGTGTGTGTGGGGGTGGTGGGGGTTGAAGTTTGAGGGGATCTAAATCACTGCTGAAGAAAAAAATAGAGAGAAATTAGTGTTGAGAAACACAACACGATTCCTACTCCTGTTATTCGGCGGTAGACGTCATTAGTTGGAGCTTTTGAATCACCACATAATCATATTCCCACGAGTACGACACTATAGCTAATAGTTACTATTTTTTTGATGGAAAAGTCTAGGATTCCAGAATTAGGGTTTCAGAATTTACTCAGAATGAGTATATGTGTTGAAGATTAAATTGATGAAATGTAAGGTCCACGAGTAAAATCAATTTGAAGCATTGATTGTTATTTTTAGGTAAATTTTGAGTAAATAATTCTGAATTTATAATATTACTATTTTTTGATCAGCTAATAGCTACCATAATTGTTTTAGGCCACTGGGCTAAGCAATATTCTTAGACAATGAGCAAGCCACAGGCACGGTGCTTGATCAGATGAATAGTTGTTCCAAACCAGTTGAGTTGAATTAAGTATTTGATTGTTTGAGTTTGATTTTAAAAAATAATAATGAGTTTTGAAATGTGTTTTATCTTTTAAGTTGATGTTAAAGGAGATTTAATTTTTTTTATATGATCTTAAAATGAAAGTTTATCAAGTCAAATTCAAATTGAGGCTGAAAAATTAATTATCCTTCAAAATATATTTAAATTTAATCTATTTATATAATCAAATACTTTTGAATTAAATCAAAGGAGAAATTTTATTCTTTACAACTTGAAAAAATCAAGCCATCGATGAATTAAGTAGTTGCAAGTTTGACATGTAAGTTTTGACAATGAATATATATGCTCAGTAGAATCACTAAGAGCATCTCCAATGGAGCTGTCAAAGAAGCTGCCAAAGCTATAATTTGGTAAGAGTGACAAAAAAAGGTTCTCCAATAGCCTGTTATTCTTCTTGCCAAAGATAGTAGATGCCATTTTTGTTCTCAAATTTGGCAGGTTGAATAGGAGGTGCCAAACATGCTACATCAGCAAATATCAACAGATTTTTGGCTTCAAATTCAGTTAAAAAAACAGAATTCATTCAAACAAATTTCAGAATTTTAGAATCACACAAATAAATTTCAAAATTTCAGAATCACACAAATTTCAGAATCACACAAATAAATTTCAGAATTTTAGAATCACACAAATTTCATAATCAATTTCAGAATCACACAAACAAATCACACAAATTTCAATTTCGGGATCAATTTCAGAATCACACAAACAAATCACACAAATTTCAATTTTGGAATCAATTTCAAAATCACACAAACAAATCACACAAATTTCAGAATCAATTTTACAAATTTGTATAAATTTCAGAAACAAATTTAGATGATAAACACCTAGATCGATCTCTAGGGCTTCTTCAACCAACTGGTTAGAGGAGAGAGAGAGAGAGAGAGAGAGAGAGAGAGAGAGAGAGAGAGAGAGAAAAGATTGGTTTCGGAGATCGGAGATCGGTGATCGGTTTGAGACACATACACACACAGAGACACCATCTTAGCTGATTGGTTTGAAGACATAGAGGTAGAGAGAGTATACTGGTTTTGGGGATCAGAGAAAATTGATCGGTGATTGGTGATGGTTTGAGGATAAAGAGAGAGAGAGAGAGAGAGAGAGAAAGAGAGAGAGAGATGCTCTTGGGCTCAAAGACAAAGAGAGAGAGAGAGAGAGAGAGAGAGAGAGAGAGAGATGCTCTTATCTCTAAGCCGAACACAATGATGAAGAGAGCAAGAGGATTGCTCTCATCTCTCAGCTGAACACAATGATGAAGAGAGGATAGATGATAGAGATACAGAGAGATAATTGCTCTCATGTCGAATGAAGAGAGGATAGAGAGAGCAAAAGGCCGAACACAGTGATGAAGAGATTAGAGGGGTTTTGTCTTGAGATTTGAGCAAAATGATTTAGAGGATTGATCTCAACCGTTGGATTGTTATTTAATCAACAGTTGAGATCTTGTTATTTAAGCAACGGACGGATTGCACCTATTGTGCTATTTTGTTTATTAAAAAAAAAAAAAAATTTGAACTTTGCAGAAGCGCAACAACTATAAATAAACAGTCATATTTGTACAATTTCTCAACAACCATATTTACAAAAAAAAAAGGGTCATATTTTTTTAATTCTATAAATACAAATCCTCAATCTTAATTTTATTTCACAACAAGCCTCGGTATATTTTTCTTTTTCTTCTCTCTTTTTCTCAATTTCATTTCATAACAAACCTCCCAAATTATATTTTATTTATAGTTTTTTCACATAATCACTATGGAAGGTTCATCAAAAACAAAGAGAGGAAAATCATTAATTGTTGATGAAGATATAGCACTTTGTAAAGCTTGGTGTCACATTTATGAAGATCCAATTATTGTCAATTCGCAATCTTATGCTCACTTGTGGGGGAGAATTTATGAAAATTATTGCTCTCTTCAGAATGATCAGTTAAGAATACAAGTGTCTATCCAATCTTGATGGGTTATAATCATAAAATGTTCTAACAAATTTCATAGGTGTTTAGCGCAAGCCAAAAATCTACAGCCAAGTGGGATGTCTTAAGTTGATATAGTAAGATTTTGTCTTCATTTATTATGTTAGTTTTTTATTTCATATTGTTGGAACAATCTTCTAAATAAAATAAATAACTTGAAACAAATCAAACAAATAAAAATAAATTACTTACAGAATTTATTTTATCGAAATGTAAAAGTACAAAAAGATCAAATCAAGTGTGTGACACTCTGTTCTTAAGACAGATTCGCACCACTAGGGTGCTTACGGATAAAAAACGTCTATCTCCCAGGATACAATGATCTTCATAAATTGTAATAGCACTCCAAACAATTTGTATAACGAACAACACCTATGTTCTATACTCTATAAATTTTTCCTAAAATTATATGAAGAATATATATATGCAATAGAGCAAAATCTGGACAGCAAGAAAATGAATTTTTCAGACTATTTTCGGATGCCCCAAACTGCTAGAACATGCTGGTATTTATAGGCATAAAGTGGCTGTTCAAACAGGTAGGATTTTGAACTTGAATAGGTGTAAAAACCCTGAATAGATACAGTTTGAAAACTGGACAAATCTATTAACTACTGCAGTTATAAAACTGTCTAGAACTGCTGGGCAGCTTTTCGATCTGTTTGAACAGTTTGAACCTGTTAAACCTGATGGAAAAATGGACCGAAGAAAGGCTCTGTTTGGACAGAAAAAAATTGGCGCAAAATTTAAATTAATTTTGTTAAGAAATTCAAATAATTTTCTCGCAAGAATTTGAAAAAATTCAAATAAATTTTGTCCAAAAAATTAATGTTAGAACTGACCTGATCCACAAGCCACACCTGCGCCCGGCATGGCTCGGCTAGTCGGACGGACGAGGGCGGCGGCGCACGTGTGTGGTGGTTTGAGTGAAGGTTCCATTTGTCTATAACTCATCTCTTCTACAAACTTGGAGTGCCCCTTGGAGCCCAACCCAAGTGTTACTACCTAAAACTTATATATACATATAAGTTCTCTTAAGTTTCCAATGTGGGATAATGTAATAACCCCATCACGTAATACCTTAGATTTAATTAATGATGGAGATTTGAATTTTATGGCTTACTATTCTGATTCAATTTGGGAATTATGAAAACCATGGAGACTGATTTGTATACGATTTTATGGGAGATTTATTTTGGAATTAGAACTTGAAAGCCTAAGTGGCTCAAGAAAGAATAATTAATGAGTTGAATTATTTTCAATTCGAATATCAAACCATATAGAGGTTTGATTAAATATTCGATTCAGATTTATAAAATTGAGATTTGATTAATTGGAGTTAATTACGTTATAAGGACTGGGAATTAAGGTTATTGTAGATTAAATTTATTTATGAGGTATTTAATCTGAGTATATAATTTATTACCGGAGACCTTGAGTTGATGTGAAATTGAGGGCCTTACTGATGTGAGATTTTACAATTGGTGATGGAAATAAGCTTAATTCGATATTTGGAGCATTTTGGGAGTTTGATTAAAAATATGATTCAGATTGATAAATTTAAATATAATTAATTAGGCTCGAATGGAAGTCAAATTAGGTTAATTCAATTATGAGGGTCTTGTGATTAGTCATGATTTTATGTTATTGATATGGAATTGCATGTTTAAGGATGTGAATTATAAGGATTTGAAGTTGTATCTGTCGGTTATAAGAAAATCTGTTGAAATTGTGACCTTTGGACTGAAAATTGAAAGCCTTAGAGGCGCGATAAACCGGAACTGACCACATATTTATGATCAACATGATTTTTACAGCCATTTGGGAAGTTTAATTGAAAATTGATTTCGTTTGATTTATAAGGGTGTATTTGGCTCTCTCTAATTGTGACAAGTTTATTTATAGATATAGTTATATATATATATATAATGATATATGAGTTGAACTCATCACTTTTGAGCCCAAAAATATCTGAGGGAGAGGAAAAGACACGAGAGAGAGAGAGAGAGAGAGAGAGAGAGAGAGAGAAGAAGGGGGAAAGTGTAGGAATGAAAGAGGAAATCTAAGATTTAGCTTGAATTCACCATGATTATGCAAGAACAAGTGGTGTTAAAGGTTTAAGGTAAGATTTCCCCTCTCAATACTTGAAGATCATAAGCTAAAGAGTGAGTTTCATGGGATATATATGATTATATGTATGTGTTTCGTTTTATCAAGCAAGAAGATGTTGAATCTTTTGTACATAGCATGAATTTATGTTCACAACTTGATTTCTTGTAGGAGCTTTATGGTTCTTATAGAGGCTAAAGAGGATTTCACCATGTAACAGAGCTTGGAACTCCCAACCATGTATACTTTATGATTTTGTGTTTTGATTCTCAACCTTGCTCTTGAAAATGGGAAATTGAGTATTGTTTTAAAGTTATGATTTTTGATGGAAGCTAAGGATGTGAAATTTAAAATGTGTCAAAGAGTTTTGGGCTTTGATTTAAGAGAGGGAGATTTATGATCTGGATCGGGCCGTGGTAATGTCGGACAAATTGTAGGCCGAACACCTTTGGGCCATGGTAGCTTGGGCCTATCCAGAAGGGATTTTTGCTCGGTAATGGCAAAGGGCGTGTGGAACCGAGCTACTTGGACTTGTTGGTATAGAAGCCGGTCAAGTGAGGGTTCGGCTGAGATGTTCGCAGTGTCACAGGGTTCTACGGTTCGTGCGTTGCTCGGTCGGAAGGCACGCACCTGTGGCTCTTTATGAAGGCTTTTGGTTAACTGGCATGCCCTACTTCAAACTCGGCTTTGCCGAAATGCACCCGAGCTCGGCTTTTATGGAGCTCGGTTATGAGAGCATTTGGGTGTGAAGTGCAGCATGGCCGTAGGAAGCTGAGATGCTACATCCTGGCTGCCGAGCTCCTAGTAAAGTTGGCTGGCAGTTTAAGTAGGTGATGTTCAGCTGGATTTGTGCTGACAGATGGGATAGCAGCACCACGCGTCGAGAGACTAATGGGAGTAGGTTTGGGGCACAGAACGTATATAAGCATGTCTGCGTCCTCCATGTTGGCACAGATAAACATTTGGTGAGAAAACACTCTACACTCCCCCTTCTCTCTATCTATCCCCTGTGTGTGTGTTCTAACTTGATCGTCGGAGGGGTTTTCCGGGCACACACCGCCAGGTAGCTCACCGCCGTTGTGCTCACAGGTCGATTGGACAGACAGGAGCTTGGAAGAAAGAAGTACGGGCTCGCCTGAATATTTGCTCCCCGTACAATTGGCGCCGTCTGTGGGAACTTGACAGACAAAACCTCGTCTTCCAGACTCATCTGATCGCCGTCCATGGCGAACAACGACGAGATTCCATTGTCTACCATCGACGGAGTTACCCTGGAGTCAGGCAGACAGAGAGAAGGACATCCCACAATTCCTCCAATGGCGGACCTGGAGACATCCCCAGGAGGACACTCAAGAGACGCACGAGATAAGTGCGGAAGAAGCTTTGGTCATTCTCAGAGTCCAGACGGTCACCGGCGACGGAGAGAATCGCACGCCAGATGACTGGAACACAAGCTAAGGGACCAAGATGTCGTCATATGGAGAATGGCGGCATAGATGGAGGATCTCAAGCGGCATGTTAAAGGGAAGGGTGTAGCTGGAGTGGGAGACCACAGTGAGCACACCCAACCCCGTCGTTCAAGCAGCCAAAGCCAGCGACAAACTCCGTCCATCTCAATCACCAGAAGTTACAAGGTTGAGGATTTCGACGCGCATGCACAGAGATCCAGCGCGCAAGACAGCACCTATCAACCCTCACGTCCGACGACAACGTCGAGGTATTCCTATTCCGCTTGCTCAGAGGACTTGCGGGCAGTCTTGAAGGAACAGGCTCGCCGGCGGGAAGCTCAGAGAGTGTCGGTGTTCCAACAGCTATCCTATGAGGGACATGCCAGTGAAGAGGTCGGAATGCCTCCACCCCGCCTAGCTGCGCCTCCCTTTTTTGACGCAGACTTGGCAAGGCTCAGCGCCACACCTTTCTCCCTGGAGATCGAAATAACACCAGTTCAGGCAGGGTTCCACCAGCCAAAGTTCATGCTGTACGACGGAAAAATCGATCCCTATATGTATATAAGCCACTTCCGACAGGTTATGGCCGGACATAGGCGAAATGACGCCCTTATGTGCCTTATCTTCCCGTCAAGCTTGGGCGAGCTGGGCTTGAAATGGTTTGAGAGGCTGCCGGAAGGGAGCGTAGAAAGGTGGCATCATTTGGTGGAAGTATTTGTGACGCGCTTTAAAACCAACACCAAAACGCCAAAGGAAGTTGACCATCTTCTCAGTGTTAAGATGGAATCGAGCGACGCGCTCAAGGCATACAACTCCAGATACTAGGAAACCTTCAACGAGATCTTGGATTGCCCGGTCAACCTTGCAATCACGTAGTATAAGCGTGGTCTCCCGGTTGGACATAGACTGCGGGACTCGCTTACGATGCACCAACCGACATCCATGGGTCAGCTAATGCAGCGCATCAATGAGCACATTCGAGTAGAAGATGATGCGGTAGCATCTACCGTGAAGGCAACACCGGTAGCAACAGACAAGAGGTCGGCAGGCAAGGTGCACGCTGTCGGACAAGAGGCAAACCGTTCAAATGATCGCACAGAGGAATCAGACCGTGGCTCAAATCGCAGAAACCGAGGTAGGGGTCGTCGAAATGACCGAGATGACTACCTCCGGGATGACGTTGCTGATGCAAACAGAAGGTTGAAGGCCAGGACAGACATTACCACGATTTTTAAGATTCCAATTTATCGCATACTTAGTGAAATCCGTGACGAGGATTACGTCCAATTTCCTGCTAAGTTAGGCGACGGACAGAAAGGTTTCAATTCGCGGTACCGTTGCACATTTCATCGGGAATGCGGCCACCGGACAGAGGACTGTTTGCCTTTGAGGCAACACTTGGAAGAGCTGGCCGCAGCGGGACACCTGGACCTTTACATCGACGGGGGCGTGAAGGCAAATCAAGCCCCGGTTGATCCGCATACACCAGGTGACTTCGAGGTGGCCCCACAAGGAGTTGTTAATGTCATCCACGGCATAGTGGAGCCGGCGCGTGTTTGCGAGCTCCGTGGCATGATTAAGATGGCCGAACACATGAGAGAAGTTTTATCGGTCCAGTCTGCCATCAAGAGAGGAAAGGCCGAAGCAAAAGATGTGATCAGTTTCTCTACAAGGGATTTGGAGCGCATTCAGACGCTGCACAACGATGCCTTAGTAGTGACACTACGCGTCAAGGAATTTGACGTCAAGCGTATCTTGATCGATCGATCAGGGAAGTTCGGTTGAGATCATGTATTACGACGCATTCAAGCAACTCAAACTCCGAGATACAGACTTGGCTCCGACAACTTCGCCACTGGTCGGTTTCAACTCGCAACCGGAGTGGCCCTTGGGAAAGATTATTCTGCCGGTCAAAGTGAGATCCGTGGTGAAGCAAGTGGAGTTCTGGGTGTTGCAGGTGCCATCTACTTACAACTTGATCATTGGTAGGGGATGGCTTCACGCTGTGCAAGCCGTGGCGTCCACTTTTCATCAGGTTATGAGATTCCCCTCGGCTATGGGGGCAATTGAGGAGATTTGGGGGATCAAGTCATGTCGAAACAATGCTTCATGGCAGTCAACGGGAGCCGAGCTGCCAAAGGCTTCGTCCAAATGATTGAGGGACCGGAAGACCAAGGAGTCCTTGATGATGTGGGAACTAGGGCCGAGGACAAAGCCAACGAAGAGTTAGTCGAAGTGCGAATTGATACAGAGAGTCCGGACAGGTTCTTCTTGCTCGGCTCAAGCCTTACCGCACAAGAAAGGACCGAGATGGTTGAGTTCTTGATGGCCAATATCGAAGTCTTCGCATGGTCGCCTTATGACATGCTCGGACTCAATCCAAGTTTTATTTGTCATCACCTGAACGTCTTCCCCAGAGCCAAGCCGGTCATTCAGCGAACAAGGAGATCGGCGCTGCATCACGCCGAGGTAGTTGCAGAGGAAGTGAAGAACTTGCTTAAGGCACGAGCTATTCAGGAAGTGCACTACCCTCGGTGGATTTCAAACACAGTTGTTGTACCGAAGAAGAATGGGAAGTGGCGAGTTTGTGTCGACTATAAGACCGTCAACCGGGCTTGCCCTGAAGACAGTTTTCCACTGCCCAGAATACACCAGCTTATGGACTTAATGACTGGACACAACAGGCTCAGTTTCTTGGATGCCTATCGCGGTTATCATCAGATTGCCATGCATGGCCCCGACCGCGAGATCACCTCCTTCACTACATTGAGGGGACTCTTCTGTTACCGAGTCATGCCTTTTGGTTTGAAGAACGCCGGGGCAACTTTCCAAAGGATGGTAACCAAGATGTTCACTCCTCTGCTAGGTCGGACAATGGAGGCTTACATTGATGATATGGTGGTTAAGAGCCGGCATCAAGCAGACCACTTGTCCAACTTGGCCGAGATGTTCGCCATTCTCAAACAACACAAGCTACGCCTGAATGGGTCTAAGTGTGCCTTTGGCGTGGGATCCGGAAAATTCTTAGGTTTCCTAGTCACAAACTGAGGCATCGAAGCAGACCCCACCCAAATTAGAGCCGTACAAGAATTAAAGCAGCTTAGCTCGGCTAAGGACGTGTAGCATTTGGCCGGAATCACCGCCGCGCTTAACCGATTTATAAGTCGGTCATCAGATCGCTGCCGCCCTTTCTTTCAAGCTTTGAAATCAAAGTTCTCATGGGATGAAGAATGTGACCGTACTTTAGCCGAGCTTAAAAAGTATTTCTCTACAGCGCCCTTGTTGGTCACACCGAAACTCGGCGAAGAACTTTACCTTTACCTGGTGTAGACACCCCATTTTTGACCGTCCTCAAGACTTAGACGTCACCGCTTGAACGCTCGGTGATTATCCATGTTTGCGTTCGTTTGGAGTTCCCGGAGTTCTCGGCTCGCGCGCCTTGCTTCAGGACCTCCGAACTTGACTGTTTTGTGCTTGGTTTTGCACCAAAAACTTGTGCTTTGCCTTGGAGGGGCAGGGAATGCCTTCTGAGGTATCCCCACATACCACCGGCTGTGGCTAGAGGCCACCGGCTGGCTGGTGTTGCCACCGGCACTATATTGTGCCGGTCGGCACTATTTTGTGCCGGTCGGCACTATTTTTGGCAAAATGACCATTTTGCCCAAATTGATCACTTTACTACCGCTCGAGATATTTTTAGACAAATTTAGTTTGTTTCCTCCATACTCGTGTATGGAGGGATAAGCCCTTGGATGACTTAGTTTGTAAGTCTTTGTTGCCTATAAAGAGAAGGCTCTTCTCTTGGCTCAAGGGTTAGCAAAATTTTAGGGTTAGAGAGAAAAAAAGAGAGGAGAACCTCTGGTTTAGGGTTTGATCTTTGTATCTATTGTATCTCTCTTCTTACCTCTCATTTTGTACACTAGGTGCTTTAGTTCACACTATTGCACACAAGCACCTAGTGTTTCACCTTCTCTAAGCAACTGAGGTTCTAAGGGTTGGTTCTTGGTGTTTTTGGTTGGATTGGAGCTCAAGGAAGCAACAACAACAACATTTGTAAAGAGGATCATCAAGGGTAAGAAACTAACTTTATTTACCCCATTTTTGCATCCCATTTTTGCCTAGTTTAAAACAGTTTTTGTGCTTAGTCTATAACACATAAAAGTTCTGTTTTTAGGCCCTCTTTATTGTTCATTAAGAGTGTTTTATGGTTTGAGCAAGTTTGACCACTCTTAGACCTTGAAAAGGGCATTTTTTGTGCTATTTTGTGAGAGATCCGAGATTTTGGTGATAGGATCTCTTCACCACTGAAATCTTGAGGGATTTCAGTGGTGAAGAGCATGCCTTGAAGTCTCAAAAAGGGGAGGGCCACCCCCTCTCCTTGATGTCCTTGAAAAGGGCAAGTTTTGCTTCCTTATGGAGCTCCATGCTTGAGTGTGTGTTGAGCATGTTTGGCTTGTTTTCCATGCTTATATTGCCATGATATAACATGTTTTCAAGTTGGTTTAGGTCCTTTATGCATGCTTAGCATAGTTGCCTTGTAATGCCTATTTGATGCCTCAACATGTCTAGGTTGCATGCCTTTGTTTTGAACATGTTTTAGGCCTAGATCCATGAAGCTTGTGTGCTTATTTCGCCATGATTTAACTCTGTCCATAGCCATTTGGGTCTATCCCATCATGCATTATATAGCTCCTTTGCATTCGGCTTGTTGGCCTTGAGAGTATGAGTGTGTAGCATGCCATGCTTGCTTCATTTTTGATAGTTTGGAACCATTTAGCATGTTATTTCAGACTTTTTGGTGTGCTTGTATGCATGCTTTAGTTGCTTCTTTAATGCTTTAAAAGCATGTGTTGAAAACTCCATGTTTTGGTCATGTCGCATGCCTTTGTACTTGAGCCTCTTAGATGTCATCTAGGTGCTCCTTAGGCTTTGTTTAGGTCTGCTTGTGACCTGTTTTGAGTCCCCCTAGCCTTGTGAGGCTTGTTGGACTTGGCCTTGGTTTAAGCCTTCATGGCTTGTTTCAAGACTTGGGCCATTTATTGCACATTTGGTTTGTTTTGTCGCATGATTTGGCATCGTGTTTTGTGTGATTTTTAGAGCTTCTTATGCATGCTAGTAATCCATGCTTAACTTATTTCAAGTGTGCTTGAATGTTGTTTGTTATGCCTCAGTGTTAATGCCTTAACATGTGTATGTGTGCATGTGTGTTTGGCCCTCACATTTTAGCAATTTGGCCACTGATTTTAGGCCTATAGGAGCTGCCTAGATCATGTCTAAGTCCATCCCTCATTGATTCGCATGCTTGCTTGTATGCCTTGCACAAGTACATCGCGTAGTCCATGTTGCATGCCTAGTTGACATGTTTAGGGTTGCATTTGTTTTGTGCATGTTTGGCCTCTTGAAATGAAGTATGACGGAGGTTGAACACCCTTGTTTACTTATTTGCATTGCATGCATTTGAAAGTGAAGTTGCATTCTTGGTTCTTAGGACCATCACGCATGGAAATGCGCGATTGGTGGTCCGGGAATCGAGGCACATGCCCCCTTGAGCCAATAACATGATAAGAGGTGTGTGTAGTGCATAAATACCTTGAATCACATTGCCATGCATTTTGTTGTCCTCTGCTGCTGTGGTCTGCAGGTTCTGCAGGAATTTTGTGCCGACCAGCATCGCGAGTCGATGGCGGCCAATTGGCAGCCGATAGCTTCATTCAGTGCCGGTAGCCTCCTCCTTCAGCCGGTGGTGCTCTACCCCGGGTGGTACTCCCAGGCCGAAAGGCATTTGGACTTTGGCAATTTTCGAAGAGGAAGCGAGAAAGCAGTGGCAATCATGCATGGCGGCGATTAAGCCGATCCGAGCGCGTCTTTGCATTTGGCCCTCATCCCGAGGCGGTTTACTGTTTAATTAGATTAATTATTTTATTTAATTAATTTAGTTAATTTTTAATAATTAATTAGCTTGCGTAGTTAATTAATTTGTATATTATTTTGGTCCCTTCGAGCGAGGGCGCAATTGTAATAAGTGTGTGTAAGTGGGTGTATGTCTTCCAATCCCCATTTCTTTCTCCCTTTTATTTACCCGCTTATGTTGGTAGATTAGGGCACATTCAAATTAGCATACCTTATGCAATGCATGTGTGCATTCATGCATTTGTTTACATGCATCGGGCTCGGCACATCATGCAAACTGCATTGTATTTTCAATTCCAAATTGAATACATGCTACTCGCGCATTTCACATGTCATGCCTAGGGTTAGCCGAGCCTACTCTAGATTGCATTTCTGCCTGTGTCGCATTAGCCACTTAACATGAACTAGGTCATGCATGTTTGCTAACTAGTTTACTATTTTGGCACGGAGTACGATGTAAGTATTTTACGCTTTAGCATACCACATGCGTGTGAATGTTGCCATGACAGTATGCTTACCATGCGGCTAAATGCTTATGTGAGATAAACTGTTTGAATGCCTGTGGGTGGAAGTTGGGTTGCTTGAGTTGGAACAACTCATTGAAATTCGTATTTTTTAGCCTACTTGCGAGTAGCAAAATCTAACACGTTTTTTTCGAGACAAAACGGATATGCAATGTTTATTCCCAAATTAGGCAATCTAGTCTATACTTGTTTGCTGTGCGCATAACATAGTAATTCTAGGCTAATAATTGGAATAAGAGCATGTAATGTTTTCAAAATTGGATATCACGGTTAGTAGAGGCCGGTCTTCGGACCGGGCGAAAAGTGCTCATAGTGACCTTCGATCGTACCCAAGCTCCCGAGCCAAGACCACTTTGGTGATGACGGACATGTGGCCTTCGGCACTGAGTCAGGGTTTCCTAAATTTCCCAATTAAAAAATATTTAGGTGGCGACTCTGTAATCTGGCAAAGCAGTCCATGTTTGGCACTACTTTTCAAAAATCTGTTTTCTCAAACGATTTTCCGAATTTGGACTCTTTGATTCAGATTTAGAACCGCAACAAACAAAAAGGGAGTCCGAACTGTAGCGAGGTCCCCCGCGGGCTTGTTACACCTGGCCGTTTCCCAACATGCCGTCAGTGCGGTGCTTGTTCAGTCAGAAGGAATCAAGCACCTCCCCATCTTCTACGTCAGCAAAACCTTGCTGCCAGCAGAGTCGAGATACTTGCCGCTGGAAAAACTTGCATTGGCATTGATGATGGCTTCTAGGAAGTTGGTGCACTACTTCCACGTCCATACAATCATCGTTTTGACCAAGTTGCCCCTCAAGGCTTTGTTCGAACGGGCGGACTTCTCCGATCGAATCCTCAAGTGGGCGGTTGAATTGGGACAATTCGACATCAAATTCCAGCCACGAACTGCCATAAAAGCTTAAACATTGGCCGACTTCGTTGCTGAATTCTCATTTGGAACTCATCCGGTGTGCCTGGTGGATATTGCTGCGGCAGATGAGGCGGTGAATGCAGGCCAGACCGCAATAACACAAGTAGGCGATGACGGCGAACGAACTTCGCCCGAGAACCTTTGGTTAGTACAATACCACGGCTCGATGATGCGATGACGGAGTTGGGTATCACTAACCAACCTACGTCCGTCTGCAGTATCACCGAGGGAAGACGCGAACCGCTCCGTCTGAGCTGCGGCGGCATATCTGCAACGGCGATTCGCCTACGGACTTAGGCATTACGTATCAACTTGCTGAGTCCGGCACCGAATCGCCGAGGGGGGCTGAAGTGGAACCGCTCAGCACAGAACTTGAAGCCGAACAGCCAAACCACCGTGATCCCGTCAACCTTCAAGCCTCTCAGGACCCTTCAGACTGTTGGAAGCTCTTTGTTGGCGAAATGTAGAAACTTTTTGTTGATGGAGCCTCGAACCGTCACGGTGCCGGGTTAGGTATCGTTTTGATTTCGCCAGATGGGCTGACTATCGAACATTCTATCACCCTCAGATTCCCTGCCTCAAACAACGAGGCTGAGTATGAAGCACTTTTGGCTGGACTCAAGAGTGCGCTTCAGATGCAAGCATCCGAGCTAATGGTTTACAGTGATTCCCAGCTTGTGGTCAACCAAGTTTCTGGGGTTTACGAAGCTAAAGATGAAAGAATGGCGAAGTACCAAACTCTGGTTAAAGACCACATCACGCGTTTTCAGGCGATAAGAGTCCAACATATTGGCCAAGAAGAAAACGGCTGAGTAGATGAGTTGGCCGGCCTTGCTTCCATGGTCGATAGCACATCTCCCAACCCTCTCTTGATTGAATTCCTTCCAAGACCCAGTATTGAGGAAGCCGGGCAGACAGAAGTACTCTGCGCTGAGCTAGGTCCTTCTTGGATGGACCATATTATTCTCTTTCTCAGAGAACGGACCTTTCTGGTCGAAAAGAAGGAAGCACATAAAATTCGGGTGAAGTCAGAGCAGTTTTGGCTCTTTCCATCAGGCGCTTTATACAAGAAGTCTTTCATCAGTCCCTATTTGAAGTGTGTGCACCCAAGCAGTGTGGAAGCCTTCCTGTATGAAATCCACGAAGGTATCTGTGGTAGTCACATAGGGGGCCGATCTCTGGCCTTCAAGGCTATATCGCAAGGCTACTGGTGGCCGTGCATGCAAGCTGACGCGCAGAAGTATGTTCGCAAATGTGAGAAGTTCCAGAAGTTTGCCCACCAAATCCACCAACCGACCAGCGAACTTCTCCCTCTCACCAGCCCATGGCCCTTTGTGATGTGGGGGCTGGATATAGTGGGACGACTCCCAACGGCACCAGGCAACCAGAAGTTCTTCATCGCGGCTACAGACTACTTCACCAAGTGGGTTGAAATTGAGCCTTTGGCGACAATCAAGGAGAAAGACATCAAGCGGTTTGTTTGGCAAAATGTCGTAACACGGTTTGGTGTCCCCAAAATTCTGATCTCGGATAACGGCACCCAATTTGACGGCCGCCTATTCAGGGGATTTTGTGAAGACTTGAAGATTGAATTCTACAATTCTACCCCGGCTTACCCGCAGTCTAATGGTCAAGCCGAAGCATCGAACAAGACCATTCTGGATGGGTTGAAGAAAAGGCTAGAGAAAGCCAAGGGAAAGTGGGCGGAGGAACTTCCAAGTGTCCTTTGGGCATACCGAACAGCCCCGTGGCGCTCTACCGGGGAGACTCCTTTTGTCTTGGCATATGGCATGGAGACGGTCATCCCTTTGGAAGTTGGTATGCCCACTCTCAGAAGTGAAAGTTTTGAGCCTGAGCTGAACGTCGAAGCCATTGCCCTGGAATTGGACCTAGTGGAAGAACGCCGGGAAAAAGGCTGTCATCCATGTGGCCGCCTACCAACAAGAGCTTTCAAGAAAATACAACAAAACGGTGCACCCCAGACCGTTCAAAGTAGGTGACTGGGTCTTGAGGAAAGTCATGGGCAATACCCTGGTGCCAGGTGAAGGCAAACTAGGGGCAAACTGGAAAGGACCTTACAAGATCACCGGTCTGGCGGGCAAGGGGGCATACCACTTGGAGGACTTGGAGGGACGAGGAATACCCCGGGTATGGAATGCGGCCAACCTGAAACTGTATTATTTCTAGCTTTTTTTTTTCTTTTAGTGCAAAGGAAGTTTTTTTCCTTACACTTCAGAATATAACATTCTTTTTGTCAATATATAGAAGTGTCTCATCTTTACCGAAATGATTCTTTTGATTGTTGCTTTTAAATTGCAACTTGCAACCGAGATGATTTACTCCGATTGAACGAGTTGATGATTTGCTTAACTCTGAGATTGCAACCTAGATATTTATTCCGGTCGAATGAGTTGATGATTTGCTCAACTCAGAGATTGCAACCAAGATGATTTACTCTGGTTGAACGAGTTGATGATTTGCTTAACTCTGAGATTGCAACCGAGATGATTTATTCCGGTTGAACGAGTAAATGATTTGCTCAACTCTGAGATTGCAACCGAGATGATTTATTCTGGTTGAACGAGTAAATGATTTGCTCAACTCTGAGATTGCAACCGAGATTATTTACTCCGGTTGAACGAGTTGATGATTTGCTCATCTCTGAGATTGCAACCGAGATGATTTACTCCGGTTAAACGAGCTGATATTTTGCTCAACTCTGAAATTGCAACCAAGATGATTTACTCCAGTTAAACGAGTTGATGATTTGCTCAACTCTGGGATTCTCAACCGAGATGTTTAAGCCGGTTGAATGAGCTAATGTTTTGTTCAACTTTGAGTTTAACAACTGAGATGTTTTATTCCGGTAGACTCTGTTAACGATTTGCACTTTTGTAGTTAAGCCGAGATTGTAGACGTGCCCGTGGGCTTCACTCTACAGTTCGGACTCGATTTGTGTCGCGGTTCTAAATCTGAACCAAAGAGTCCAAATCCGGCAAATCGTTTGAGAAAACAGATTTTTTGAAAAGTAGTGCCAAACATGGACTGCTTTGCCATTCTGAGTTGCCACCTAAATATTTTAAAATGGGAAATTTAGGAAACCCTGACTCGGTGCCGAAGGACACATGTCCGTCATCACCAAAGTGGTCTTGGCTCGAGCTTGGGTACGATCGGGAAGGTCATTATGAGCACCCTTCGCCCAGTCGAAGAGCCTCTACTAACCGTGATATCCGTTTTTGAAAACTTTATGCGTTCTTATTCCGGTTATTAACCTAGAATTACTATGTGATGCGCACAACACAAAAGTATAGACTAGATCGCCTAACTTGGAAATAAACATTGCATATCCGTTTTGTCTCGAAAAACGTGTTGGATTTTGCTACTCGCAAGTAGGCTAAAATACGGATTTCAATGAGTTGTTCCAACTCAGGCAATCCAACCTCCACCCACAGGCATTCAAACAGTTTATCATGTAAGCATTTAGCCGCATGGCAAGCATACTGTCATGGAAACATTCACACGCATGTGATATGCTAAAGCATAAATACTTACATCGTACTCCGTGCCAAAACAAGAAACTAGTTAGCAAACATGCGTGTCCTAGTTCATGTTAAATGGCTAATGCATCACACACAGAGATGTAATCTAGAGTAGGCTCGGCTAACCCTAAACATGGCACATGAGATGCAACAACTATCACGTATTCAATTTGGAATTGAAAGTACGATGCGGTTTGCATGATGTGCCGAGCCCGATGTATGTAAACAAATGCATGAATGCACGCATGCATTGCATAAGGTATGCTGATTTAAATGTGCCCTAATCTACCAACATAAGCGGGTAAATAAAAGGGAGAAAGAAATGGGGGTTGGAAGACATACACCCACTCACACACACTTATTACAATTGCGCCCTCACTCGGAGGGACCAAAATAATAATACAGTCCAAGAGAATAAACGAATAAATTATTACAAATTCTAATTACTAAATTTAAAGCAAAATAAATGCAATGGGGCCTCATTACTTGGATCGTGAATGATGGATGCTCGATCCGACTTGCAAAAACCCGTCTACCGTGCCGCTCTTTGGTTACATTTTCCTTTATACTCTCCAAAATTCCCAAAGTTTCAGAATACCTCCCAAATGATCTGAAATACCCCACCGGCTGGGGGAAGAGCTCATCGGCTGCTTGTATTGGCCATCGGCTGCTTGTGGTGCTTATCGGCACAAACAAAGTGCCGATCGGCACATTATCTTGCGGCCGGTGAAAGTTCTGCAGAGGACGGTTTGGCGAAGCAAAGAAGCAAGCAGTAAGGCATGGTTTTTGGGCATATGTAAGCATGGTCATTGCCTCCTATCATGCTTGGGGACTCAAGGAGGCAAGACCCTTGGTTCTTGGGCTACCAATAGTGCATCTTAATGCATGATAACCCTAAGAACCAAGGTTGCATTTTGATATGAAAATGTATGCAACACAAAAATGAAATCCAAAGCCTTATCATGTGTTGGTCCAAGGCCTTGGTGACCAAGAATTGAGGTGAGTTACACCACTTGGAGTGTGAACTCCTCTCAATCCTATGCTTGGCTTGACAATCCCCAAGCCAAGCCATGGAATGCATGAATGCAACATGGCTCAAATGATGCAAGGAGAAATATGATGCAATCACATCAAGCATCATGCAACTATCACAATGGGCATACAAAATGCTAAGGCAAACAAGGTATGAATGGCATACAAACATGAGCCAATCAAATAATGGGACCAATATGCTATAACACCTAATGGACCAAGTATGCAAATAACACGTAATGAGCCTAAAGTAGTGGACTTAACCACCATGGGGGAGGCCTCAAACTTCCCCAAAATAGTGACTGAAATGGGCTGGAATCATAGAAAACACCACACAAATATGCAAACCACTCAAGCCCAAAACCAAGGGCACTCAAGAGAGCATCTAACCAACATTTACGCAACCACTCATGGCATGAATCTAATAACCAAAAACAGAATTTTAGCATGGAAAATGGCACCCAAATCCCTCATGTGGCAGCCCCAAAACAGTCCCAAAAGCATGAATGCACACAATGCATATTTTAAAGCACAAAGGGCACACCTTTAAAGCATGAAGAGAGATAACAAATCTAGACATGTGAGCATGGATTAAGGTCTGAAATAGCATGCCAAATGACCCCAAATCATCTAAATAGGCTAACCAATGTATGCGCATGGACTATATGCTTGAGGCCAACAAACCATCATGCAAAGTAACCATACTAATCATGCCAAATATGATCAAAACAGTGGCTCATAGCCCTAGAACATGGCAAATCAAGGCTAAATGCTCCACCATGCTAAGCCAAAACATGGAGATATATGGGGCTAAACATATGGCACAATTCTAGGCCAAACGAGGCATTACAAAGCAAGTGTAAGAAGCATGCTAAGGGCCATTAAACCCATATTAGACAGAGGTTAAACATGACTTAAAACACTCAAGAAAGCTCTGAAATGAGGCCAAATGCAAGCAAGCATGCATACTAGAGCTTCATACAAGCAAGGCCTACAAGCCAAAATGCAAGACAACCAAACCAAGCATGCCAAATGGGTCTAAGACAGTGGCTCACAGCCCTTATACATGGCAAGATGATGCTATTATCTCCATGAAATCAAACTAAAACACGCAAGTATTAAGGCTTAGACATATGGCACACTTCTAGGCACAAGAGAGCATTCCAAAGCAAACATAGGAGGCATGTTAAGGGCTACAAAACCGACCAAAAACAGAGGCAAAACATGACCTCAAACACCCAAAAAGTCTCTGAAATGAAGCTAAAACAAGCATGCATACATGTTACCTCATGAGCCAAAAATGAAGGCAAACAAAGGGCCAAGGGGAGAGGGTGTCTCTCCCTATATGAGACTTAAAACCATCTTCCTCACCACTAAAACCCACTGGTTTTAGTGGTGGGAAAACCAAGAACACCAAGTGAAGAGGGTCTTAAGCAAAGGCACCAAAAGTGGCCATATAAGGCCTAATAGGATGGACCTTTGCTCAAACCAAAAAGGACCTTAATGAAGGTTCAAGAACAAGTAAAAACAAGACTTTTTATCTTAAACACAAACTCAAAAACACAAAGTAAAGAGGGTAGAAAGAGGTTGCAAGAATGGGGAATATAAAGTGATGTTCTTACCCTTGAAGATCCTTTGAAGAACAAAGGTTCAGCCACTCTTCGATGATCAAAACCAGCTCAAAACCACAAAGAATCAACCTCCCAAGTCTCTCAATCTCGAATTAAGGTGTAAAGGTGTGTGTAATGGTGCAAAAGTAAGGTAAAATCACACTTTTGGCCTAAAATCACACACAAGAGGAGAGAGGAGAATATAGAGAGAGAAGATATATCACACAGATATATAGATATAAGCTCTGGTTTTGCCTTCCAAAATGCTAACCCTTGAGCCAAGAGGAAGAGCTCTCCTCTTATAGGCAAGGAATGCTTAGCCACTAAGCAAGCGAAGGGCTCATCACTCCATACACGTGTATGGAGGAGCAAAACTTCTGTTGCAAGAAAATATCGATAAAGCAAGTGTACAATGCTCGTAGGCAAAGAGTACCATTTTGAAAAAAAAAAGGTCGGTCGGCACAAAGAGTCTTGCCGGTCGGCACAATAAAGTGCCGACAAAGCTTGACCCGGTGGCCCTAGCCCCAGCCGGTGGTGTGTAGGGATGCCTCATAAGGCATTCCCTGCCCTTTCATGGCAAAACACAAGTGTTTGGTGCAAAACCAAACACAAAAGGTCGAGTTCGGAGGGCCTGAGGCAAGGCGCTGCCCCGAGAACTCAAGAACTCAACGAACACAAACATAGATAATCACCGAGTGTTCTAACGGTGACGTCCAAGTCTTGAGGACGGTCAAAAATGGGGTGTCTACAGAGATGTATTGTTCCGGTTAAAATAGTTGACGATTTACTCAACTATAGGCTTGAAACCGAGATGTCTTTTCCGGTTAATTAAGTTAAGAAAGATGGTTAGCCTTGCCGAGGTATTTTGTTCGGTTGAAGTTATTTCGATTGAAGACCATGCAAACACTTGATGAAAATAGAACTTTTTTCATTGATGTGAAAGATAAGTACAAAAGGTGGGGCACTTAGCCCGGTTACATGTTCAGACAAAAGAAAGAAGACAAAGAAAACTACTCTAAGGGAGATAGATCGGTGAATTCATCCCCATGGTTCTGGTTTATTATTCTTCTTGTCGTCTTGAGTATTGGGCTCGATTTGGCTTTGCTCTAAGCGATTTCCCCTCGGCATTTTTGTCGGCCTCTTCTTCGCTTGCTACCTCGGCTTCAGCCTTAGCCTGTAGTGCACTGAAGACATCGTTGGCGTATGGCACAAGAGAAGTTGGCAGGAAAACAGTTGGAGGAGAGGCAAATATGTCGGTTCCAGCTCCTTGGCCGAGCTGTTCACAAGCAGCCTTCTAACCCGCCTTGAAGTAGATATCTTGGGTGGCGTGAACTTGCTTTGTGTAACTCACCTCGACCTCCTTGAAGCTGGCATTATTGGCGTCCTGCAGCTCATTCTCCTTCGACTGCTTCAAGGCCTCCAGCTCGGCCTTTAGTGCATCTCTTTCCTGCTCGGTGGCGCCAAGCTGACCGAGCAACTTAGTGTTGTCAACATTAGTAATATGAAGTGAAGACTTGGCCTGCCCAAGCTCGGTTTGGAGGCTGGTAACCTGACTTGCAGAATCATTCGCCTTCTGCCGCAGTCGGTGAATGCGCTCCATGATCAAGTGTTACTTCTGGATGGCCTGCAAGAAGAGACTGATTAGAAAGGAAACCGGACAAACACTTGGTCAAATTTTGAGCACTAGTTTGAGAATCTTACCCTGGTCATGGATTTGACCGACGACTTCACCAACCAGGTGTCTGGAAGATGGTCGTTGCCGACCACATCGCTCGATAGGAGAAGGGCCTTGGAGAGGTCAAAGGCAAGAAGGTGTTCTTTGTCTCTCTTCACGGAAGCTGTCGCTAGGATCTCCTTGCCTCGGTGTTTGAGCTGGGGCCTCCAGGCCGGTGTTGGGTCGACGGTGGCGGCAGGCTGCTCGGTATTGAGCTCGGCAACCAGCTCGACAGAAGGATCTGCACGAGGTCTTTTGCCAGCTTGGCGAGTGTCTTGGCTTGCTTGCCCAGCAGCGGAAGATGCCAGCGCAACCACGGCCCCGCTAGATTGACCGGCAGTAGGAGAGCGGGTTAGGATGGTTGGTATCTCGGTGGAAGTTACTGTGAGGAGGTTCTTGATACGGCTTCTCTTGGCCATCTCTTCTGCCTCGATTAACCGGATTAGAGGCACGTCCGGTAGTGTTGGGTCTGGAGGAGGCGACGGAGCATGGAGAAAGTCTGTGACCTTACTTCGGCGTGGAGCTGAGTATCTGTATGTAGGAACGTAACCGAGGAGCTCGTTACAATCCCGGCTGCGGTAACGGAGCACGGTCCTGATGGCTACTTCGTTCGGATATTGGTAGTTGGCTTACAAGGCTTGGATCGCTGCAAAGGAAAGAAGAAGTGTTAAGTACAGAATATTGAAGAAAAGCAACTGACCGAGCAAGTTTGCACTGCTTACATGTTTCACCGAAATTCTTGCTAATGAACCAGCCCGGTACGTCGGCTGTTTCATAGTTGCCAAATACCCAGAAAAAGTCGTCATCGTGTAAGTCCTTATCTGGGGTGCCGGTCACTATCTTTTCTTTGCCCGGTCGAATTTTTAAGTAATAAGCGAGGCCGTTGCTCGTGTGCCCAAGGGTGTACTAACGGAGTATCTCAGCTAAACCTAAGTTGGTTCCTAGCTGGTTGTTTAACTCGTGGACCCCGTTTATTATTCAGTAAGTGTTGGTTGAGACTTGGGTGGGTACTAGCTCGGTGCGGCGCAAGAATTCGGTCATCAGTGGGTTGACCGGGAAGCGGAGGCTACCTTCAATTATGGACAGCACGGTGAAGGGGCACTGGTCTAATATTCCCCAAAGGGTTGTCTCAATCTCGGCGAGCTCTAAGTGAACATCGACTGGGATACCGTACTCTTCCCGGAACGTGGCCAAGCCAGCCGAAGTGTCAACAAGAAAGCGAAAGAGTCCCATGTGTAACCGGCTGGATTAGCTCGGCTGAGGTGGTTTAGCCTGTTGGTGTTTTGATGGCTGCTCGGTCTTTGAGAGCCTCAATTTTTGGTCAGTGGTCCCCTTGGACTCTGCAGGAAAAGGATGGCAATTGTAAGTGTGAGTGCGGTCGCGCAAAACGAGCTTGACTTTAGCTCGGTCATGAAGAGTGCCAACCACCTCGGTCGTGAAGGTAAACCAAGGAGCTCGGCCGCTCAAGCGGGCCAGATGTTAGCCCGGTCGAGCGGCCAAGTTCTCTGCCTATCCTGGTTTCTGCTAAGGTTTTGATAAACTAGTAAGTTGCTCGGTCTTAACAAATTTTGGGATAAAAAAGCAACCTGAAGCCTGGTCCGCTCCAGTTCTTCGTGTATTCATGTGTTCATCACTGGGATTGAAGAACAATGAAGAAACTAGGGGCAAATGTGGGTTTTGGAAGGGGTATATCCTAAAACCTACAGGTTTTGTGCCCTAGAGTGAGAAATATTGAATGAAATAGCAACAAGGAGCTTGAAGAACTTACCAGAATGGAGGCAGATGCAGTTCCTTCGAGCATAAACACAGAGGAAAGATGAGAATGGAGGCTTGGCAAGGCACTGCAGCTTCAAGAGGCTTAGAATGGAAAAGAGTCAGTAAGAATGAAATGAGGATAGACTGGGCGTGTATATAGGTCCAAGGAACCGCCAAAAATTTTGAATACAAGGGGACGTTAGGGTTGGTTGCTCGAGGCCAATCAACCCACGACACGTGTCCCTATTGACGGCGGCGTCAGTGCTAAAGAGACAGGATGGTGAATCGAGGCGTCGACCGGGCAAGTTTTGAAGACAGGTACGTCAACTAACCCGGTCACCGTCTTGCAGACTGAAAACCGAGGAAGTGTTACCCCGGTCGGAACAGGTAATCCCGGTCACGCTTGCACGGACGGAATTAAGGGGCAATTGAGAGGGATATTTATGATCTGGATCGGGCCGTGGTAGCCTGGGCCTATCCAGAAGGGATTTTTGCTCGGTAATGGCAAAGGGCGTGTGGAACCGAGCTACTTGGACTTGTTGGTATGGAAGCCAGTCAAGTGAGGGTTCGGTTGAGATGTCCGCAGCGTCACAGCGTTCCACGGTTCGTGCGTTGCTCTGTCGGAAGGCACACACTCGTGGCTCTTCATGAAGGCCTTTGGTTAACCGACATGCCCTACTTCAAGCTCGGCTTTGCCGGAATGCACCCGAGCTTGGCTTTTACGGAGCTCGGTTATTAGAGCATTTGGGTGTGAAGTGTAGCATGGCCGTAGGAAGCCGAGATGCTACATCCCGGCTGTCGAGCTCCTAGTAGAGTGGGCTGGCAGTTTAAGTAGGTGATGTTCAGCTGGATTTGTGCTGACAGATGGGATAACAGCACCATGTGTCGAGAGACTAATGGGAGTAGGTTTGGGGCGCAGAACGTATATAAGCATGTCTGCGTCCCCCATGCTGGCACAGATGAACATTTGGTGAGAAAACACTCTACACTCCTGTAGACGTCCCCGAACGCCCCGGGAGGGTTAAGTCCCATTCCGTTCATATTGGGGTCACTACAGTTCAAGGACTCAAATGTCACGGTTCTTAATCTTGAACCAAAGAGTCCAAATCCGGCAAATCATTTTGAGAAAACTGATTTTTGAAAGAAGTGCCAAACATGGATTGCTTTGCCAGATACAGAGTCGCCACCTAAATGTTTTTTTAATGGGAAATTTAGGAAACCCTGACTCGGTGCCAAAGGCCACGTGTCCGTCATCACCAAAGTTGCCTCGGCTCGGGAACTTGGGTACGATTGGGGAAGGTCACTTCGTGAGCACCCCCGCTCACCCGGTCAAAGACCGGCCTCTACTAACCATGATATCTGATTTTGAAAACATTGTGCGTTCTTATTCCGGTTATTAGCCTAGGTTACTATGTGATGCACACAGCATACAAGTATAGACTGAGTCGTCTAAATTGGAACAAAACATTCATGTTTGTTTTTGAAAGATGGTTTGCTACCCGCAGGTAGGCTTAAAATGCATATTTTGCCACCCTCGGGTGGGCTTAGAAAACATGATTTTGCCACTATCTAGTGGGCTTAAAACAAACATTCGATGAATTGTTCCAATCCAAATAACACAACCTCCACCCACAGGCATTCAAGACAGTTATATCACATAAGCACGTAGCCTCATGGTAAGCATGCTATTCATGGCAGTCACTCACACGCATGCAAGGATGCTAAAGCATAAAACTCACCGAGTACTCCAAGCCAAAACAGAAACTACATTAGAAATCATGCATGATCCTAAGTATACAAAAATGCCTAATGCAACACATGCAAAAATGCAACTATAGCAGGCTCGGCTACTCTAAACATGGCGTATGGAATGCTACAGCTAACATGTATTCAACTTGGAATTGAAATACAATACAGTTAGTATGGTGCGCCGAGCCCGGTGCATGCAAAACAGATGAATGAATGCAAACATGCTATCATACTGTATGCTAATTGAAATATGCCCTAGTCTAACCATCATAAGCAGGTAAATAAAAGGGAAAAAAGACGTGGGGTTGGAAGACATACATCACACTCACCCACACTTATTACAATTATGCCCTCGCACAGAGGGTCCGAATAAATATACAGTCCCGAATGAAAGAATAATACAGTCCAAATGATACAGTCCAAATAATGTACAAATATCCTAATTAATTTACAAATTAACTAAGAAAGCTGTAAAGCTGGCATACAAGCCAGGGACTGCCTTGATTTTGCTTCGGATAATGGAATGATGCATGTTTGAAGGCGCTTCTTGAAAAATCCTTTGGAATGCCCCAATTAGCCTCTGTTTTGCAATGATTCTTGAAAAGCGGCCAAGCCTCGGAAGATCGCCGATTCTTGATATCTTTGCAACGTAGCGAGAAAGGGGCATAGCAATGTATTTTCACAAATGTATGTATGCCTCGATCCTCGTGCCACCAATCACGCATATCGATGCATGATGGTCGAGGAGCCGAATTGCACAACTCAATATGAAATGAATGCATATGAAAACTACAACAAAACCTAACTCCATCATGGATAATCCGGAGTGTTGGTGACTTGGGAATTGAGACACGTTCCATCACTCGGAGTACAGAACGCACCTCGTTTCCCGTGCCCAGGCTAACTCCTATCCCGAACACGATGCAATATGCATGATATGCGTGAAATGCAACTAAGATACAATACTAACATACACAATGTTATGGAATGGCATACACGCTACACGAGGTGATACACAACCGAGTATACACAATGCTATGGATGAAATGGCATACGCAATGCAATATGGGCTTACACCAACATGAGAGAGCCTCAGCCACACTCACATAAGAGGCCATAATAATGAAAATGAGACAACTCGGGATACGTGCACATGTGCACGCAAACCGAGAACCGACCCTCAGGCACCAAAATGCCACTCTAATGAGACATGACAAAGACATGGAATATGATATGCAAACATGCAAAAATCAGTAGCGAAATGAGGGGGAAAACAGCCCCGAAACAAGGTGAAATGACACCCGATGCATGGAATCTCTCCCGAAATGCAAAACTAGGTACATGAAATGGCTTACAGCTATACAAAGCATGCATAATTAGGACATGAAGTGTAAAATAAGAAGCAAGGAAGCCCCAAGACAAGCATTTTTACAGTTCAAAGCATGGCCAAACAGTAAGCACAAGTGGGACTAAATTAGCATGCAAAAATGGGCCCGCAAGAGGGGTGATGAAGCAACTCACAGATACTAGCCCCAAATAGGAAATGGACCTTCTACAACATTGAAGAGGGACCAAAAATATGATGCTTTTCAGTAGATGACAAGCTCCAGAAACAGATACAAGTATGGCAAACAATTCATGCAAGAAATGGGCCAACAAAGGGGCAAAGAAGTAACTGATATATGGGGGTCTCAAACAAGTGAGGGACCTTCAAAAATGTTTAAGAGGGTCCCAAAATATAGCATTTTACAGTAGATTATCAAGCCCAAATCAGTATAAAAACATGCTCAAAATGCAATGCAAGATTAAGGCCACAAGAAGGCTATAACATAAAGTATACAAAATATTCATCAAACAGCCAAAGATCCTTAATAAAACATGACAAGGGGGTCAAAATATGGCCACTTTCAGTTCGGACCAGAGTCCAAAAACAGAAGCACAGGGGGCTAATAAATCATGCAAAAATAAAGCCATGAGAGGGATAAAGAGACTAGTAGCAAATGGAGGCCTTAAACAGTGATGAGCCCTTCAACAATGTTGAAGAAGGGTTCAAAATAGGCCACTTTACAGTTTACAACAGAGCTCAAAAAAATTTAAAAATAGGCCAAAAATGCTATGCAAGAAAGGGGGATACAAGAGGGGTAATGAAGCAAGTGCAAGAAGGAAGCCTCAAACAGTGAGAGACCCTTAATGAAACATGAAAAATGGCTCAAAATAAGCCTAGTTCCAGTTAGGGTCGGAGCCCAACTATGCAAGCATAAGGAGCTAAAATATAGACCAAGAAAAGAGCAAAAAGAGGGAAAAAGAGACTCACCCTTGAAGACTAGTCTTTCATTAACTCTTGGCTTGAGAAAAGATGCTCCTTGCCTCTGGAAATGGCCTCCGAACTGCTGGTATGGAGTATGGGTTGGTTGGCTTGGAGATGGAGTAGAAAATGGATCCAAGAATAAAGGGTTTTGGTGTTTGGAATATAGAGAGAGAGAGAGAGAGAGAGATTGAATGTAGGAGGCTCCAAATAAATTTTTCTAACCCCTGCAAATGGAAAGGGAGTGTTGGTTTTATAGAAGAAAAAGGGCCAAGGCTTCTTGGAGAAGCCTTAAGCAAAGGATGCAAGCTTCTAAGAGAAGCTAAACCAAAAGGGTCAAGCTTCTTGAAGAAGCTAAAACAAAGGGTTCGGCCAAAAAAAAAAAATGGAAGACTGACCATGCCGACCGACCATGCCGACCGACCATGCCGACCGACCTTGCCGACCGACCATGTCGACCGACCATGCGACCGACCTTGCCGACCGACCATGCCGACCGTCCTTGCCGACCGACCTTGCCGACCGACCATGCCGACCGACCATGCTGACTGACCTTGCTGACTGACCATGCCGACCGACCTTGCCGACCGACCATCACCAATGGCCGGTGGCAAGAAAAAAAATCTACACTGAAGGTCCAACTTCAAACGGACATAACTGCTTCATGTGAACCCGTTTTTAGGTCATTATTATATCCAAATTGAAGCCCCGGAAGTTATCTTTCCAATGGCGCAAACCTTGAATTAAAATTCCTCCTGTGGAAAAAGTTATGCCTTTTTTGGTGAAGCCGCGCAGATTCGGTCCAACCGGAGTGATGCCCAACTTCAATCAACCATATCTCCCCCGTCCGGAATTGGTTTTAGGAGATTCTTGAGTGAAAAATGAAGCCCCGGAAGTCTTATTTCCAACGGTGGTGGCCTCATAGCTTGATTCCAAGTATGTAAATGAATAGGCCCGATTCGGCGAGGGCTGCTCGACCCTTTCTTAACGGTTCATGCCCATTTTCTCCCCTAACTGGATTTCTTCCCTCTTCTCCTCTTTTCTTCAACTCTAAACCCCTAAAAAAGGTGTTTTGAAAGATTTTTCAAAGATTTCATCTCTCTTTCACTCATTTCCACTTTGTCCTTGCTCGGTTTATCGAAAAAGCGCATCATTTGACAAAATGTGAGCCTCGGAACATTGTAGAAACTTTATTTCAAAAAAAGTTTTGAAAGAGGGGGTTCTAAGGTCTAAAAACCATCCAAAATAACTTTGGTCCAAAATGGGGTGTGAAGTTGAGATTTGTCTCTCTCCTTGCCGAAGAAATTGAACATTTGCCCTGCACACCTTCCAAAACCATCAGTCGCATCCAAGTCTTAAGGGCGGTCAAAAATGGGGTGTCTACAGTTGCCCCTCTTTGACAAAACTCGGAAGTCAAGAAGTGACGGGAGTGAATGTCAAAGCCCAGAGACGACCCATTTTTGACAAGGCCGAAGACTTGGACAAACAAACAAAATATAGATAAATAAATGGTTGCACCCGCAGGCTGCCTACGTATCCCTTTGCAAGGAATCAAACCAGCGTAGTTCAGGGGCAGGATGCAAAATGATATGCAGGAAGATTTTGATTATTGGACTTATACGCTACGCGAAGCTGGTTTGAAAATTGAGGATTTATGCAATGCACTATAATGACTAAAATGCAATGTGATAGCTAGGAAAAGGGAGGTACCTTACAGGGGCAATTGTTGATGACTCACCTCAGGCTGTTGGGGATCTCCTGCTTCTGCATCTTAATTGAACCATAGGTAATACTTTTCTCCCTGACTATGGTCGCAGCTTTCCTTATTCTCCAACAGGGTGACAGACTAGGTTGGATCAGTATCCAAAATTGAGGCGCATACAAATGCTATCTCAATCTATGGGGCTGTCATACAGATTTCAAGCCGAGGATATACCCCTGGGTATTTAAACTAGACTTTTAGTCTCGGAAATCCCGAACCTTTGCGTTCTAGGCATGAGCCATTCGAACTCTAGTTTCCACCGTCTTAGTTGGTCTCCTAGGAACTCACTACTAACACAAGCAGGTGGCTATACCAGACCGCTGGAAGTCGTTCGGGCACGACAAACACCAAAGGAATTGCACCTTTAGAGGATTTAAGGTCTCCTAGACCGGCGTGAGTCTTGCATAAAATAACGCGATGAAATGCATGCATAATGCAGGACTTGGTACACAACTTACGACATAGCATTCCATTCATTTGGCACACAGCTCATTTTCCCGCACGCACTCGTTTTGAATTACGACTCATAACATTACTTAATCTGAACACTCAGTCTATAACTCAGCATTTGGTTTGCATTTTGAACACACAGCTCAAGCACTTGAATTTCTGAACACGCAGCTCATACTTTTTGTCTTGAACACGCAGCCCACCTTTTCTGACATTTGAACACGCAACTCAAACTTTTTGTCGTTGTAACAAGTCCGCGAGGGACCTCGCTACAGTTCGGACTCAATTTGTGTCGGTTCCTAATCTTGAACCAAAGAGTCCAAATCCGGCAAATCGTTTGAGAAAACAGATTTTTTTGAAAAGTAGTGCCAAACATGGACTGCTTTGCCAGATTACAGAGTCGCCACCTAAATATTTTAAAATGGGAAATTTAGGAAACCCTGACTCGGTACCGAAGGCCACGTGTCCGTCATCACCAAAGTGGTCTTGGCTCGGGAGCTCGGGTACGATCGGGGAAGGTCAGCTATGAGCACCCCCTTTCGCCCAGTCCGAAGACCGGCCTCTACTAACCATGGTATCCGTTTTTGAAAACATTACATGCTCTTATTCCAATTATTAGCCTAGAATTACTATGTTATGCGCGCAGCAAACAAGTATAGACTAGATCGCCTAATTTGGAAATAAACATTGCATATCCGTTTTGTCTCGAAAAACGTGTTGTTTTCTTTTGCTACTCGCAAGTAGGCTAAAATGCGGATTTCAATGAGTTGTTCCAACTCAGGCAATCCAACCTCCATCCACAGGCATTCAAACAGTTTATCATGTAAGCACTTAGCCGCATGGCAAGCATACTGTCATGGTAAACATTCACACGCATGCGATATGCTAAAGCCATGAAAACTTACATCGTACTCCGTGCCAAAACAGTAAACTAGTTAGCAAACATGCATGACCTAGTTCATGTTAAGTGGCTAATGCAACACAGGCAGAAATGCAATCTAGAGTAGGCTCGGCTAACCCTAAACATGGCATGTGAAATGTGATCAAATAGCATGTATTCAATTTGGAATTTGAAAATACAATGCAGTTTGTATGATGTACCGAGCCCGATGTATGTAAACAAATGCATGAATGCACGCATGCATTGCATAAGGTATGCTAATTTAAATGTGCCCTAATCTACCATCGAAAGCGGGTAAATAAAAGGGATAGAAAGAAATGGGGATTGGAAGACATACACCCACTCACGCACACTTATTACAATTATGCCCTCACCCGGAGGGACCAAATAAATATACAGAACCGAATAAATAATTAACTATTCTAGCTAATTAAATATTACAAATCAACTAAATTAATTAAATTAAATAATTAATCTAATTAAGCATTAAATGCCTCGGGATGAGGGCTAACTGCTGCGCGCGCCCGGGACTCGCTCGGAATCGCACTACCATGCAAGTATGCCTCTGTTTCTTCTGCTATCCAACTCTGAAAATTACCAAAGTCCTAGGAACACTTTCTTTGATACTGGAGATCATCATCGGCTGCACAGAATTTCCACCGGCTGAAGGATTTGGCCATCGGCACTGAATTGTTCCATCGGCTGGGGATGAACTGCCGGTCGGCACTAAAAAGTGCCGGTCGGCACTAAAAAAGTCTGCCGAGATCCTCGCAACTCACAAAGCAGAGGACAAACTATGCATGTCAATGTAATTCAAAGCATGTATGCACCAAACACATCCCACATCATGCTATGGACTCAAGAGGGCATGTGCCTCGATCCTCGGACCACCAATCGCGCATTTCTATGCGTGATGGCCCAAAGGACCAAGAATGCAACTTCAATGTCAAATGCATGCAATGCAAACAAGCAAATAAGGGTGTTAAGCCTCTATCATGACTTGATCAAGAGGCCCAACATGCATGCCAATGCGACAAGGCCCTAAGCATGTTATCTACTATGCCACATGGACAATGCAAGGCACTTATATAAGCATACAAGTAGGCGTACAAGACAAGTATGCAAACTAAGCAATGAGATGGACTTACACATGAATTGGGCAGCTCTAACAAGGCTCAAAACAGTGGCCAAAGTGCCTAGGAAATAAGACTAAACACACGCACACACATGCACATGTTAAAGTCCAAACCCAAGGCATACAAAAGCAACTCTCATGCACACTTAAGAGACACAAACATGGACTAATAGCATGCATGAAAAGCTCTGAAATTCATGTTAAGCATGATGCCAAAACATGCAATGAAGCAAGCCAAATATACAACAAATGGCCCAAGTCTTGAAATAAGCCATGAAGGCTTAAACCAAAGCCAAGTCCACCAAGCCTCACAAGGCTAAGGGGACTCAAAACAGGTCACAAGCAGACCTAAATAAAGCCTAAGGAGCACCTAGATGGCATCTAAGAGGCTCAAGTACAAAGGCATGCAACATGACCAAAACATGGAGCATTCAACACGTGCTTTTAAAGCATTAAAGAAGCAACTAAAGCATGCATACAAGCACACCAAAAAGTCTGAAATAACATGCTAGATGGTTCCAAACTATCAAAAATGAAGTAAGCATGGCATGCTATACACTCATACTCTCAAGACCAACAAGCCAAATGCAAAGGAGCTACATAATGCATGATGGGATCAACCCAAATGACTATGGACAGAGCTAAAGCATGTCAAAATAAGCATAAAAGTTTCATGGATCGAGGCCTAAAACATGCTAGAAAGAAGGCATACAAACCTAGAGCAAGTTAAGGCAATATAGGGCATTACAAAGCAACCATGCAAAACATGCAAGGAGTGCTAAAACCAACTTGAAATCATGTTATAATATTACAATATAAGCATGAAAAATAAGTCAAACATGCTCAACACACACTCAAACATGAAGCTCCTTAAGGAAGTAAAATTTGTCCTTTTCAAGGACATCAAGGAGAGGGGGTGGCCCTCTCCTTCTTGAGACTTCAAGGCATGCTCTTCACCACTGAAATCCCTCAAGATTTCAGTGGTGAAGAGATCCTACCACCAAAATCTCGGATCTCTCCAAAATAGCACAAAAAGGGACCCTTTCAAGGTCTAAAGGGGGTCAAACCTCCCCAAACCACAAAACACTCTTAATATACAATAAAGAGGGTTCAAAATCAGAACTTTTTTGTGTTATATGCTAAGCACAAAAACAGTCCTAAGCTAGGTAAAAAGAAGGTGCAAAAATGGGGTAAAAAGGGAGTTAAGTTCTTACCCTTGTAGACCTCTTCACAAAGCTTGATGTTGTGGCTTCTTTGGACTCAAAACCAGTCAAGAACTTCAAGAATAAGCTCTGATTTTCAAGAATACCAAGAAAAGGTGGAAGACTAGGTGTGTTAGTGCAATAATATGAACTAAAACACCTAGAAAAAAAGAAAAAAGGGAGAGATAGGATGTGTATCTATCTTAACCCTAAAACCAGAGCTTGGTTCCTCTAAAATGGTGAAACCTCTCAAGAATTCCAACCCTTGAGCAAAGGGAAGAGCTTTCCTCTTATAGGCCAAAAGCTTACAAGCTTAGCCACTAAGCAAGCTCATCCCTCCATACACGCAGTATGGAGGGAAGACACTGCACACACCGTACGAAAATATCTCGGAAAGCAAGTGCACGGTCCCACGCAAGATAAAATGTCATTTTGACAAAATTTAGTGCCGACCGGCACAAAGAGTGCCGACCGCACAATAAAGTGCCGATGACAACTCTAGCCACCGGTGGCCTCTACCCCACCGGTGGTGTGGGAATGCCTCACAAAGCATTCCCTGCCTTCCAAGAAACACAAGTGTTTGGTGCAAAACCAAACACAACGGTCGAGTTCGGAGGTCCTGAGGCAAAGCGCGCAAGCCGAGATCTCCTGAACTCCAAACGAACACAAACATGGATAATCACCGAGTGTTCCAACGGTGACGCCCAAGTCTTGAGGATGGTCAAAATGGGGTGTCTACAGTTGCCCCTCTTGATGTAACTCTAAGTCACAACAATGACGGAGTGAATGTCAAAGCCCGAGATCGACCCATTTTTGACAAGGCCAAGACTTGGACAAACAAAATACGTATGAATAAGCGGTTGTGCAAGAAGTCGCCTCGTATCCCTTGCAAGGAATCAAACCAACAGAAGTTCTCAAGGTGATGCAAAGGATATGCAGAAAACTTTGACAATTGACTTCTATACTGGCCGGTTTGAAAGTTGGACTTATACGCTACGCGAAGCCGGTTTGAAAATTCAGGATTTATGCAAAAACACAATGTGCACAAGACAATGTGATGCAGAGTGAATGCACAAAACAATGCTAAGGAGATGCACAAAACAGTGCGGAACAGGTTGGAATGCACAAGACAGTGCTAACAAGATGCACAAAAGAGTGCGATGTGGCATAGATGCACAAAGCGGTGTGATGCACTAACAAGTGCGGGTAAGGTGCGCAAGATAGCGCGATAAAATGCACGTGCAATGCAAGTAAGAATGCACAAAATAGTGCGATGCGCAAAATAGCGCGAATGAAACAATGTAATGCACAATCGGCGATCGCAAGAAAGCGCGAAAGTAAATTGCATATCAGCGGCGACACGCTAAACAACGAGTGTAATGGAATGCACAAGAGAGTGCGAGCGAGATATAGCATGTAAGTGCACAAGATAGTGCGATGCGCAAGAAAGCGCGAGTGCACAAGATAGTGCGATGGAGGTGCGCAAGATAGCGTGATGATGCGATGCACAAAGCAGGCGATTGAGTGCACAAGACGGCGGCGCGCAAAATAGCGCGATTGAATGGATGCAAAATGCAAGTAAGGTGCACAAAATAGTGCGATGCGCAAAATAGCGCGAATGATGAATTGCACAAAATAGTGCGATGCGCAGAATAGCGCGAATGAAATGCAATGCACTAACAAGTGCGGATGGGGTGCGCAAGATAGCGCGAGCAAATGTAATGCACAAAATAGTGCGATGCGCAAAATAGCGCGAATGAAGTGTAATGCACAAAACAGTGCGATGTGATATGCAAAGCACAGGACAGTGCGATTGAGGTGCGCAAAATAGCGCGAACGTAAACTGCACAAAACAGTGCGATGCGCAAAATAGCGCGAATGTAAACTGCACAAAACAATGCGATTGAGGTGCGCAAGATAGCGCGAATGATAAACTGCACAAAACAGTGCGATGCGCAAAATAGCGCGATTGAAAACTACACAAAACAGTGCGAGTGATTTGAAATGCACAAGATAGTGCGATACGCTAAACAGCGCGAGTGAGGTACAACCACAAGATGCACATGACAGTGCAAGTGAGATACAAAGTGTAAGTGCACAAGATAGTGCGAAAGTGAGATAAAATGCACAAGAAAGTGCGATAAAATGCAACTTCTATGCAAGTATGGGGCATTTTCCATGCAATATTGAAAACAAGCATATTTTATGCATGAATCATAACGATCGCTGCACACATGCAACAACAAAGGTATATGAAAGTTCATATTCTATGCAATAGAGGAGCATCAAATGTGTACTCTGGTGTCTCGATTTACCTCGTGAGGGTTTTGCAACACACTCATTTCGAAAAGGGTACACCTGCTCATATCGAAGAGATAACATCTCCGCCGCTTAATTGCCGCTCGACTTGAAGCGAAGCTTACACTTGAGGTAGAGGTGCACTCATACACCGGTAGCATTGACAAGGTCTCAAGAGGTACATCCGAGTACAATCACGGAATTTTTGAAGGCGAAACACACTCGATGCTTCAATTTTCCCTTTTTTGCTTTGTAGTCCGGAACCCATATTGCTTCAGATAGGTCCGGTTTTCTTGTTTCGCATGACTGGGTTGAACCTCGGTTTTGAAAGAACAAAATTTTGTTTTGCACAAATGTGGGGAATGGCACAAAGACTGAGCACAAAATGATTTTATTTTTGAATTGAGAGTGGAAATAAGTTTTCGACTGGGTATTGAGCCTACGACTGAACACAGCACACCACGACTCAACAAAAGAAAACAAAGGTAAACAGCCTAAGCACATCGAGAAACACTCGAAACAACTCAAAACAAGAATCGAGACAAACAAAACAAAAGACACGACACACAGACGTGTTACAAAGATGGGAGACCTCTCAGTTCGCGAGGAGCCAGTTCCCTCGGGTATTGTTTCCCACCCTTTCTCATTTGTGATTCTTACATCACTCGGCCCTCAAGCTCTGTTTTTCTCTCTCAAAACCCTTTTCTTACTTTTCTCTCATCTCACACCTCTCTATTCTTTACTCTCTCATTTTTCATCCCTCCCCGGGGCGATTGACAGATGAATAGGAAGTCGCGGGTTCACGCCCAATACAGCTAGCTCACGGCTATTTCTTCTGGGAGATAGGGTGCCTTTCTGGCGAGTGCGTTAGTGACGAGGGGGAAGACGGAACAGCCGACTCAACTGTGCCCCTAGTTCGTTATTTTGACCATTTTTTTTTTTGTTTTAAAACAATTTTGACCAACATGAAAGTTAGATTAACATGCTTATTCAACTTTTTGATTTAAAATCATGCAAGTCAGGCTATGAGCACTGAAAGTTTTCCAGTTTTTGGAAAAGATGGAATAATTTTCGAGAGAATTAGTCAACCTCAGTAAAAATTCTCAAAAACTATTTTTTTGCAGACGGCCAATGCTCAACAAGCACGGAACCTACTCTTGAGATGCGCAACCTTGGATCCATAAGCAATGGAAAATTGCCCCTTGTCTGAAGGACACTGCATGGCAACGGAAAGTTGCCCCTTGTTTGAAGTGACACCGCGACGTTTTGAATGGCAACGGAAAGTTGCCCCTTGTTTGGATAGCATCGCAGCGTACTTGTAGTCAGTCCTCAGAGCGACGAATACAACTAGACTCTCGGATACAGAGGAGACAAAGATGACCAGAACCATCGCATGGACACAATCGAATTTGAATTGTTTTACGGCTGGACTTCAGAATGAAGTTGCCTACGTATCCCAAACATGGGAATCAAGCCTTACGTAGTTCGGGGTTAAGGTACACTCGAGTATTTAACCTCTCCTTTTTATGCTCTAACTTTTGCCAAGGCGCCTGTTGCAGGTTTTCGACCTTGCGAGCTTTGTTCTTCTTTCTTTTCTTTCTCTTCTTCCTTTGTTCTTTTTTTTTTGTATTTTTTTCTTTCCTTTTGTATGTATTTTTTGCTTGCTCTAACTTTTGTCTGGGTCGCCCTTCCCGGGTTTTCGGCCCAACGAGCCTCTCAAAGGGTAAAAGTGTAACAAGTCCATGCCAAATGGTTTTAGGATCTCGAAGCCATCCGTATCCAAGAGAGTGGCTGTTGTATCAATTTGCAGAGGGATCCATCTTCGGCTCTTCGAGCACATCTGACATCTTTGCCCCTAGTTCAAGGGTATCATTTCTAGCTTTGCAAGCTTCTTCCGATGAGGTCCGACCTTCTTGATCCGACTTTGGTGCCTCTTGTTCGAGGGTCGCTTCAACCGCCACACAGCCTCACATCATGATTGTCCTTTGAACGTTCTGAATCCAAGTTCAAGATTTGAAAGCAAAGGGATTGAGTCTCGAGGCCGAGAGCGATCCTAGGCTGCACAATCTCAAGAGCGATTCCACACATGTCTTCGCAGGACCGCGCAAAACATTTTTTGAAAGATTTTAAGAAAGCGACAAATCGTCATACTGAAGACAAGTAGGACCAATCTGGATCAAAGCTAGGGTCCTTCTCAGTACTCACACTAACAAGCATGATTTCATTCATTAAGGGCTTAGCACGCCTCTCTTTTTCTCAATTTGATCAAAGTTTTGCAAATCCCAAGGAATTCCTCCCTCTTTGTTTTCACCGCAGTGTTCAAAAAGATTTTGAAAAACTTAGGTCATTACAATGACTTCAAGGCACAGAAAAGACAGAGTTCTTAGTCAAATACTGCCATCTCATTTAGAATTTCTGGCATAACTGGCACACGGCAAAAGCAAACACGAGAGTGTGAAAATCACTGCTGTTTCATTCAAGATCTGTTGGCACAACTGGCTCCCTGGCAGAAACAATCTCAAAAGAAAGTAAAAAGATAAACACAAAACAAGATAGTGATGTCCGAGGTAACATTCCCGGAATCACCTGACTTCAACAAAACAGGACTGACTCGATACAACAAGACAGACCAGAAATAAAAAGACTGACTCAAAATATGGAGACAGACTCGAAGCAACACAACAAAACCGACCCAATACCCAAGTCGAAGCAAAATTAATAAAGATTTGTACATCGCTCAAAACAAAGGCATGCCGCCCACCACGTCAAGTAAATCAACGCCGCGCAGTGGTTCACCTCGATCACATCACATTATCCCTAAGTTCACCGATCCACCGCCGATAGACTGTGCAGGGTCTGGTGCGACGATCACCTTATTGTCAACCAGATCTTGTATTTCATGGCGAAGAGGATAACAACTGACAGTGACATGTCCGACATGTCGATGGAAGGCGCAGTACTTGGCTGGATCATGAGAGGGAGGAAGTTTATTTGGCAATGGCCGTAGCTCCGGGGTTTCGTGCCCTTTCTAATCAAGACCCTCAAGGCCGATAGAGACATGTACAAAGGCGAACACTCTCGCCCCGAGGTGGGTATTTGTCCGCTTGTGGCTTTTTGGATGCACCGGCAGAGGGATTAACAGCGCCGACTGGTTTGTTGATCTCTCCGAGAACGGGATTAGGTCGAAGGAACATTCTGGTACAAAGGCGCTTCTCCGCTTGCCCTTGATTCAAACTGTTCTCATTCCGAGTGGCGAAAGTGTTGTCCACAATTTTGCAACAACTGTGAGTACTTGTTTTGTTTAGCCCTCGGCTTTCAAAGCCTCGTGATGGCAATGAAGATGTTCATGGGGACTCATGCTTTCCTCGCCTTGTTCTTATCATCGGCCTCCACTTTGCTAAGAGATTGGCCTTTCTCCCAATGCAGCCCGTCCCAAGGTTAAGGAGCCTTTTGACATGAACTCCCTAGTATGTGATGCGGTTGATGACGGAGCCAAAACTCCAAAAGCCGATTCGCCACGCTTCTCACGAAGATCTTCGATCATTCTCATCACCGTAAGTAGTGGGTTCATGGGTTTGGGATGATTGGGGTTCATATGCACCCATCATGCATAAGTCCATGCTCGATAAACACCTCTGGTTTGGGTAGATGGGCCGGTGACGATATCTTTGAGGTCAAAGGTGGATGGTAGTGTATGGATTAGGTTGAGATGTGGATGAGGTATTTGGTCATTGGGGTCGAAGGTGGAGTTATCGTTTGGTTGTCAATGAGATTTTGGATCTCATGAAAGGCGTAGCAACGTCGGTGCCATGACCGCTGCCGATGGTACATACAAGATTGGAAGGGTTATGTCTGGCCGAGTGGGTTTGAAAGGGGTTGGGGTTCTAGGAGTTCTAGGTGCCCTTCTTCTCGCACTTTTTCAAAGCTTGAGAGAGACTCATGTAAAGAGGGTGGAATTTTCGCTTGGGGCCGAGTTGAAGTGGTTGGTTTTGGCCATTGAGGGAGGTGATGATAGTGCCTACTTAAAGCATTTCGCAATGTGCTACCATCAATAGTAGCATTGGGATTGCGAGCAACGATCATCTTCAAAGGCTCATTATCTTCGCAAAGATCCCTTGTTTGATGGCATCCTCGATTTGAACCCCCATTTCATGAAGGGTGGAAAGGTAAACAGAGGTAGAATGACCATCTTTTGCAAAGAACTTGCCATGCAGATTCGAACAATCATCCCGATCGATCTTTTGTCGGAAGGTTTTGTAGTCACCATTGAGGCCTTTGCTCTCCATCTCGCCACGAACTCGAGAAACCCTCCTTGGCCCTTGGCGGGTGACTTCAAGATCACGAGTGGTGACCTCAATCGGTGTTGTAGGAGTATTGATCCAAGGCCTCACCATCTCTTCCCAATTGTTTCACGAGTTCTCCAATTTCGCATACCAGTTGTGGCTATCCCGCATGGTTCGGCGAATAGTGACAATTTACGAAGTGGTCAAGCCCATTGGTCTCGAATATCGAAAACAGTGGAGGTGCACCATTGGGTCTCGAGCCATCGAATCGTCGATATGTGGCATCTTGAACCGATCCGTAATGTCACCATTGAGTCGGTATAGCCATCCTCTATATCGAGAATAGAGTGGGCCCCCGAGACTTCTTAAACAATTTCTCAAGCTTGCTCACTTTCAATCTTTGTGGGGTCCTACCATCGGAATGTCCGTATCTTCCTGGACATTGGGTGCCTCCCCAGGTGCTGGAGCTCCTGGTGGGGGAGCAGCTTGATGTGAAGTAGATACTCCAGTTTGCTGTTCTAACCGGGCAATTGTCTCTGCCTGTTGGGCTATGACCACGACTTGTTGCTTACGACTGCGCTTGATGAACAGCGTCTTGCTGCATGGCTTTCATACTATCCTGGAGTTGGCGCACCATCTCTTCCAGACTCGACATATTGCCCTGGTCTAATTGAGCAACCGGTATATATGTGTCTGCGGTAGGCTTGGAAATCTCAACCTGACTGCTCAAAGATCACTGATCCGTAGTCATTGTCTTGGTGGTCTATGCTGACTAGCCTTTTTCGCCCCGACATTTTGAACTGAGTCTCTGACCTGACAAAATCTATCAGCACAAATCCAATGTACCCGGGAGATAGTGGAGCCTTCTGAAGCTATGGTTCCAAGACTACCTAGCAAAAGGGAAAACAGACAGCATCTCAGCTCAATTTCACTGGAACGGATATAAGCATAGCAGAACGACTGTACTCATTACTGGTCACTGTTCCCCAAATCACTGTCCCAAAACTGAATCTGATACCCGTAGATATAACTGATTCTCAAAATCGATATCGGTGCTCGCAGTCGATACCCAGACTTGCAAACCGGTATATGCATTCCACTGAGAGATACACTCTAAAAGCACATAGCAGTAAAGAGAGCCAATACACCCCTATGTTGGGGTAGGGTTTCGCCCTATTTTGTCGAGCTAGGGTTTCACCACGCACGCAATGTTTCAAACAACCTATATCGGGTAAGCAACCTGTCCTAGTTTGGAATGGTCACTATGGATCCGAATATGGACTAGGTCGAATGGTCAAAAGGGTGCCCTAAGAAACCAGGGTTTGTGTTCCCATACTGGCAGAGCCCGCAACCGGTCAGCCTTATGGTCATGCCTTGACAAGACAAGCCTCTGGCAAACCGCTCAGGAATAGCAGATGGCCAACACGGTGTCCTAGGCGCACCAATGCACATGCAATGCAAAGAAACACATAAGTGTAGTCAAAACAGGATATCACGAGTTCGAGTCAAGCTCTCTAAATCCCCAGCAGAGTCGCCAGAAACTGTAACACGTCCGCGGGGGACCTCGCTACAGTTCGGACTCAATTTGTGTCGGTTCCTAATCTTGAACCAAAGAGTCCAAATCCGGCAAATCGTTTGAGAAAACAGATTTTTTTGAAAAGTAGTGCCAAACATGGACTTGCTGCGGATTCTGAGTCGCCACCTAAATATTTTAAAATGGGAAATTTAGGAAACCCCGACTGCAGAAGGCCACGTGTCCGTCATCACCAAAGTGGTCTTGGCTCGGGAGCTCGGGTACGATCGGGGAAGGTCAGCTATGAGCACCCCCTTTCGCCCAGTCCGAAGACCGGCCTCTACTAACCGTGGTATCCGTTTTTGAAAACATTACATGCTCTTATTCCAATTATTAGCCTAGAATTACTATGTTATGCGCGCAGCAAACAAGTATAGACTAGATCGCCTAATTTGGAAATAAACATTGCATATCCGTTTTGTCTCGAAAAACGTGTTGTTTTCTTTTGCTACTCGCAAGTAGGCTAAAATGCGGATTTCAATGAGTTGTTCCAACTCAGGCAATCCAACCTCCATCCACAGGCATTCAAACAGTTTATCATGTAAGCACTTAGCCGCATGGCAAGCATACTGTCATGGTAAACATTCACACGCATGCGATATGCTAAAGCCATGAAAACTTACATCGTACTCCGTGCCAAAACAGTAAACTAGTTAGCAAACATGCATGACCTAGTTCATGTTAAGTGGCTAATGCAACACAGGCAGAAATGCAATCTAGAGTAGGCTCGGCTAACCCTAAACATGGCATGTGAAATGTGATCAAATAGCATGTATTCAATTTGGAATTTGAAAATACAATGCAGTTTGTATGATGTACCGAGCCCGATGTATGTAAACAAATGCATGAATGCACGCATGCATTGCATAAGGTATGCTAATTTAAATGTGCCCTAATCTACCATCGAAAGCGGGTAAATAAAAGGGATAGAAAGAAATGGGGATTGGAAGACATACACCCACTCACGCACACTTATTACAATTATGCCCTCACCCGGAGGGACCAAATAAATATACAGAACCGAATAAATAATTAACTATTCTAGCTAATTAAATATTACAAATCAACTAAATTAATTAAATTAAATAATTAATCTAATTAAGCATTAAATGCCTCGGGATGAGGGCTAACTGCTGCGCGCGCCCGGGACTCGCTCGGAATCGCACTACCATGCAAGTATGCCTCTGTTTCTTCTGCTATCCAACTCTGAAAATTACCAAAGTCCTAGGAACACTTTCTTTGGTACTGGAGATCATCATCGGCTGCACAGAATTTCCACCGGCTGAAGGATTTGGCCATCGGCACTGAATTGTTCCATCGGCTGGGGATGAACTGCCGGTCGGCACTAAAAAGTGCCGGTCGGCACTAAAAAGTGCCGGTCGGCACAAAATGTTCTGCAGATCCTGCAACTCACAGCAGCAGAGGACAAACTATGCATGGCAATGTAATTCAAAGCATGTATGCACCAAACACATCCCACATCATGCTATGGACTCAAGAGGGCATGTGCCTCGATCCTCGGACCACCAATCGCGCATTTCTATGCGTGATGGCCCAAAGGACCAAGAATGCAACTTCAATGTCAAATGCATGCAATGCAAACAAGCAAATAAGGGTGTTAAGCCTCTATCATGACTTGATCAAGAGGCCCAACATGCATGCCAATGCGACAAGGCCCTAAGCATGTTATCTACTATGCCACATGGACAATGCAAGGCACTTATATAAGCATACAAGTAGGCGTACAAGACAAGTATGCAAACTAAGCAATGAGATGGACTTACACATGAATTGGGCAGCTCTAACAAGGCTCAAAACAGTGGCCAAAGTGCCTAGGAAATAAGACTAAACACACGCACACACATGCACATGTTAAAGTCCAAACCCAAGGCATACAAAAGCAACTCTCATGCACACTTAAGAGACACAAACATGGACTAATAGCATGCATGAAAAGCTCTGAAATTCATGTTAAGCATGATGCCAAAACATGCAATGAAGCAAGCCAAATATACAACAAATGGCCCAAGTCTTGAAATAAGCCATGAAGGCTTAAACCAAAGCCAAGTCCACCAAGCCTCACAAGGCTAAGGGGACTCAAAACAGGTCACAAGCAGACCTAAATAAAGCCTAAGGAGCACCTAGATGGCATCTAAGAGGCTCAAGTACAAAGGCATGCAACATGACCAAAACATGGAGCATTCAACACGTGCTTTTAAAGCATTAAAGAAGCAACTAAAGCATGCATACAAGCACACCAAAAGTCTGAAATAACATGCTAGATGGTTCCAAACTATCAAAAATGAAGTAAGCATGGCATGCTATACACTCATACTCTCAAGACCAACAAGCCAAATGCAAAGGAGCTACATAATGCATGATGGGATCAACCCAAATGACTATGGACAGAGCTAAAGCATGTCAAAATAAGCATAAAAGTTTCATGGATCGAGGCCTAAAACATGCTAGAAAGAAGGCATACAAACCTAGAGCAAGTTAAGGCAATATAGGGCATTACAAAGCAACCATGCAAAACATGCAAGGAGTGCTAAAACCAACTTGAAATCATGTTATAATATTACAATATAAGCATGAAAAATAAGTCAAACATGCTCAACACACACTCAAACATGAAGCTCCTTAAGGAAGCAAAATTTGTCCTTTTCAAGGACATCAAGGAGAGGGGGTGGCCCTCTCCTTCTTGAGACTTCAAGGCATGCTCTTCACCACTGAAATCCCTCAAGATTTCAATGGTGAAGAGATCCTACCACCAAAATCTCGGATCTCTCCAAAATAGCACAAAAAGGGACCCTTTTCAAGGTCTAAAGGGGGTCAAACCTCCCCAAACCACAAAACACTCTTAATATACAATAAAGAGGGTTCAAAATCAGAACTTTTTTGTGTTATATGCTAAGCACAAAAACAGTCCTAAGCTAGGTAAAAAGAAGGTGCAAAAATGGGGTAAAAAGGGAGTTAAGTTCTTACCCTTGTAGACCTCTTCACAAAGCTTGATGTTGTGGCTTCTTTGGACTCAAAACCAGTCAAGAACTTCAAGAATAAGCTCTGATTTTCAAGAATACCAAGAAAAGGTGGAAGACTAGGTGTGTTAGTGCAATAATATGAACTAAAACACCTAGAAAGCAAAAGAAAAAGGGAGAGATAGGATGTGTATCTATCTTAACCCTAGAAAGCAGTTTTACTTTTTTCAAAAGTGTGTATTTTTGCAAAACACATGAGGGAAATGAAACAGCTATTTTGTTCAAAAGGTGTTACATTTGCACGTTCTATGCATCACATCGCATGGCATCACATAACAATGTGAATGAAATTGAAATTCGTTTGAAAATTGAGCACTTGCATCGTAATAATCAGGTAGTGAACCGACTTATAACTCGATAAACAAAACAAGGAAACTCGATAAGCCAAATAAGTGCGAGTACAACTCGATAAGCAAATCAAAGACTTAAGGAGAGTGAAATACAACTCGATAAGCAAATGGGCGTGACGCCGCAAAAATCATCATTGGAGAGCATTGGAAGTCGTGGCATTCCCCAAATTCTCAGCATGTTCAACTTCTAAATAGCTAATGGAGCAAGAGGGAAGTCCCTCGGTTGTAAGGAAAGGACATCGGCCTTGAGAAATGGCCATCAGCCAACAGACTTGACCAATCGACCAAAAGTTGACATCTGTCCTCCACTCACACCTTATCCCCTACAAAAATCACCAGAATGTTGACATCTGTCCTCCACTCACACCTTATCCCCTACAAAAAGCCTCGACCGTGGTTTTTCTCAATCCAACACCGATTTGTTCCAAATGGAAGAGTTTCTTGCCCGAATCTCACCTTGGATTTCCAACTTGACGGCTCGGAAAAATTTGAATTTCCGGCTTTGATATAAACGCACTATTCACTCTGAGTCGTACTCCGCTGCACTTTCTGTTTCTCCATGCCGCAGCAAGGTTTTGGAATCCGGTAACACATGTCTTTAGCTTTGGCGGTCAAGAAGTATGTCCTACCTTCGAAGATTTCCAAGCTTTGATGGAATCTGGCGCCGAAGAAATCTTGCCTCGGCTTTGCTTTGGCCATGCCCAAGCCTTAGGCGGATGTGGGCTCATAATGCATGACGCCGGTCTCGATGCGTAATGGGGGCTGGACATCCTCGGCTTGATTCATCGCTTTTCTGATGCCGGTGACCGCGACAACCATCATTGGCAAGATTTTCGGCAACATGCCCTTTGCTTGTGCATGCTATCTCACTTTTTGCTTGCCCCGGGCTTTAGTGGATCTAGCATTCGTCTGATTGAAGTTGCTCAAGGCTTGAAGGAAGGAAATAGCTGCATCGCCCTGACATTGGCCGAGACACTGATGGGCTTAGATGCTTTCCGCCCCCGGGAGACGACCAGATTTGCGGGGAGTCCACTACTGCTGCAGGTAATGTTTCCCACTCAATCTCACATATATATTGCTCACATCACTCGGCCCTCAGGCTCGATTTTTCTCACAAAACCCTTTTCTCACTTTTTCTCTCATTGCACATCTCTCTATTCTTCAATCTCTCATTTTTCATCCCTCCCCAGGTATGGTTGATGGATAAATTGCAAGTTGTGGACTCTTGCCCAGCCTACTCAGCTCGCGGCTACTTCTTTCGACAACGTCTAGTTGATGCCCTTGATGAGGGGTGGTGATTTGACTGGATGTGCAATTTGTCTGCAGATCGCATTGCTTGGCGCTGTTCTTGGCTCAATCTCCCGGCAATGAGCTATAGCATGTCCCAATGACCGGAATCGGTGATTGGTCGACCCTTTGTGTGTTCTACTTTCCGCTCTGGTTCAGCGCCCGATTCGGCCATGATCGAACTTGTCCACGAAGGATAGAGTATCATTCTCATTCGGTTCGGCGCCTGACTTGCCGTTATGCCACAAAGATGGAGGACTCGAGCTCCTGGCCCGCTCCCACTTCGGTTGTACTTTGTCGATGAGTGCATAGATTGGCTCAATGAAGAGGCCAGATTGGGCCCAACTTGGCATCGAGGCTTTGACCCGACTACGGGAGGGCACAGGATACTGACTTGACTATGCCGGTTTATTGCTTTATTAGTACTTTCAAGTTTTCTCTATGAATGTAATAAAAACAACTTCAATTGTATGCAAAAGCAAGAGAACTCTGTTTTGAAATCAATGAAATTGAAGGTTGTAATCTTGAGAATTTTTCCTTTGGTCCAAAAATAGTCTTAGTTGTAAAAGATTAATTTGAACAAAGTCAACTTTTATTAAAACTTTTCAAAACTATTTTGATATGGATCGAACCGACACGCTGAGATCATCCTTTGAGATGCACAACCCCGGATCCTAGCAACTGGAAAGTTGCCCCTAGTCTGAATGGTACCGCAGCACTGTATGGCAACGGAAAGTTGTCCCTAGTCTGAATAGCACTGTACCGGAGATCACGATGAATGCTGATGGACAATGATGACTGAGATGATCAAAATAGACAAAGTTGATAGGGGAAAATGTTTATGGCTGAACTTCAGGATGAAGCTGCCTACGTATCCCAAAGATGGGAATCAAGCCTTACGTAGTTCAGGCTTAGGTTCGCTCGGGTATTTTCACTCTCCTTTTGCGCTCTAACTTTTGCCAAGGCCGCTCTTTGCGGGTTTTCAACCTTGCGAGCTCAGTTTTTATAATTTCAAATTTTTTGTGCTCTGAGTTTTGCCTAGGTCGCCCTTTCGGGTTTTCGGCCTAGCGAGTCTCTCAAGGGTAGTATTTCTTCAACTTGTCCAAATTGATCGGCTGTGAAAACTCTAAGCCATCCAGATCCATCAGAACCACAGCTCCACCTGACCAGATAGACTTGATGATGTAGGGACCAGTCCAATTAGGTCTGAACTTGCCCCTAGGGTCGTAGATGGGAGCTCGGTTGTCTTTGAGTACCAAATCTCCTTCCTTTAAATTCCTGGACTTAACCTTCTTGTTGAAAGCCCGGGCGATTCTGCGTTGATAACCTTGGACATGGTACAGCGCTTTCAGTCTTCTTTCATCGAAAAGCATGAGTTCCTCAAATCGGTTCTGTTGCCAATCTGCCTCGGCTATTTGACACTTGGCCAATACTCATAATGACGGAACCTCAATCTCAATAGGTAGAACGGCCTCCATCCCATAAACCAATGAGTACGGAGTCGCCCCAGTAGAAGTTCTGATTGAAGTCCGGTAGCCCCACAGAGCAAACGGTAGCTTATCTGGCCAGTCCCGGTAGGTTTCCACCATCTTCTGCAGTATGTGCTTGATATTCTTGTTGGCGGCCTCAACCGCTCCATTGGTCTGCGGCCGATAGGTAGACGACTTATGAAAAGCCACATTGTATTTCTTCAACAAGTCTATCACTTCCTTCTTGAAGTGGGAACCATTGTCTGAAATTATTTCGTTTGGGACCCCGTAGCGACAGATGATGTTGTTTCTGATAAATTTTGCGACGTGCGAAGCCTTCAACACCGCATAAGATTGGGCCTCAACCCACTTTGTGAAATAATCTATCGCTACCAAGATGAACTCATGCCCATTCGACTCCTTCGGCGTAACATCTCCGATTACATCAATTCCCCAGATTGAAAATGGCCATGGCGAAGTCATGTTGTACAGCTTTGATGGTGGAATGTTCATGCGATTTGCATGAATCTGACATTTGTGGCATCGCCGGACGAAACCAATACAATCCTCCTCCATGGTGGACCAGTAATAACCCTGTCTGAGGATTTTCCGTGCCAACATTACCCCATTCATGTGTGCACCACATTCTCCCCCGTGGATGGCTTCCATCAGACGCTTTGACTCTTTGGCATCAACGCACAGTTTATGCATTCCCAGGTGACCCTTTTTATACAGTTTACTCCCACAGATGATGAACTGAACTGCCATTCTCCTGATTGCCCTTTTGTCTTTGGCATTTCCCCCTGGCGGGTATGCTTATTTCTCCAAGAAGTTCCAGATGTCGTAATACCAGGGGTTTTCGTCCTGAACTTCATCTATAGCGGCAATCGACTCTTAGGCAGGTGCAAATTTCTGGTCGATGATGACTGGACGCATCCGGACTCCACACGGGATGTCTATCATAGAAGATAGAGTTGCTAAAGAATCTGCGAACCTGTTGTTCTCTCTTAGTAGATGAGTAAAACTTAGCTTCTCAAACCGAGGAATTAGCAAATCCAAGGTCTGGTGATACATCATCATCTTTTCCTCTTTTACTTTCCAGTCTCCTTTAGCTTGAGACACAACAAGGTTCGAGTCCCCAATGACGTCCAACTGTCTTGCCCCTAGTTCCAGGGCGGCTTCTAGACCAGCAATACACGCCTCATATTTTGCTTCATTGTTCGAGACTTTGAATCGGAGTTTGAAGGCTAAAGGGATACGGGAATTGTCGGGTGCTATCAGCAACACTCCTATCCCATACCCGTGTTGATTTGACGCTCCGTCAAAGTACATCGTCCAAGTTTAAATGCCGATGTGTAAAATGGCTTCATCTGGGAATAAATACTCGACTGCTTCACCCCCTTCCACTGGATGGTCGGCTAAAAATTCTGCCACTGCTCTGCCTTTGACCGACTTGCGTGTTACATACTTTAGATCAAATTCGGAGAGCAACAGCAACCAACGAGCTAGCCTACCCGTAAGTGTTGGTTTCTCGAAAAGATATTTGATGGGATCAAGTCGTGAAACCAACATTACAGAGTGAGCTAACAGGTAGTGCCGCAGCTTCCTGGTAGCCCATACCAAGGCTAAGCAAGACTTTTCCAGCGGTGTATATCGGGTCTCATACTCCAGCATCTTCTTGCTGAGATAGTAGATGGCTTTCTCCACCTTGTCTTCTGATTCTTGTGCAAGCATGCAGCCCATTGTAGTTTCAGTTACTGACAGATACAAAATCAACGGTTTCCCTGGTTCTGGCGGTGACAAAACGGGCGGGTTCTATAGATATTCTTTAATTTGTTCAAACGCAGCTTGACATCGGCCGTCCTATTGGAACTTCTTTCCTTTCTTCAAGAGGCCAAAAAGTGGTTCACAAGTCAAGGTTAATTTTGAAATAAAACCGTCTTATGAATTGCACTTTACCCAGAAAGCCTCACACCTCCTTTTCAGTCCTCGGTGGTGGCATTTCTAAGATGGCCTTGATTTTGGAAGGGTCGACCTCGATGCCCCTTTGTGTAATCAGAAACCTCAGCATTTTTCCCGCTGTAACGCCAAATGTACATTTTTGAGGGTTCAGCCGCAACTGGAATTCCCTGATCCTTTGGAAAAACTTATGCAAGGCGGTGTAGTGGTCCTCTCTTTCTTTGGACTTGACAATCATGTCGTCCACATACACCTCAACCTTTTTGTGGATCATATCATGTAGTATTGTGGTCGCAGCCCGTTGATAAGTAGCTCCAGCGTTCTTCAACCCGAACGGCATTACCCTGTAGCAGTATGTCCCTCACGGGGTGGTGAATGCAGTCTTTTCTCGGTCTTCGGGTGCCATCACTATCTGGTTATAACCTGAGAAGCCATCCATGAATGAGAGCAAAGCGTGCCCCGCTGTGAAATCCACCAACTCATCGATGTGCGGTAGGGGAAAGTCGTCCTTCGGACTAGCTCTGTTCAAATCCCTGAAATCCACACATACCCGGATCCTGCCATCCTTCTTCGGCACCGGAACAATATTGGCCAACCAAGTCGGATATTCTGATACCAGCAGGAAGCCTGCGTCGATTTGCTTGGTGACCTCTTCCTTAATCTTGAGAGCCCAGTGCGGGTGGATCCTTTTGAGTTTCTGCTTGACAAGTCGAGACTCGGGGTCAAGGGGGATCCGATGCTGTACAATCTCAGGATCGATTCCAGGCATGTCTTCGTAGGACCATGCGAAAACATCTTTGAAATCTTTTAATAAAGCGACTAAGCGCTCGCGTTCCTCCGAAGACAATGTGGACCCGATCTGGACCAGCCGCGGGTCCTCCTCAGTACCAATGTTCACGGTAGTGATTTCGTCCACTAGGGGTTTAACAAATCTTTCCTGCTCCTGCTCAATTAATCATTGCAAAACCGGAGGAACTTCGTCCTCGTCGTTTTCAAAATTTTGAAAGTCTGAATTAATGCAATAAATTAAGGGCACAGAAAAGTACTCAGAAACCACAGTTGCTTGATTCTCATTAGGCTCATCCAAATCGTTCGATTCATTTACAACAAACTCAAATGAAAAGGAAAAAGACGACCTAGACGGGACTGTGGCATCCGGGTTAACATCCCCAGGAGTACCAGACTCAGACTCAGTCGAGCTGGAATCTGATTCTGACTCACAAGACTCAGTGGAATCAGATTCCGGCTCACTACCTGACCCGGTGCTACTGGACAAAAATCCCTCCTCGTATTGCCAAGTGAGAGAGGGTGTGATAGATGCATCCAAGATAGCTGCTGGTAGGCCCACAGCCGTTTCATCCTCAATCATGGAAACCGCGAAGTTATCCCCCAAGCACTTATGGTCGATCGGAGGATCAGAAAGTAGACATGCCAGCGCTACCCCCGTTTCAAATTCTGTGCCCTTAGGATCCACTACTTTACACTGTTCAACCTCAGCTGATGGGTCTGTCTGCTCTGTGGCAACGTCATCCCCTGATAGTTGCAGGTCGAAGAAGATCTCGAAACCTGGTACGCGCTTCCTCTCCGCGTTTAACCACGGCTCTGGGAAGCCGCAAAATGGAAAGTCCTCCCTCTCCCGGACAAAGCGTCCGTTCAGGGTACCCTGGATGGGCCTGTGCATTAATTCAAAAGGCTTCCCAGCCTGCTTCACTCTAGCTCTGTCGGCTATTTCCTTTCCCTTTCTCACCCAGTCCTCTTTGGTGGGCAGATAACCCAAGCCAAAGGTATGAGGGTTGTGTGGCACTTCGGCCAACGCTGCGACGCCTTTTCTGCCGCTCCTTCCTAATCCCATCCCGGGGATATGTTGTAGCTTGTTCATGAGGTAGACGGATTGAGCACTAACGTACACACCTTCATTCACAGCCATAATATTCTGCACCACCCGGGCCTCAGCCAAAGTGAACCCTGATAAGAACACATCCTCCGTGCTATGCTCGATTTCCAAAACTGGCGTAGACACTTCCGGCGGCGGATGGATGGATGAATTTCCGAAAACAATAGCCACCCCCTTCCCGTGAGGATACTTCAGCATTTGATGTAAAGTGGAAGAGACTGTCTTTACTTAGTGCAACCACGGCCGCCCCAAGAGCAAGTTAAAGGTTGCGGGAACGTCCAAGACATGAAATTCGATGTTGTGTTGTCCTGGACCAACCTGAGTTTGAATTTTGACAGTCCCCATCACTTCTCTGCTAGTATTATCGTATGCTCTGATCACCTGAGTAGTCGGCACGAAGTCCGCTGGCTTCAACCAGATTGCATACGCTGTTCTGACTGGGCAGACATTGATGGCCGACCCGGTATCAACAAGTACCACCGGTATCCACTTGCCTCTACACTCCACGGAGACATAGAGAGGTTTGTTATGATTTGCGCCCTCAGGCGGTAGTTCTTTGTCTGAAAAGGTTAGTCTTGGGAACCTCCTCCGAAAAAACCAAATTTAACCAAATGCTTCCGTGTAGTGTCTATAGAGTTTGGCCTTGTCCATAGCAGATAGGACAACTGTCGTGTACTCATGACGCCATAAGCGATCCCAGATGGAGATGTCGCTTGTATCTTCTTCAATTGCTTGAAACCTTCTTCTTCTTCAATCTGTTTCTCCTTCTGTTTCTCAGCTTCTTTGTTTTTCCAAGACGCCTCAGGTTGGTCTAAGTGCTGGGGCTTGAAATATCGCCCACTTCTTGTCATATGAGCAATCTCGTCAATATACCAGGTATCATCTGGTTGACTACTCCCCCAGTCCTCATCTGTGTGGGCAAGACATAAGTCATCGTCTTCCCACCACATTCCGTCGGCAGCCGACAGACACCTGTCCGGCTCCGGTATGATCGTACTCGCAGCACCTTCAGTCCTTATGCCCGCAGCATTTCCTGTTCCTGTGCACACAGCACTCTCGACCCCCACATGGGCCTTAGCTTTTCTGATTCTCTCGGAATCCTCAAATCTTTGTTGTTCCAACTGCGTCAGTATAGCTGGTGGTTTAATACTCCCTGCATTTACAATCCCCAAATTCTGAGCGAAATTCTTAGCGCCGGCGCTCTCCGGCGGTGGATTCTGACTCTCGGCCTCTCCGGCCACCACTGATACTCTTGCCCTTGCCGGGCCCTGTTCCGGTTGATATTCTACGACGTCTGGTTGATCATCTAACCATCCGGTAACTTCTGCCTACTCATCGTATTCAAACCAGTTGATTGCGGCATCTCCTGATTCTTGGTCACTGAAGAACTGGAGGTTGGCAAAGTCCTCTCCCACAGCTGTTAGATCATCTGTTCCCCTTTCAAATCTGTCCCCCTGAATCACACATAACTCTGCTTTTTCTGGCAGCCCTACACTCGACCGCCCATCGCCTTGTTGGATGTATTCACTTGGATCATAGGCTCCTTCAGCAAGATTCCCAGGCTGTTCAATCTCAGACTCAGCAATTCTCTTTTCCTCTGAAATCTGCCCCGTCCCATCTTCGGTGGTCACCACCACTGGCTTAGATTGGGTTGTGGAGATGTCCATCATGCACAAGTCAGTGCAGATAGGAAGGATCACCTCCGGCTTAGGTAGGTGGGATGGGGTGATATAGATACTAGGATCGTAAGACCGACCCGGTTGGATGAAGTTGATTCTGTTGGGAGGAGGGGCTTGGTTATGTGGTGGGAGAGGATTTGTCGTGACGTTGGGTTTTTCGGGAGGCGCGATCACCTGCTTGTCAATAAGATCCTGGATCTCATGACGCAATTTGTAACAACGATCGGTGTCATGACCGTTTGTTGGTGATCTGTGCGTAGTATTTCTTTGGGTCATGAGAGGAGGAGTGGATTTGGTAGTGGCCTCGGTTCTAGGGGCGTCAAATGTTTCTTCTGATTAATACCCCAGGCCTTGGACGGGGCATATAGAGGTGTAAAGGTTCTTTGGCCTCTGGGTTGATATTTGGCGCTTTGGGTCCGCTTCAGATCGCCAGAGAAATGCGTGGTATCGTGGGTCTTGGGGAGGGAGTGGTAGTGACCATGCTCACCTCTGAAGCTCGTCGATTCTTGGCGCCACTCGAACTGCGTTGTTATTCTGGTTGAAAGTCCATTCCGGTTGCTCCTTATCCGGTCGATCGTACCTTGTTTTATGGCATCCTCGTCTGTACCCCATCTCGTGTAAATCGAGAAGGTGGGAAAGGAGTACGATCATCTTCGCATCAATTTCGGTTGGAGATTGCGCACAATCATCTGATTTGATCTTTGTCCAGGGCCTCAAAGTCATCATCGATGCTTTTGCCCTCCAACGAGTTACGAAGTCTGAGAAAGTCTCCTTGGGTTCTTGCCTCGTCGTTTCAAGATCACGAGTTGTAATCTCGATCTGTGTATTGTACGAGTCTCAGGCAACAAAGGCCTCGACCATTTCATCCCAAATTTCTTTTTACCTCATCTTCTAACTGCGTGCGGATGGATGGCCACACCCGACAAAGTTCGGCCCAATAGAGAAAGCTTTTGTGGTCAGGTTAGGCCCATTGGCCGCAGAATGTCTGAGAATAGCCGAAGATGGACCATGGGGTCCCCGGACCCGTCGAAGCGGTCAATTTGTGGCATCTTGAACCTATCGGGCAATGTCACGGCCACGTCGGTGTATCCGTCCTCAATGTCCGGAATGGCCTTTACCCTTTGTGATTTCTTGAAAAGCTTCTCAAGCTTGCTCAGTTTTAGGGCCGTATGGTCTATTTCGAACTCAAAGGGAGAGTCCGGGTGATTGGGTATATGAGTCTTGGACAGTTGAGGTGGAAGCAGGGGCGGAGCTAGCCCCGTTGGAAGGTTTGTGTCCTCTTGGATATTTTGGACATTTGGCACGGTGTTCTGGGTGTTTGGCAGAGCATTACGAGCGAAGAGTGCACCTTTCGGGTAATGGGGGCCCTGGTAGAGGAGGAACCTGATGTGAAGCGGATGCCGCATTCTGTTGTTGCAGTCTAGTGATTAACTCGGCCTGCTGGGCCATGATTGCGGCCTGTTGCTTAGAAAATTCCGCTTGGCGGATGGCATCCTCCTGCATCTGTCTCATGCTCTCTTGCATCTGACGCATTATTTCCTCTATCCTGGCCATATCTTGTTGGTCCGGTGGTACCGACCGTAAATGTATCTCTATGGCGTAAACAGAATCTCAACTTTGTTGTCTTTGCTAAAGTAGCCCGGCCGGTAATCCTCGCTCGACATTAATCGCCTCCTCGACCTTCTTTTAACAACTGGGGGTAGGGAATGGAACACTGGATGTCTGTTAACCAGATCCTCAGATCGATTGAGTCGGCGACCTCGTGTCCAAAGTGCTTGGGGAATATCTATTGGGTTGGAAGCAATGGTGCTACAACTGCCCTAGCAAAAGATAAATAAAGCGAAAAGGAAATAAATAACCAGGTAAACGGGCAGCATAACAGCTTAAATTAAATACACAACACACAGTCGGGCATACAACACACGGTTGATAAGTTGAAAACACACTGTCCTCAATCACTGATCATGCTCTGTATCCTTTGTTCCCCAAAACTGAATCTGATATCTGCAGACAACTGATTCTCAGATACTGACTGATGCCCGCAGGCCTGATGCCCAAACTCATAAACTGATACATGCATTCCCTGTAAAGACGCACTCTAACAAGCACATAGCCGATAAGTGAAAGCCAAAACACCCCTATGTTGGGGTAGGGTTTCCCTGTCCTATTTTGTCAGGAACTAGGGTTTCACTACGCATGCAGCGGCTTCAAACAACCTATAAACGGGTAAGCAACCTGTCCTAGTTTGGAATGGTCACTATGGATCCGAATATGCACTAGGTTGAATGGTCAAAAAGGGTGCCCCGGTAAAACCGGGGTTTGTGTTCCCATACTGGCAGAGCCCACAACCGGTCAGCCTCATGGTCATGCCTTGACAAGACAAGCCTCTGGCAAACCGTTCAGGAATAGCAGATGGCAAACACGGTGTCCTAGGCGCACCAATGCAAATGCAATGCAAAGAGACACACAAGTGTAGTCAAAGCGAGATATCATAAGTTCGAGTCAAGTTCTCTAAATCCCCAGCAGAGTCGCCATAAACTGTAGACGTCCCCGAACGCCCCGGGAGACTTAAGTCCTGTTCCGTTCATATTGGGGTCACTACAGTTCAAGGACTCAAATGTCACGGTTCTTAATCTTGAACCAAAGAGTCCAAATCCGGCAAATCATTTTGAGAAAACTGATTTTTGAAAGAAGTGCCAAACATGGACTGCTTTGCGGAATCTGAGTCGCCACCTAAATGTTTTTTAATGGGAAATTTAGGAAACCCTGACTCGGTGCCAAAGGCCACGTGTCCGTAATCACCGAAGTTGCCTCGGTTCGGGTACTTGGGTACGATTAGAAGGTCACTGTGAGCACTCCTTCGCCGGTCAAAGACCGGCCTCTATTAACCATGATATCTAATTTTGAAAACATTGTGCGTTCTTATTTCGGTTATTAGCCTAGGTTACTATGTGATGCACACAGCATACAAGTATAGACTGAGTCGTCTAAATTGGAACAAAACACTTCATGTTTGTTTTTGAAAGATGGTTTGCTACCCGCAGGTAGGCTTAAAATGCATATTTTGCCACCCTCGGGTGGGCTTAGAAAACATGATTTTGCCACTATCTAGTGGGCTTAAAACAAACATTCGATGAATTGTTCCAATCCAAATAACACAACCTCCACCCACAGGCATTCAAGGCAGTTATATCACATAAGCACGTAGCCTCATGGTAAGCATGCTATTCATGGCAGTCACTCACACGCATGCAAGGATGCTAAAGCATAAAACTCACCGAGTACTCCAAGCCAAAACAGAAACTACATTAGAAATCATGCATGATCCTAAGTATACAGAAATGCCTAATGCAACACATGCAAAAATGCAACTATAGCAGGCTCGACTACTCTAAACATGGCGTATGGAATGCTACAGCTAACATGTATTCAACTTGGAATTGAAATACAATGCAGTTAGTATGGTGCGCCGAGCCCGGTGCATGCAAAACAGATGAATGAATGCAAACATGCTATCATACTGTATGCTAATTGAAATATGCCCTAGTCTAACCATCATAAGAAGGTAAATAAAAGGGAAGAAAGACGTGGGGTTGGAAGACATACATCACACTCACCCACACTTATTACAATTATGCCCTCGCACAGAGGGTCCGAATAAATATACAGTCTCGAATGAAAGAATAATACAGTCCAAATGATACAGTCCAAATAATGTACAAATATCCTAATTAATTTACAAATTAACTAAGAAAGCTGTAAAGCTGGCATACAAGCCAAGGACTGCCTTGATTCTGCTTCGGATAATGGAATGATGCATGTTTGGGCTGCTTTGCGCGGAAATCCACTGGAATGCCCCAATTAGCCTCTGTTTTGCAATGATTCTTGAAAAGCGCGCCAAGCCTCAGAAGATCGCTGATTCTTGATATGCTGTAACAGAGAGCAGGAAAGGGGCATAGCAATGTATTTTCACAAATGTATGTATGCCTCGATCCTCGGGCCACCAATCACGCATATCGATGCATGATGGTCGAGGAGCCGAATTGCACAACTCAATATGAAATGAATGCATATGAAAACTACAACAAAACCTAACTCCATCATGGATAATCCGGAGTGTCGGTGACTTGGGAATTGAGACACGTTCCGTCACTGAGTCTGGGCATACCTCGTTCCGTGCGGACTAACTCCTATCCCGAACACGATGCAATATGCATGATATGCGTGAAATGCAACTAAGATACAATCCTAACATACACAATGTTATGGAATGGCATACACGCTACACGAGGTGATACACAACCGAGCATACACAATGCTATGGATGAAATGGCATACGCCATGCAATATGGGCTTACACCAACATGAGAGAGCCTCAGCCACACTCATATAAGAGGCCATAATAATGAAAATGAGACAACTCGGGATACGTGCACACGTGCACGCAAACCGAGAACCGACCCTCAGGCACCGAAATGCCACTCTAATGAGACATGGCAAAGACATGGAATATGATATGCAAACATGCAAAAATCAGTAGCGAAATGAGGGGGAAAACAGCCCCGAAACAAGGCGAAATGACACCCAATGCATGGAATCTCTCCCGAAATGCAAAACTAGGTACATGAAATGGCTTACAGCTATACAAAGCATGCATAATTAGGATATGAAGTGCAAAATAAGAAGAAATACAGCCCCAAGACAAGCATTTTTACAGTTCAAAGCATGGCCAAACAGTAAGCACAAGTGGGACTAAATTAGCATGCAAAAATGGGCCCGCAAGAGGGGTGATGAAGCAACTCACAGCTACTGGCCCCAAATAGGAAAGGGACCTTCTACAACATTGAAGAGGGACCAAAAATATGATGTTTTTCAGTAGATGACAAGCCCCAGAAACAGATACAAGTATGGAAAACAATTCATGCAAGAAATGGGCCAACAAAGGGACAAAGAAGTAACTGATATATGGGGGTCTCAAAAAAGTGAGGGACCTTGAAAAATGTTTAATAGGGTCTCAAAATATAGCATTTTACAGTAGATGATCAAGCCCAAATCAGTATAAAAACATGCTCAAAATGCAATGCAAGATTAAGGCCACAAGAAGGCTATAACATAAAGTATACAAAATATTCATCAAAAAGCCAAAGACCCTTAATGAAACATGACAAGGGGGTCAAAATATGGCCACTTTTAGTTCGGACCAGAGTGCAAAAATAGAAGCACAGGGGGCTAATAAATCATGCAAAAATAAAGCCAAGAGAGGGGTAAAGAGACAAGTAGCAAATGGAGGCCTTAAATAGTGATGAGCCCTTCAACAATGTTGAATAAGGGCTCAAAATAGGCCACTTTACAGTTTAAAACAGAGCTCAAAACAATTTAAAAATAGGCCAAAAATGCTATGCAAGAAAGGGGGATACAAGAGGGGTAATGAAGCAAGTGCAAGAAGGAAGCCTCAAACAGTGAGAGGCCCTTAATGAAACATGAAAAATGGCTCAAAATAAGCCTAGTTCCAGTTAGGGTCAGAGCCCAAATATGCAAGCATAAGGAGCTAAAATATAGACCAAGAAAAGAGCAAAAAGAGGGAAAAAGAGACTCACTCTTGAAGACTAGTCTTTCATCAACTCTTGGCTTGAGAAAAGATGCTCCTTGCCTTTGGAAATGGCCTCCGAACTGCTGGTATGGAGTATGGGTTGGTTGGCTTGGAGATGGAGTAGAAAATGGATCCAAGAATAAAGGGTTTTGGTGTTTGGAATATAGAGAGAGAGAAAGAGAGAGAGAGAGAGAAAGAGAGAGAGATTGAATGTAGGAGGCTCCAAATAAATTTTTCTAACCCCTGCAGATGGAGAGGGAGTGTTGGTTTTATAGAAGAAAAAGGGCCAAGGCTTCTTGGAGAAGCCTCAAGCAAAGGGTGCAAGCTTCTAAGAGAAACTAAACCAAAAGGGTCAAACTTCTAAGAGAAGCTAAACCAAAAGGGTCAAGCTTCTTCAAGAAGCTAAAACAAAGGGTGCAAGCTTCTAAGAGAAGCTAAACCAAAAGGGTCAAGCTTCTTCAAGAAGCTAAAACAAAGGGTTCGGCCAAAAAAAAAAAATGGAAGACCGACCATGCCGACTGACCTTGCCGACCGACCCATGCCGACCGACCTTGCCGACCGACCATGCGACCGACCTTGCCGACCGTCCATGCCGACCGACCATGCTGACCGACCATGCAGACCGACTATGCCGACCGACTATGCCGACCAACCATGCCGACCGACCTTGCCGACTGACCATGCCGACTGACCTTGCCGACCGACCATCACCAATGGCCGGTGGCAAGAAAAAAAATCTACACTGAAGGTCCAACTTCAAACGGACATAACTACTTCATGTGAACCCCTTTTTAGGTCATTATTATGTCCAAATTGAAGCCCCAGAAGTTAGCTTTCCAATGGCGCAAAATTTGAATTAAAATTCCTCCTGTGGAAAAAGTTATGCCTTTTTTGGTGAAGCCGCGTAGATTCGGTCCAACCGGAGTGATGCCCAACTTCAATCAACCATATCTCCCCCGTCCGGAATTGGTTTTAGGAGATTCTTGAGTGCAAAATGAAGCCCCGGAAGTCTTATTTCCAACGGTGGTGGCCTCATAGCTTGATTCCAAGTATGTAAATGAATAGGCCCGATTCGGCGAGGGCTGCTTGACCCTTTCTTAACGGTTCATGCCCATTTTCTCCCCCAACTGGATTTCTTCCCTCTTCTCCTCTTTTCTTCAACTCTAAACCCCTAAAAAAGGTGTTTTGAAAGATTTTTCAAAGATTTCATCTCTCTTTCACTCATTTCCACTTTGTCCTTGCTCGGTTTATCGAAAAAGCGCATCATTTGACAAAATGTGAGCCTCGGAACATTGTAGAAACTTTATTTCAAAAAAAGTTTTGAAAGAGAGGGTTCTAAGGTCTAAAAACCATCCAAAATAACTTTGGTCCAAAATGGGGTGTGAAGTTGAGATTTGTTTCTCTCATTGCTGAAGAAATTGAACCTTTGCCCTGCACACCTTCCAAAACCATTAGTCGCATCCAAGTTTTAAGGGCGGTCAAAAATGGGTTGTATACAACTCCCCCTTCTCTCTATCTATCCCCTGTGTGTGTGTTCTAACTTGATCGTCGGAGGGGTTTTCTGGCCATACACCGCCGGGTAGCTCACCGCCGTTGTGCTCCCAGGTCGATCGGACAGACAGGAGCTTGGAAGAAAGGAGTACGGGCTCGCCTGAATATTTGCTCCCCGTACAATTTACATGAAATTGAAGTTTAATTTTGAAAATTAGGGGTTTCAAGTCAAGAAGTCATTTTTAGACTGATTTTTACCCAGTCCCGCACGTGCCTTGGGATTTCTCGCACGTACGGCTAATAGTGTCCCCCACAGAGTTACATTCTGAAATAAAAGCACGTGCCCCTGCACGTGCCCTGGATTTCCCGTACATGCGGATTTGGTCCCGCACGTGCGGCACTCCTCTGTCTTAGCTCAATTTCAAATAAGCATATCTTTGATTCGGACTCCGTTTTAAGTGATTCTTGAGCCTAAATTCAAGCCCGGAAGTCTAGTTTTCAATGATGGTGGTCTCATATCCAAATTCTAAGTACACAAATAGATATGCTCAAATTAGTAAAGGTTGTTCACTTTCTGTTTACCGGTTTCATGCTAATTTTTCATCTAACCTAGTTTCCTTTCATTTCCTCTTATTTTTCTAGACACGGATTATGACCTATTGAGGACTAATGATTTTAGAAGCAACATAACTAATTGATTAAAGAGAAAAGAATCGGATCGGTTATATTCATATGTTGTGTTACGTAATTGTGGTTGTAAGTCAAGATAAGGAAATCGTCCAACTGCTATCAGAAGTCCATCACTGTGAGTAATAGTATAGTAAAACTATGTTTTCATTATCTATCTTGATTTATATATGACATGATTCTCTAAATGTTACATTTTATCAAAATGCACAAGCTTCAAAGAAATGTTTAAATAAGTTATGAACAAGGAATATGAATTATTTATAACATGATATGAATTGTTCGGTCTTTAAGACCTATTGATTTTTGGTATGGAACAAAGTACTGTCTAATTAAGTGTTATAGTGGGAGTTCCTTCTAGAATCCGTACAAGTCACATCTTGGATCCATACATACATGAATTGGGCCCAAGGAGAGGTGGAGACATGTCGATGTTCCATCTACTCCACGACAAGATACAATAATATGATATGATACATTTGGACCTAAGGTTATTTTGATATATGATTGGGTCCGAGGCCGTTTTGTTATATGTGGACTTGAGGTCGTTCAGGAAATATGATATGATTCAAATGTTTTTACATTGCTATATGAATCATGTTACGAAATGTTATTTTATATGAATGAATGGATGTCCTATTTTGAAAGATGATTCCAAACATTTGTAAAAGTGGGCGTACCACGTAAAATGTTTTGTAAAGGTTGCAGATATGTATCCCATTTGCAAAAGTATGGATTTTGATATGATAAATGTTTATTTTAACATGATTTAAGACACATTTTAGAATTATGACATATGTTTTTTTAATGTTAAGGACATCATTCATTAATCTCTTTACTTTAATATTACTCACTGGGCGTTAGCTCACCTTTTTATTTTATATATATGTAAGTGAGCCATCGGGGTTCAACACTAAAGTTGTATCAAGGTTCGCCTCTCTATCAAGCCACCCAGGAAATGTCTTCGTGTAGAGACGTAGTATAATTTGCCAAGCTTAGTTTTGTTCAGGCTATGATGGCTTTTGTGTTGCATTAGGTTCATATGTAAATTTTGGGTTGTGAACTTTTGCCTATACCTATATGTCTTGGACTGTATATATATGAATTGCGTATGTGATATTTGTATATATGATGTAATGTTTAAGATCCTGGCATTTAAGGACTGCTCAATGGATGTTCTGTTATTATTTTTGGTATCTGCTTCCGCTTAAGGCTCCGTATTTGAATAAATATTATTTTAAAATTTTATTTTGAGGCCTACCGGTCATGGACCAAACTTTTAAGGGCGGGTTTGGGTCGTGACAGATAACCATTTCAAGAAAACCCACATTTTACTTCTTTAATTTCCTATTCCACTAACTCGAAAACGACGTCAACTTCCAATTCACTCATAAATGGTTTTGACGAACCGCCGTCACTGTGTGACTTTCCATGCAGTAAGGAACACACCACCTCTTTGTGCCCACCTCAAAAGACGTGTGGACCCTACTCAAATTTGAGTTTAAAGTTGGCCCAAAATAAGCCTATAAAAACCAAAATTTCCAACAATCCCCCACATGAATGGAATTTGATGAAGAAAAAATACAATAACATGATCTAATTACAGAGAGTACAGAAATTGGGAATATTTTGCAAATGATAGGTAGCTTTTGGCTTTGAACCTTCCCTTGTGAAACACTATCGGATTTATTAGCTAACCAGTGAACATGATGTCTTAAACTGTTTAGTTGTTTGTGTAAATCAAAACAATAAAACTTACACAGTATATTATCAGACACAGTTTAATTCTCACTATTGTATTTATTTTGATCCTGAACAACCTGGTCTTTCATGAGTGTTCTAAAGACTTGTAGCCCTTCACAAATCTCATAGAACCGGCCTAGTTCACACTCATATAGGTGATTCTTATGAAGAGTATCTTGCCATACTCCACTAAGTATACCTAGATATAAGAATCATTAAAAGTATTACTTAACCTAAAACGCTACATACATCACTATTTCATCATAGAAATGGATAGGAGTGTGACTCCCTAGTGATCTTTTTGAGTCATACACAACTTGGTTGTCCCTTTGAACCTAAATCTTGGGATCTCCAGTTAACTAGGTTGGGTTGCCGTTGTGGTAACTCTTAATTAAAAGGCTTAAGTCCCATTCATTTCGACGAATTCTCAACTAACTCTCTTACTAACTCTTTGGTTAGTGGATCCACTGTGTTGTCTTTAGACTTCACATATTCAGTGGAAATAGTTCCATTAGAAAGTAGTTGTCTCACAGCATTATGTCGACGACGAATATGTTGTGACTTATCGTTATACATATGACTCTGTGCTCTTCCTATTCGATTGACTATTTCAATGTATGCATATAGCGGCATAATCGGTTTTGGCCACATTGGAATATCTTCAAAAAAGTGGCGGCATTCGCTTCTTCCCCAACTTTATCTAAAGGTATAAATTCTGATTCCATAGTAGACCTAGCTATGCAAGTTTGTTTGGAAGATTTCTAAGAGACAGATGCCCCACCAAGAGTAAAGACATACCTACTGGTGGATTTTGAGTCTCTAGTATCCGACATCTAGTTTGCATCACAGTAGCCTTCAAGTACTACTGGATATCTTGTATAATTAAGCCCAATGTTACGAGTAAATCAGAGATATCTTAGAACCCTTATAATTACTTTCCAGTGTTCTACTCCTGGATTACTCGTATATTTACTTAATTTACTTACTGCATAAGCTATATCCGAGGTAAGTGCAGTTCATCAAGTACATTAAGCTTTCAATAATTTGGGCATACTCTAATTGAGAAATACTTTCCTGTACATTCTTAGAAAGAAACAAATTAACGTCCACAAGTATTCTAGCAAGATGATCATCATCTTTGCAAAATTTGTCAAATATTTTTTCAATGTAATGAGATTGTGACAAAGTATAACCTTCTGATGTTTTGGTAATTTTTATACTAAGTATTATATCAGTTATCCTTATGTTCTTCATGTCAAAATGTTTATTCAACATTTTTTTATTAGTTTTAATCATGTCATTATTACTACCTATGATTAGCATATCATTCACATAAAGATATACTATAACATAATCGTTGTTTGTGTTTTTAATTTAAACACATTTGTCACATTCATTAATTTTAAATTCATTTGACATCATTGTGTAGACGTCCCTGAATGCCCCGGAAGGATGACTCCTGTTCTGTTTGTTTGTGGGTCTACTACAGCTCGGACTCAAATTTGTCACGGTTCTAAATCTGAACTAAAGAGTCCAAATTCTGGAAAATCGTTTTGAGAAAACAGATTTTTGAAAGAAGTGTCAAACATGGACTGCTTTGCCAGATACAGAGTTGCCACCTAAATATTTTTTTAATGGGAGAATTTAGAAAACCCTGACTCGGTGCCAAAGGCCACGTGTCCGTCATCACCAAAGTTGCCTCGGCTCGGGAACTTGGGCACGGTTGGGGAAGGTTAGCTATGAGCACCCTCGCTCGCCCGATCAAAGATCGGCCTCTACTAACCGTGATATCTTGTTTTGAAAACATTATATGCTCATATTCTGGTTATTAGCCTAGAATTACTATGTTATGCGCGCAGCAAACAAGTATAGACCAAATCGCCTAAATTGGAACAAAACATTTCATGTTTATTTTGAAAATGGTTTGATACTCGCAAGTAGGCTAAAAATGCGAATTTTTGCCACCCTCAAATGGGCTTAAAACTCACAGTTTTAATGCATCATTCCAATTTAGGTAATTCAACCTCCATCCACAGGCATTCAAGCAGTTATATCACATAAGCAACTAGCCTCATGGTAATCATGCTATCATGGCAACACTTACACGCATGAGGTATGCTAAAGCATAAAAAGCTCACCTAGTACTCCAAGCCAAAACAAAAACTAGTTAGTAATCAATGCGTGATCCTAGTTCATGTTTAAAATGGCTAATGCAACACATGCAAAGATGCAATCTAGACAGGCTCGGCTATCCTAAACATGGCATGTGAAATGCAACAGATAACACGTATTCAATTTGAAATTGAAGTACAATGCAATTAGCATGATGCGCCGAGCCGATGCATGCAAGACAAATGTATGAATGCACGCATGCATAGCATAAGGTATGCTAAAATAAATATGCCCTAGTACTAACCATTGAAAGCAGGTAAGTAAAAGGGAGAAAGAAGTGGGGGTTGGAAGACATACACACACTCACCCACACTTATTACAAATTCGCCCTCGCTTAGAGGGACCAAAAGAATAATACAAATTAATTAACCTACAAGCTAATTAAATAATTACAGACCACCTAATTAATTAACAAATCAATTAAGCTAAGGAAAGTAGTAAAAGGCCTCGGGAAGAGGGTCCAATGCATGCGTGTTCGGGTTTGCTCGGAAATCCGTCGCCATGCACAAGTTGCCTCTGTTTACCCTGCTTTGCTCCTCTGAAAATTGCACAAGTCCCAAGGTGCACTCTCTGGACATTGGGGGACACCACCGGCCATGTGGGGTGATCACCGGCCAAAAGTGAGTGGTCACCGACCACTTGTGAGGCCATCGGCCACTGATGGATGGCCGGTCGGCATTGCAAATGGCCGGCCAGCCAAAGCTTCCTGCAGAATCCTGTTTTGACAGTAGCAGAGGGCAAAACAAGGCATGACAATGCATTTCAGGCAACTGTATGCATAACCACACCCCTTATCATGTTTATGACTCAAAGGAGTATGGTCCTTGATTCTCGGACCACCAATCGCGCATTTCGATGCGTGATGGCCCAAGAAGCCAAGTTGTGCATTTTGATTTCAAATGTAATGCAAACCAAACAAACAAATGGGCTCAACCTCTATCATAATCAATTCAAGAGGCAAAGCATGCATGCCAAATGCAACCTAAGCATATGAACTAAGCATGCAACACGAGCATGTGAACATGCAATATGCAATAGGCATACAACCTAAACATGTGGACGTGTATAGCATGCAACAACATGCACAATGAAACAAACATGCAACAACATGGTGAGATGGACTTACACTAACATGGGTAGCTCTCAAGCATGCCAAAATCAATGGCCTTAATGATGCAACAAAAGCATGAAAACACATACACAAGCATGCATGTGATACCCCTGTTCTGTATTATGCTAATTGGTCCCTAATATGATGTGATTATGTGTTTGATATGATTCTGTGTGCCAATTATGTGAATATATGTGATTTTGAAGTTCTACCTGTTCACCGTAGGAATATCTGTTGAACAATCTGCTTTGGAAATTAAATTGAGGGCCTTATCGGCCACAGAACCCGAAATTGACTACGCCATTGTGATTGGCATAATTTTTAGAGCCTACGGTGAAATTTAATTGAAAAATTGATTTGGGTCAGATTAAATTAAGGATTTAGTGCCCAATTATTTAATATTAATAATTTTGAGCTAGTGGGGCCATATAAGGGTCCTTATTACATTCAATTCCCCTCCTTATATCATTTTGGGCTGAAGTTTAACTCTCTAGAGAGAGAGAGAGTCGACTTTGAGAGAGAGGGGAGGCACCTTTGGGCATTTTGATTCAAGATTGTGGATTGGGAAGCTACACTCTAGAATTAACAAGAATTTGTGGAGATTGAAGCTCCTAGGTGAGTGATCAACCCTTAATTTATGAATTTGTGTATGTAATAATGTAAATTCAAAGAGAATATCTGATCAAGAACATGAATGGTGTTGAGTATGATGAAATTGAAGTTTATATGCACATGCATGCATAGAATTGCCATGATTTTGCATAATCAAGCATGTATTAAGTTGAATATGGAAATATGAGTGTTGAATCATACATGCAAGCATAGTTTTGTTGAGTTTCATGGTTAGAAGCACCATTTGTACCATTTGAAATAGAAATGGAGTCAAGAATTGACATGCATGCATGATTGATGAGGATATGAAGCTTAAATGCATGAATTTAATGTATTGGAAGTAAGTTTGATATAATTTGGGTTTGCATGTGATTGATTCATGAGAATTGAGCTTCAATATGTTGTAATTTGGCGTTTATATCATGTTGGTATATGTATATGAGTGCTATAGGCTGTGAAATGCAAGAAATATCAGTTTGAATGTGTATTTGAAGCTCAAGAACAGTTCTGGAAAACCCAGAAAGTTTGGTGCCCGCTCGAGCGGGGAAACCGCCGCTCGGGCGGAGAATTCGAGCTCCCAGCATTTCTGACAGACATAGTGCTCCGCCGGGGAAGTTTACGCCGGCGGGAAGCTATATGTAGCAGGCGATCGCTCGGCGGCCGAGTTCACGCCGGCGGAATTTGAGGTAACCAAAGACTTTTACAGCCTAAGGGTCCGCTGAAGGAAGTCCACGCTCGAGCGGGGACCCTGTTTTCTGAAATTCTGAAAATACATTCTGTGTTATATTTTTCCGTTCTCTTTCACTTGTAAGCACTCTTAGGCATATGTTAAGCATTGTAAATGAATTAATGAGATAAGAATAAAGCCTAAAGAGGAATATGTGAATTAAAGAACGGATTGAGTTATTTGTGACCCGTATATGTTATGTGATGTGTAGGGTCAAGCTCCAGGGCAAATCTACAAGCCGATCACTGTGAGTAATATCGATATTTGAATGCTTATGAATGTTCAATTGTTTATTCCCTTTAAGCTTATAAATTGCTACTTGGGATTGTGGATGTAAGATGAACATGAATGAACCAAAGGTCGTTTTGTTAAACATGAATGGGCCAAAGGTCGTTTTGTTAAACATGAATGGACCAAAGGTCGCTTTGATAAACATGAATGGGCCGAAGGCCGTTTGACACGAAAGTGTATATGGGCCGAAGGCCGTTTGACACGAAAGTGTATATGGGCCGAAGGCCGTTTGATATAAATGTGGGCCGAAGGCTGATTGATAAATGATTGGGTCAAAGGCCGATTGATAAATGATTGGGCCAAAGGCCGATTGATAAATGATTGGGCTGAAGGCCGATTGACAAGTGATTGGGCCAAAGGCCGATTGGCAAATGATTCGGCCAAAGCCCGATTGATAAATGATCGGGCCGAAGGCCGATTGATGAATGATTGGGCCGAAGGCTGATTGACATGAATGAGTGGGCCAGAGGCCGTTTTGACACGAATAATAGTCCGAAATAAATGATAATCCAACATGAATGAATTGGGCCCGAGGCAGACGCTATGCGTTGGAACCTCAATTACTTAACTTACATATGTCTGTGTATGTATGTATTAGTTAGAAATGCAAATTGGGCCCAAGGCCGTTTGAGGTATGTTGTTCCAATGTATATTCTTTATTTGGTATGATTCACTGGGTTTTCGCTCACGCTCATTCATGTATTTGTAGGATGGCCCAGAGAAGTCCAAACCCAAATTTCCAATCGTTAATGGAACAACAAAGATTTTTTGGGAAGTCAGCCCTTGTGTCTCACGCACGAGACCCGCCTTCGCCTTTGTCGTTTGTTTCTATTCTGTTATGTTGGCGAAGTTTTGAGTACGTCTGTGTATAGTTTTGCTTGGTTGACTCAATTTTGAATGATCCTGTCTGTACAGAAATTTATGTTGCTATGCTTTCTGTTGTGGGTTATTAACATATGTATGTCTGAAATGTTTTGATGTGCATATAAGCACGGCTCTATGGACAAAGTTTTAAATTGCTTCCGTTTGGCCCCCATTAACTCTGCTAAAATACATTTGGATCAGTTTGAGGCCATAGGTAATCTCATGATTGCTGGCCGGTTACGTCCTTAACCCACGGGGGCGGGTTCGGGTCGTGACAGGGTGGTATCAGAGCACGAGTTAATAACTCACACACTTGTCCAAATGAGCAATAAGCGTCTAGAAAAGATCTAGGATGCATTCATAAGTATGAATTTGGAAGCATCGATAATACGCTTAACTTTTTGTTACGAATGAGTATGTGCTATAAACTCGTGAATTGCTTGCATTGTAAACCACTGGAATATGTATGCTCTCTAGTATATGCATACTTATGAATCTTTTGCATAAAGTATAATGCAAGTTTAACCAGATGTGAGTAATAACTCTGTAAGGTTATATTTAGCTTTAAACATTTTCTGATGATATGAATGAATGATTGCCCAAAATTCTCTTTGAACGAAACTGTGGTATCCTTAGCAGAGGCCCTCGCCCAGGGGATATAATACTGTGGCTTATGGTCATGAGGCCCTAGCCCGGGGGAAATAATACCGTGGTACAGGCCCTCGCCCGGGGGAAACAATACCGTGGCCTATGTATGTGACATGTTACCTGGTATCGGAGGTTCCATTATGGAACTTGATATGCTTGACCAACATGATATGTTACGCTAAGGGAGGTACCACACATGATTTGAACTTGAGATATAAATTGTTATGCGAATGTGTACAACAAGTTTGTTTTGATATAATGCACATACATGAATATATGAATCATGAAAAGTTGTTTATGTGCATTTGATTCCGCCAATGGGTGCCTATGTGGAATGTGAACATGATTTGAGTATATAATTACTTAGTAAATGTTCAGCATGTGATATTTGATTAGTTTGCAATTATCTGTTACGTGTGTGATTAATTGCGTACAATATGCGAAATGAGAATATAAAGACGTGCCTATGTACGAATACAACTATGTGTACCTGTGTTTATTTTTGTATTGGGCATCCTAGTATTTGGCAAGGTTTAGTGAGAAGTGTGTAGAGGATGGTTAAATTAAGGGCATACGAGCTGGAAGGCCCTTCCGCAGCCCGACTTGATAGACTAGAAAAAAAAATGGTACAAGAAATGGCAGGAATCATAAGACGACAACGTCAGTTGCCGCTACGGCGAGAACCTTTGCCACCACCAGTGTACGAAACACCGAGGAGTTTGTTATCGGATTTCTAGGGTTTGTTATAGGTGTGGTGAAATGGACCGTATGGTAAAGAACTGCCCCGAACTAAACAAAATGTGAATAAATCTTCTGCCTCAGCTAGATTCGTACCAGTGGTAGGAATTACTACTCAGGATGGGGTAATTGCACTCATCCCAGAAAGTGCTCAAAATACTGTGAACGCTATCCCAGGTATTTATACTGTTTATGAACAAATGCTCATGTGTTGATTGATTCTGAATTAGTACACGCGTACATCTTTGCTCGGGATATTATTTGATTCGGATCGGCATACTCTTTCATGTTTGCTGCCTGTATATTTGGATTGGTCAGACCCACAAGATTGAGACTGTGTTTATTGAACATATATGCTCCATTTGGGAAATTTGTGAAATACGTATTGGCATATTGCTTAACTCTGCACATGCACATGTACATTTGAACCTATGCTCAGGGTGATCTGTTATATCACTATCTTTAATGACTAATCCACTAGAATTATGACTCTATAATGGTGAGACCATGAATTTGAATTGGTAGAAAAATTGACTGGATTATGTGACTATACTGGGCCCGACTCATAAACCTACACTTTGTGACTAATTTGGAACCCTTGAGTAACAGACCTTATCTTATGTACAATCGAGGAACTTTGTTTAATGTGTTATTATGCACCGTGTGCCTGTATATAAGACTTGTTGGGAATTGTCGTATTGATTATGATACGTACCTCCTAATATGAACACTTGCATGTTTATGTAACTATGCCTGAACTTATGTGGATAATACCGTATTGCACATGATTTGAGACACTTTGATATGAACAGTTGTGATGAATGATTCTGATATGACCTTGAGAACTGATAAACTTAGGGCGCTTGAAACTATCAGCCATGTGCCTAAACAAACGAAGCGAGCCTTACAGAACCGAATGTACCATATTTGAGAAAACCTCTATCTGACTTGATCCAATAGAACCTTTGTCTGATTTGACCCGATAGAACCCTCATGGGATATAATTTGATGGGACCTTTGTTTGATTTAATTTGGCAAGACCCGTGTCGGGATTGGTTTGATAAGACCCTCTGCCTGATTTAATCTTGTAAAAAGGGATTGAGGATTGCCTGTAAATAAATAGCCAGATTATCTTTGGCAGAAAAACTGATAGACCCGAAACTTGAATCTGTCTAGAGTACTTAACCTATTTGAAAGACCTTTTGTGGGCTATGACAGATTGATCTAACCGCGAACACCGTTGAGAACCAACCCCCAACTATCGAGGACATATGTTTTGAAAATGAGCCAAATTGTACAAATCCCGTGATTGGGTGTTGTGGGAGCCGAATGATTTGAAGAACGAAATCTGGAGCACCCGAAGAGCAAGGAACTTAACGGCTCCATTCCGCTCGATTGGGACGCCGAATACGTTCTTAGGGCCGAATGGATTTGAGGAGGCATATCAGGACAAACAAAATAATAATAAAAAATAAACTCTGGCCCCGAGGCACAGGGAATGTGTATAAATACAAGAGCTTCAGATACAAGAGGGGCATGACTTTTAGAACTCAATCAACAAGCTTTCTGGAACAGAGAAACTGACTTGTTCGCCAGAGAGCTAATTCCGGCATCCTCGACCGGAGTCTTTGTATCTTTTCAGGTGACTAGTTGAGGATCATTGGCGTCTTCCAGGATCTGAAGAGTATTTCCAATCCACTCCCCCACAACTGGCGCCGTCTGTGGGAATACTCAAATATATCCATGAAAGGCGTGACTGCAGATCCTCCGGTAGCCACCGACGAGATCGCACCAAGAGACGACTCCACTCCGGTAAATGCGCTCCGAAAGGAAACCATCGCGCACCGACGCGACTCGAACTCTAACTCACCAACGACTTCAACAAAGGCGATGATGCAAGCGACCATAGAACGAGCTAGACAGACCCAACAGAATTTGGATAACATCATCGCCAAGAACGAACGCCGCCATCCGCCTTAGAAAAAGCAAAGTCCGGACGGGCAGGGCTCAAGGTCCCTGAGCGACTCCCAAGGAGAGGTCCTGCACGACCTCGGGGCCAACAGCACAACGCCAACGGTCGCCGCGCCTTGACCGATTGCCTTGAGGAGGTGACAGAGGACGCACGTCGCCCAAGAGGCGTCCCGCGCGACACCGTACATATGATATACAGCCTACCGCTAGCCCCGACTGTACATGCAATTCAATCACTTCCGAGCCCCCAGCGTCAGCTCACACCAACTAAGCGACCCCGACTTTGTGAAGTGCCAAGCATTACCTTCGACGACTCCGATTTGCGCGGCGTAACACTCCCACACGTAGATCCTCTGGTTGTTGCGCTACGCGTGAACAGGTTTACCGTCGAACGCGTCCTTATCGACCAGGGAAGCACTTCAGAAGTTATGTACTATAAAACCCTCATCAAACTCGGGTTCAACGATTCGGATCTGACTCCAGCTCCTTATCCATTATTCGGCTTCAACGCCAACCCGGAGTACCCATTGGGAAAGATCAGTCTACCCGTTCGAGCTGGCTCCATAACGGTGGATGTGGAGTTTTTGGTCGTCAGGTTACCGTCGCCGTACAATCTCATCATGGGGCGATCATGGTTGCACACCCTGCGGGCCGTCCCAAGCACTTACCACCAGCTGTTACGTTTCCCGACAGAACACGGCGTTGAGCAGATCCGTGGCTCTCAATAGTCAGCACAAGCATGTTACCTTCTCGCCGATAAGCCGCGAAAGAACTGCAAGTCAACTCCATCGAAACGCCCAATCGAGAAATCCTGGACGACGTCGTACGTCAACCAGATGAAAAGGCCACGGAAGGATTGGACCGAGTTGACATTGATGGAAGCCCGGAAAAGTTTTTTATGATCGGCGCCTCGCTGAGCCAGGTCGACCGACAGCAGCTGATCACTTTTTTACTCGGCAATCTCGACGTCTTCGCGTGGACTCCATACGAGATGCCGAGAATAGACCCGTCAGTCTCTCAGCACCATCTGAATGTCGATCCTCGGCGCAAGCCGATCATCCAAAAAGGCCGGCGATCCTCCGCAGAACACACTGCCGCCGTTGTAGAAGAAGTTGACAAATTGCTTGACGCCGGGGCAATTAGGGAGGTCACCTACCCCACGTGGCTCTCCAACACAGTGGTGGTGAAAAAGAAAAATGGAACTTGACGAGTGTGTGTCGATTTCACGGATCTGAACAAAGCTTGCCCCAAAGATTGCTTCCCCTTACCGAGAATTGACCAACTCGTTGATGCGACAGCGCGCCACCGACGTATGAGTTTCCTCGACGCCTACAGAGGCTACTATCAGATCGCCATGAATCCGGATGATCAGGACAAAACTGCATTCCTTACTCCAAGAGGGACCTCTTTGCTGAGGTTATGCCTTTTGGACTAAAGAATCTGAGGGCAACTACCTAAAGATCTGGTCACCACGATGTTCAAAGAACAACTCGGACACACTATGGAAGTATACATTGACGACATGGTGGTCAAATCCAAAGAAGAACAAAATCATATAGCCGATCTTGAAACGACATTCGACACCCTACTCAAATACAGAATGAAGTTAAACGCTTCTAAATGCGCATTCGGGATCGGCTCCGGCAAATTCCTGGGTTATATCGTCAACCACCGTGGAATCGAAGCCAACCCGAGGCAAGTCACAGCAATTTTGGAACTGAGTTCCCCCCGTTCGGTTAAAGAAGTCCAAAAGTTGATGGGAATGGCTACTGCACTCAACAGGTTCATTAGTCGATCTACAGACCGCTGCAGACAATTCTTTCAGACATTACGCCAGGGCAGAGCTTTCGAATGGTCCGCCGAATCTTGCGGCGACTTTTATGAGCTCAAGACATATCTCGGACAAGACCTCTTCTAACAACACCCGCCACGGTGACCCCTCATTCTATATCTGGCGGTCTCTCCGGCAGCGTCAGCGCCGTATTACTAAAAGAGGAGGAAGGGCAGCAACAGCCAATGTATTATGTGAGTAAGGCAATGGTGGAAGCCAAAACACGGTATCTACCGCTTGAAAAACTCGTCCTAGCCTTGGTCATGGCAGCAAGAAAACTGATGCATTTGTTCCAAGGACACACTATTAGGGGCCTAACAGACTATCCTTCGATCGATTACTAAGAGCAGAAGCATCGGGCGTGTTTGAAGTGGGCTCTTGAACTTCGGCAATCGACATTCGGTTTTACCCAAAAGCGCAATCAAGGCAGTGCTTGCCGACTTTGTCGCCGAATTCACAGAGGGCTTGCCAACCTCAAGCTCGATGACGTCTGCCAAAAGCGCCGAAGTTCAGTCAAACCAGTTGGAGAATTTATGTTGGGGACATTTGGCGATTATATTGTGATGGGCGTCTAACCAACGGGCAGCGTGGCCGTCGTACTCATGTCTCGAGCGGCGCGATAATTGAGCGAACCGTCAAGCTCGGCGAAGCATGAAATAACGGCGAATATGAAGCCTGATGGCCGAATGCAGAACCACATCTGCATCGGCGCGGCATCGTTGGTATTTGCGACTCAAAATTGGTAATCAACCGGTGAAGAAGTCTGTGCGACAAGAGACGGCGTATGGCGACCTATATGAAAACGGCTAACACCTTGCTAACGAAATTCGACCATCATGAACTAAACCAAATAACACGCGACCAAAACACACACGCGGATGCCCTGGCATGCTTAGCCTCCGCCATCAACTCCGAGCTCAAGCGTACCATAGAAGTAGGCTTCGTCCCAGAACCAAGTATCGGCCCACCGGAGGAAACCCACATCAACATTATAGAATCCGCTCCAAGTTGGAAGGATCCCATTGCTGCATTCCTTTCTTCCGAGCAACTCCCAGAGGACAAGAAAGAAGCACATAAACTGCGAAACAAGGCCCTGCAGTACTACTTAGATCCACAAGGAAGGCTTTACAAAAAGTCCCTCTCTGGTCCGTACTTGGAATGCGTGCACCCGGACAGGGTAAAGGAGCTGCTCACTGAGATACATGAGGGCAGTTGTGGTGCCCATTCGGGGGGACGCTCCCTAGCCCACCGGGCGATAACGCAAGGATATTATTGGCCGACGATGAGAGCCGATGCAGAAAATTATGTCAAGAAATGCGAACAATGCCAAAAGTTCTCCCCACTAACCCATCAGCCTGCAGAAGCTTTGAATTCAATTACAAGCCCCTGGCCGTTTGCTCAGTGGGGACTTGATATCGTAGGACCATTGCCGAGGGCCCCAGGGAATAAGCGATTTCTAATCGTGGCAACAGACTACTTCACAAAGTGGGTCGAAGCGGAGGCTCTAACCCATATACGGGATTCTGACATCAAGCGCTTTGTGTGGAGGAACATCATTACACAATTCGGCATTCCAAAACCTTGATCTCGGATAATGGTACCCGATTCGATTGTGGCGTATCACGAGAATTGTGCGGCAAATGCGGTATTGAACCCTACTTCTCTCGCCACCTATCCCCAAAGTAACGTCAGCGGAAGCTTCAAACAAATCCATCTTAGACGGCATCAAAAGATTTGGAAAATGCCAAAAGCGTATGGGTTGAAGAGTTGCCGAGTGTCTTGTGGGCCCACCGCTGAACGCCGAGACAATCTGAGAAACGCCGTTTGCATTATGCTTGGGACCGAGCAATCTTACCCCGAGATTGGCTTACCAACTTTGAGATCGCAAGCCTTTAACACGGGCGAAATGACATGATGCTGCCGGACTGGTTCTTATTGAAGAACGAAGAGACCGTGCCTTAGCATCCATGGCACATTATCGCCAGCTTCGCAAAGTCATACAATCGGCGAGTTCGATTCGCTTCCACAATCGAGAATTGGTCCTAAAGAAGGTATTACCCCGGCCGGAGGTCGTCCGATGGAAAACTTGGTTCGGCGGGGCGGTCCCTATCAGATAGATTCCGTTGCAGGCGTAGGTGTATATCGGCTCTCAGACATGTCAGGGAGAAACCTGCCCCGGCCGTGGAATTCGACACATCTACGTAAATTTTATCAATGACCCGACCTGTGGGCTTGATAGTTGTAAACATTTCGTTGTAATGAAAGATCTCGTGTTTTTACGTGTTTGAGCTCAACGTCTTTGGCCAAAACAAGTCTCCGAGAGCCCCTTGATGCACACCCTAGGGCCGAACAAGTCTCGGGGAGCCCCCTTGATGCCACGACACCTAGGGCGAACAAGTCTCCGGATTCGAGCGCCCGTGGATGTCACGATTGGCCAAAACAAGTCTCGGTCGGGCCCCTTGATGCCACGACACCCTAGGGCGAACAAGTCTCCGGATTCGAGCGCCCGCCGTGGATGTCACGATTGGCCAAAATTAGTCTCCGAATTGAGCCTTGATGCCACGACACCTAGGGCGAACAAGTCTCCTGATTGGCGCCCATCGTGGATGTCACGATTGGCCAAAACAAGTCTCCGACGGAGCCCCTTGATGCCACGACACCTAGGGCGAACAAGTCTCCGGATTCGAGCGCCTTCGTGGATGTCACGATTGGCCAAAACAAGTCTCCGGTCGGGCCCCTTGATTGCACGACACCTAGGGCGAACAAGTCTCCGGATTCGGGCGCCCTCGTGGATGTCACTATTGGCCAAAACAAGTCTCCGACCGAGCCCCTTGATTACGACACCCTAGGGCCGAACAAGTCTCCGGATTCGGAGCGCCCTTCGTGGATGTCACGATTGGCCAAAATTAGTCTCCGAATTCGGAGCCCCCTTCGGTGCACGACACCCTAGGGCCAAACAAGTCTCCGAATTCAGAGCCCCCTTCGGTGCACGACACCCTAGGGCCGAACAAGTCTCCAGATTCGGAGCGCCCTTCGTGGATGTCATGATTGGCCAAAATTAGTCTCCGAATTCGGAGCCCCCTTCGGTGCACGACACCCTAGGGCCGAACAAGTCTCCGGATTCGGAGCGCCCGAGTATGAACCATTCGGCTCTTCACGCTCGCGCCCTGGCCAAAGCAAGGGCAGAATTATTAATCTTTTCGGCCCATTTTTACTCGGCCTCATTATCTGAATGCCTCGGCCAGCCCACGAGTATGAACCATTCGGCTCTTCACGCTCGCGCCCTGGCCAAAGCAAGGGCAGATTTATTAATCTTGGCGGCCCATTTTTACTCGGCCTGACATTATATATCCATCAAGAAACATCCCCATAAAATTATGGAAACATCAGCACATTGCGCAGAATTCATAACATTTTATAACTTTCTGTATCATAACTTTTATAATATCAACCCGCATTAAAAATGTCGGATAAACATATACAAAACAACAAAAACAAGCGAAACAGGAAATAAAATACTTTCTCGAGCTCATAACAATTGTGTATGGTAAAGATCAATCCTCCGAATCAGTCTCCAACGGATCGATGTCAACTTGTTCATACGGTATTGGCATATTCAGCGAAACTCCAGCTGCAGCAAGGGCCTTGTGCCAACCATGTTTGAAGCCCTGATTCTCAAACCGAGAGACCTGGTCCACATATTCGGCGAGGCCAGCCTGCTTCCCGGCTTTGAATCCTTTTGAATCGGCAAGCTCCTTCGCCGCCTTCATTTCGGCCAACTTAGCCTCTAGGTCAGCAACCGCCTTTTGGGACAAGCCAAGTGCAGCTTGCATATCGTCGGCCTTCTTGTCGGCCTCCGCTCTTAACTTATTCGCGTGAAAAGCTTTCTCAACCTCGTCCTCCGCCGGAGAAGCTTCCCGGTTTGCTCGTAAAAATTCGTCCTCGGCCCTTTTCCTCTGGTCCTCAGCTTGCTTTCGTAAATGACTAATCTGCTTGACGGCGTCGAGATGACGGCGGCCTACGTCGGCTATCCTACCAACGGTCTGCAAAAGAGGAATTCAAAATACGCACGGAAAGGTAACGCGAACAGCGTTTGGATGAAGCGAAGGAAAAGTCAAAATACGCACCAAAAGGGCCATTGCGGCTAACATTGTCGCATTCAAATCCGATTCCAACCGGAAAGCCTCCATATCACACGGCAACGACAGAGACGTTGCCACGCCGAACGCGACCTCTGGGTCCTTAAGCGCCGAGGCATCCGAAGGAACCGGCATATTTCTTGCGATCGGCTGAATCACGAAGGGCTGAGCCTCACTCGATCCCCCCACTCGGGGACGTTTGCGGCCGTGATCATCTGAATCGACCTCACGATCCCTGGCGCGTTTCTCCGCCTTTGCCTCAACATCCTGAACGGCCTTCCCAACCAACGCAGATTCGGCATTCTTATTTGTTGCCGCCTCAACAACTCCCGACTGTTTTGATTCGGCAACCGGCAGGGAATGAGATTCACTCGTGGTCGGTTCAGCCGAAAGGCCTTCCGCTCTCCGTCGTGCAGCTAACCTCTCCGCATTCGCCTTCTTGGCGAGCTTTGTCAGGCTCAACTCAGCCATGTCAGTGGATACCGAGATGGGAGGATCGTCTGTGCATAGAGGAACGTCGGCAGAATCTAACACTTCCTCAGATTCGGCCTCAGACTAATCCGATTCGGCAGTATCGGATACTTCAGTATTCTCCGAATGAGACCTTTCAAAACCTATCCGTCTCAAGTTTTTGAAATCGGAAAAAATACGAGCTACGAGAAAATTTTCCCCCTTCGGAATCGGTATGTTTTCCGCGGCCGAAAAGGTCGTGTATGTAGGCTCGTAGCAAAGCAGAACGTGAGCCGCCCTTCCCTGCTTATGGAGACTGCGACGGCCAAAGTAATTCAGAGCAATCCTGATGTCCGAAAGAACGGCGTCGACAGTTGAAGCTTGGATTTTCTTTAGATCGTTCCCTGCACAAGACAAGCCGTAAGATTCAGGAAAACAGGAAAACGGGGTGTGGTAAATTTGAGCACACAATACAAACAAGAGAGCACTCGGCGACCTGGCTCGCCCCTACGTCTAGGGATAGGATCGACATGACCTTCCCCTTCGCCGAACTCCCAGTTGCCGCGGACAACGACCATGACATCATCAACTCGTTTCCCAGAGCTGGAAAGCATAGTGATTAACTGATGGTCTGTGTCCTTAGCTCTGAGGAATGCGCCCATGCGGCGGAGGATTTGGCGAGCATATGATCTTGAATGGCAGGAATGCCAAGATTAATCCCGAGGCAACGGTTCAGCGCTACGATGCCCATTATAATTCTATAGAAATTCACATTGGGTTGGGAAGGGATCAAATCCCAGTGGCGAAGAACAACCCTCAGAAACGGGTGAAGGGGAAAGCGGACTCCACCCTCTACAATCGACAAAAGGGGAAAGACAATCGTGGTTTTGTCCTCCCTCTCCATGTCAAGAGTGCCGTCCGCCACGAACGACAGATGGACATCGTCGGGAATAGAGAAATGGCATCTAAAGCCAATAATTCGATCCGATGAAAGGAGGTCTCTCAAGTGTTTCGCCATATCCTATTGTCTATAAGAACATGCGACGGAACAAACAAGCTAGGAAAAGCTTCGGAGCAGGAGGGAGGAAAACTTACAAAAAATGAAGATTATCGCAGACGAAAGAGTTGCAAGAGCAATTCGAGGAGCGATCCAGTAACCAGCGTCATAGAATACGGATTCGAAAAGACATCAGATTTTAAATCATAGTAAATGGGCGTGCTCGAAGGGTAGGGAAGTTGAAGCATCGATTAAAAGGGCGGGTAAATTTCGACCCCTAACTTCGGTTCAGAGTATTTGAAAAACGGAACCAAGCATTTCACCCAACTGTCATTGGCAAAACGCTTGGGGGGCAATTGTGGGAGCCGAATGATTAGAAGAACGAAATCTGGAGCATCCGAAGAGCTAGGAACTTAACGGCTCCATTCCGCTCGATTGGGACGCCGAATACGTTCTTAGGGCCGAATGGATTTGAGGAGGCATATCAGGACAAACAAAATAATAATAAAAAATAAACTCTGGCCCCGAGGCACAGGGAATGTGTATAAATACAAGAGCTTCAGATACGAGAGGGGCATGACTTTTAGAACTCAATCAACAAGCTTTCTGGAACAGAGAAACTGACTTGTTCGCCAGAGAGCTAATTCCGGCATCCTCGACCGGAGTCTTTGTATCTTTTCAGGTGACTAGTTGAGGATCATTGGCGTCTTCCAGGATCTGAAGAGTATTTCCAATCCACTCCCCCACAGGTGTCTTAAGGAACAATACTTGTGTATTGTCCCATCCTTGTTGGTTTGACGCTATGGGGACTGATGATGGCAGATTGATTTGATAATGAGCAGTACTGAACATTTGTCTTTGACTGATCAGAATATGTTTTGTAAAGGAGAGTAGTTGCTGCAATGTTGTCAGATTTTGGAAAATAGGTTGTAGTGAGTGGTATTATGTTTGTTTTGATGACATTCTTGGGGCGTCCTTTCGTGCTAGGGGACGTTAAGCCTATGTAACACCTTTGTTGGGACATCTTTCGCCACCGACGGTCTTGTACGAGTGGGTTTGGCTAATCGATCTCGAGTCGGCCACCGACGGTCGTGAACGGGTGTGCTTCAATTCCGAGACGATTATTCTTTTGTTCTGACCGGAATGTCATCCTTTGGTAATGTGTAGATGTTTAAACATCCAAGAAACTTTGAAAATTTTTGATTGCCCGTAATTGCGTGAATTCAGTACGCTTTGTGAATAACTGCTCAGTGTCATCATATTCTGTGATTGGGGCTCTGAGAATGTGTGAATTGTGTTTGACATATGATTGACTTCTTTGATAATGCCGTTGACATCATGAGGATTACTATGGGTGCGTTTGGTAACGTTTACGTTTTCAGTTTATATTTACAAAAATTTTATAAACTGGTTTTTGTTTACTTTTAGAAAAACATAAACTACAAACACGTTTGGTAATTGACAAAATGTTTAAAAAAATTAAAAATATAAGAAATGACAAGTGGCGACAGAAGATAGTGGTAGAAAGTGGTAACGGTGGGTGGTGGGTAGTTGGTGGTGGTGGTGGTGGTGGGTGGTGGCGAGTGGGTAGTGGTGGTGGTGGTGGTGGTGGTGGTGGGTGGGTGGGTGGCGGTGGTGGTAGGTGGTGGCAGTGGGTGGTGGTGGTGGTGGTGATGGCGGATGGTGGTGGCACTGGATGGCCGGATGGTGGTGGTGGTGGTAGCAGGTGGTGGGTGGTGGTGGCAGGTGGGTGGCGGATGGTAGTGGGTGGTGAGGGTGGGTGGTGGGTGGTAGGGTGGGTGGGTGACGTGATGTGGATGGTGGGTGGTAGTGGTGGTGGTGGGTGGTGGTGGTGGTGGCGGTGGGTGGCGTGGTGTATGGTGGTGGTGGGTGGGTGGGTGAGTGGGTGGGTGGGTGGTGGTGGTAGGTGGTGGCAGGCGGTGGTGGTGGTGGTGGCAAGTGGGTGGCGGGTGATGGTGGTGGTGGTGGTAGTGGGTGGTGGATGGTGGTGGCGGGTGGCTGGTGGTGGATGGTGGGGGTAGGTGGGTGGCGGGCGGTGGATGGCAGGTGGATGGTGGTGGGTGGTGGCGGGTGGATGGCAGGTGGGTGGTGGTGGTAGTGGTAGTAGTAGTGGTGGTGGTGGCAAATGGGTGACAGGTGGGTAGTGGGTGGCTGGTGGGTGGTGGTGGCAGGTGGTGGTGAGTGGTGGTGGCAGGTGGCGGTGGGTGGTGGTGGCGGAAGACGGTGGTAGAAAATGGTAGTGGGTGGTGGCTAGTGTTGGGTGGTAAAAAAAAAAAAAAAACTGAAAACTAAAAATGGAAACACATTTTTTGTGTTTTCATTTTTTGGCCAAATTTATAAACTGAGACCACTGATTTATAAATCAAAAAGTTTACCAAACAAGTTTTTATTTCAGTTCTTTAAATTTTTGTAAATATAAACAGAAAACTGAAAACGTAAGTGTTACCAAACGACACCTATATAAATTGCCTTACCCTTTTGATGGCTATCTGATGATATGGAAAGACTCAATAGAATAGGGAATTGAATATTGAGCTGAAATGTTTGAATGAATTGAGAACACGGGTATTATGTCAGAAATTGCCTGCTTCGATGTTATTGTACTTTACAATCAGTATTAGGGGGATGTCTGGACTATGTGTATGGTGTGGGTAATTACTTCGATGTTACCGTTGTTGATTCGAGAATCAGTATCTGGATCCACCTTATATCCCTGAAGATTTTTGATTGACCTTGAATAATTGTGATGAGTCACTAGACTAAATACCGAATCAGATTGTGAATTGTGGAATTATTGAAGAATGAACTGAACTTTTGTGACAAGGAATAGACCGAACATCTGTGATAAAGTTAGCCGGTTGGTGACCTACCTTGAAGAGGGCAGTTGGGGAATGTGTCTAAATATTTTCCGGTGCCCACAGGTCGAAGTTGAATTTCAGATAGTGGCGAGACTACTTCAATCTCTCTATTTTGGAATGGAAATGGGAATATGTGACTACGAATTTTGTTGTGGGGCTACCTTGAGCACCCAAGGCATAAGTCCCGTTTGGATTACTGTGTGTAAAATCACTAAGTCTGCTCATTTCCTCCCTGCGGAATTTTCGTATAATGCTTATAGACTAACCGCTGTTCACGTTGAAAGGATTGCTTATTTGTATGGAGTCCCAGTATCCATTGTATTAGACAGGAATCTGGAAATGTGTTTGAAATCTGACAAGCCTTCAAGAGGCAATGGGAATTGAATTGTGAGTTAGCACTATTTTCCATCCGCAAATTGATGTATAATCAGAAAGAATTTCTCAGATTTTGGAAGGAATGCTCCGAAGATATGCATTAGATTTTTCAGAGAAGTTGGAAAGATCTATCCATCATTGACAAACTTTGCTTGCAACAACAACTCATACTCTAGTTTCGGCATAGCACCATACAAGCTTTGTATGGCGGAAAAAGGTAAGTCTCTGACTGATTGAGAATAGAGCGTTGCCCAATTTTGAGATTGAGTGGATAACTAAAAAGGGAATGGAACCGTTGAATAAGAAAGTATTCCGAATTATTTTCGGCTACAGGTAAATTAAGTTTGGAGGACCAAACTTCCTAAAGGGGGGAAGACTGTGATACCCCTGTTCTGTATTATGCTAATTGGTCCCTAATATGATGTGATTATGTGTTTGATATGATTATGTGTGCCAATTATGTGAATATATGTGATTTTGAAGTTCTACCTGTTCACCGTAGGAATATCTGTTGAACAATCTGCTTTGGAAATTAAATTGAGGGCCTTATCGGCCACAGAACCCGAAATTGACTACGCCATTGTGATTGGCATAATTTTTAGAGCCTACGGTGAAATTTAATTGAAAAATTGATTCGGGTCAGATTAAATTGAATAAATTAAGGATTTAGTGCCCAATTATTTAATATTAATAATTTTGAGCTAGTGGGGCCATATAAGGGCCTTTATTACATTCAATTCCTCTCCTTATATCATTTTGGGCTGAAGTTTAACTATCTAGAGAGAGAGAGAGAGTCGACTTTGAGAGAGAGGGGAGGCACCTTTGGGCATTTTGATTCAAGATTGTGGATTGGGAAGCTACACTCTAGAATTAACAAGAATTTGTGGAGATTGAAGCTCCTAGGTGAGTGATCAACCCTTAATTCATGAATTTGTGTATGTAATAATGTAAATTCAAAGAGAATATCTGATCAAGAACATGAATGGTGTTGAGTATGATGAAATTGAAGTTTATATGCACATGCATGCATAGAATTGCCATGATTTTGCATAATCAAGCATGTATTAAGTTGAATATGGAAATATGAGTGTTGAATCATACATGCAAGCATAGTTTTGTTGAGTTTCATGGTTAGAAGCACCATTTGTACCATTTGAAATAGAAATGGAGTCAAGAATTGACATGCATGCATGATTGATGAGGATATGAAGCTTAAATGCATGAATTTAATGTATTGGAAGTAAGTTTGATATAATTTGGGTTTGCATGTGATTGATTCATGAGAATTGAGCTTCAATATGTTGTAATTTGGCGTTTATATCATGTTGGTATATGTATATGAGTGCTATGGGCTGTGAAATGCAAGAAATATCAGTTTGAATGTGTATTTGAAGCTCAAGAACAGTTCTGGAAAACCCAGAAAGTTTGGTGCCGCTCGGCGAAAACCGCCGCCGGCGGAGAATTCGAGCTCCCAGCATTTCTGACAGACATAGTGCCCGGCCGAAGTTACGCTTCGGCGGGAAGCTATGTAGACAGGCGTTCAGCTCGGGCGGCCGAGTTCACGCTCGAGCGGGAATTTGAGGTAACCAGCACTTTTGCAGGCTTAAGGGTCCGCTCGAGCGGGGAAGTCCACGCTCGAGCGGGGACCCTGTTTTCTGAAATTCTGAAAATACATTCTGTGTTATATTTTTCCGTTCTCTTTCACTTGTAAGCACTCTTAGGCATATGTTAAGCATTGTAAATGAATTAATGAGATAAGAATAAAGCCTAAAGAGGAATATGTGAATTAAAGAACGGATTGAGTTATTTGTGACCCGTATATGTTATGTGATGTGTAGGGTCAAGCTCCAGGGCAAATCTGCAAGCCGATCACTGTGAGTAATATCGATATTTGAATGCTTGTGAATGTTCAATTGTTTATTCCCTTTAAGCTTATAAATTGCTACTTGGGATTGTGGATGTAAGATGAACATGAATGGACCAAAGGTCGTTTTGTTAAACATGAATGGACCAAAGGTCGCTTTGATAAACATGAATGGGCCGAAGGCCGTTTGACACGAAAGTGTATATGGGCCGAAGGCCGTTTGACACGAAAGTGTATATGGGCCGAAGGTCGTTTGACATAAATGTGGGCCGAAGGCCGTTTGATATAAATGTGGGCCGAAGGCTGATTGATAAATGATTGGGTCAAAGGCCGATTGATAAATGATTGGGCCAAAGGCCGATTGATAAATGATTGGGCCGAAGGCCGATTGACAAATGATTGGGCCAAAGGCCGATTGGCAAATGATTGGGCCAAAGGCCGATTGATAAATGATCGGGCCGAAGGCCGATTGATGAATGATTGGGCCGAAGGCTGATTGACATGAATGAGTGGGCCAGAGGCCGTTTTGACACGAATAATAGTCTGAAATAAATGATAGTCCAACATGAATGAATTGGGCCCGAGGCCGTACGTTGCGTTTGGAACCTCAATTACTTAACTTACATATGTCTATGTATGTATGTATGTATTAGTTAGAAATGCAAATTGGGCCCAAGGCCGTTTGATGTATGTTGTTCCAATGTATGTTCTTTATTTGGTATTATTCACTGGGCTTTCGCTCACGCTCATTCATGTATTTGTAGGTGAGCCCAGAGAAGTCCAAACCCAGCCTCAGCGAAGTCAGTGTGGAACAACAAAGATTTTTGGGGAAGTCAGCCCTTGTGTCTCACGCACGAGACCCGCCTTCGCCTTTGTCGTTTGTTTCTATTCTGTTATGTTGGCGAAGTTTTGAGTACGTCTGTGTATAGTTTTGCTTGGTTGACTCAGTTTTGAATGATCCTGTCTGTACAGAAATTTATGTTGCTATGCTTTCTGTTGTGGGTTATTAACATATGTATGTCTGAAATGTTTTGATGTGCATATAAGCACGGCTCTATGGACAAAGTTTTAAATTGCTTCCGTTTGGCCCCCATTAAAATACATTTGGATCAGTTTGAGGCCGTAGGTAATCTCATGATTGCTGGCCGGTTACGTCCTTAACCCACGGGGGCGGGTTCGGGTCGTGACAATGCATGTACAAGGGCCTAAACATGGAGCATAAACCATCAACTCTTCAAAGCATGAAAGGGATGTAAAATGCAAGTATGCAAGCATGGAACATGGACTGAAATGTGGTCTCCAATGATGCCAAATCATGAGAACAAGCCAAGTAAAGCATGCTAGTGACCCATACACCCAAGGCTAGTAAGCTAGAATGCAAGACGACTATGCAAATCATGGCAAACATGATCAAAATAAACAAAACCAGACCTTAAGCATGGAAAAACAGTGCTAAAACCCTCTTGGAACCTAACCAAAATCATGCTAATATGTCATCTCACAACATGATACATGTTAGGCCAAAACATGGGATTACAAGGCAAGCATATGATGCATGCAAGAGACCATTAAACCAAGCAAAAACAGATCTAAGGCATGCCAAAATATGACCAAATACCCACTAAAATGGGGTCAACACATGTTAGAATGAGGTACTCCTTTGGAAGGCCATACAAGGGGTTGCTCTACACATGCAAGAGGCAAGCCTTAATTGACAAAAACAGCTCTGGAAAAGGTTCAAGAAGGCCCTAAAACTCACTGAAAAATGCTTGAACCAAGCTCAAGAAGTGTGCAAATAAGGGCTCATTTGAAGGGCCAAACATGCTAGTAAACAAGATAACAAAGGAGAGGATCACCCCTCTCCTTCTTAGGACCTCAAAACACCAGTGGTGAGAAGGCCAATACAAGGTGGTCCCGAAGCTCACAAAAAAGACACAAAAATGAAGCCAAACAAGGCCTAAGAGGGGGTAAACAACCCCAAACACAAAAGTGATCTTGAAAAAACTTAAAAATGAGCTAAAAACAACACTTTTTTCAGTTATACACAAAGCTTAAATCAGCATGCAAGACAGGTCAAAAGCTAATGCAAGATTGGGGAAAATAAAGCAAAAGTGTTACCCTTGAAGAACACCTCAAGAACAGCAAGTCCAGCCACCTTCTTCTGATCAAATCAAGCTCAAAACTTCAAGAACAAACCCTCAATACCTCCCAAGTCGAAGTAGGGTGTAATAGTGTGTGTCTTAGTGCAATACTATGAACAAACACACACTTTAGGCCCTCAAACACACACAAAAGTAGAGAGAGAGGGAGATATAGAGAGAGAGGATGATATATATCAGATTTATATGTGTATAGCTCTGGTTTTTTGCTAAACCATCTCAAAGAAGGAGAGGGTTTGCTTATATAGACAAGATAATGACTTGAAGCTTCTAAGGGAAGCTAAACAAAAGGGTCAAAAGAGTCAAGCTTCTAAGAGAAGCTAATGCAAAGGTGCAAACTTCTTGAGGAAGCCAAGACAAGGGGTCAAAGCTTCCTTAAGAAGCTTTGAGCAAAAGGTGCAAAAAAAGGGGTTAAATGGTGGAAAACAACCACACACGTGCATGGGGAGCAAGGTTTGTGCACTCCAGCTGGCACAGCTGGCATGCATTCAATCTGTAGAATACTCCGGAAGGTCGTCGGCCAGCAAAATTGGTCGGCCGGCCACTTTTTTTGTCCGGCCTGCTACTTATTTGGCCGGTCGGCCAAATTGATGGCCGGTAGGTGCTGCCAAGGCCAAAAAGTGGCCGGTGGGTGTCTAGAGTGAAGCCCCAGAAGTTAGCTTTCTAATGCCGCAAACCTTTAAATTCCTCCTGTGCAAAAAGTTATGCCCTTTTTGGTGACGCCGCGCAGATTCGATCCAATCGGACTGATCTCCTACTTCAACGAACCATATATCCCCACCTGGACTTGGCTTTAGGAGATTCTTGAGTGCAAAATGAAGCCCCGGAAGTAAGCTTTCCAATGGTGGTGGCCTCATAGCTAAAATCCAAGTATGCAGATGAATAGGCCCGATTCAGCGAGGGCTGCTCGACTCTCTTCCACTCGGATTCATGCCGAACTTCTTCTCCAACTTATTTTCTCCCCTCTTCTCCTCTTTTTTTCAACTTCAAACCCCTAAGTAAGGTGTTTTGAAAGATTTTTCAAAGATTTCATCTCTCTTTCATTCATTTCCACTTTGTCCTTGCTCGGTTTATCGAAAAACGCATTATTTGACAAAATGTGAGCCTCGGAACATTGTAGAAACTTTATTTCAAAAATGTTTTGAAAGAGAGGGTTTTAAAGTCTAAAAACCATTCAAAATAGCTTTGGTCCAAAATGGGGTGTGAAGTTGAGATTTGTCTCTCTCATTACCGAAGAAATTGAACCTTTGCCTTGCACACCTTTTACCACCAAGTAAACCATCAGTAAAGCCCAAGTCTTAAGGGCGGTAAAAAATGGGGTGTCTACACATTGCCTTGTCAAATTTCTCGTGCCATTATTTTGGCACTTGTTTTAAACCATATATTAATTTAACCAATTTACACACTTTCTTTTCTTTTCCTTTCCTGGAACAAAAAATCTTTTTGATTGTTCCGTGCAAATTTCTTCATCTAACTCACCATTTAAGAAAGCAGTTTTCACATCCATTTGATGAATTTCTAGATTGTACAATGATGCAGTAGCAATTAGCATTCTAATGGATGTTATTTTAGTAATCGATGAGTATGTGTTAAAGTAATCAAGACCTTCTTTTTGTCTACGACCTTTGACCACAAGTCTTGCCTTGTATTTGTCAATTCATCTATCCGCTTTCATTTTTCTTTTGAAAATCCACTTGTACCCAAGAGGTTTACAACCTGGTGGCAAATCCACCAATTCCCAAGTGTGATTTTGCAAGATGGATTCAACTTCACTATTGACAGCTTCTTTCCATAAAGGAGCCTCAGGACTGGACATAACTTCTTTAAAAGTTAAGGGCTCATTTTCTAACAAAAATGTTAGAAAATTTGAACCAAAAGATTTTGAAGTTCTAGCACGTTTACTACGCCTAGGTTCCTCTTCCTCATCTTAATCAATCTCTTGCTCTTGTTCTTGATCATGACTAGTAATAACATTATTAGATCTTTTATTATTGCTAGTCTCTTGTCCAGTTTTATTTGGAAATACATGTTCAAAGAATGATGCATTCTGAGATTCAATAATAGTATTTATATGCATTTCGAAATGTTCTGATTTATGAATCAAAAACCGATATGTACTACTATTCTTGGTATAACCAATGAAAATGCAATCAACGGTTTTAGGACCTATCTTAGTCTTTTTAGGACTAGAAACAACCGCTTTAGCCCAACACCCTCACACTTTTAAGTATTTGTAAGATGGTACTCACACATACCACATTTCATAAAGTGTTTGATTCACTTTCTTTTGGGGTACTTTATTAAGTATATAATTAGCAGAAAGTATTGCTTCCCCCCACAAGTTCTGAGGTAATCTAGAATTTATGGCATTCATCATTTCTTTTAAAATCCTATTTTTCCTTTCAGCAATTCCATTTTGCTGAGGTGAGTAAGGAGCGGTGATTTGATGAATTATTCTATGTTCTTTACAAAATTCACCAAAAGGTGATTCATATTCACCACGTCTATCTCTTCTAAGTTTCTTAATTTTCATACCAAGTTGATTTTCAACTTCATTCTTATATTGAATAAAAGTTTCTAAAGCTTCATCTTTGATTCGAATTAAATAAACATAACTATATCTAGTATAGTTATCTATAAAATTTATAAAATACTTTTTCCCACCTATAGTTTGAATTAATTTAAAATCATAAATGTCACTATGAATTACTTCAAGTGGTTCTGTACTTCTCTCAATTGAATGAAAAAGAGTTTTGGATAATTTTGCCTCAACACAAATTTCACATTTATGATTTAAATCAATGTCAAATTTAGGTAAACATTCCATATTAATTAATCTACGCAAAGATCCATAACATGTCCAAGTCTATCATGCCATAAATTTAAAGACTTAAGCAAGTAAAAAGAAGATGTATTTTTATTAATAACAGAGGGTACAACAGTCATTACATTCATTTTGAAAAGGTCATCAGACATGTAATATTTTCCTACATATATCCCGTTTTTAGTAAGTATAAACTTGTCACTTTCAAAAACTAGTCTAAACCCATTTTACTCAATAAAGATCCGGAAACAAGGTTCTTGTGAATGTCTGGAACATGCAGCACATTGTTGAGAGTGAGTTCCTTTCTAGATGTCATCTTCAAAATAATTTTCCTTGTCCTTCAACTTTAGAAGTCGAAGATTTGCCCATAAAAAGTTGTTCACCATTGTCTACCACTAAATAAGACGTAAACATCTTTTGTCGGCACAGATGTGGCGAATAGCACCAGTGTCCACCCACCATTCTTTAAGATATTTGACAAGGTTTGCGTTGGAAACAACTGCAGAAAGATTTATGTCATCTACACCATTGGAAATTTTGTCCACTTCGGTCATATTGGCTTGAGCAGGTTTCTTGCTTAATCTTCCTTTACCTTTGCGCTTGTTACGACAATCTTTGGCCCGATGTTCCTCTTTGACACAGATGTAACATTTGCCATTAAACTTGACTTTTTAGTTTCTCCCCCTTTAGAGCCTTGTGAGGACATTTCTCCAGAAAACTTTCGTTTCTTGGTTTTTGGAGCATGTTCCACCACATTTGCTTTTGACTTCATTAGATGCTTACCAGCCCACTTCTTTAAATTGAGGTTGTCCTCCTCAATCCTCAAACACGCAATTAATTCCTCCAAAGACATTTCTTTGCGCTTGTGTTTGAGATAGTTCTTGAATTCCTTCTAGCCTTGTGGTAATATTTCAATTAAGGAAGCAACTTGGAAGGATTCACTGAGAGACATGCTTTCTGCGTGAATGTCATGCAGAATGAGTTGGAGATCTTGAACTTGGTTGATCACAGTCTTAGAATCAACTATCACAAAGTCCAAGAATTTGTCAATCACAAATTTTTTTGAGCCAACATCTTCTGTTTTGTACTTTTTCTCCAAAGACTCCCAAAAGTTTTGATAGAACTGTAGACGTTGCATAATGTGTTGTCAAGTCCGTTCAAGATGTAGTTCTGGCAAAGAAAATCAGCATGTTTCCAAGCATCGACCGTAATAACCACTTGCCAGTTGGTTTCATTCTCTTTTAGAGTAGGAGCATCCTCATGGAGGAAACGCGTCAGGTTAAGAGTAGTAAGATAAAACAACATTTTCTATTGCTATCTTTTAAAATCAGTTCCTGAGAACTTCTCTGGCTTCTCACTGTGATTGACTGGCACAGTCACAACATGAGGGGTTAAAGCAATTGCAGCCATCATACTAGTATTTGTTTGAGCATTAGTTTGACCAGTTTCAGTAGCCATGAATTCTAAATTATAAAACAAAATTATAATTAGAATTTTATACTACACAGAAAAGTTAAACCAAAACCATGGAATTAAATTCTGTAAAAATAAAAGAAACAAGAATTGTAACTTTTATTTCCAATTAATTTGAAAATAAAATAAAATTTTATTTAAACAAATTAATTCCACATAGAAAATTAAATTTCTGTAACACTTCAAAAATTAAAATACTGAAACAAAATTTTAATTAATGAAAACTCAGAAATTATTTTTAGAAAACAAAAAATTAATTTCTGACTAACTTCACAAATAAATATTTTGAATTATTAATGACACCAATATATTACTACTAGTTGTCAAAAAAAAAAAAAAAAAAAACAGTAGCTAACTACTATTTGCCAAACAATACATTACTACTATTTGTTTTTCTAACCAGAATATTATTTTATAAAAATACAGAAAATCATTTTTGTAAGAAGAAGAAAAGAAGAAAGGGAACAAACGAAAAATTCCGTATAAACAGAATGATTCAAATTTATCTTAAGATTGTTGGAACAATCTTCTGAATAAAATAAATAACTTGAAATAAATCAAACAAATAAAAATAAATTACTTACAGAATTTATTTTATCGAAATGTAAAAGTACAAAAAGATTAAGTCAAGTATGTGACACTATATCCTTAAGACAGATTCACCCCGCTACGGTGCTTACGGATAAAAGACGTCTATCTCCCAAGATACAATGATCTTTATAAATTGTAGTAGCACTCCAACAATTTGTACGGCAAATAAAACCTGTGTTCTATACTTTCTAAATTTTTTCTAAAATTATATAAAGAATATATATATATATATATATATGCAATAGAGCAAAATCTAGACAGCAAGAAAATGAATTTTTCAGGCTATTTTTGGATGCTCCAAACTGCTGGAACATGCTGGTATTTATAGACAGCTAGTGGCTGTTCGAACAGGTATGATTTTGAACTTGAACAAGTGCGAAAACCTTGAACAGATACAATTTGAAAATTGGACAGATTTGCTAACTGTTGCAGTTATAAAACTGTCTAGAACTGCTGGGTAGTTCTTCGATCTGTTTGAACAGTTTGAACCTGTTGAAAAAATGGACCAGAGAAGGGCTCTGTTTGGACATAAAAAATTAGCGCAAAATTTAAATTAATTTCGTTAAGAAATTCAAATAATTTTCCCGTAAGAATTTGAAAAAATTTTGTCCAATAAATTAATGTTAGAACCGACCTGACCCACAACTGTGCCCGGCACCGTTCGGCCGGTCGGTAGCAGCGGTGCTTGCGTGCGGTGGTTTGAGTCAAGCTTCCATTTGTCCATAATTCCTCATTTCTTTGGGGCCCAACCTAAGTGTTGCTACCTATAACTTATATACACACATAAATTCTCTTAAGTTTTCAATGTGGGATAAAAGAAACTCACATTTTATTTTCTCAATTTCCTATTCCATGAACCCGAAAACAACGTCAATTTTTTATTCACTCATAAATGATTTTGACGAACCGTCTTCACCGTGTGACTTATCATACGGCAAGGAACACGTCACCTCTTTGGACTCACCTCAAAAGACGTGTGGACTCTACTCAAATTTGAGCTTAAAGTTGGCCCAAAATAAGCCTTTAAAAACTAAATTTTCCAACACATATTGTATAAAAATTAACTAATTAATTAATTTAATTTTTATTGATACAAATGTTTCAAGCAAAACTTTTATACTATCAAGATGAAAACAAACATTTTACTTTTAAACATTGTTGGCCAATCTTGCAAAACAATATCAGGTGGCAAGATGTAACTCCTACAAACACAGTGAAGTTAAAAATACATACACCATTTTTCCCTAATTAAGCCCCCGAATCTCCTATGGATAACTGCATTTTTCTTGAAGAAGACAACAGTCCAAGTGTTGGTAACAATCCAACTGTTGATAATAATCCAATAGGTGATGGTAGTGTCTCTGCAAGGGGTAAAAGGCCTATGGGTAGGAATTCTGTAAAATAATTGATTTGAAAAAGTGAAGCTGTTCAAGTTAAAGTCCACAAATATAAAAATTTGTTGGAGACATTTAACTAATACCTTGCTGAGAAGAAAATGAAAAAAGCTGAAAGAGAAGAAAAAAGGATTCAAGCATTGCAGGAGATGAAAGAATTGGAGATCAAAAAGGAAAAATATTTGTAGGAGATGAGAGAACTTGAGATCAAAAAGGAAAAACATTTGATAATGACTACGAACATTTCTTATTTAGACCTTCACATGAAAGCGTATTACATAATGAGCAAAAATGAGATTTTTGGCCAAGTGATCCGCATATGCCAATAACCCAAATTACTATTTTCCCTTTTGCATCTTGATGAATAATTACGGGATAATGTATTACTCTAATTTTGCAATGTCATTTATTTTTCAATGTAATTTTGAGTATTTTTAATGTAGTTAATAATTTTTTTGGGGGTGAATAATGGATGGTTGTTGATGGGTAGTTGGTGATTGTTTATTTTTTAATGTAGTTAATAAATTTTTAGTTTTTTTTTTTAGTGGTATGTTTTTTGGTGGGGTGAATTATAGTTAAATTTTTTTTGAAATTTTTTTCATTTTTTATATTTGTCTAGTCGGGTATAATGTAAATATATAATTTTTTTTACAAACAATTGAAAAAAGGTCACAAAAGATATATAAAAAAAAAAAAATCATTAGAAAACCTATATCCAAATAACACCTACAAACTTAGAGAGAAAAGATGGTTGAGATTTGCCAAAATAATATGTAACTATTGGAGTACCATTATTATAATTTGATAAAATAATACTATTCATTGTTAAATTATAACAATAATAATATTATTTTAGCAAATATCATTGAAAATGCTCAAACGTCGTCGGTAGACCCATATATATATATATATATATATTTTATTTTTTTATTTTTTAATAGATAAATTATTTATGAAATTATATATGTAGTTATATTTATATTTTATTTTTCTGAATAGGTCCACCAACTCATGTGTGTTCTAAAGTGTTTATCATTAGTGGCTAGAATATTATCCACAATGTGAAATCAGTGTTTAGACAGCTACCGATGCCGTCACTCCAATACGAGGGTCCAACCTTTGGAATGGTGGGAGGGCTTTTATCCAAAAAAAGATATTAAATGTAGAATAATGTTTGAGGTCTCGAATTTTTCTCGAATTTTTATTTTTATTTTTATTTTTCTAAGACTGTGTTAGTTTGGTTTTTTTTTTTATTTTTCTCCTCTCTTTTTTTTTTTTTCCTTTTCTTTTTGCAAAGGTGGTTATATATAGGGGTGTGCTAAAAAACTAAACATTTCACAAGTGAGTTGTGTTAAATTGATTGGGTGATAAAATTGACTGATTAGTTTTTTTTAAAAATTTAATTTAATTTTATTTGTTGGTTTTTTTTTAAAGGTGAGTTATATGTAGGGGTGTGCCAAAAAATTAGACATCATGCATCAACTTATTGTACGAAATTATATGAAATTAAAAAATTTTAACTAGCAGTCTAATTGATCATTTAATTAGATTAGTTGGTTGAGTGATAAAATTGACTAATCAGTTAAGCTGTTGGTTAAATTTTGTTAATTACATATAATTTTATACGATGAGTTGGTGCAAAATATCTAATTTTTTTGACATATCCCTACACATAACCATCCTTCAAAAAAAAAAAAAAACAAACAAAACAAAACAAAAAAAAACTAACACACACAACCAACCAAAAAAAAAAAAACATTCAAGACAAATTCAAGACCTCTAGCACTACCGTTAAATGTAATAGTATTATTATTTTATATAGTATCATTAATTAATAAAAAATTGTAAAGTTGTTAAGTGGATAAGGCTTGTTTTTCACTATCTCAATCAAATTGTGATCCCTACTGTAAAATAAATATTTATTAAATGAAGATATTGTCACGTGATATCATCATTATTTATATTTATTCTTTTGTCGGTTCCTCCGGAGCATGCTACACACCACCCACCAAAACGAATTGTGCATCTAAAACAACCAAATTCAGTGCCACCCATTTAATAAATCGGTTTCAATGGGTTAAATCGAATTGAGTTAGAGTATGAATTGGACGAATGAACCCAATTAATCTGTTTATTTAATTAATTTTTTTCAATAGACAATCGAGGTGGCGAAGGAGGAATAGCAATGGTAAGGAGTGGGAAATGGAGTGATGATGGTGGAGTGGTGGCAATAATTGTGAACGAGTTGAAATAGATTTTAAATGAATCTAATTGAACAGCTTCACAAATTTAGATTGAGTTTTCCATCTCTTATGTTATTATGGATTCTATTACTTTGATTCTACAAAAACAAAATTAATATTTATTACGTGGAATTAATTATATACGTGTCATATAAAGTATTAAATAATTTCTTTTTCTTAATATAAATCTAAAAGTGTGACTCATTCTAGGGATGTACTAGAATCCACCTTGGATGGTAATGCTGCAATTATGTGAGAATTTAAAATGCATAAGGTCAAACTTAGTTTGGGCAAATATCAATTAACAATCCAAGTTTATGCTAATATTTTAAGTTTAAAAATTAGGTCAAAATAGGAAATTCATAGAGGAATATTTGAAGGGTGATTAAAATTTTATTTTACTTCATAAATGCTATAGGATTGTCGTCATGCATGACGCGCTTGAACCTTATAATATGTTTTTTTACGTTTGATAACATTAAGAATGGCAATAAAGAAAAAAGAAAATTCAATGGTTTTTTACTCTCTATGATCCTAATAAGAAAATTTAGGGTATTTTATCATTTATTTAATGAGATAGGAGAGGTTTGAAGTGGAAATAGAGAACCAAAACGGGTTAATGTTTAATTACAAAAATATTCGAAAAAAATTATATTTTAATCTTCAATGATCTTATGTTAATATTAAGGTCTTTGTGTGTGTGTCTTTTTTTTTTTTTTTTTTTTAAAAATCATTTTAACTCCTACAATCATTTGTCATTATTGACAATAAAACTATATTATTGAGATTTAATACTTAAAAATATATATTATAGAACTAAATGGAATAAGCACAAATTAAGATAAGGGTGGAGAAGAAATTTAAGGGGACATGGTGGTGTGTAGGTTGGTGTAACAATCTAAATTTTTAATTCGTTTTAATTAAATTATTGACATCACTTATGCATCTTATCAACATTTTTTTTATCGTTTGTGGATTGACATTTCAACGTCCTGTTATCTACTCTGAACTTTGACATTGTATATGAGGTTGGTGGAAAACACTATTGTGCATTATATGTTTAAAAAATAAATAAAAAATAATTTTTTGAGTCATAATTAAAAAAATAAAAAAATATTATAATTAATCATAACATAAAACATAATTAAAGAATTTGTGAATTATAAGTAAAATAATGTCATAATTAAAGAAGAAAATTAATTATAATTATAAAAAATAATATAACTAAAAGTGCATATAAAATATTATTTTTAAAGGAGGTGTATATTAGAAATTTTTTGAAGTTGGGATTGTTGGTTTTGACTTAAGATTAGACATTTAATTTAATTGAGTGAGGTTTGATCTTGAAAATTACTTGAGCGATGGTGAGATTTTTCGAGCCATTTTGTTATATTCTCCTTAATTTAGCCTTGTAATCGAGATTTTAAAAGTTAAATTTGTCATTGCAGTGATAATAAGATCACTAAAATTATCTTTTCATGTGGCAAACCATAGACATGATTAAACATAATAATGTCTAAATTGTTGAATGTTTTAATATTTGGTGAAAATACACAATTTCGGTTGAATTGAGGGGAAAAACTTCACCAAATGGAAAAAAATTAAAAACTAAAAAAATAAAAAAATTCTGAAGTAGAAAACTGATGTTTTCACAATGAATAATACGGCATCGTATTAAGAACTAAACACATTTCGCTTTCAATGGTGTAGAATGTCCAATACCTACCTACCTAGAACTGTCCCAATCCGGTAAATCCAGAAAAAAAAGTTTCTCGTGAAAAGTAGACTTTTTCTAAGCTAACTTTATTTTGGCAACTAAAAAGAGTTCCCTATTCTTTTACATATTTTTTATAAAAAAATTTAAAAAAAAAATTAAAAAAATTAATTATTTTCAACGATGTAATGTTGGAATATCAAATTTTTTATTAAATAAATATTAAATTTCTTATTTAATAAAAAATTTAAGATATATACACATTTTTCTTTACCTACTATTTTGATTCATAGCTTTCTTTTCCAAGCAAGCACTAAAAAAGAGAGACTTCAAGATTAGACGGAGTGGTGAAGGCATGCCTTGTCGGCCATTAGAGCTTCAATGAAGAGCTCTCACCACTCCTTTGGATACACCTCAACTCTGAAGATTTTCCCATCAGTGTCATTCAAGACCAACCAACCCAAATTTAAATAAAAAAGTTATAAAAAAAAAAAACCCAAAATTCACGACGTGGGTTTGTGTTCTCTCTTGCTTCCTTTCCCGGAGAACTTTCCACACATAAAATAATCCCCAAAACTCTCTGATTCATTGCATTTCATTAAACTCTTTTTCGGGTTCCCAATGCTTGTCCCTTAAAAAAACGTTTGCCTTATTTTTCTTGGAAAATCGTGCATGTAGATTGCAAGATCCCCACCAATCTTGGAAAAAGTTGGGACTATTTGTTTTTTGTTCTACTCCAATTCCTGAACTCCATGGTTTTTGCTGTGTCATCATCTCAAGGAATCACTTGAACAATTGTGGTCTTTGCTGTTTTGGTTCTCTCTTCTCTGATTGGTGATGGACTTAGAGGTATGTCAAGGCTTTGATCTTTAATTGGTTTCTTTGAGATGATTGGTTAATTCACCCCCTCTTGTTCTTATTTCTGCATACCCATCAGTGTTGTTGGGTTTCTTGAATTGTTGGGTTCTTTGAAATGATTGATTCATACTCTGTTCTATGTTGTTTGTCAAAGATTGGTTATTATGGTTCATTTCAGGAATACATATTTTGTTTGTTGTATTTCTGAATTTAACATTGGTTCCAATACATGATACAAATTCTGGTTCAATTGATACTTCAAAACCCTTTTCTAGAATTATGAATGCTTTGTCTTAGCTGTAAATGTTGTGGCCTGAAAATTTGGTTATTCTACGCAGAGTTGTTGAATTATCAGATTGTGCTGTTAATATGATACACTAGAGAGTATATAATGTCTGATTCTAGGAGATGTTTGGTTGTGAGGTTTACCGGAATTTTAGTTATTGTGGTTCTGCTGGTTTATGCTTCAGAAGGGTTGAATTCGGATGGGCTGCACCTTTTGGAATTCAAGAAAACCATCCATGATGAATTTAATTATTTGGGAAACTGGAACCCTAGTGATCAAACACCATGTGGATGGATTGGTGTAAATTGCACATGGAATTATTATAACCTGGTTGTGGACTCTCTTGATTTGAATTCAATGAACCTTTCTGGGATGCTAAGCGCTAGTATTTGCAGTTTGGTTAGTCTTACCATACTTGATGTTTCTAACAATAGCTTCACTGGAAATATTCCCAAGGAGATTGGAAATTGCTCAAGGTTGGAAAGTCTTTATTTGAATAATAATCAGTTTGTTGGGCAAATTCCTTCTGAGTTGTGCAATTTATCTTCTTTAGCAGAGTTGAATTTGTGCAACAACATGCTTTCTGGTCCTATTCCGGAGGATCTTGGAAATCTTTCTTCACTGATTCAGTTTGTGGCATACACTAACAGCATCACTGGTCCATTGCCTCGTTCTCTGGGGAATCTCAAGAACCTGAGAATATTTCGAGTTGGGCAGAATGGGATTTCTGGAAGCATACCCTCAGAGATAGGTGGTTGTGTGGGCTTGGAATATTTTGGTCTTGCCCAAAATGGTTTAGGAGGGAATATGCCGAAAGAGTTTGGGATGCTTGGGAACTTGACAGAACTGATTCTTTGGGGTAATCAGTTTTCTGGTTTCATACCGAAGGAGTTCGGAAATTGTACGAATCTCATGACTCTTGCTTTGTACCAAAACAATCTAGTGGGTGAAATTCCTGCTGAGATTGGGAACATCACGTTCCTGAGGAAATTATACCTGTACAGCAATCGGTTGAATGGAACAATACCAAGGGAAATTGGTAATCTTTCTTTAGCAACAGAAATTGATTTCTCAGAGAACTACTTAATTGGAGAGATTCCGAAAGAGTTCAATCAAATAAAGGGTCTGTGCTTACTTTACCTTTTTCAAAACCAGCTTACGGGTGTTATACCAAATGAGCTTAGTAGCTTGAGGAACTTGACAAAGCTTGATCTATCTATTAATTACCTCAATGGTCCTATTCCTATTGGATTTCAATACTTTACAGAAATGATCCAGTTACAGCTCTTTCAAAACTTTTTGAGTGGTAGCATTCCTCAAGGACTTGGACTTTACAGCCAACTTTGGGTGGTTGACTTTTCAGACAACCACCTAATCGGAAAAATACCTCCTCATATTTGCTGGCATTCTAGTTTATTCTTGCTGAATCTTGGGTCTAATAAACTGTATGGAAACATTCCATCTGGGGTCACCAATTGCAAATCTTTGGGGCAACTTGGTCTGGATGGAAACAACCTAACTGGGGGTTTTCCATCTGAGGTGTGCAACTTGGTGAACCTTTCGGCTCTTGAATTGGGCCAAAACAAGTTTGGTGGTCCCATTCCTCCAGATATCGGAAACTGCACACAATTGCAAAGGCTTGATTTGTCGAACAATTACTTTGCATCCAAGTTGCCGAGGGAGATAGGAAATCTGTCCCAATTGGTGATTTTTAACGTTTCGTCCAATTTCCTCACTGGACAAATACCGCCCGAAATTCTTAACTGCAAGATGCTTCAACGACTTGATCTTAGCTGGAACAGCTTTGTTGATTCTATACCAGATGGTCTCGAACCCTTTCCCAGCTTGAGCTTCATGCTTTCTGATAATAAGTTCTCTGGAAATATACCCACAGCATTGGGCAATCTCTCTCGTTTGACTGAATTGCAAATGGGCGGCAACTTGTTTTCTGGTGAAATACCTATGGAGTTGGGCACTCTTACTGGCTTGCAGATTGCTCTGAATCTTAGTCATAATAATCTCTCTGGGAAAATACCACCGCAGCTTGGGAATCTCATTTTACTAGAATTCCTCTTGCTTAATAACAATCATTTGAGCGGTGAAATACCAAGTACTTTTGGCAATCTGTCAAGTTTATTGGGCTGTAATTTCTCATACAATGACCTTTCTGGACCCTTGCCTACCGTAGCATTGTTTCAGAACATGGCCATGAACAGCTTCATCGGAAACAAGGGGCTTTGTGGTGGTCCTTTTGGTGATTGCAATGTGAATTCGTCTTTTAATTCAATTCCAATTTCGAAGGTTTCAAGTAGTCCTTGGGCTAAAATCATCGCCATAGTTGCAGCTGCTGTTGGTGGAGTTTCTCTCATTTTAATTGTAGTTATTTTATATTTGATGAGGCGTCCGGTTGAGGTGGTTGCTTCCTTGCATGATGATGAGTTACCATCTTCTTCACTTTCGGATATCTATTTTCCTCCCAAGGAGGGGTTCACTTTCCAAGATCTGGTCGATGCCACAAACAATTTTCATGACAGTTATGTTGTTGGGAGAGGAGCTGTTGGGACGGTTTACAAGGCAGTTATGCATTCTGGGCAAACAGTTGCTGTCAAGAAGCTCACGTCTAACAGAGAGGGAAGCAACAACATTGAGAACAGTTTTCGAGCTGAGATTTTAACCTTGGGAAAGATTAGGCATCGCAACATTGTAAAGCTCTATGGTTTTTGTTATCACCGGGGTTCAAATTTGCTTATTTATGAATACATGGCAAGTGGTAGCTTGGGTGAATTGCTTCATGGAGCATCTTGTAGCTTGGAATGGCCAACACGCTTTATGATTGCACTTGGGGCTGCTCAGGGACTTGCTTATTTACATCACGACTGCAAACCAAAGATCATTCACCGTGATATAAAGTCCAATAATATTCTTCTTGATGAGAACTTTGAAGCCCATGTCGGTGATTTTGGTTTGGCTAAGATCATTGACATGCCTCAATCCATGTCCATGTCTGCTGTTGCAGGATCATATGGCTACATAGCCCCTGGTAAGCACTCTCTCTCTCTCTCTCTATTTGCTGACTTATGTCTTGGAGGATCATTCCATTTTACTGAGAATTTGCTTTTCCTTCATGCCAGAATATGCATACACAATGAAGGTTACCGAAAAATGTGATATATATAGCTATGGAGTTGTTCTCTTGGAGTTGCTAACTGGGAAAAGCCCTGTACAGCCATTAGATCAAGGAGGTGATCTTGTAACATGGGTGAGGAATTATATTCGGGAAAATTCATTGACGTCCAGGATACTAGACAGCCGATTAAATGTGAAGGATGAAAGTACAATCAATCACATGATTACTGTGTTAAAAATTGCTTTGTTGTGCACAAATATGACACCGTCTGATCGGCCATCAATGCGTGAAGTTGTGCTGATGCTGATTGAGTCTAATGAGCGAGAAGGGAACTTTGTTTCCTCTCCAGCTTATGATGATGCTTCTTGTTGACGGTATGTTAGGACTGATTATATTCCTTGTATCATTCTCCATCATAAAATCATCATGTACATTTTTTTTTTTTCAGAGGAAAATATCATTATACTCAGATTTTAAAATATGAGTTGAAGGTAACTAATGTTACTCTCAAAACTTATTTCCATATATATATATATATATTTTTCCATTTTCAAATGTAATCGGAATACCATGTGCCATTTTGCAGCAGTACTATTAGCTGCAGCTTAAAGGCCCTGCTGTGAATTGAATTGCTTGAAAATATTTTCTGGTCTTGTTAGATATTAAATCATTCTAGATCTTCATTAATTTATTTTCTGATCACTGTGGATTACACTTGCGCCTTTCTAATTTACTTTGATATAATTATTCAATTTTGTATTGAATTGGAAAGATATGCGAGGACAATCTTTATGTACAACATATTTTCCATTAGACTTCAGTTGTGGCTTTTGTATTGATTTTGAAATCATCAGCTCTAGAGCTTTGTAAGTTGATATCTTCTTGTTGTTCGTGTGAACCATAGTTTAAAGAAGAGGAAACATCATTAGAAGCAGAAAGCCACGGTATGTGTGAGACGTGAAGCAGATAGCTTGAGAGTTGAACTATAAACTTACTGAGAACCATATTCAGAAACTCTGGTTAAAAAAATTTGTTAGTGTTGAAGGGTTTGACGAACTTTAAATAAATGTTTTGCAGATATTATGTCAAATGATTAGGATATTGTTAGTCACTTTTGTGTACGAGTACAGTTTTTTCTTTTACAAGTCTGAATTGAGAAAAACAACAGAAGTAATTCCACTACTTTATTTACAAAATGTATTATTCAAATAATGCTTTTCACATCTAAATCAAATTACTTTGGGGTGGTTTTTTTGTCACCCCATCTAAACCAAATTTGTTCTTCTCCGTTGTCTCCCATATTACGCACACCGTCTTTTCTCATTCTCCAAACACAATATGTGCTTCTATGTGAATCCATCTGAGCTTGTGTTCTGCCAAGCAATGCCACACTCCCAAACGTTCATGCGGAATTTCCATTCAAAATACTTGTTATCGGCTATCACTTGATTCCCAAGTTCATCATCCCTAGATTTACAATGAAAGCTGAGACTGATTCCATCACCTAAGTTGTAAACATCTATCATGGTTTTGGGATGAAGGATTTTTTGTTTTTCTCCCATTTTCTGTTGGGTTGTTGAGAATGGACAGTGCAATCCACAGAACTTGATTGTTAAATGGAGACATCTTTGAAGATGATGGGTAAAGAAAGAGGTTTTGAACTTGTTTGTGATTTATTCAAGGATGTTTTTTTAGATTCTATGCATCCATGCATTTATTGTGTGTAGCTGAATTTTGCTTTTCTAGTTTGGTCTTTGATAGAAAAGGAAAATCTTGTTAATTGAAACTCTGTTTTGTTTTAGAAAAAAATATTTTTCAAAAATTGTTTACCAAATGTTTTGGCGTTTGATACCACTGTGATTAATAGTAAATAAGTTTATTTAGACAAAATATTTTATATTTTTAAAAAGTAAAAACTATTTTCTAAATTAAAGCCCACCACTCCTGCACAACCTTCTGAGGCTTATTGAATTTTCTTTCAATTAAAAAAAGGACAAAGTACCTACACTTCTCTTGAGATTTAATGAAATTATAGGTTTTCTTCTACTTCATCACAATTAACGCCGCTAACGGATATCGTAAATTAATTAAAATGTCCTTTTGACAAATAAAGGCAAATTACCTACACTCCTTTGATAAATTACAAATTTTCTTTTGAGATTTAGCTATATTATCATTTTTAAATAAGTTATGAAATGCAAAATTAAAATGGAAAAATACTTATCACATTGCAAAAAATTAAGATTTTAGAGACTAAAATTTAAGGACAAAATTATTTTTAGGGGACCAAATATTTTTGTTGCGAAAAGTGTTGTCATTATATTTTTAGCAACGAAAATTGAACATTAGTGATTGATTTTATTTTTTTGGTATCAAATTTTGTCTCAAAATATAAATCATTTTGAGACCAAATTATTTTGTTTCTAAAAGTCTATTTATTATTGACATTTTTGAAATTTTATCGCTAAAAGTCTTATTTTTGACTTTTTAAGATGACTTTTTAGCGATTATCTTCACGATAATAGAAATTAATCCCTAAATATGTTTTATAACAAATTTTCACTTTTAGAGATAAAAAAAGTTGGTCTCTAAAACTCTTATATGTTGTAGTGTCAGATGATGAAAATATCATAAAATTAACAAATAATTAAATAAGTTAGAAACACAAGAAATGACTTGTCAAAAATTCTTAGAATATGTTTGGTTTGATTTTTAGAAATTTATTTTTAAATTTTTTTTAAAAAAATTAAAAATTAATTTGGTTAAGAAATAAAAAATAATTATTATTTTTATATAATTTTATCTTTTGAGTGGTTAGAAATAATTTTTACAAATTAAATATATTTTTTCATATTTATTTTTATTAAATTAGTTTTTATTTTATTTTATTTTTCTAAACAACAAATCAAATATGGTTTAAAAAACTTTACTTTTTTTTTTCATTTAAAGTGATTTTTTTTTTTTATAAATTTTGTTGATTTATCAAAGAAATTTTAATAGGGTAATATCGTTTATCAATTTATATTTTAGTAATGTCAGCTAACTATTCTTAATGTTTAATTAACGATAGAGGTTAAATTGTTATAAGAGCATCTCCAACCCACTAGGTATATCATGCTTGTTAGAGCATCTCCAACAGTAGTAGGTATTTTACCTATCTAAATATTACTATAAAGTATATATTTTATTTTGCATATCAACTATTTTATGTTTTTACTCCAACCATGCACTTTATTTTAGCTATTTATCCAAATACTATTAATTTTATAGAATGTCACGTCAACAACAAAGATGGAGGGAAATGATCCTAATGATTGAATACATTTTGCCTAGCGTTGAAAGCTAGCTACATGTAGCTAGTGAATATGAGTTGAGCCAAAATGCCTAATCATATGCCTAGTGCATTGGAATTAAAAAAAGTGAATCACACTAGGTATTTTAACTAACAAGTATTATATGCCTAATGCATTGGAGATGCTAATGTCTAGTATAACTCATTTTTTTCAACTCCAATTCACTAGGTTTATGATTAGGCATTTTAGCTCAACTCACATTCACTAGCTACATGTAGCTAGCCTTCAAGGTTATGCAAAATGTATTTAATCATTAGGATCATTTCCCTCCATCTTTGTTGTTGATGTGACATTTTATAAAATTAATAATATTTAGATGAATAGCTAAAATAAAAAGTATGATTAAAGTAGAAACATGAAATAGTTGATAGGCAAAATAAAATATATACTTTATAGTAATGTTTAGATAGGTAAAATGCCTATTACCATTGGAGATGCTCTAAGAATATAAACCTCGAGGGATGAGATATAATTTCTAAAACTTCAATGGAGAATTTATAATTTAATTAAATTTCAAGAGAGATGTAGATAATTTATCCTTAAAAAATAAAAATAAGTGTACTTTTCTCAATTTAAACCTATACCAAATAAATTTAAAATTTATCATTTTTATTTTTTTTTATGCTTTTCATCATACTGTTGCCTTACCCAAGCACATGATGGGGAATCAAACTCACCCAGACAGTTCTGTTCCAAAAAAAAACACTCACTCAAATGGTTTTGAGTTTTTGATTTGAGTGCATGAATTAGACTATCACCACTTGAAAAAGACCAGTGGAAACAGTATAAAGAGTTGACTTCTGTAGCATTTTTTGGATTGTACCAAATTACTGGTGTTTACCTGGCAACAGTGGAAAAATTATGAGTTAAGTTAGGGATTTTAAATAAATTTTTAAATTTTTACTAAACCTTTTTATATAGGTGTGGATCCATATAAATGACTATTTTGAGAAGATGATTATAATTAATTTTTGGTTAAAAGTTATTTATAACAAGTTTTTTTTTGAGAGGAGAAGTGGGTTATAATCTGAAAAGTGGATTATAACCCACCTCTCGAAAGGGGTCAAATGATTTGTGCGGATCTTATACCTATATGAGAGATTTAGTAAAAAATTTGATAATTTATTTGAAATTCATAACATTTTAAAAATATTATTGGGGTCATATGTAAATGTTTTAGAGCTCGTTTGGAATGTGAATTGACTTTTTAACTTTTTGACTATTTTAACCTGAGGTTAAAAAGTCTTGTTTGATACAAATTTTTTGATTTTTATGAGAGAAAAAATAAAATAATTATAGATTCAATGTGACATTTTGTCATATTTAGCTAAAATAACTTATTTTGTTTGATATAACTATTTTAGTTCTAATAGGGAAGCCCAAACGAGCACTTAAAGAGAAATTATAATTCAGTGTCTGTTTTTTTTTCCCAAAAAGAGAAATAATTAGTGATAAATTATTTTATTAATTTTAATAATTAAAATTATAAATTTATTTTATTAATTCGTAATATTTTGTGAAGATATCATTAACTTGTAATTTTTCCTTCTATAAACTCAGTGAAAAATTCATAAATTTATTTAAAATTTAAAAGTTATAAACAAAATTTATTTACAAAGTGATCTCACAATAAGAAGATTACTATAAATTTGAAATTCTAGGTAAATTTTTAGTTTCTATTTTTTATTTTTTTAAATACTTTTTCATTTATAAAAAAGATAGAGCGGAGATTTTACTGTAGCACTCCTAAAAAAAGTACTTATGAAGTGTCCTTGATTTTTTGGGTAAAAATTACTAATCAGTAAATACTGTTAAAAAGTTATTACAGATAGTTCAAAAAAATTAGGTCATTAATTATTATTATTTATAAAGTTTACTACTTATTTATAATTTTTTTAAAAGCCTAACCTACATTGAAATGTCCCCTAATTTTTTTATAAGATTTCGTAATACAAATAAATAAATAAGTACTAACTATAATCTTCTCAATTGACAAGGAGCAAGATTCATTTTCGGGTCTATGATACCAATACCAACACCAACAAACACTTACCTAAAAAAGAAAAATTCGTGACTTTACCCAATCTGAGCCCAACTATATGAACTAGGGGTGTTCGCGGTTGTGGTCAGAAAATCTTTAATCCGTTGTCCATCCATCGGATAGACGGATAGAAAAAAATTAATCTGTATCTGTGCGCAGAATTGATGAATACGGATTGAGCGGATTAGGAAATTGACGGATGTATGCGAATCGGTTTAACGGTTTAAATTTTTACAAATTTTGAACATAATATAACAATTTCTCAATATTTTTTTTTTTGAATAATAATTCAACTCAACATAACTAAAAGATTATCAAGTAAATTGTCAAATACCAATGATAAATACATATAAGAAAATCATACATTCTCAAAACTATTTCATTACTTTTTTTTTTATTCAAAAATTATTTAATTTGATTTTTTTAAAAAATGACAAAATTGATCCTTATATTTTTCACACAAAAATACCAAATATCAACCTTAGCTATTTGATAAAAAGATTTCTATATTGAAAAATCAGAGCTTGTGGATCGAATATGGAATCAGAGACATCTGTTTTCTCTCTCTAGTTTCTTTCTCTAGCTTCAGGCCAGTAGTCAGTGAGGAAGAGGGTCTTCGTGGGCTTAGAGGGAAAGGAGGGTTGGGGTAAAAATTATGTCTAATAGTTAGGTTTTTTTTTTTTTTTTTTGGAATTTGAGGTGTGTACTAAGTGATGTGGGACTAAGGACAAAAATAAAACGTTGTGGTGTGTGTTGAGAAAAATTATGTTTTTTCAAATTATTAAAGGTGTGAATTGAATAGTGGTGTACCTTGAAACCAAATGTGGTGTGTAAATAGAGGCATCCCAAATAGACATTTATATTGATGCTAGCATTAAATTTTTTCCTTTTTTCGCCTTAATCTTGGCACTTAATCTCTAGATTTCCTTATCAAAAACAAAAACAAAAAATCTCTGTGTCAACCTCTATTTTTTCCAAGTAATTTAATCAAAATTTCAAACCATTGTGGAATAAAAAATTTCGTATTTTTTTTTTCTTTTGAATTAGCGAAAACAAAAAAAATATTAATAAAGATTAAAAGTACACGAAAATACATTAGAAAAACAAAAGAAAAATGAAAATGTGAGAGACATCATCATAGCAAAATTGAAGGTTGGAGAGATTCCAACCACGAACAAAAGTAACAACATAAAGAAGCACAAAATGTTGTCCCAATCACAGCAACAACAAACAACAAATTATAGGTATTGGTTTACACCTGCACTGATAGACTCTTTTTTTTTTTTTTTTTTGGGGAACCTATTCAAGCGAAATATTGGATTTTGGACTTATCCTTCTAGAGTAAACTCTGAATATCTACTATTCTTCATAAATTAAAGATATTGATTAACACCAATAGATACTAATGTTGAATCTAAAATATCTTAATTTGTGGCTCGCCTTAGAGTTTGCCCCTTAATCAATGGACTACCCATGCAAGTTAGCATGCAAAAGTTTTAGTTTGCCAAAACTGTAGGTCTAAAATCAGCTACTTAAATCCCATGCTCCAAATGTTTTACCCCAAATGTAACAACCCTCATCACTGATCACTGATTGACCACTGATTACTGATACTGTCACTGTTTACTGATAAACTGAGACTGATCATGATTGATATTTGAATTGATGGTAATACTGAACTGACTGACTGAGATCCGAGACTGATTGATTAACTATAACTGTTTAAATGCATAATCCATCTGTTTGACTGCCAAATTATCTGTTCTCGTCTTATGCATTAAACTGCAAATTGAAGGCCTTATCGGCGGCCAAATCGGAAATTGATTGATGTTTTGTGTTCATCATAATTAATGTGATTTTATGGCACATTTGTCTGAAAATCGATTTGGGCATGATTAAATTAGATTAAAATAAGTTTAATCAAAGAGTTGGCTTATTTACATTAATGCCATTGTGAGTGGAGCACTTAGGCAACACATATATTGAGCCTTATGAGCCTTATACACTCAAACAAAACATTTGCTCAGCTATTTCTTACTCCTAGCCGAATCTAGAGAGAGAGAGAGTAGGAGATTAGAGTGATTTCATCTCTTTTGCTTGGAGGCTTAGGAGATTGGAAAGATAATTGCAACATTGAGCTTCTATCCTTGAACTACAAGACCTAAGGTAGTGTGACTACCCTCTTGTTTGTGAATTCAATTGATTCTTGCATCGTTTAGAGGATTATTAAAGATTAGAGCCAAGATATGGCTTATAATGTTGAATTGAAGCTCATCTCTTGCATGCATGTTTGTATTGAGGAATTTAAAGATGTTTTCATGGCTAATTGTTACATGCATACTCATGTTTATATTCAAGTCCATGAATTTCCCCATGTTTTTGTAAGATTTGGCTCATTAGAGCATGATTTGGAAGCTTGGGAAATTGTTTAAAGTCTTGCATGTTCAATTAACATCATGTTCATGAAATTGGTTTCAATTGAGTTAGAATCCTTACATGCATGTTCATATTCATGTTAAAGACCATGATTTCATCTTGTTCTTGAAGAAATGAGCTCAATTGAGCTAACATTTGAGGCTTCAAATTGATTGAATTCATGGTTATTGCATGTTCATCATGTTCTTGAGAATTGATTTGAAAATGAGTTTAATGGAACTACCTTTGGGCCTTGATTTTTCAAATTGATCTTTGAAACATGTTATACATTGAGTTTTAAAGTGTTTTCCAGAAAATTAGCCCAAAAGGATCGAATTTGATGCTTTGAAACTTGGTTTTGATCTTGGAGCTCAAATCTGGAATTTCCAGATTTTGGTCGACCTTCGGCGAAGTGCCGCTCGGCGGTAATCGAGCTCCGACTTGACTTCTGATCGCTCGGCGGAGTGATCTTGCGCTTCAGCGGAGATTTCGAGCATCCAAGAGATATTTTCTGATGACGCTCGGCGGAAGAAATCACGCCGGCGGGAACGTTTTACTGTCTCGCCGGCGAAACTGCGCTCGAGCGGGACTCTGTTTTCACTGAAATTTCTGAAACTGTTTTCTGTGTACATCTTTGCATCCTCATCCCATTCTAGGCATTCTTAGGCCTAGTTTAAGGCATCTTAATGAGGATATAGATGTAGAACACACCGAGGCAAATTAGGGATTAAGTTATTGATCTTTTCTAATTGTATAGCTTAGTGTGTGTTCATCCTGTATACTGTGTAGGGTTGGCTTTGGAGGAGACGCTCTAGCTTACTGTAGCCCAGAACTTTGTGAGTAACAATTGCATAAAGATATGTTCAAAAATGACTATCTCTCGAACTGTCTACTAGATTGAGCTATCATTGAATTGTTTACTGAACTGTTCTCTGTCTACTGAATGAATGTATATCCGATATCCTGAATGATAATGTGGCATCCTTAGCAACTATTGTACATTGTTACTGCCACTGAGGAGACATCCCCTTGCTATTGACGGTCTATGAACGGATAGCCCCACCGACGGTCTATGAACGGGTGGATTTGTTAAGCGTGCTATCGACGGTCTATGAACGGATAGCCCCCACCGACGATCTATGAACGGGTGGAATTGTGTACGGTTCCCATGTTGGAACCACTACTGTACTGTTATGCGAATGAATGACTGTTATGGCCTCAAGTGAGAGTCACAAATTGAATGATCGATGAGCAAACTGAAATGAGTAGTTTCAAGACTGAAAGGACATTCATCCTTAACCCTTTATGCATTATGTTATTCACTGGGCTTTAGCTCACTGCTAATATGTATATGTAGGTGATCAAGTGCCGGGTCAAAGCTAGAGGCGTCAGGGTTAATCCCAAATTTTGTCAAGCCAACCACCGTGCCTCGCTGCGAGGTTCCAAACCTGCCAAGCTAAGGCTAGGGACGTAGTGTGTTTCCCCTACTATACTGTTTTGCCATACTGTATTAATGGAATGTTTGCACGGTACTGTACTGTATATAGGGCTTAGGTCCCTGTTCCTCCGACTGAAGGATATGTATATATGTCTATATGTACTGTTCTGTACTGTACTGTCTATGCATATGCGGATAAAAATTTTTTTGGCATACAGATTTTCACAGCTCAATGGACACTAGTTACTTACTGTATTGGCTTCCACGGGCCTACTGCTTTTAATCAGCGTATTCTTGTTGTGAGGCCTTGATAATCTCGGATTCTTGGCGATTCTGATGCTAAACCCATAGGGCCGGGTTTAGGTCGTGACACCAAACTTCTCATAATTGAATTTTTTCAATTGTTCCCCAAATACCACTATATCAACAAAACACAAAATAATTTGCCAAATTATGAAGTTTTTCTCATATTGTCTTGTTGCTTTTTATTGATCTATTTTTTGTACTTCTCCTACTCTATTTTCACATCAACAAATTTATAATAGTGAACAAATAAGTAACGAGGCAAACATTTTCCTTGTAATTATGTCAGGTTCTGTGGGCAAGCACTTTTTTAGTAAGGATTTTCAGTCCCCAAATAATCATGTCCCTTGTACCAAATCACTCATAACTATTGGATTATATGAGAATCCTAAGATGTGAAAATCTCAATACATATCCAATAGTTGTGAGTGATTTAGGACAGGAGGACAAGATTATTTGTGGATAGAGTATCCTTGGGCTCACTTATTATATTGCTAAGTTTTAATATGATTGGTACACTTTCAAGAATGTTCAGTTTCTCTTCTAGCCTCTAATTTCCAACCACAGTTATACCAACTGAGAGAGAAACCATCCTCACCCACCTTCCAAAAGATTGTCGCATGACCGCTGTCTCTCTTGGGGTCATAGACATGCCAAGATGCAAAGAATCTCCTCCATCTAGTTTTGCAATAGTAAATATCATTCACTGTGGCAATCCTTCTATAATCTTCACCAAACTTGAGTGGATGTTCAATAATATTGAATCCACTAGCCTTGCAATTGATGTTCAATGGTGATTGGAGGTGGCAAATGGGTAGATTTGGACGAGTCAAAACAGATTATGTATTTAAAGTAATTCAACACAAATTCGCCCATTTAATAAATGAGTGAAAACGGGTCGAGTTGAATTGAATACGGATTTGACAAAGGAACTCAATTAACTTATTTATTTCATCTTTTTTTTTTGAAATTAATTTTTTTTAATAGTTTTTAAATTCATGTTTTTTTAAAAAAATATTTAATAAATTTTAATTTTTTTTTATAATGACTAGAGTGTTGGGGTTGTCCCACATCGGTTGTGGATGGGGCTGGTGGTCAGTTTATAAGTGTGAGGGAAAGCCTCACCTCTTGAGCTAGCTTTTGGGGTTGAGAGAGGCCCAAGACCACCCAACACCGTATCGAGCCTGTGTTTACCAACAAGTCTCAGCCCAATAGTCCACGGGAGAAACGAGTTGTCGCTGCTCCGACCCAGGGCCCGATGTGTGAGGGGGAGATTGTTGGGGTTGTCCCACATCGGTTGTGGATGGGGCTGGTGGTCAGTTTATAAGTGTGAGGGAAAGCTTCACCTCTTGAGCTAGCTTTTGGGGTTGAGAGAGGCCCAAGACCACCCAACATAGAGGTCTCCAACGGGTAGGTTTGGATAAATTGAAAAAGGATTAAGTATTAAAACAACTAAACCCAAATCCACCCATTTACGAAATGGACTGATAAAAACAAAATGTCAAAAAACATTTATAGAGAATTGCATACACTTAGAGCATCTCTAATGGTATTTGCTATAATATCATTACTATTATTATAATTTAGTAATGAATGGTAGTAATTTGTCAAATTATAACAATGGTACTCCAATGATACACATGCTATTTTGACAAATCTCAACAAAGTTTTTCTCCAAATTTGTAGGTATTGTTTGGATATAAATTTTTTAGTGATTTTTTTTTTTGGTGACCTTTTTTTAACTGTTTGTAAATTTTTTTTTTTTTATATATTTTCATTATGCCCGACTAGACAAATATAAAAAATGAAAAAAATTGAAAAATTAAATATTTTTTGTTCCACTGTGTTTATTTATTTATTTGTATATTATTGTTCTATCTTTGATATATTATTGTTCCACTGTGTTTATTTCTTTCATGAAAATTTTGAAGTCAAATTCTGTTTATTTGGATGATGTGGCAAGTGTGGCAATTGCCAAACTTGTTGCCAAATTTGAGAGATGAAATGACATTTGCTAAATTTGGCAAGGGTTATAGCAGCTCATTGGAGCAACATTTTTGAGAACTCTTGTCAAATTTTGACGGACTTGGGGTCACTGCTGTGGCTCTAGTGTATTATGGAATTATTTTTATAATCTGAACCGTTCATATTGTAGGATTTGTTGAGTACTACATGCCCACCAAAAATCATATTAATCGGATATCAATAACTATATGATTGATAACCAAAAAAAATAAACAAAAAGTTTTTCTTTTGAAAAATAGTATAACAATATGCAATTCGATCATATAGTTATTGATATCCGATTAATATGATTTTTGGTGGACATGTAGTACTCAACAAACCCTACAATATAAACGATTCAGATTATAAAAATAAATTCATAATACACTACAAAATGGAGCACAACAGTCACTGCTGTGCTAGCGCCACAGCAGTGACCCCAAATCCAATTTTGACAATGATAGCTCAAATAACTTACCATTGGAGATGCCCTTAGGCCTCATTTGGCAAGTATGAAAATAGTCTAAAAGTCAAAAAACTCATTAAAAATGTCAAAAAGTCAACAAATACTAAAAAGCCAAATAAATTTTTGTACTCACTCTATTTTTGCATATTTTTTTTGTAAAAAAAAAAAATTATTCTAAGTATATTAAATTTTTTTTTTTTCGTTTCATATTTTAGTCAAAAAAATAAAATAAAAATTCAAAAAAATGCTTCCAAACAAGACCTTAGTATACAATCACATATTTCACAAAAAAAAAAAAAAAAATCACCTTGTTATGCAAGCTGACATCACCCATGTTTATACGAGGATGGAAAAACAAACAAACAAAAAAAACAAAAAAAAAAAAAAACAAAACAAAATTGACACAATCCAAAAAGGATAAAATCATGAAGAAAAACTCTTTTTGATCTTAATGATTAGAATTTAAATTTAAAAAGAAGAAAAAAAATAGGGCAAAAAAAGGAAAAAAAAACAAAATCAATAAAAATGCAGGCCATCACATAAAAATAAGAGGAGAGAGGGAGAGGGGTGAAACATTGGCTATGATTGGTTTATTTTTCAAATTAAGAAATAGAAACTAATTTGGCAAACTATTTTTTCAATTTTTAGCTAAACTAATTTTCTTTTAATTTTTTAGAAACAAAATTGAAAACAGATTTTGGAAAGCAAATCAAATATGTTTTAGGAGTTTTTTAGCAAATTTTGAATTTACTAAAATATTAGCTGTGTTTTCTATTATTGAATAATAAATAACAATTATTATACAAAAGTAACATATTGTAGATTGTTGTTTCTCCTATGTTTATGCCCGGAACTGGGCAGGGTCCGAAACTCGAACTAAGCAGGGTGATGGGTCATTTATTTTACAATCGCCCATCTACAACCCGTTTTGACCCGCATAATTAATCGGTTATCTGATTATGACCCGCACGGCTATTAAGGCGGGTTGAAATCCATATATTGTGAGTTAGGGCGTTTGCAGATTGATTTTTCATGGTTCAGTTTGTAGCTTGGATCTGTTGGTATATTTGTGATTTGGAGAAAATTGAACCTACAATCGTTCGCAATGCAGTTTATGCAGATAGAATTCGCAAATGTACGGAGTTTTTTGTAAAAAAAATAAAATAATTTTTAACCTTTTTTTTTCATTTTAAAAATATTATTGATTGTGGAAGATTTAACACTATCTTCCATTAAAACTAGATTACAAAAAATTAGAATAAAAATTAAATAAAAACTAACATAGAATAAAAAATCACATAACTAGATTTGTAAAAACTTAAAAAAATTCTAATTGAATAATAAATATTTTAAACGAGACAGTGTGTGATATTATTATAATGTTATAATATTAGAGCCAACATCTTTGATAATCAGATTAAAGTGAGTAAAAAAAAGAGAATATTAAAGTTACACACTTATAAAACTTATAAAAAAAAACCTGATAGTCTAGATTTAAAAAAAAAAATTATATACAAATAAGTGAGTGTAGATACATAAAACTCACAACTCATCCATAACTCACAAAACAAGAAAATCTTAAATCACATCCAACGCCAATAATTCTGCAAAACCACTTACATAGACACGGTCAATTCAAATTTGTCGATTTTCGTAGGTTGAATAATTCTATCCCCACACTTGCGAGCGGATATGAACGGATTAATAGGCTTGGGTCAGTATTGTCACCTCTAATGGTGATGAATCTTCAGGCATATCAATAATGATATGAATGTTCCATGTGCTAAATACTATGTCGATGCAAAAGGAGCATGAAATGACACTGACAACGAGGACCAGAGGGAAGTAAAAGATAGGTAGCTTTTTTTTCATTTTTTTTTTTGGGTCCTGTTATGGTGTGTAACCCTTTAAGGTTGCACACCATATGCAACTAACACAAAAGGCATAAGTGGAAGGTATAAACATGAAACAAGACAGCAAATACAAAAGGCGTAAGTGTAAGGTGTAAGTTGCATACTTAAGAAAAGTCTTTTTTTTTTTGGTTATGGGGTATTATTTGTTTGTGAGTTGTCCTTAGCTATCATTTGCTAGTAATGTGAGTGTTTTTTAATAGAGTTTTTAATTATTTTAATAAGTTAAAATTTTTGTGTTTAAAAAGATAATTAGATTTTTTTAATTAGATGTGATGTTTGTAAAAAAAAAATAATAATTATGAGTTTGATATGATATTTTATCTTATTTACTACTTGAGCCTATTTTATTTTTTTTTTATATATAGATTTTGGCCTAAATTAGGCTGAAACATCACTTCCTAAACAGCCCCAATATACAGGGCAAGAGCGAGAAATTTAGGCAAGTGATCAAGGAAACCTTATTAGTAGAACTTACTTATCAGAAAAAAAAAAATTTAAATAAATAAATAATTATTTATTTTTGATCAAGAAAAAAATAAAAAGATACTCTGAGATGTCATCACGGTATCTGTGGGCCTAGACCCCGAAATAATTGATTGTCGACTTGATTTGGCCCAATCTATAGTAATTATGATAACTTATATGGTGGGTTTTACAAATTCAAATAACATCCTCCATTCCAAAAGCTGGAGTGGGCAAATCTTCTTCCTATTTGTATACATTTGTAAGTGCATAATGCAGTAAATGTTTGTTTGATATCATTATTAAAAACTAACGGTTGACACAAACGATGTGTGTGCAAGTTAAATAAAAAGAAAATATTTAACATATATCGGTTGTAATCTTAAGTGATAAGAGTCTTTCCTATCAAATTTGTGGTCTTGAATTTAAGTTTTGGCTCATTCTTTTCTCTAGCCTTTTTTAAAAAAAAAAAAAAAGATAACTGGCCACTTAGTATAAAGTTAGACAAAATTTTAAGAAATCAATCTAAATGCTCACATATATAATAGTATAGATGATAGGAGCATTAATTAGTGCATAAACTAACACACCAACTATATACAATACTAAGCAGGAACATGGTAAGTGATAAAATTCACATGTATATTTTATGTCTTAATTAGTATGCTAATTGGCAACATTACTCTATTTTTATTTATTACTTAACACTGAATTCTTTTGTGGATGTTTTACTAAGTGGATGTTTGGGAAGTTGCTATTTTAGTAGACTATTTTAGTTTTTAGTTATTTTAGTAGGTTAAAATTTTTGTGTTTCGAAAGATGATTGAATTTTTTTATAGTTAGATGTGATATTTGTGAGAGAAAAAGTGAAATGGTTATGGATTTAATGTGACATTTTGTTTTATTAGCTATTTTAGTCTATTTTGTCTTTTTATGAATTTTAACCTAAAAAAATTAAAATTTTCTTGCCAAACGCCCTCTAAGTTTGTTTGTATTTTAATGATTACTAATTAGTGTTTCTTTATCATAATGGTTTTTTTTAAAGAATTTAGGTCTCGTTTGGTAACTTTTAATTTTAGTCAAAAAATTAAAAAGTCACTATAAGGTGTCATATCATTCTCTCTATTTTTCTATACATTTTTTCGTAAAAAATAAAAAATTATTAAAATAACATGTTCCCAAACGATGCCTTATTTATAAGAAAATTTAAAAGGTAGTTTTTTTTTTAATGCCAAAAACAAGTGCATAAAGTAAAATAATAATAATAATGATTGAGATTCCTTTTTTTGCGACGCCTACAACTCTCTTTGGATCTCAATAATTGATGGTATAGGCTCCATGCATATATGAATAGATTCCACATATACATGAATGATTGAAATTTAAAGGGGATTGTGGAAATTTTCAAAAAAAGAGAGCCCAAGCATTTTTTTTTTTTTGTAAAATTAGTAGGTTGATGATCCAAACCAACGGTTTGAAAGGACAAAAAAAAAAAAAAAAATTATAAATTTAAAATTTTTTTATTAAATAAATGGTCAAATATTACACGATGAGATTAAAACGGTGTCGTACAACTAAAACCATCTCCCAATGCGGACCGATTCTATTGCAGCCACTGATCGCCCTAGATTTAAAGCAAACGTATGAGATTAAAAGTTCTATGAAAAATGATGCAAACCACTAATTAGTGGTTGTTCTAATTATGTGGCACATGTATTTTGTGTCTTAGTTTTGTTTTATTTTTGCTTTTCACATTATTAATGACGGTATTAGTAATAGAAATTTAGTGATCTGTATCATTGTTGAAAGTTCTATTGGATACGAGAGGGAAGATATATAAGATCTGAATCCGCCCGGGGATGGATATTAACGAAGCTCTTAAAAGAGGAATTTTTTTTTTTTTCAAGCACGTAAACGTACCATACATACACCATAGAGGATCTAGACTCAGAAAACAGACTCTTGGAAAAAGGCACGAGATAATTTCATTTAAAAAAAAAAAACATTTTCAAATTAAAGATATATTTTATAAATATTAAAAAAATAATTTTTTTTTCCATAAATATATAATTAAAATTTAAAAGTTCCACAGATATGGAATTTAAAGAGTTGACTGCATCGATTTTTTTTTGTTAAAGAGTAATATTAGGAATTCTAAATAAATATTAAATATTCTATATAAAGTAATGTTAGATTTAGAATTTTATCAAATTTTTTTTATCAGATATCTCACATGGCTGTAAGACCCACATCATGTGAGTCCCACATCCATGTGAAATATTTGATAAATTTTTTGACATATCTAGCATTTTTCTTCTACATAATATTTACTTTGGTGTGGGGTCCACATCACATAGGACCCACGTGAGTCCCACACCCATATAAATTTTTAATAAAATATTTGATAATTTATTTGGGATCTCTAGTATGTTTGTTTTTTGGTGATGCTATATGTACCAATTGATATATTAATTAGTGTACTAACATAATTATAACATTGTCATTTTAAAAGTATGACCCCACCCATTACAAAAACTTAAAATTTTTAAAATTATATCACAACATAAGTTGATTTATTGATAATTAGAGAAGATACGAGAGAGATTGTTGTCTTCAATATTTATCACATCATTAGATTTAAAAAATAAGTATAATTTTCGAATTTGAATGACAATGCTCAAATATATATAGTAAAGATAATCATAACAATGTAAGGTTACTATAAACATCAGATTTGAATCCTCTCTATTAACTTTTCTTTTCTTTCTTTTTGAAGTACTATTAATTAGGTTTCCTTATATTCACTTGCCTAACTTTCTCTCCCTTGTCCTCTATATTACTAGCACGTAGCTAACAACAACTCGCAAACAACCCCACATAAAAAAAATGGCTACTATCTTTCGCTTCCCTCTTGTCCTTGCTCTCATTTCATGCTTTTTTTGCATCGACATAGCTTTTAGTGTTGGTATCGGGGATCCCGCCCAAGACCTTATGGAAACCATACACACACAAGGAGACACAATATTTTCGTGGTTTCGCCTCAATGCCTCGTCCACGGAGAGTAGGGTATCACTATACCAATGGAGATATTACAGAAAGATTACAATTGAGGAGGAGCTCATACTCTCCTCACTCACTCACTCTCCTCCCTCGCCACACCGAGGAGACGGCTCTCCTCACATATCTCACTGCTCTAGCTCTCTTCTCAATTGTAATCTTTCAATATCTCCATTGGTATAGTGATACCGCTACTCTCCCGTGGACGAGGCATTGAGGCCAACCACGTAAATATTGTGTCTCCTTGTGTGTGGGTGTGTATTTCGCTGGTATGGTTTCCATAAGGTCTTGGGCGGGATCCCTGATCCCAACAAGTGGTATCAGAGCCTCGTCGGTGGCGTTTCGGAACCAAAACAGTGCAAAATCTGAATCTGCCCAGAAATCGAATTGCTCGAAATCAAGTTTTGAGCATACCAGGAGCAAGGGCTCGACGAGAGGAGTCCAACCATGCAAAGAACACCCCAAACGGAGCACGGACGCGCGCTCACGCGCGCCAAGAGTGAACCGGAGGCGTCGTCTCCATGGCCGCACGCGCCACACGCCGCGGCAACAGGAAGACGACGAGTGGGGGAAGGCGCGTGACCCACACGCGCAAGTCTTGCACGCGCACGGCATGTGGCAGACGCGTCAGCAGCCACGTCATCCAGGAACGCCACGTGGCTGCCACGCCGGCGGCCAGGTCATCGCCACGTGGCAGTCCACGTCGGCACACGTGGCAGTCCACGTCATCACCAAGTCAGCAGAGAATGCCACGTCATCACTGCCATGTCAGCAAGGTGTTGACCGGTCAACCAGAGGCAGGGAAGGATCCAGTGCTTCGCGGCTATGGTGCAGCCGCAGATCTGAGGCGTACAAAATGTTTTGCCTAGATATAAGCCATTTGGAGTCCGTTTTTGGCGATCCAATAGTGGTTTCAGACTATTTGGAGTATTCCGGACACATCTGTACAGATATGGAATTTCAAGCATGAAATAAAATTTAAAAGTTCCACTGATATGGAATTTAAAGAGTTGACTGCATCGATTTTTTTTTTTTAAAGAGTAATATTAGGAATTCTAAATAAATATTAAATATTCTATATAAAGTAATGTTAGATTTAGAATTTTATCAAATTTTTTTTATCAGATATCTCACATGGCTGTAAGACCCACATCATGTGAGTCTCATATCCATGTGAAATATTTGATAAATTTTTTGACATATCTAGCATTTTTCTTCTACATAATATTTACTTTGGTGTGGGGTCCACATCACATAGGACCCACGTGAGTCCCACACCCATATAAATTTTTAATAAAATATTTGATAATTTATTTGGGATCTCTAGTATGTTTGTTTTTTGTTGATGCTATATGTATCAATTGATATATTAATTAGTGTACTAACATAATTATAACATTGTCATTTTAAAAGTATGACCCCACCCATTACAAAAACTTAAAATTTTTAAAATTATATCACATCATAAGTTGATTTATTGATGATTAGAGAAGATACGAGAGAGATTGTTGTCTTGAATATTTATCACATCATTAGATTTAAAAAATAAGTATAATTTTCGAATTTGAATGACAATGCTCAAATATATATAGTAAAGATAATCATAACAATGTAAGGTTACTATAAACATCAGATTTGAATCCTCTCTATTAACTTTTCTTTTCTTTCTTTTTGAAGTACTATTAATTAGGTTTCCTTATATTCACTTGCCTAAATTTCTCTCCCTTGTCCTCTATATTACTAGCACGTAGCTAACAACAACTCGCAAACAACCCCACATAAAAAAAATGGCTACTATCTTTCGCTTTCCTCTTGTCCTTGCTCTCATTTCATGCTTTTTTTGCATCGACATAGCTTTTAGTGTTGGGATCGGGGATCCCGCCCAAGACCTTATGGAAACCATACCAAGCAGAAATACACAACCACACACAAGGAGACACAATATTTTACGTGGTTCGGCCTCAATGCCTACAGGAGAGTAGCCGGGTATCACTATACCAATGGAGATATTACAGATAGATTATAATTGAGGAGGAGCTCACACTCTCCTCACCCCCTCACTCTCCTGCCTCCTCGCCACACCGAGGAGACGGCTCCGCCTCACATATCTCACTGCTCTAGCTCTCTTCTCAATTGTAATCTTTCAGAATATCTCCATTGGTATAGTGATACCAGCCACTCTCCCGTGGACGAGGCCTTGAGGCCAATCACGTAAAATATTGTGTCTCCTTGTGTGTGTATTTGGTATGGTTTCCATAAGGTTCAAGGATCCCCGATCCCAACAAGTGGTATCGAGCTCGCTGGCGTTTAACCAAAACAAAGGCAAAATCCGACCGCCAGAATCGAATTTCTCGAAATCAAGTTTTGAGCATACCAGGAGCTAGGGCTCGACGAGAGGAGTCCAACCATGCAAAGAACACCCCAAACGGAGCACGGACGCGCCCTCACGCGCCCCTAGAAGGCGGCGCGTGAGTCCCAGTCACGGTACGCGCCACACGCGCCGAAGAGTGAACCGGCGCGTCGTCTCACGCGCTGGCACGCGCCCACACGCGCGACACAGGGAAGACGACGAGTGGGGGAAGGCGCGTGACCCACACGCGCAAGTCTTGCACGCGCACGGCATGTGGCGAGCGTCGTGGCCACGTCATCCAGAACGCCACGCGTGGGCGCCACGCCGGCGAGTCATCGCCACGTGGCGATCCACGTCGGCTGCGTGGCGATCCACGCCATCACCAAGTCGGCAGAGAATGCCACGCCATCACCGCCATGTCGAAGGTGTTGACCGGTCAACCGAGGCAGGAAGGATCTAGTGCTTGGCTATGGTGCGACAAGCAGATCCGAGGCGTACAAAATGTTTTGGCTAGATTTAAGCCATTTGGAGTCCGCTTTTGGCGATCCAATAGTGGTTTCAGACTATTTGAGTATTCAGACACATCTGCAGATATGGAATTTAAAGCATGAAATAAAATTTAAAAGTTCCTTGACATGGAATTTAAAGAGTTGATTTGCATCGATTTTTTTTTTAAAGAGTAATATTAGGAATTCTAAATAAATATTAAATATTCTATATAAAGTAATGTTAGATTTAGAATTTTATCAAATTTTTTTTATCAGATATCTCACATGGCTGTAAGACCCACATCATGTGAGTCCCACATCCATGTGAAATATTTGATAAATTTTTTGACATATCTAGCATTTTTCTTCTACATAATATTTACTTTGGTGTGGGGTCCACATCACATAGGACCCACGTGAGTCCCACACCCATATAAATTTTTAATAAAATATTTGATAATTTATTTGGGATCTCTAGTATGTTTGTTTTTTGTTGATGCTATATGTATCAATTGATATATTAATTAGTATACTAACATAATTATAACGTTGTCATTTTAAAAGTATGACCCCACCCATTACAAAAACTTAAAATTTTTAAAATTATATCACATCATAAGTTGATTTATTGATGATTAGAGAAGATACGAGAGAGATTGTTGTTTTGAATATTTATCACATCATTAGATTTAAAAAATAAGTATAATTTTCGAATTTGAATGACAATGCTCAAATATATATAGTAAAGATAATCATAACAATGTACGGTTACTATAAACATCAGATTTGAATCCTCTCTATTAACTTTTCTTTTCTTTCTTTTTGAAGTACTATTAATTAGGTTTCCTTATATTCACTTGCCTAACTTTCTCTCCCTTGTCCTCTATATTACTAGCACGTAGCTAACAACAACTCGCAAACAACCCCACATAAAAAAAATGGCTACTATCTTTCGCTTTCCTCTTGTCCTTGCTCTCATTTCATGCTTTTTTTGCATCGACATAGCTTTTAGTGTTGGGATCGGGGATCCCGCCCAAGACCTTATGGAAACCATACCAAGCAGAAATACACAACCACACACAAGGAGACACAATATTTTACGTGGTTCGGCCTCAATGCCTACGTCCACGGGAGAGTAGCCGGGTATCACTATACCAATGGAGATATTACAGAAAGTTTACAATTGAGGAGGAGCTCACACTCTCCTCACTCACTCACTCTCCCGTCTCCCTCGCTCACACCGAGGGAGACGGCTCTCCGCCTCACATATCTCACTCTCTGCTCTAGCTCTCTTCTCAATTGTAATCTTTCTGTAATATCTCCATTGGTATAGTGATGCCCGGCTACTCTCCCGTGGACGTAGGCATTGAGGCCGAATCACGTAAAATATTGTGTCTCCTTGTGTGTGGGTGTGTATTTCTGCTTGGTATGGTTTCCATAAGGTCTTGGGCGGGATCCCTGATCCCAACAAGTGGTATCAGAGCCTCGTCGGTGGCGTTTCGGAACCAAAACAGTGCAAAATCCGAATCTGCCCAGAAATCGAATTGCTCGAAATCAAGTTTTGAGCATACCAGGAGCAAGGGCTCGACGAGAGGAGTCCAACTATGCAAAGAACACCCCAAACGGAGCACGGACGCGCCCTCACGCGCCCCTAGAAGGCGGCGCGTGAGTCCCGATCGCGACGCAGCGCCACGCCGCGAAGAGTGAACCGTGGCGTCTCGTCACCGCGGCGCTACCGCCCTGCCGCCGGCCCCAGGGAAGACGATGAGTGGGGGAAGGCGCGTGACCCACACGCGCAAGTCTTGCACGCGTACGGCATGTGGCAGACGCGTCAGCAGCTACGTCATCCAGGAACGCCATGTGGCTGCCACGTCGGCGGCCAGGTCATCGCCACGTGGCAGTCCACGTCGGCACACGTGGCTGTCCACGTCATCACCAAGTCAGCAGAGAATGCCACATCATCACTGCCATGTCAGCAAGGTGTTGACCGGTCAACCAGAGGCAGGGAAGGATCCAGTGCTTCGTGGCTATGGTGCAGCCGCAGATCTGAGGCGTACAAAATGTTTTGGCTAGATTTAAGCCATTTGGAGTCCGTTTTTGGCGATCCAATAGTGGTTTCAGACTATTTGGAGTATTCCGGACACATCTGTACAGATATGGAATTTAAAGCATGAAATAAAATTTAAAAGTTCCACTGACATGGAATTTAAAGAGTTGACTGCATCGATTTTTTTTTTTTAAAGAGTAATATTAGGAATTCTAAATAAATATTAAATATTCTATATAAAGTAATGTTAGATTTAGAATTTTATCAAATTTTTTATCGAGATATCTCACATGGTCGTCAGAAGACCCACATCATGTGAGTCCCACATCCATGTGAAATATTTGATAATTTTTTGACATATCTAGCATTTTTCTTCTACATAATATTTACTTTGGTGTGGGGTCCACATCACATAGGACCCACGTGAGTCCACACCCATATAAATTTTTAATAAAATATTTGATAATTTATTTGGAATCTCTAGTATGTTTGTTTTTTGGTGATGCTATATGTACCAATTGATATATTAATTAGTGTACTAACATAATTATAACATTGTCATTTTAAAAGTATGATCCCACCCAATACAAAAACTTAAAATTTTAAAATTATATCACATCATAAGTTGATTTATTGATGATTAGAGAAGATACTGAGAGATTGTTGTCTTGAATATTTATCACATCATTAGATTTAAAAATAAGCATAATTTTCGAATTTGAATGACAATGCTCAAATATATATAGTAAAGATAATCATAACAATGTAAGGTTACTATAAACATCAGATTTGAATCCTCTCTATTAACTTTTCTTTTCTTTCTTTTTGAAGTACTATTAATTAGGTTTCCTTATATTCACTTGCCTAAATTTCTCTCCCTTGTCCTCTATATTACTAGCACGTAGCTAACAACAACTCGCAAACAACCCCACATAAAAAAAATGGCTACTATCTTTCGCTTTCCTCTTGTCCTTGCTCTCATTTCATGCTTTTTTTGCATCGACATAGCTTTTAGTGTTGGGATCGGGGATCCCGCCCAAGACCTTATGGAAACCATACCAAGCAGAAATACACAACCACACACAAGGAGACACAATATTTTACGTGGTTCGGCCTCAATACCTACGTCCACGGGAGAGTAGCCGGGTATCACTATACCAATGGAGATATTACAGAAAGATTATAATTGAGGAGGAGCTTACACTCTCCTCACTCACTCACTCTCCCGTCTCCGTCGCTCACACCGAGGGAGACGGCTCTCCGCCTCACATATCTCACTCTCTGCTCTAGCTCTCTTCTCAATTGTAATCTTTCTGTAATATCTCCATTGGTATAGTGATACCCGGCTACTGTCCCGTGGACGTAGGCCTTGAGGCCGAACCACGTAAAATATTGTGTCTCCTTGTGTGTGGGTGTGTATGTCTGCTTGGTATGGTTTTCATAAGGTCTTGGGCGGGATCCTCGATCCCAACAAGTGGTATCAGAGCCTCGTCGGTGGCGTTTCGGAACCAAAACAGTGCAAAATCCGAACCTGCCCAGAAATCGAATTGCTCGAAATCAAGTTTTGAGCATACCAGGAGCAAGGGCTCGACGAGAGGAGTCCAACCATGCAAAGAACACCCCAAACGGAGCACGGACGCACCCTCACGCGCCCCTAGAAGGCGGCGCGTGAGTCCCAGTCACGGCACGCGCCACACGCGCCGAAGAGTGAACCGGCGCGTCGTCTCACGCGCTGGCACGCGCCCACACGCGCGGCACAGGGAAGACGACGAGTGGGGGAAGGCGCGTGACCCACACGCGCAAGTCTTGCACGCGCACGCCATGTGGCAGACGCGTCAGCAGCCACGTCATCCAGGAACGCCACGTGGCTGCCACGCAGGCGGCCAGGTCATCGCCACGTGGCAGTCCACGTCATCACCAAGTCAGCAGAGAATGCCACGTCATCACTGCCATGTCAGCAAGGTGTTGACCGGTCAACCAGAGGCAGGGAAGGATCTAGTGCTTCGCGGCTATGGTGCAGCCGCAGATCTGAGGCGTACAAAATGTTTTGGCTAGATTTAAGCCATTTGGAGTCCGTTTTTGGCGATCCAATAGTGGTTTCAGACTATTTGGAGTATTCCGGACACATCTGTACAGATATGGAGTATAAAGCATGAAATAAAATTTAAAAGTTCCACTGATATGGAATTTAAAGAGTTGACTGCATCGATTTTTTTTTTTAAAGAGTAATATTAGGAATTCTAAATAAATATTAAATATTCTATATAAAGTAATGTTAGATTTAGAATTTTATCAAATTTTTTTTATCAGATATCTCACATGGCTGTAAGACCCACATCATGTGAGTCCCACATCCATGTGAAATATTTGATAAATTTTTTGACATATCTAGCATTTTTCTTCTACATAATATTTACTTTGGTGTGGGGTCCACATCACATAGGACCCACGTGAGTCCCACACCCATATAAATTTTTAATAAAATATTTGATAATTTATTTGGGATCTCTAGTATGTTTGTTTTTTGGTGATGCTATATGTACCAATTGATATATTAATTAGTGTACTAACATAATTATAACATTGTCATTTTAAAAGTATGACCCCACCCATTACAAAAACTTAAAATTTTTAAAATTATATCACATCATAAGTTGATTTATTGATGATTAGAGAAGATCTGAGAGAGATTGTTGTCTTGAATATTTATCACATCATTAGATTTAAAAAATAAGTATAATTTTCGAATTTGAATGACAATGCTCAAATATATATAGTAAAGATAATCATAACAATGTAAGGTTACTATAAACATCAGATTTGAATCCTCTCTATTAACTTTTCTTTTCTTTCTTTTTGAAGTACTATTAATTAGGTTTCCTTATATTCACTTGCCTAAATTTCTCTCCCTTGTCCTCTATATTACTAGCACGTAGCTAACAACAACTCGCAAACAACCCCACATAAAAAAAATGGCTACTATCTTTCGCTTTCCTCTTGTCCTTGCTCTCATTTCATGCTTTTTTTGCATCGACATAGCTTTTAGTGTTGGGATCGGGGATCCCGCCCAAGACCTTATGGAAATCATACCAAGCAGAAATACACACCCACGCACAAGGAGACACAATATTTTACGTGGTTCGGCCTCAATGCCTACGTCCACGGGAGAGCAGCCGGGTATCACTATATCAATAGAGATATTACAGAAAGTTTACAATTGCGGAGGAGCTCACACTCTCCTCACTCACTCACTCTCCCGTCTCCCTCGCTCACACCGAGGGAGACGGCTCTCCGCCTCACATATCTCACTCTCTGCTCTAGCTCTCTTCTCAATTGTAATCTTTCTGTAATATCTCCATTGGTATAGTGATGCCCGGCTACTCTCCGTGGGCGAGGCATTGAGGCCGAATCACGTAAAATATTGTGTCTCCGTGTATTTCGCTGGTATGGTTTTCATAAGGTCTTGGGCGGGATCCTCGATCCCAACAAGTGGTATCAGAGCCTCGTCGGTGGCGTTTCAGAACCAAAACATTGCAAAATCTGAATCTGTCCAGAAATCGAATTGCTCGAAATCAAGTTTTGAGCATACCAAGAGCAAGGGCTCGACGAGAGGAGTCCAACCATGCAAAGAACACCCCAAACGGAGCACGGACGCGCCCTCACGCGCCCCTAGAAAGCGGCGCGTAGGTCCCAGTCACGGCATGCGCCACCCGCGCCGAAGAGTGAACCGGTTGCGTCGTCTCGCTGCCAGCGCAGCGCCACGCGGCAGGAAGACGACGAGTGGGGAAGGCGTGACCCACACGCCAAGAAGTCTTGCATGCGCACGCCATGTGGCGAATCGTCGGCAGCCCGTCATCCAAACGCCACGTGGGCGCCACGGCGGCGGCAGTCATCGCCCACGTGGCGATCGCGTCACGCGTGGCGATCACGTCATCACCAAGTCAGCAGAGAATGCCACGTCATCACTGCCATGTCAGCAAGGTGTTGACCGGTCAACCAGAGGCAGGGAAGGATCCAGTGCTTCACGGCTATGGTGCAGCCGCAGATCTGAGGCGTACAAAATGTTTTGGCTAGATTTAAGCCATTTGAAGTCCGTTTTTGGCGATCCAATAGTGGGTTCAGACTATTTGGAGTATTCCAGACACATCTGTACGGTCAGATTTTGGAGACAGAGTTTCTGTAAAAAGAAGGCAAATTGAAGGGACGGACGGCATCGGATGCGGTAGACGGAATATTCTGTTGGTACATGGAATATTCCCTGAACTTTTGAAAGTTGTAATGTGGCCCAGAATTTTCAGAATATTGTGGTGTGGCCCAACTTTCGAGGTTATTTTTCAGTGAGGTCCCCGGAAATGTAGCGAAGGTTGGTCCTAGCTAATCAGACCGTTCCGGACGCAACCGCGAGGTCAAAATAGTGAGATTCTGAACGGTTTAAAAAGATTGTCAAAACATGGGAGTTTGTCATCTTTAATACTCGGAGGGAGGTTGCCGGATATTGTGGAACGCTGCAGAGTCACTGAAGAGGTTAGAATGTGTAGATTCTAACCAGATTGGACAACCAGATACAACTCGAGATAGATCATTGAAGGCCAGAGGAGATCAGGCTTGATGGCAGATCGAGGGACATCAGGATTGGTCAGGGGCGATCAGAGGATTGCAAAGATGATTATCTCCGGAGTTCATCGGAGGATCTGGTTCAATCAGAAGAGAAGACCATTCATCGACGGATAGATGATTTGGCAACTAGTTCAGGCTCAGGGAAATGCTGTGGCTGTTGGAGCTACTATATGCGAGTAAGTACTGGTGGTATGTGGACGTGTAGAACAATAGTTGCAGAGGAGCATACTAAGCGCAGGGGCACAAATGCAGATGTGCAGTAGTGTAAGGGTACGGTAGAGTATCGTACAGAGGCGCCAGAGGAGTGTGCAGCAGCGGGTTGTTGAAAGTACACAGGAATTGCTAAACAGAGAAATTGAGACAAACGCAAGAGTACGCGCCAACGAGTGGCAAGTCCTTTTTTTTTTTTTTCTCTATGGTGGTTTCTTGAGTTCCATGGCAGCAGAGGATAGAGTTGATGCAGATCTCTCAAAGTAGCTCGACGCAGGAGAGCCATGGGTTATGCGAAAGCACTATGCAGTGATTGCATAGTGGTAACTTGTACAGATCGGTGGAAGTTGTCTTGGCAGAAGGGCTAACTGTCAAACATCAGTACGGACGTACAAATGAGACAGAACCGAACATCAGGGATTGCAGCACAGACAACGGGCGTATGAGATCGCTGGGAAGTTGTTCTGAAGTGCAGAGGCAAAGGCTGGTTGTTCAAAGAAATAAGCTCCGAGCAAGGAAAATTGAAGATGTTGATGTGTCAAACTCTGAAATTTTCTAGTTGCTCCCGTGTTCCCTATGCAAAGAAGTGCATAGATGACGATGCTTGGTATGGAGCTCTTGTCAAACCATCAATCTTCGACGATACATCGTGATTGCAAGGCATAACGACAGCGCGTATGTGGAAACGCTAGGAAGTTGTTCGAAGCGCAGAGGGCAAAGGCGATAGTTGAAATAAGCTCGAAACAAAGAAGACGAAGGACGTTGATGAGATAAGCAGCGAGTTTTCTAGTTGCTCCGATGTTAAATCTGCAAGGTAATGCATGATACGATCAAGGGCATCCCAAATAGGGTGCAGGACATCCAATCAGGGGGTGTCAGATATCTTGGTTACGCAAGTTCAAGCATAGCAAGTGAAGACATCCGAGACAGGAAGCGTGGAAGAGATCCGTGGGAGATGGGAGCAGAGGCTCTCTCCAAATCAGAGAGTGGTGTGAGTTGAGTTGAGGATGTAGGATTCCCTCTTTCTCTTGTATCTCTGGTGTATTATCTCTAGCTTTCAGGGGATGCAGCGTCTTAGTGAAGAGATGAAGACTATGTTGAAATTTGGGCGTGACAAGTATAGCAGCAGTGTGTGCAGTGGATCACCTCACAAGGGCTGAGGGGGTGATTTGTTGGATCATCATCCCTTTGTGAGTGGAATATCCCACTTAGAGAGTAGTGCTAAAGAAGTGGACAAGCCACCATGTAATGGAATAGAGTGGTTGGAGTGGAGCACCCACCATGATGGTGGGGTGGTTGTACCCAACCCACTCTCTGCTGCTGCCTTTGACCTTCTCTTAAGCTATATATATAGATGTAGAGAGGAGGAAGAAAATGAGAGAGTGAGCAAGAGAGCAAAGTGTAAGCCAAAGTGTGTGAGATGTGAGAAACCGTCTCCCTCGGTGTGAGCGAGGGAGACGGGTGAATGGGTGAGTGAGAATAGTGTGAGTTTCTCCTCTGTAATATTCTCAGAATCTCCAAATTGGTATAGTGAAAACCGGCTACTCTCCGTGGGCGTAGGCATTGGGGCCGAACCACGTAAAATATTGTGTCTCCGTGTATGTGGGTGTGTAAGTCTGCTTGGCATGGTTTCTATAAGGTCTTGGGCGGGATCCCCGATCCCAACATTTAGCACGTCCACCGTTCACATCATTAGTGATATGCCTAAGGATTCATCACCATTGAACATCAATTGCAAGGCTAATGGAAACAGTGTTATTGGACATACACTCAAGGTTGGTGAAGATTATCAGTGGAGTGCCACAGTGAATGATATCTACTATTGTACAACTATGTGGGGGAGATGCTTTGCATCTCGGCATGCCTATGAGCCGACGAGAGACACCGGTCACGCGACGATCTTTTGGAAGGTGGATAAGGATGGTTTCTCTATCAGTTATGATAAATCTAAATTTAAATTAGTGGCTCCTTGGGAAACTGATGCAAATGTGTATTAAAATCATATTAAAACTTTTTAATTTGCAATGTAATAAATGTTAACCCCTTGTAGCCAGATATGCAAGTGTTACTCCACCATTTCGTGTTTTGTGTTTTGTTTGTTTTTCATATGCACAGAAAATAAATTGATTGAAGTAAAAACATAGCACAAGAGGTACACAAAATACATCAGTAATAAAAAGTTACACGAGAAGATTAAAAACAAAACAATTATGAGAAAAGCTTCATAATTTGGCAAATTATTTGGTAAAACATTTGGAGCATGGAATTTAGGGAGCTGATTTTATATATCTATAATTTGGCATAGTGAACTTTTGTATGTTAACTCGCATGGCTAGTCCATTGATTAAGGAGCAAACTTTGAGGCATAAGTTATATGTTCGACTCTTGCTATAATGTCTATTAAGTGTTCAATACTTACAATTTGTTTGAAGATGATAGGTATTGGAGAATTAACTCTACAATAGTAAGTCGAAAATTCGAGGGGCATTTACCTGTAAGTTTTAATTTATAAACTTATATTCTATTAAGTCTTAATTAAGATTTTTTGAACTTTTAAATCCTATTAAATTTTTAATAGTCGAAATTGTCTTTCAAACAATGATTGTTTATTATTTATAATTATCTATAAAAGAATATGATGATTTGACATTTATTTTGATTTTTAAAACTTTAAAATATCAACTTTCAAATTGAAAAAATTTAAAAAAAATTATGTGCAAAAAAAAAAAAAAATGAATTATTTTTGTGTGCAAAATTATTATTATTATTTTTTATAATATCTATATATGATGACAGAACATTGATGCGCAAAACTTAAAAATAAAAAAAATAAAAAAAACTTTAAAAATGAAAAAATTGATAATATTCTCAGTTTTAAAATTGGAAAAAACTGTTGATGCTCTTGATCTTATTGGATAGTTGATTCAAACCAATAAGTAGAAGGGTAAAACGTTTAATCTCATGCTCTGTTTTTTTTTTTTTTTTTTTCCATCGGTTAGTAAAACAATTATCTGAAATATTACTATGCAAAATTGACAAAAACTCATAATATTCTCAGTTTTACTAAATAGGACTTAATTGATTTAATAAATTTTAAGTAAGATCTAAGTTATCATAACATTTGTAAATAAAATTTTTAGATAATTAACTCAAAATTCAAAGGCCTCAAAAAAAAGTCTGTAAGTACAGGTGTTAACCAATTCCTATAATTTGTTCTTTGTTGTTGCTGTGATTGGGACAGCATTTGTGTTTCTTTTGTTGTTAGCTTTTGTCTGTGTTGGAATCTCTCTAACCTTCAATCTTGCTATGATGCTGTCTCTCACAATTACACTTTCTTTTCTTTTCTTCTCTTTTTTTTCTAAAGTATTTTCTTATGCTCATAATCTTTATCAATAATTTTTTTTTTCACTTATCCAAATATATATATATATATATTAAGTTTTTTATTCCACAACAGTAAAAGATTGAAACAGTAATGATTTAGAGCTCTAAATATTGAGCTCTAAATCCATCACTAGTGAGGTGGAAATGAAAAAAAAAAAACACAAGACATAGCACACATTGTGGTAGTGGGTGAGACCCACTGTCCATTACTAATGACACCTCTAATTAGAGGTCTCAAGTTTTATTGAAGATTGAAATTTTGATTAAAATAATTGCAAAAAAGAGAGGTTGACAAGAAACCAATTGGTTGAGACTCTTGAGGAGTTTGGATCCTCTGCCACCTTTCTCTGCAACAGTTCCTGCGCCACCCGAAAACGACGTCGTTTTGGAGGAAAATTTCAAAAAAAAAAAAAAAAGAAAAAAAAAAAGAAAGCACAGAATCAGAGAGAAAGAGGGAAGAAGATGGCCATCTGTGTCTACCATGACTTACCAAGAACACAAGCTCTGTCGTCGTCCAAAATGACCATGGTCATCCAAAGAATAATTTCCCAAGAACACATAGAATAATTTGGACAATCCAAAATGGCAATGGTCATCATCCAAAATAGCCATTTTTCCTAAGAACACAAAGAATAATTTCATAATCATCATCAACAGCAGACCCAGAAAAAAAAAAAAAAAATGGGGAGAGAGAGAGAGAGAGAAGCAAAAACACAAAGAATACAAAAAATAAACTCAAGAACTGATATAAATGGGATCTACAAATCCAATCAACATAAATGGGATTCACTAAAACTGATATAAACCCAAGAACACTAATATAATTTCTTCATCATCATCAACAACAATAACTTAAAAAAAGAAAAAGAAAAGAAAAGAGTAGAGAAAGAGAGACTCAGATCTAGAGAATCGAATTCTCCAGTTGATTCCCCCGCCGCCACCGGAGCTCACCGTTGTTCGTCAAAGCAATCTCTGTGCTTTCTTGGTTCTTCTTCCCTTCTCCTCTCTCTTCCTCTTCCTCTTCCTCTTCCTCTGCTTTCTTTTTTCTCTCTTTCTTTCTGATCCTGTGCTTTCGTTTTATTTTTTATTTTTTGAAAATTTCCCCCAAAATAACGTCGTTTTGGGGGTGTCCCAGGGACTGCCGCTGGCAAAGGTGACAGAGGATCCTGACTTCTTGATTGAGTGCCAAGATAAAGAAGAAAAAGGAAAAAACATTTAATGCTAGCATTAATATAGACGTATGTTTGACATTACTTTGTGTTGGATATGTAAGTTTTCAATCAATAAATAAAATTTAATATTATTTGTGAATAATTTCTTCGGCTAATGTCAACATTAACCGCAAGTCAAGGTAGTTCACATCACCTATTTATTAATGAAAAATGTCTCGTTGTTCAAATTTTATAGCTCAAAAGTGGCTCAAATGGTCAAAACGACGTCGTTTTGGTCATTTTTATGTTGTTCTGTACTCAAAACGACGTCGTTTTGGCCATTTGAACCACTTTTAAACCACAAAATTTGAGTTACGTAACATTGTCGTTTATTAATAAGGAGCACATTTTTTTCCGTCCAAAATTTAAACTGTAAAGTGTTATTTGAACTTATAAAACCCGCTACCATCCCGTTTCTTATTAATATAGAACCAAGGTTTTGAAAAGCGGTTGTGGTCACCGTAATAAATGGCGGTGGCGCTTGATTCTTGCGGGTGTAAAGGCTAAGCGTAACGGTTCTTGTAATCGAAGTGAATTATTTTATTTTTCCCACAATTTGAAAAAAACTTACCGATACGCATATATTTTTTTTTCCATGATCATATTTATTGGGTTTAAAATAAATATTGATCAATTTTGGTAAATTTTTAAGTATGATCCAATATATTTCATATTTTTAAATCATTATAAACGAAGTTTTTTATATTTTATTTTAATAATTAATGACGTTATATTATACAAAAAATCAATCACTAACTATTATATATAAGACAAATAATGACAAAAGTAAGAGAATAAATAAGAGCCTATATATATATATATATATATTTTAACCAAGCCAAATAGATAATGACCACATCTATTATTATTATTATTATTATTATTATTATTATTATTATTATTTTCAAATAATATATAGATAGACACACAAAAACAAAATGGTTGAGTGATAGCTGCTGAATAGAATAGTATAAGTCTTACAGCTTCAACAAATCAATAACATGTTCATCTCCCACTTCTCTCTCTCTATCTCTTGCTCCTCTATTTTCTCTCTTTATCTTCCCTCTTCTCTCTATCCCACTTCTCCCATTTTTAGTTTTTTTTTGTCTGTTTTTTCGAAAGAAACAATTTGGAACCGTTACGTAACGATTATTTAATCGTTATTCTACATTTCTGTTATATTCTGACCATTACGACCGCTTCTGGACACACTGTGAATCTCAATCACCGCAAAAGCGATCGTAACGGTGGCAACCACTAAAATCATTACGTAACGACGTTACGTAACGGTTACGGTCTCTTTTTAAAACATTGTATAGAACGCACCTTTTTTGTAAATTCAGCATTTAATAGTACATGTCGTTGGGCTGAAGTTGGGCAAGTCAATTAGTGTTGAATTTCCTTCTTCTTCTTTTTTTGTTTTTTTGTTGTGTTTGTTGGTGTTGGTACCATAGACCTGAAAACGAATCTTGTTTTCCCTGTCAATTGAGAAGATTAGAGGCCTAGTGTTTTCCGCAATGAAATTTTGTAAAAAAAATTAATAATGACATGTCATATGCACTATTTTAGAGGTCCAGATCTTTTCTAAATGAAAAACTATAAGAAATCAAAACACTTGGAAATTGACATAGAATTTCAAATTTGCAGTAGTATAAATTTAATTTTCTTGTTGTGGGGTCATTTCATAAATTAAATATTGTCCATTAAATTTAAATTTGGATAAATTATAAATATTAATTGAAATATATATTTTTTAAAATAAAATGATAAATTAAATATTGTTGTATAAACAGAATTAATAGAAAAAATAAAATTCCTAACTACTCTCCTATACAACAATAAAATTACATGAATTATTAATTGAAATATATTTATGATAGCATTAAACTATTAATTAGCTTGATGATTTATTAATAAAATGAGTAATTCGTTATGCAATTAGAAACTTAAAAAGGCATAATGCAATTTTCATAATCACGAAAGGCAATCCATATTTTAAACAATCCTAAAGTTACCCTTCAAATTTTAAAGTTTTTTTCTTTCTTTTTTTTCTTTTGAATTTGTAGAATCTTTCATTTAAAATCCCACTTAAATCATAATAAAGAATATTAGAGATACAATTTTTTTTTTTTTTTCCTGAATTTGTAGAATCTTTCATTTAAAATCCCACTTAAATCAGAATAAAAAAAACTTTTTTTTTTTTTTGAAAAAATTGAATTATTTTTGTGTGCAAAATTAATTATTATTATTTTTTATTTATACATGATGATAAAATATTGATGTGCAAAACTTAAAAAAAAAAAAAAAAAACTTTAAAATTAAAAAAATTGAAAATGTTCTCAGTTTTAAAATTGAAAAAAACTATTGATATTCTCAATCTTATTGGATAGTTGATTCAAACCAATAAGTAGAAGGGTAAAACGTTTAATCTCATGCTCTATTTTTTTTCATCAGTTAGTGAAACAATTATTTGAAATATTACTACGCAAAATTGATAAAAACTGATAATATTCTTAATTTTACTACATAAGACTTATTGATTCAATAAATTTTAAATAGGACCTAAGCTAACATAACATTTGTAAATAAATTTTTTAGATAATTAACTCAAAATTCAAACGCCTCAAAAAAAAGTCTGTAAGCATAGGTGTTAACCAGTTCCTATAATTTGTTCTTTGTTGTTGCTCTGATTGGGACAGCATTTGTGTTTCTTTCGTTGTTAGTTTTTGTTTGTGTTGGAATCTCTCTAACCTTCAATCTTGCTATGATGCTGTCTCTCAAAATTACATTTTCTTTTCTTTTCTTTTCTTTTTTTCTAAACTATTTTCTTATGCTCATAATCTTTATCAATAATTTTTTTTTTCACTTATCCAAATATACATATATATATATATATATATTAAGTTTTTTATTCCACAACAGTAAAAGATTGAAATTTTGATTAAAATAATTGCAAAAAATAGAGGTTGACAAGAAACCAAGAGATTGAGTGCCAAGATAAAGAAGAAAAAAGAAAAAAACATTAATATAGAGGTATGTTTGGCATTACTTTGTGTTGGAGTCTGGAGAGATTATGGTCCCGTTTGGTAGAGTTGTGGAAAAGTGATTATAGTTTATAGCTTAACAGCTTATAGCTTATAGCTATGAACATAAGCTGATTTTTGACTTATAAATTAAGTTTCTCATCCCCTTCTCAAAGAATAAGTTGATTTTTGACTTATAAAAAGTTATAAACTGTATTGTTAAACTGAACCAAATACATCAAAATAGTTTAAATTAAGCTAAAAGCTGAAATAAGCCCTGCCAAACAGGGCCTATATGTAAGTTGTCAATCAATAAATAAAATTTAATATTATTTGTGAATAATTTCTTAGGCTAATGTCAACATTAACCACAAGTCAAGGTAGTTCACATTACCTATTTATTAATATGAAGCACATTTCTTTTCATCCAAAATATAAACTGTAAAGTATTATTTGAACTTATAAAATTCACTACCATCCCGTTTCTTATTAATATAGAACACACCTTTTTGTAAATTCAGATTTTAATAGTACATGTCGTTGGGCTGAAGTTGGGTAAATTCAATTAGTGTTGAATTTCCTTCTTTTTTTTGTTTTTTTGTTGTGTTTGTTGGTGTTGGTACCATAGACCTGAAAATGAATCTTGTTTTCCCTGTCAATGGAGAAGATAATGACATGTCATATGCACTATTTTAGAGGTCCAGATCTTTTCTAAATGAAAAAGTATAAGAAATCAAAAAACTTAGAAATTGACATAGAATTCAGTATAAATTTAATTTTCTTGTTGTGGGGTCATTTCATAAATTATTGTCCATTAAATTTAAATTTGGATAAATTATAAATATTAATTGAAATATATTTTTTTAAAATAAAACGATAAATTAAATATTGTTGTATAAACAGAATTAATAGAAAAAATAAAATTTTTAACTACTCTTCTATACAATAATAAAATTACCTAAATTATTAATTGAAATATATTTATGATAGTATTAAACTATTAATTGACTTGATGATTTATTAATAAAATGAGTAATTCGTTATACAATTAGAAACTTAAAGGGACATAATACAATTTTCATAATCACAAAGGACAATCCATATTTTAAATAACCCTTAAGTTCCACTTAAAATTATTATTTTTTTTCTTCTAAATTTGTAGAATCTTTCATTTAAAATCCCACTTAAATCATAATAAAAAATATTAGAGATCCCAAATTTTTTTACTAAACACACTATGTGAGTGTCGATCCCACACCCATGTGAGTTTGATTTTTTATAACTATGTGAGTATTTGGTCAATTTTTTGTTAATTTTTTTTTTGTATCCCTAGCATTTTTGGTAATATTTTTTTGTATCCCTAGCATTGGTCAATTTTTTAGTAATATATATATATATATATATATTTGTAATGGGTAGAGTCATAATTTTAAAATGATAATGTTATAAATATGTTGGTACACTAATTAGTATACCAATTGATATATGTAGCATCACCAATTTTAGAAGGTAATTTCCTCAGGAGAGAGGCTTCTCTCTAGTCCACATAGTGGACTGAAGCTTGTTGTTCGGCCTATGGAGTCCATAACTAGTCCTATTTTGATAATCTAAATCGTTAATGTGTACAACTCGTCAAGTACTTCATGCTTGTTTAAAATCACGTTGATCGGATATCGGTAACTCCTTGATTGGAACACATTTTTGTCAATAGTAAATACGATTTTAAAAATAAATTGTTAACAAAAATGTATTTTAATCAAGGATCTACCAATATTCGATCAACGTGATTTTTTATATACATGAAGTACTCAATGAATTCTACATATTTAACGGTTCAAATTATTAAGACGGAACCCATGATAAACTCTATGAACTTAACAATATACTCCAATCTATTATGTGAACTGAAGAGTTATCTCTCCCTTTCCTCAATATCAAAAACAAAGTTGAAACTCCCATCAAAGTGCATAAAATAAAATAAAATTAAATTAAAAATTAAAACAAAAAACGAAAGCTACAAAACAGAGAAGCACAAAACCAATAATAGAACCTCATGTTACACTTTGAATTTTTAATGTGAACGGTTCATATCTGGAGGAGATCCGGTGGGTTCTGTGAATAAATTTTTTTAAATTTAAATTGATGATTTTATTTGAGAATATATTATTTTAATAATTTTTTAATTTTTTATAAAAAAATATACAGAAAAGTAGAGAGAATAATGTAATAACTTATAGTGACTTTTTAATTTTTTAACTAAAATATATAATTGACAAACGAGACCTTAAACTTAAAATAAGCTGAACTCTTCTGGTACTATTTTGCCCCAACATAGCAAAAATTATATTTTATTTTAATAACATAAATTAAAGTACAATAAACATCATATCCTTTAAACACATTCCAAAATACATATAAAATCACAAATTTTATTAAACCTAACTATCCTTTAAACATAGGTGGGGACTTCGTCGAATAATTTTGTCGTGACCGTTGGTCTTTTCATTAGCTTGTCTATAATTTTCATTAGAAAAGTATACCCACCAAAGGCTTATGGGCCATCATTATCTTATAAACACACAAATGTTGGTCTGGGAACCTTAGAAAAACCAATAAGAACTCGAGAACAGTGTAATTTCAGTTGTCAAACAGTGAGGGGATATAAAGTTTCGCCTTAAAAGAAAATATTTCTTTATATCTTCATGTTGATGGAACATTTCAAATAGATTGTAACCTTTCCTTCTTATCTCTCATGAATTAGAAGGAGACTACTGCTTATGATTTGTCTCCCATTGATAGTGCTTCAAAGATAGAACAATTTTGGTTTTCAGCAATGCTAGGGACCCCCAGTGGGACTTCAGTGAAGTGACCTCAGTGACTTCCAAAGTCGGCCTGGGGTTGGCTGAAATTTAAAAAAAAAAAAAAAACTATTTTTTGGGCCAATCACAGCAGACCCCCAGCACCCCCCCCTGGGGGTCAAAGCTTTATTCTATGGTTTTAGCTTGAAACAAGTTGGGTGATTTATTTAATAATTTCATTCACCAAATGATTATAGCTCGAGAATTTTGGAGTTTAAGCCATGGTTTGGCTAACAGTTTGGAGCTATATAATCACAAAAAGGTAAAATAGGCTACATAAGTCAATGAGACAAAATACTACTTTTTACCTATAATCATTACACTTTTTCTCTCACAAAAATTAAAAAAAAATCAAAATAAAAACTAAACGAGGTTATAAAAGTCAGGCTAAAAACGTCCTAACACAAAAATATTAACTAAAAAAAGCCAATATCAAACCAACCCTAAATAAAGGTCATCATTTTGGATCAATTTGGAAATAAAGCAAATTACCAAGAAAAGCAGAAGTTACGTTAAAAAGCAATGATATATTGGTATAGTTGCAATAGGTCTAAGATTTGGAAGATTATATCTAATAGAGCCATTTAAAAACTGTGAGTCCCTCCTTACTCTTACTTTTTCGGTTGTGTTTAATTATTGAATTTTTTTTACAAATAAATGAAGCAAAAAGAAAAAGAAAAGATAAAATTAAAAAATTCTAATTTATATTTTTGTCGATTTTTCTTTTTCTTTTAATTTCATTTCACATAACTCTATGTAAATTTAAGATCCAAATAAAATCTTAATGGCAAGATTAACAACAATGTTACAAAATCAGAAAAGTGATTACAAAATAACGTGTATTGATCCTATTTATTTTAGATTTGACATCTCTCACATGAGATTTTATCCGACATGACATTGTACTTTTTCTAATTCTATAACCTTTTTCATTACAGCAGCCAAGCTCAATGGCCTCTATTTTTTTTTTTATTAGTAAAAAGAAATTTTATTGATAAACATAATTGAAAAACATCAATAAAAAGTAATTTGGAGCTAGACGTAATATTTTGAGTAAATTTTAACGAGTATTTTGAGTCCAGGGATAAAATGAGAGCAGGTTGGTCCAGTGATAAAACAAAACAAAGTTTGGTTTCATGCCCTAAGAGGCCGGCATGCGAGCCAAAGAGTTATGTTGATACCCAAAAAAGAAAAAAAAAAAGAAAAAGAGTTGTATCAATAATAATCATAATATTTTATTATATTTATTTTAAAAACATATATCATAATACTATAATAAACAAAAGTTGGGCAAATTACATATCAATTTTGACTTTGAATTTCTCATATTATATTAATTTAGTCCGATATTGATAATGCTCCTTTAGAAATTGGACCGAAACCAATGATCAAAATGGTTCGTTTACGATTCCTAAATTGATTAAGAGGTTAGTGTCCAATTTAAAATGGTCTATTCTCTTTTGATTTGACAATTTACCCTTAATTTTTGTCAAAATTCTTAACAAATGTTATTAATTGGAGGGCAAAATTGATGCAATTAGAACTACAGTGGCCGAATTAACACAACAGACAAATTATTGAGACTAAGGCTTGATTTGGAAACATGCTATTGTAGTAACATTTTAGCTTTTTACGAAAAGATGTGTAGAAAAATAGAGAGAGTGATGTGACAACTTATAGTAACTTTTTGACTAAAACTGAAAGTTTTCAAACAAGGCTTAAGCATATGATTTGCCCAAAAAAGTTTTGGAGATATTTAAGAACAAAATAACTTCTTATGAACAAAATATATTTGTTACCAAAAGTATCGTCACTATATTTTTATAATGAATTACTATAATTTATTGGTGACATTTTTAACATTTGGTCATTAAAAGTTCTTTTTTTGACTTTTTATAATAATTTTTCAAAACTATTTACATGACGACTGAAATTGATCTCTTAATATTTTTTACAACAAATTTTCTCTATGCATGATAAAAATAAAAATAAAAAAAAAAAATTCCTAGTTCATCGATAAAATGATGAGTATCGAAAATTAATTTAGCCCGAAGTACCATTAAAATATAATTATTTTCTTTGATAGCTAAATGTTCGCAAAAGCACCAACTAACAAAACGAGATGAAAGGTCAAGAGTTAACATGGTGAATAAGGTTTTTTTTGGTAAAGATGAATGAGGTATTCCATTAACAAGCATAATGTATGAATTTGAGTTTTACTATTAACACATGTAATTTCTCCTTCTCCTATTACTCTACTATTAATTGTATTAAAAAAAAGTAATGCTAGGACTGTCAAATTTTCTATCAAATAAATGACTAAATATCTCAAATGATTATGGGGTCCACACTTTTATGGACCCACATCCATTAGTTATTCATTTGATAAGAAATTTGAGATGTATAACATTTTTTTTTAAAATAACATACCCAAAATACATTTTAGTATCATGAAAACCATGAAAAATCTTTCTTATAATTAAGTCCATCATTGCTAAAATAAAACCCATCTTCTTTCACCAACCAAAAACACTTCCTCAAGGGTGCACACCTATGGCTGTCACGTTGAACTTGAAAGGCACTGAACCTCTTCCTCAGTCTGTCCCATTTCATGGTGCAACTGATGAGAGTGGTTCCCCAAAGCTTAGTCTTCAAGCTCCAACTGAAGTCATCACCCTCCTGGAGAGCCCGGCCTCCCATATAGTCTTCCTCGGATGCACACCAGATTACCAGAGGCAGTGATGAGTTGTTCTTGAAGCCATTGATGACATAAACATCGTTGTGCGTACCGGATTCCGCACTAGATGAAAGTGGATCGGGGCTCACTCACCGGATCGCTGGGGCTGGACTCCTGCCACAGGAAGCACCGTCAGAGCTGCCCGGCCGGGGTTGGCCGGATAACCCCTCCGGTGTGGGAGTTAGTGATCGGAGAAGAGAAGTATGTTAAGTGTGGGTGAAATCGGGACTGTTCAGTTACCTTCAATGTGAAGTTCCTGTTGTATGTATAGTGTTCCTTACTTGCTTCTCAAGGTGAGTTCATGAGGTAAAGGTGCTGCCAGGTGTCTTTCCAGCCTTGCTCCAAGTGGGGGGACCACTTGGTAGTTGTCAATGATTGCCTATTCTCATTGTAAGCATGCTCATAACTAACCACATTCCTTTTGCTCAACAACTTCCGTGATTTGTGGTATAGGGGACTAGCTGAGGTGGCAACCTGCACATGCATGCATTCACAGATCCCACGTTTCCTTGTTAGGTTTCTCCAGCTCGGTACCCATATACTTCAGTTCGGTAATGACGTGCCTCGCCTCGGCCCCTTTCCGAGCTTATCTTTGTGAAGATGGGCTGGCGCTATCTGCTCGCCCACATTATACATCTGCACTCGCCCATCGATCTTGCGGTTGGGCCTTTTCATCGAGTCGGGCCCAAGTGCTTGAGGACTTGGGTGGGCTGTTGATCGTGAGATTGGGCTCAACTGATCTGTCCATGTACTTATCGTTCCAGTTGGGATTTGGGCTTTGTGAGATTGGGCCGGCCCAAGGCTTGGACCTAACCCATTTTGCATTTAGCCCCTTCATTTGCCCCCTAGCTCGCGCTAAGGTTCCCCTTGGTGGGAGCTATGGTTCTGTCTTCCAAGCGTCGCGTCGCTTTGACTCCCTCCCAGTTCGGCCTTGGTGACGGTTCAATCCTGACACAAGTTCTCGTGATCGTCCTTTCAGATGCCACGTGGCAATGTGCCATAGGCGGGCAGAGATAATGCGTCGACTTCGTACTGAAGATCGTGATTTGCATGCTAGCACGCCGACTGAGGTCATTAATGCCTGAGATATCACTTCAAATCCCTTGATTTGATTCTCCCATTCTTCTAGTGCATTTCAAAGAAAGATAAAGATAGAGAGGGAGAGAGAGAGACTCTTCCCGTCCTTCTGGTACCGATTCCGCTGGTGCTCTGCTCAATCTTCTTCAACGCTAATCTTGCTTTGTGAGTTTTCTCATTACTCTTCTTCTTCCTCTGTTCTAATCGTCTGGTCTGGTGCGTTTGTCGTTTGCGTCTAGTGTCCTGTTACCTAAATCCCTCTTCTGCCCCTTTTAGATCGGTTGAATGGGGAAGTTTCGTTCCTTAGTCGATACCCCAGAGGCCATGGCCATGTTCCGTTTAGATTACAACATTCCTCATGATGTGACCCTCTCTTTGGCGAAGGCGGATGCCAAGCGCATGGGCACGAGGAACACCGTCGCCTTCCCTGTTGCTGCGATAGTTGAGGGAGGGGTTCGGTTTCCTCTCGACCCATTGGTGCGCCGCTTCCTCCACCAAGTTCAGTTGACTCCAATGCAAGTGTCCGTGAATCTCTTTCGTGTCGTATGCGGTGTTTCTGCTCTCAACAGGCGGTTAGGCTTGAATCTGGACATATGGGACAGTATGGGATGTAACTCACATTCACACAATAAGGATCATAGTACGCATTACTACTGCGTCCGCTCTGATTGTCACTTGGTCACCGGTCTGCCTGATTCAGATAAACACAATGATGATTTTTTGCAAGTCGGTGGGAATTGGGAGTTTCCTGCTGGGACCGAGTTCCAGTCCGAACGGATGCCGCAGAGAGATGGCTACCCAGGTCTGAATCTCTCTTTTTGATGCCTTTGGTATTCCTCCCTTTATTCTGAATATTGCTCTGATAAGTTACCTCCTCTTTCGTAGTCTTCGCCCAAATGAGACCGAACCTGAAAATGCCGAGGCCATCAAGGTCGCTGAGATACAAGAAAAGGTCTGCGCCAGAGTTGTTGGACTACCAGTCTACTTATCGTTCTGTTATGCCGAAGAAAGCGAGGCTTGCTGCTGCCCTGCTAGATTCTGATACAGAGACTGACACGCCTCCTCCACCCTTGGTCTCAAGCCGTCGGAGGAGTCAGGATGCTCTTTCTGAGGGAGCGCCTTCTCCTGCCCCCAGTTTCGCAGGGAGCGGGTCTATGGCGAAAAGGAGAGTATTGGTAGATCTGGAGGCTGAGGCCTTCGGAACCTCAAGTACTTCGCTGACCCCTCCAGAGAAGGCCGAACTGAAGAGTCTGATGGAGGTGAAGATGGAGATCGGGCCTGCACTTCAATCGCTACCGAGCCCTCGGCTTCAATTGCTGAACGAGCAAAAAAGAGGAGGAGGGAGACTGGCAAGGCAGTGGTGGGGGAAGCCCTTCAGGATTCTGTTGAGGATGAGAATTTTGAGAAGTGGGAGCCACCGATATCTCATGAGGGCAGGCCCATTTCCACTTCAGACTCGGTTGCTGTTTCACCAGATTTTGCTTTTGATTTGACCAAATTTCTGTTGATGCCGGTTGACATGGCCAGTCATAATGGGCCCCGTGATATTCCAATTTTGAAGGGGACACTTCAGATGATGACTGCTGTAAGTGTTCTCTTTTTTCTCTTTTTTTTACTTCATTGTTGCACCGAGGTCTTTCTTCTTTCTAAGTTTTTGTCGTCTCTTGCAAGTATCCAGAGGATGCATCCGCCCATCACCCGTCTTTCAAGAGCCGGAAAAGGCCGCGTCCGAGGTCGCATTGAATGTGGAGAGGCTGACGATGAACCTGGAATCTGAAAAGGAGGGACGCCGAACTGCTGAGAGAGAGGCTTTTAAATGCGAACAAGATTGTTGCTTCACCAACAATCGGCGAAGCTGCTATTGGAACTCAGGCTCAGCTCGAGGGGAAGGTTGCCGAACTGGAGGCCGTTATTGCTGTGATGGCTGCCGAGCGTACTGCGCTGGAGGCCAAGCACTGGCAACAAGGCTGGGATGAAGCTGGGGCAGCTTACAAGGAGGAGATTCTGATGCTGCGGGATAAGCTTTTTGTAAGGGGCTGGACAAGTGCTTTGGTCGCAGCGACGGTTCCTGAAGGCTCTTCCCTGTATGCAGATATCCCCGTTCCATCGAGGCCTGTGGGTTCGAAGATTGTTTCTACTCCTGTTGTTCTATCAGAACCAGACAATGTTTCTCCAGAAGATGAAGCTGCAAGCAAAACACAGAGCATGAATGTTGCCACTGAAACGGTGGATGCTGAAGGGGTTCAGACCCTGGAGGCCGAAGCCGTGGGAGATGTGGTTAAGGTGGCTCCTACTTCTCAGGAAGTTGGAGCTTCCTCTACTTTTCCTCCCACAGATGGCCTGGACCAGATTGCTGAAATTGCTCCTGAGTTACCCATTGTTGATGAAGTTTGATGAAGATTGATGTCACCCCAAATTTGAACCCTTTGCTTTTTTCTGTTTCTGAAGACAATTTCTCTCTTTTTGTTTTGTTTTGATGTTGCTTGGTTGCGGGGCCTTCTGTGCCCTTTGTTGGATGGTACAATTTTCCCTTTGTTTTTGAACTTGCAATTTGATATTGATGCTTGTTTGAACATTTCTCATCTTTGCTTGCCGAGCATTGTTGGGACCTCAGGGCCGAATAGATGCTCGGTCTGGTTCTGTGTTGCTTTTTAATGGATGTTCTGTTTGATTCTATGTTGCTTGCCCCCGGCCGAGCACTGTTGGGGCCTCGGGGCCGAACTGATGCTTTGCGTGGCATTGCCCTCATTTGCCCCCGGCCGAGCACTGTTGGGGCCTCGGGGCCGAACTAGTGATCGGCGTGGCTAACGGGTCTTACTTAGGTCCAGGTTGGTTTTTGTAAGAAAACAATTGTTTGCCCCCACCTGGAGCTGAGTAAGATAAATGCTAGAAGTTTGCTCTTGTTGTAGCTTGGTCGAATTTGTTCCAACTCTGCCTTTTTGAATTAATACTGAAGTGTTGATATGCTGATACTTAAGAAGTTCTGTAGATGCAAAGGTGTTTGCTCAAGATATGCCAGTATAATTTTCATCAAGTAATGCCACTTGGCTGGAAAATTTAATTAAGATGCATTAGTGTGGTGTCCACCAAGCAATGCCACTTGGCTAAATAGAGATGTTTACTTAAGATATATTAGTGCGGTTTCCACCAAGCAATGCCACTTGGCTAATTTCCAATTCGGTTGCCAAACATTTTCCACCAAGCTATACCACTTGGCATGTTTGAGTGCTAACCAAATTTAAATTCCGTTCAGTCGTTCTGAAGCTGAGCCATTTGGGTTAAATCCAAAGTTAATTCCGTTTGATAAGCATCAAAGCTAATTCCGTTTGGTTAAGACCAAAGCTAATTCCTTGGTAAAGACCAAAGCTAATTCCGTTTGGTAAAGACCAAAGCTAATTACATAGATTGTATAAATCGAGAAGAGTGGGAAAACATTTGTATTGACAAATAATAAATGCCTTTACATCCCGATAAAGAAGTTATGTCTTGATTCTCGATAATACTTCTTGAGGTTTGCTACATTCCAAGGTCGAGGTATTGCTCGCTGCTCAAATCTTCCAGTAGTAAGCTCCATTTCCCATCGCGGTGTGATTTTGTAGGACCCTCCCGATTCGCCAAGTTTGCCTTCGCCAGGCACCCGTTTATGATCCATGACCTTCCTCAAAACCAATTCTCCTGGTATGAATTGCCTTGGAAAAACTTTTTGGGTGTAATTTCGGATGAGCTGTTGCTGATATGCCTCAAGCTCCGATCAGCTTCTCTCTTGACCTTCCGCCATATCCAAAGGCTTGTGCGATGGCTTCCTCATTACTGGAGCTTTCAAATAATTCAGACCGAAGAGTTGGGAGACCTACTTCAAGTGGGATGATGGCCTCCATTCCATAGGTTAAGGAGTAAGGTGTTTCTCCCGTGGGGCGCCGTGCTGTGGTTCGGTAGGCCCATAGTACATGTGGTAATTCTTCGACCCACTTTCCTTTGGCGTGCTCAAGCCGTTTCTTTACTCCATTGATGATGGTTTTGTTCGATGCTTCTGCCTGACCATTGCTCTGTGGATATCCCGGAGAGGAGTTCCTATATTCAATTCTGAGGTCGGCACAGAATTTCCTGAAGACCTTTCCATCAAACTGAGTCCCGTTGTCCGCAATTAGTACCCGCGGGATGCCGAAACGTACTACCACATTCCTCAAGACAAACCGTTTTGTGTCTGCCTCCTTGATATTTGCCAATGCCTCAACTTCGACCCACTTGGAGAAATAGTCGGTTGCAGCAATGAAGAATCGCCTGTTCCCAGTGCCTCGCGCCAATGGTCCAACAATATCCAGACCCCATTGCGCAAAGGGCCATGGGCTGGTGAGTGGAGTGAGAGTTTTGGCTGGCTGATGAATGAGTGGAGCAAACCTCTGACATTTGTCGCATCGTTGCACATACTGCTGTGCGTCTTGCTGCATTCGTGGCCACCAGTACCCGTGTGTTAAGGCTCGGTGTGCCAGTGACCTTCCGCCAACGTGGCACCCACAAATCCCATCGTGAATTTCATAGAGAACATTCTCAACGAGATTCGGGTGCACACATAGGAGGTAGGGGCCGAGGTAGGAACGCCTGTAAAGCTTCCCAGACGGTGAGACCCAAAATCGAGCCGATTTATGTCTGATCTTGTTGGCTTCCTTTTTGTCTTCGGGGAGTTGACCAGATTTCAAAAAGACCAATATTGGATCCATCCAGCTCGGCTCTAAGTTGTTGCAGAGGACCGGAGATGCAATATTTGGTTCTGGTATGAACTCAACCCAAACTCTTCTGGCATCCTTTGTGTCTATCGACGAGCCTAGGCACGCCAGAGCATCTGCGTGGCTATTTTTGTCCCGACTGATGCGCTCCACTCGTATGGATTGAAATTTCGAGGTGTCTCCGGCCTTGCTCACATACATAGTCATTCTTTCGTCCCGAGTTTCATAGACCCCGGAAAGCTGGTTTACTACTAGCTGTGAATCACTGAAAACAAGAAGCTGTTCTGATCTGAAGTGTTCGGCGCTCATAAGCGGCTAATAACGCCAGATTCGCCTCGTTGTTCAAGCTTCACCAAGCCCGAGCCTGTTCCCAGATAAATCCTTCTGGAGAAATAAGGACTACTCCTGCCCCCGAGCCTCGGTTATTGGACGAACCATCGACGTAGAGTTGCCAGATGTTTCCAATAAAGAGTTTCCATGCCGGTTACTGGTTTTTCTGTTCGGCGCGATGGCACCTGTGACGAGCTATGGTTCCCTGGTTCGATTACTGGGCGGAGTGAATTCGCGACGAAGTCTGCCAAGACACAATGCCTTGATTGCCGTCAGGGTCGATACCTAATGTCAAACTCACCAAGCTCTACTGCCCACTTCGCTGTTCGGCCAGAGAAATCGGCTCGGCTGAATACAGATCTGAGGGGGAATTCAGTGAGGACATTAATGGTGTGCCCTGGAAGTAATGCTGCAGCTTTCTTGAGGCTATAAGCAAGATAAGCCAACTTCTCTAGTGGTAGGTACCGTGTCTCGGCGTCTAGTAGAGTTTTCTTGACGTAATACATCGGTCTTTGCTCCTTATCAATTTCAGATCAATATCAAGGCTTACGGCATGATCTCGACATCGCTAGATAGAGATATAGCTCCTCTCCGGCTCCGAGTGGATAATAGTGGTGTACTGAGGTATCTTTTGAGATTCTGTAGTGCTTCAGTACATTCACTGTTCCATTCAAATGCTGCCTTTTTCCTTAAAAGCTGGAAGAAGGGTTTCATCCGATCTGAGGATTTGCTGATAAACCGGTTCAGTGCAGCCGCCATCCCGGCTAGTTTCTGCAGTTCTTTAGACTTTGTTGGCACTTCGAGGTTCTGTATGGCCCTGATTTGATCCGGATTCGCTTCGATTCCTCTACGAGTGACCATATATCCCAAGAACTTCCCTGTTCCCACCCCGAAGGCGCACTTCGAGGCGTTGAGGCGAAGCTGGTGGGCTTTCAAGATGCTGAATACTTCTCTCAAGTCTGTGAGGTGGCTTGTAGCGAACTTGCTTTTTACCACCATATCGTCTATATAGGCTTCCATGGTCTTACCCAATTGATCTCTGAACATCCGAGTGATCATTCGCTGGTAGGTCGCTCCGGCGTTCTTGAGGCCGAACGGCATTACCCTATAGCAGTAAGTCCCTCTTGGAGTGATGAATGCTGTCTTTTCCTGATCCGGGCCGAACAGTGGTATTTGGTGATAACCGCTATAGGCATCCAGAAAACTCATGCGCTCATGCCCTGCTGTTGAGTCTACTAGCTGATCAATGCGAGGCAGCGGAAAACTATCTTTAGGGCATGCTTTGTTCAAGCAGGTGAAATCGACGCAAACTCTCCATTTTCCGTTCTTCTTCTTGACTACAACTGTATTGGACAACCACTGCGGGTACTGTACTTCTCTGATTGCACCTGAGGCCAAAAGTTTTTTGACTTCGGCGATCACTGCTTCGGTGTGCTCGACTGAGGATCTCCGACTTTTCTGTACGATGGGCCGAGCCGAAGGGTTGATGTTGAGCTTGTGGCACGCAAATTCTGGGTCCAACCCCGGAGTATCATATGCTGACCACGCGAATACCTCCATATTTTCCCTCAGCAGTTCCAGCAGCTGAAGTTTCTCATCAGCGCTTAGCGAGGTACCGATAAGGAAGTACTTCTCAGGATCGGCTTCACCTATTAGGACTTTCTCCAAATCCTCCACCATCTTTTCCTCCGAGTCCTCCTACATCTTCCAAGACCGGTTGATCGCCACTTCCACTCTGCATGCCTTGCAGAGTTGCTTTGTTTTTAACGCCGCCATGAAGCGTGTTTGACGCGACTTGGTCCTCGAATCTGCTCTACCCGTGTTCCGTAGGAAAAACGAATGAGCCGATGATAGGTTGAGGGATCGCCCATGCGATGAATCCATGGGCGGCCAAGTATGGCGTTATAAGGGGATGGTGTGTTAACAACCAAGAATTCTATCTGGAGGGTTTTGGTTCCTGCTACGACTGGCAACACTATGCGGCCGAGCGGCCACTCCGGCTGTGAATTGAAACCGACCAACGGGACTGCCGCTGGGGTGAGATGCTGCTCGGAGAGGCCAAGCTTCCTGAACAAATCATAATACAGTATGTCTGCTGCACTGCCCTGATCTACTAGGACTCGTTTCACATCAAATCGTTTCCCAATCCCAACAGTTATGATCAATGCATCGGTGTGTGGGTGCTGTATGCTTTCTAGATCTTTGCTAGTAAATGAGACAGTACATAGGGAGGATTTTGGTACGGTACGTACCTTTTTCGATGCCGGCTCCACTGACATGATTTGCTGAATTTGGGCAGCCTTTGCGATCTCTTCTTTCAGTGTTTCCTCAGATTCCGGAGCCGCTGTTCCATGGATCACATTTATTATCAGCCTGGGTGGATGCTCCACATTTACTTCTGGAAGTGGGTTCCCCAGTTCTGCCGCCTCTTTGCCCTGATCTATATATTCCCTCAAGTGCCCAGCTGCCACCAGGTCCTCCAAGTGTTGCTTTAGTGCTCTACAGTTCTGAGTCATGTGTCCTCTGTCTTGATGGTAGGTGCTGAAGCTTCTGATTGCGCCGAGCTGGATCTCCCATCATTTTCGGCGGCCAAACAAAGAAGGGCTCTCTCTTGATCTTCTCCAGGATTCGGTAGATTGGCTCTTTGAACATGGTCACAATAGCTTCATGTGATTTAGCCTTATCGACCTCATTTACCGCAATCCCTCGGTGTTCTCCTCGGTCCGCTTTTCTTCTTCGCCGGGCCGCTCGTGATACTACCTCAATGGGAATCTGATCGTCCTCCAGGCGAGCATACTGCTCAATCCTGGCGCGCAAGTCTTTCAGAGCTGTGGCCGGACGCTTAGTGAGTGATTGTCTTAACTTACTTTCCGGACGCAAACCATGTTTGAAGGACATGACAGCCATTTGTTCGCTGCACACATTTTCTTCCAGATCGTTATATTCTTCCCAATATCTCCTAGCATAACTGCGCAGTGTTTCCTCTTGCTCCTTCCTGAGGCCGAACAGTGTGTCCGGCTCTTTTGGGATCTTAGTATTGGAAACAAACCTGGCTAAGAACTCTTCGGAGAGCTGCTTCCAGCTATGAATTGATCCAGCGGGGAGTCGATCGAACCATCGGAGTCCGGTTTCTCCCAAGCTGGACGGGAAGACTTTGCACATCAGTGCCTCATCTCGGCTCCAGAGGGACATCATCTGTCTGAAATGACTGATATGCGTGAGAGGATCCGACTTCCCATCGTAGGAAGTGAACTTTGGTGGAGTAAACTTCTTTGGGGGTCTCATGGTCTCTATCTCTGAAGAAAATGGCGAAGAGACAAGTCTGTCCAGCGCTCGATGTTCTCTCTGGTGGACAGTACGGTCCAAATGATCCCGATGTTGTTCGTTCCGTCTATTTCCGATCAGCCAAGTACGAAGGTCCTGAGGAGGGTATTCAGTTTGCTGACTACCCGTCTTCTGTCTCTTGGCCCTCCTACGGCGTGACCCACGGGTGTGACTACTCGCCGCCTCGCTCTGAGTTGGGATTGGTTGGCTTTGTTGCCCGGAATCATTCCTGGGGAGTTTCTTTACTGGTAATTCCCTAGATGAGCTCTTTTGTTGCAAACGGGAGGGCTCTGCCTCTGTCCTCTTCTCTGTCGGGTCACCCAACACCCTCTTTAGTTGAGCCTTTAATTCCTGTATCTCCATTCCCATGGAATCTATAATTCGATCTCTATAATCTTTCTCCAGAAGGAAATGATGAGAAGAACCTCCGACGAAGGGTAATCGATGTTCGACAGACTCGGGGGTTCGATTATTGTTTCCAGTTTGCTCCTCCAGAACTGTCGGGAGTGCCAAACCTTTTTCCTTCGTCTTTTCCGTCTGCGGAGTATGTGATGAAGGCAGAACGTCTTCAATCCCCATTGCCGAAACTGAATGCAGAGCTTAGAGATGAAAAGATATTCCACGCTCACCGCACCAATTGTGCGTACCGGATTCCGCACTAGATGAAAGTGGATCGGGGCTCCGTGACTCACCGGATCAGGGCCAGGACTCCTGCCACAGGAAGCACCGTTAGAGCTGCCCGGCCGGGGTTGGCCGGATAACCCCTCCGGTGTGGGAGTTAGTGATCGGAGAAGAGAAGTATGTTAAGTGTGGGTGAAATCGGGACTGTTCAGTTACCTTCAATGTGAAGTTCCTGTTGTATGTATAGTGTTCCTTACTTGCTTCTCAAGGTGAGTTCATGAGGTAAAGGTGCTGCCAGGTGTCTTTCCAGCCTTGCTCCAGGTGGGGGGACCACTTGGTAGTTGTCAATGATTGCCTATTCTCATTGTAAGCATGCTCATAACTAACCACATTCCTTTTGCTCAACAACTTCCGTGATTTGTGGTATAGGGACACCGAGGTGGCAACCGCACATGCATGCATTCACAGATCCCACGCTTCCTTGTTAGGTTTCTCCAAATTGTACCCATATACTTCAGTTCGGTAATGACGTGCCTCGCCTCGGCCCTTTTCCGAGCTTATCTTTGTGAAGAAGATGGGCCGCTATCTGCTCGCCCACATTATTCCGTCTCGGCAGCCGCCCACAAAGGTCTTGGCTTACCGGGCCTTTCTACTGCAGGTCGGGCCCAAGTGCTTGAGGACTTGGGTGGGCTGTTGATCGTGAGATTGGGCTCAACTGATCTGTCCATGTACTTATCGTTCCAGTTGGGATTTGGGCTTTGTGAGATTGGGCCGGCCCAAGGCTTGGACCTAACCCATTTTGCATTTAGCCCCTTCAATCGTATCTTCTGCCGGAGAGGTAGTTGGGCTGTTTGACAGACATGAAAACAATGTAGGGTACAACAAGGGAGAGTATGAGGAGAAAGATTGTGAGAGTCTTCATTTTTTTTGTGGGTTTATTTGGGAGTGGTGTGAAGCGATACTGCTATATATATGATGATATGATAAGATTCTAGCAATATAGGGCAAAGTGGTGCATGGTCTTCATATGGTAAGTTATTAATTAAGACTATTATTTTATTTTATTTTTAAGAGAAAGAAAAGTAAAAAAAAAAAAAGTTGGGTAAGACCCGAATTCAGATATTATAGTGACATTAGTGACAATGTCGCAAATTCATTTCAACCATTCGTTTTGTGAGAAATTAAAGAAAAAAAAAATTGAAATGTTGCCTGATCATAGTGTGTCATTTCATAATTATGTTGGAAAAATTCGTAACATGAATAACAAAATAACATATTACTTTTCTCAAGCAAAAAGAAAAAAAACAAAAATCATAATATTTCATAACATGTCATAAAAAAATCATAATTAAGAGCTTTTTTTTAGTGTTTTCTTTAAGTACACCACAACACAAAAATTCATAACTTACTTAGAGGATGTGCACGGTAGTGTTTTTCTAAAATTAAAATTTATTATATTATTTTGTATTAATTTTATGTAAAATTTTATTTTTATAACAATAAAGTTGTGGATGGGCCCATTGCACTCTACTTAAGTTGCCGTTTGACAATTGACTTTTTTTAATTGATCTTTTAGCTTTTAACTATTTTAGTTTAGGACTAAAAATTTGATTGGTTTGATTTTTTTGACTTTTTTTATTTTGTGAGAGAAAAAGTGAAATGATTATGATTTTAATGTGATATTTTGTCTTATTAACTTATTTAACCTATTTTATCTTTTATATTTTTTTAGCCAAAAAATTCTAGCCCAAAAAGCTCTAAATGTTGGAATTCGAAATGTCAAGAATTATTATTATTAAAATCTCACCTCATTAAAAAAAAATCACAGATAAATTATATCTGATCAATCTTGAATGGATTTTTTTAGAACCCGCCTCAAGTCACACTTGCCGATTAATAGAATCAAAGTACACTCATGTAATATAAGTATGGAATTGTTTATAATAGATTATCTTTTTCTCAAAAATCACACTCCCACAGTTCCCGCTGGAGTTTTGATTTTCACTGATTATACTAATATTATACCTATTTAAGTCTATCTTATCCTCAATGATCAAAAAAAGAAATAAATAAAAAGTCTATGTTATAATTAAAACCCACTACCTATATATATATATATAGGTTTTGTAAATTCATTTAATTAGTTATTTCCCTTTATTCAAAGTATTATGGGGAAAAAAATTAATTACATAAATAGATTTTTTATTTATTTTCTTGCAAATAAACATAAAATCAATTGAACCAGACCATTTGGCACTATTTGACCTAGTGGTCATATAACATCTTTATAGTGTGAGTTTTCGAATTCAATTTCTATAAAAGGAGTTTAATATACTTTGTAAAAATGTTAGAGATTTTAAAAATTTTGTCAAATGTCTTATATGGGTGTGGAACCCACATGGGACCCACATTGTGTGAGTCCCACACCTATGTGAGATATTTGATAGAATTTTTAGAATATCTACCATTACTATACATTTTGTGGTTATATTTATTCCTCTCCCATTATGAAAGTTGTATCTAGTTAATTGTTGTTGGACTTGGTGGGTTTTGTTGACTTTTTAGATACTAGCAACAAACTCGTGCTTCAAACTTAATGATTTTTTTTTAAAAATACAATACATTATAAAATAAAAATAATTCATCGTGTTTATTTGAACTTTAAAAAGCAATTTCTATTAAAACAAAAATAGTTCAATAATTTTAAACTATTAAATTTAATTGTTAACCGGGTTAGGATCAGATTGAGTTGAACTACATAGAAAGATTATGTGTCAACCCCAACACAATATCAGGATTAATATAGCCATCTTAAACCCAACCCTAAAAAGATTTCTAACTCTTGAGAAGTATCACTTTACCCCATAAATTATAAAATTATACAAATGGACCTCCTAAACTATTGGTGTGTTTCATTTTTACTAGTTCCGTTAGGGGGTCCAACTGATATGCTTTTATAATTTAGGGGGTCCATTTGTATATTTTTATAGTTTAGGGGGTAAAGTGATACTTTTTAATATATAGTTTAGGGGTCAATTTATACGCTTTTATAGTTTAAGAGGTCAAACTAATATTTCTCTATAATTTAGGGGGTCTTCATGCAAATTAATAAGTCCAATCGTAAATGCACCTAAATGTAAAATTTGTGAAGAAAACTGGAAAAAAGAAATCACTAAAAATAAAAAGGTCAAAAATAAAAACAAAAAAATGACACATTTTTCATAGTGTTTTGCTTTCAGTAATTTATTTTTTTTACATTTTTTTTAATAAATACCTTAGTTTGATGTATTTGGCTGAAATATGAAGGGAAAAAAAAAAGTTTATTGAAGATTAAAAAAACTAAAACAAAAACACAAAAGTACTTTAAAAAACCAAACAAATCTGATAAGTGTATTTTTAATAAAAATAATTAATTAATTATTAATAATTTTTGTTACATATGTAATTTCTATGTAAGAATTTAAAATATAATTTTGAAAATATTTTCATATCATTTTTCTTAAATTATGTAATCATAATTGCAAAAATAATATTATATGCACCAATTGGTATACTAATTAGTATACTAACAAATGATGTAGCATAATTTTAGAGATTTTGGTTATTTATAATTTGTATTATGAGTGGGGTCAGGAATAATATCATAACTATGTTAGTATACTAATTGATATACCAATTGATGCATGTAGCACCACCGTATATGTTTTGAAAATAGTTCCTTTTGTATTATTTGCAAATAATTTTTTATTTGGAAAAGGAAACCTACATCTAAAAAAGTCAATAAATCCATTAATAATGACTTTATGACTTTATAAATTCCTTTTAATTATATTATTTCCAAGGACTAATATGGAATGATTTTCAAAATTGTATTTTAAAATATATAAAGATTTTGCTGTAGGGTTTCTTTTTTCAAATTGAGAATTATTTGTAAATATTACAAAAGGTATTATTTTCAAGTAATATTACATTGCGAATATAACAATACATTTTAACAAAAAAATTATAATAACAATTATCATATCTAAAATAATTAGATTTATATAAATCTAATTTTGGATAATAATTGTAAGAAATAATGATATGTAGAACATTTGATGGTGTAAAATTTACAAATATATATATATCAAAAAGTAAAAATTAAAAACATTCATCTCTTAGTTTTTAATTTATTAAAAATAATTATGTATTATAAAATATATGTTCAACCAAACACTTTGACACAAATTCTTAAAATATATATATATATATATAACTAGATAAATCACATCGAATACGGGCTATATTCAACGCATGCAAAATAAAACTATTTAAAAAAAAATGTTTAGAAACTGTCTAATCCTAAATATAAAAAAATTACTTTGACTTACTAATTTTGCACAATTTTGCTATACTTAAACTTAATCATGATTGATTTTTAAAATCTACTTAGAGTCGTGTATAACTTGCTTCTAGGAAATAAATTTAAGGTATTTAAAAGTATTTATGAACGGGGTTACAACCTCCCAAAAAAAAAAAATGAAGGTACCAACATGTTATAGTGAAAATAATTAAAATATTTATTGTTAAAAAATATAAACATACAATTTTTTTTATTTTTTATTTTTTAAATGAGGACACAGGTATTTTTTTTTTTACATAGTGAATCTTCACAAACACTCATATTTCCTTAAAAAAAAAAAAAAAATAGAAAAACACGAAAACATTAAATGTTTTGATAGAACCGATCTACACTTTAAATTAGGACTGAGCACAAGGTTATTCAAACCGCACAATCCGCCCAACCCGAATCGATCCGCATACAAATGGGCGGTTTTGCAGACACAATGCTGGCGGATGCGGTTTGAAATATGGCATGATTGCAGGTTGTGAGCGGACTGCGAGTTTAACCCATACCTGCAAGAACTTGCCCGTACTTGAGACTTTTTTTTTTTAATAAAACCTAGACCGTTGTTATTTTATTATTGCATTTTGAATGAATGTAAAAGTAAAAGAAGAATTACTTTTTAGGTAAGCTTAGGATTTTGAATAATTTTACTTCAATTATATTGTTGGGTAGTAGATAGTGAATGAGATTGATGATCTAGTTTAGAATTTTGATTTGATTTAAAACTTTAGGATTTTGAATGATTTATTTGTGTTAGGAATTAATTTTGTTATGTTTTTAATTTTATAAGTTTTAATTCATTAATTATTATTGTTGGAGTATTTTAGAAAATGCGGGGAAAATGATCCAAAATAAATATTTACAAAATGAGAAAAAAAAAACTCCAAAACAAATTTTAAAGAAAAAAATCCAATCCGTAAACCGCCCGCATATCCGCAAACCCTATCCACACAAACCGCAACCCGCACTGTGGGCGGTTGCGAGTTAAATTTTTTCCAAACTGCATACATACGGGCGAGTCCAAACCGATCCGCAAACCGTCCAAAACCGAACCGCGACCACCCCTACTTTAAATTCGTTGATGTCGTCATCTCCTCTTCACCCCACAGCTATCACCTTGCTATGAATTCTAGAGAAAAAAATTGGGACATAATCAATAGAAAATAATAAACATTAACTAATCTTGAATATCTCTGGTAAAAGAGTTTATAAAAGTGTTGTGGTGATATATTACATTTATTTTTATTAGCAAAAGAAAACTTTTATTGATGAATCAAAGAGTATTACATCTATATAGAAAGCGATGAGTGCAAAGAGCATCAAGCGAGACAAACCAATCCCAACTAGGTTGGCACCGATAAGTCCGCCATATCATCTGCTAGCACACCATCAAAGTTGGTGAGTAACCAACCGCAAAAAAAGACAACCAAACATAGGACACACAACCAAGCACACACAAAAACTCCTATGCTGATAGAGTACATACAACACAAAACCTCCACACCAACCTTCCTCCAGAGAGCTTGACAGCATACACAAGAATGCAACTAAACATTCAACGATAGGGTACCTCCCACACAGATCAACCACAAGCATAACAGACCACTCTAGTAGAGCCTAAGCATCAGACCATCATCAACCAACAAGATTTGCAGCTTTAGTATAGCTGTCAGTCCAGTAAAAACCATTGCGAACCCCAGTTATGAGTGATTTTTGATCAGCAAAAGGAAACTAGAACCATAACTAGGTACAGCAGCAGGCAGGGCATAAGGATAAACTTCACCTGCTGGACCGAGCACTCAACCAACTAACCTACTCCCTAAGCACACCTTGATCTGTCTAAGATGGAATATAAAGTCCTGAACTGAAAAGTTAAAATCCTTTAATAATGGCTTTATCCACAAAACTACCCTAGTCTTAATCATCTCACATAACTCAAACAGATTTGAAGAAACAGCTCTGAACACACAATCATTTCGATGCTTCTAGACAGACCACATGACATGACTAAGGGACAATCACACGACTCCAAACCCGCCCTATGGGTTTAGCATCAGAATCGCCAAGAATCCGAGATTACCGAAAAGTCAAGAATAAAGCTTAAATGTCTGAGTATGTGGTTCGGAAGCCAATACAAGAAATAACTAGTGTCCATTGAGTCAGGAAAACAGATGCCAAAAACCTTTTATGCATTCATACAGCTTCAATAAAGACGGTCTATACAATCGCATACACAAGCAAGACAGGATCAAGCCCTAGACAACAGTACGGTAAAACAGTAAACGGTCTATACAACGGTACAAAACGGTAAGGAGACCGATGGGGATATAAAACACCCCAAGCCATGGCATGGCAACTCGAACCTCGCAAGGAGGCACAAAGGCCGCTTGACAAAACTGGGACCAATCCCACGCCCTAGCTCCGTCGTCAGCCGAGAACCTACATATATATATAAACAGTGGGCTAAAGCCCAGTGAATAACATAATGCGTAAAGGGGTTATGAACGAATGTCCTTACAGTAATGAAATCAATTCATTATACAGTATTTCAATCTTTCAGTTTTTCAGTCAATCAGTATTTCAATCAATCAGTCATATGTGGTACATCCATTAGCCTATAAACAAGAGGGTCCAAAGGACCGCCCTAACAGACCCAACAATAATGATGGCCATCAATCAAGATGGTTCCACAAGGAAACCGACAGAGCTCAGAATACCAATAACAAGGTGCTAAGGATGTCACAATACAGTTCGAAATACAGGACATACATTCATTCAATAAACGACATCAATTCCATAAACAGTTCAGTTCAGTAATCAAAATATAACCATTTTGAACATATCTTTACACAATCTGTTACTCACAGTGTTCTGGGCTAATAGCGGCTAGAGCGCGTCCCCGAGAGCCAACCCTAAACAGTAACAAGTTGAACACACTCTAAGTTTAACAGTTGGGGAAGTACAATAATTAACTTCCTAATATGCCTCGGTGTGTTCTACATCTATATCCTCACTAAGATGTCTTAAACTAGGCCTAAGAATGCCTAGGATGGAATGGGGATGCGAAAATGCCCTTAGAAAACAATCCCAGAATTTTCAATGAAACAGGGCCTCGCCGAGGCAGTTTCGCCGAGCGACAAGGCATAAAGGTCCCCGCCGCGTTAACTTCCCCGCCGAGCGGCCGATGCACTGCAAGATCTTCGATGCGCGATTTTTCCCGCCGGCGTTAAAATCTGCCGAGCGGATCAGAAACATGCCAAGAAATGCCGAGATGATTTCGCCGAGCGGCACTTCGCCGAGCGGACCTCAAAAACTGAAAACCCGTAATTGTGTTCTGAGTTCGAAACTCAAGTTTGGGATACCAAAATCGGTCCTCTTGGGCCCATTTTCTGGAAAACTCTTTTAAACACATAGAATAACAAGTTTTAAAGCTCAATTTAAGGAATCAAGGCCCAAGGGTGTTTCAATTAAACTCAATTTCAAACCATTTTCAAGAACAATGCTGAAATATGACATGCATGCATCCAAAACAATTTTAAGCTTCAAATCATGCTCAAATGAGCTCAATTCTTTGAAAAGCAAGTTGAAAACATGGACTATAACAATACCATGAGCATGCATGTGACAAATTGCCATGAACTTAACTCAAACCCAACAATATTAACATGCATGCAAGAATTATGCTACAATTCAACATATATGAACAATTTCATAACTTAGCTCTACAATGATGCATGAAACATGCAGGACTTAGCTCAATGATACAATTAGGGAGATGAATGATCTACCTTAGTCTTGTAGTTTAAGCCTAGAAGCTCAATTAGACAATCAACACTTCAATTCTTCAAGATTCAAGCTAAAATCCACAAGATGAACTACTCTCTCAATTCCTCTCTCTCTTTGGTCGGTTGGAAGGAGAAGAAATGGCTGAGCAAATGTTTTAATCAAGTCTCCAAGGCTCAAGTGATGGAAGTAGACAAAGTCCACTCAAAATGGCAATTCGGTAATTATGACCAACTCTTTAATTGACTTAATTTAAGCTGATTTAATCATTCCTAATCAATTTTCAGATAAATATACCATAAATTCAGAAATATTCTACTGATTCTAAAACATCAAACGGTTTCTAAGTTGGCCGCCGATAAGGCCTTCAATTGACAATTTAAACATATAAATTCAAACAGATAATCATTCAATCAAACAGATGCAATATGCAATTCAATAGATAACTCATTCAATTTCAGTTTCGATTTCAATCGGTCCGTTCAGTACTTCAGTTAGTTCGATTACTAGTCATAATCAGTTCAGTTAAGCAATAATCAGTATATAATTCAGTGGTTATACGGTAATCAGTACGAGGGTTGTTACAACAACTCTCCAGATCTTCCTATCCATCTTCCTCATGATTCCCCCAGCCCACCATAGCAATAGTTGATCCACTGAACCTGCTACAGCACCCTAAACTTCTCACAAGTTCAACATATTAGCCCACACCTTCCAAACAAAGGGGCAGTGGATTAGCACATGATCCATAGATTCATTGTCACTCTGACAAAAGACACAAGCAGTGGACACAGTCCCATTAAGAACACCTACTTTATGAAGGAACTTTTTTGTTTTTACTTTCTTCTTCCAAGCTAACCACCCAAATATTTGCACCTTAGGAGGAATGTAATTTAGCCAAACCAATTTACTTGTTCTCAGAGATGGCCCATGACTGACCACAACAGATTTGTATAATGATGATATAGAGAACTTACCAGAGGCAACTGCAGACTAGGTAAGTTTATCAACATGCCCAGGTCTCACTTCAGGACCTAACATGAGATGATTTAACAGACTAGCTAGATCCACCTCTTCCCAACCACGTAACCTTCTTCTAAATGAAAGACTCCATTCTCCTGATACAGCTTTTTTATCATGGATTATTCTTAAGGAGTCACTCTTTTCTAGTGACAACCTATATAGACCTGGAAATATATCTTTCAAACTTACTGTTTGACACCATATATCAGTCCAAAACTTGATTCTTGAACCATCCCCAACCTTCAAATGACAATTCATCAAATAAAAATCTTTTAAATTATTGCACTGCTCAGCAATGGATAGAATTCCTTTCCATATAGTTGATTGTCTGCCAGGAAGAGAGAATGATAGGATCCAGCTTCGAACATCTAACTTGTATTTGCTGCAGATCACTCTCTTCCACAAAGCTTCATCTTCACAACCAAATCTCCACCACCATTTCATTAACAAACCGCTATTGACTTCCTTAACTTTCTTGACGCCTAACCCTCCTTGATCTACCCTTTTAGATAGCTCATCCCATTTGATCATATGAATTTTTCTCTTAAGATCTGACCCACCCCACAAAAATGAAGCTTGAAGTTTATCAAATTCCTTAGCTACCCCCACAGGCATCTTGAATAGAGACAAGTAGTACACTGTGTAACGCCCTCAAAATATTTCACAAATCAACCATTCATTAGGTCTAGAGACACAATAGAAATGTTATATCTTCATTCATCAGAGTTAATATTACAAAAGATATCACATGCATTACACTTTCATAAATATTCATCTTGAAACCATAGCATGTAACTCTAGTTTAGAACAACAAAATAAATGTCCTAAGGGCTTACATCTTTCCAAGTAATCACTTGGTTACAACAAAAGACAAAGTCAGAAGCTCTTTACAATTAAAGCCCTCGGCTTAAAAGAAGACATATAAACACAAAAAAATGGAATCACAAAAGTAGAGCCTTTAGCCTCTAAGCCTTCCAAGCTATGTCCTTGGAGGTGGCATGTCACCTGTACCTGAAAATGGTTTTCTAAGTAAGGTGAGGCAAAGACCAGTAAAGATATGCTAAAGCATACATGAGAATTAACTAAAATATGAGTATCAGATAAATGTGCAACATTCTTAACCAACATATATTCTTTTCAAGGTCATTCAATATAGATAACCAATATCTTAATTCATTTCCACTCTACCATTTCGGGTAAATCAATTAGCCAAATTCATTATTATCAAGCAACCAATATGAGGCTACAACTCAATGGTTCACAATTCAATACATTCATCAAATCCAACATTTCTATTTCTTGCCATTTTACGGAACCACGTCCGAAGGAACCGGCACTCATAAATATATAAGATTTCGAGATTTTCACCGTGGACACTTGTAACAAGCCCGCGAGGGACCTCGCTACAGTTCGGACTCGATTTTGTCGCGGTTCCAAATCTTGAACCAAAGAGTCCAAATCCGGCAAATCGTTTTGAAGAAAAACAGATTTTTTGAAAGAAGTGCCAAACATGGACTGCTTTGCCAGATAACAGAGTCGCCACCTAAATATTTTTAAAATGGGAAATTTAGGAAACCCTAACTCGGTGCCAAAGGCCACGTGTCCGTCATCACCAAAGTTGGCTCGGGAACTTGGGTACGATTAGGGAAGGTCACATCGTGAGCACTTCGCTCGCCGGCCAAAGACCGCCTCTACTAACCATGATATCTGTCTTTGAAAATATTGTGAGTTCTTATTCCTGTTATTAGCCTAGGTTACTATGTGATGCTCAGAAGAAACAAATATAGACTGGGCCGTCGAATTGGAACAAAACATTTCATGTTTGTTTGTTTGAAAATGGTGTGATGGTGCTACAGCAGTAGGCTAAAATGCGGATTTGCCACCCTCGGGTGGGCTTAGAAAACAGTGATGTTGCCACTATCTAGTGGGCTTAAAACTCACATTTGATGCATTGTCCCAATTCAAATAACTCAACCTCCACCCACAGGCATTCAAGGCAGTTATCTCACATAAGCACATAGCCTCATGATAAGCATGCTATTTATGGCAACACTCACACACATGCAAGGATGCTTAAAGCATAAAAACTTACCGAGTACTCCAAGCCAAAACAGAAAAACCGATTAGAAATCATGCATGATCCTAAGTATACAGAATTGCCTAATGCAACACATGCAAAGATGCAATTGTAGCAGGCTCGGCTATTCTAAAGATGGCATGTGAGATGCAACAGCTATCATATATTCAATTTGGAATCGAAATACAGATGCAGTTTGTATGATGCGCCGAGCCTGGTGCGTGCAATACAGATGAATGATGCAAACATGTCATTACATCAGATGCTAATTGAAATATGCCCTATATCTAACCATCATAAGGTGTAAATAAAAGGAGAAAGAAATGGGGCTTGGAGGACATACATCACACTCACACACCCTTATTACAACATTGCCTCATAGAGGGTCCGAATAAATAATAATACAGACTCAATAAAAGAATATTACAATCAAATATACAAATTCAATAAATATACAATTTCCTAATTAATTAACAAATTAAACTAAGAAAGCCGGGAGCCAGTGTACTTTTGCTATGATGAATAGTGTATGCTGGACCGCCTCAAAGTGAAATCCACTAGGATGCCCCAATTAGCCTCTCGCTTGCGATTTCTAAATGCGCCACGGACCAAAAGTTGTTGATCCCTGGTTTTGTCAAACAGAGAGCAGAAAAGAGCATAGGAATGTAATTTCACAAATATATGCATGCCTCGATCCTCGTACACCAATCACGATACCGATGCATGATGGCCGAGAATCGGATTGCACAACTCAATATAGGATGAATGCAGATGAATGCTATAACAAAACCTAACTCCATCATAGGTAATCCTAATGTCGGTGACTTGGGAATTGAGACCCGCTCACACCGTGAGTACGAAACGTGCCTCGCTTCCGTGTCTGCTAACTCCTATCCCGAACACGATGCAATATGCATGATATGCATGAAATGCAGCTAACATGTGATATAGCATGCACAATGCTATGAAAGTGAGATGTCTCGAAATGCGTGCACACGGGCACGCAAACCGAGGTAATGCATGAATGCAATCTAAGATACAACCTAGTATGCACGATTCGGATGAAAATGAGATGAAAACAAGATGCCTCGAAAAGCGTGCACGCGGGCACACAAACCGAGGCCATGATGTGAGATGCAAATCGGATAAAACTGAAGTGCCTCGAAAAGCGTGCACGCGGGCACGTAAACTGAGGCGATGATGTGAAATGCAAATCGGATAAAACCGAAGTACCTCGAAATGCGTGCACCCGGATACGTAAATCGAGGCGATGATGAAATGCAAATCGGATAAAACCGAAGTGCCTCGAAATGCATGTCCACAGGCACGCAAACCGAGGCGATAATAAAATACAAATCGGATAAAACCGAAGTGTCTCGAAATGCGTGCCCACAGGCACGCAAACCGAGACGATGATGAAATGCAAATCGGATAAAACCGAAGTGCCTCGAAATGCGTGCCCACAGGCACGCAAACCGAGGCGATGATAAAATGCAAATCGGATAAAACCAAAGTGCCTCGAAATGCGTGCCCACAGGCACGCAAACCGAGGCGATGATAAAATAGAACGAAATGGCATACGGAATGCCACGATGGGCTTACACCAACATGGGAGAGCCTCAGCTCACTCACATAGGAGGCCGTCGGATAAAAAAAAGGTGCGCCTCGAAATGCGTGCACACGGGCATGCAAATCGAGGAATGTATGAAATGGTACAGAAATGCAATAATGGGCTTATACCAACATGAGAGAGCCTTAGCCTACTCACATAGGAAGCCAATGAATGAAAACGGAGTGCCTCGAAGTGCGTGCCCACGGGCACGCAAACCGAGGCAATGCACTAAAGCATGAAATGACATGGAAAATGATATGCAAGCATGCAAACCAAATTTCAGCAGCTAAATGAAGGGGAAAACAGCCCCGAAATGATACGAAATGACAATCAATGCATGAAATCATCCCGAAATGTAATTTTAAGTACCCGAAATGGCCTACGGCTATGCTAAACATGCAAAATTGGTACATGAAAGCAAAAAAAGTAGCAAGGCAGCCCCAAAAATAGCATCTTTTCAGTACAAAACATGGTCAAATTGTGAGCATAGATATGGCAACAATGGCATGCAAAAATGGGAAAAAGAGGGGATTTATTAAGCAAGTGGTATCTACAATGCTTAAAATGAAAAACACAGTTCTAAAACATTAAAGAGGAGCCAAAAATATGCATATTTACAGTGAATGAAAACTCCAAAATCAGTGTGTAGATAGGTTCAAAATAGCATGCGATATATGGACCAAAAGGAAGCTGTAATGGTAGATCATGCATGGAAGCACCAAACAACTTTGGACCCTTAACAAAACATGAATAATGAACCAAAATAAGATACTCTCTAAGCCTGATGAAGGTCTAAAACAGAATTTAGAATGGCCTAAACAAGCATGCAATTTTACGGTAAAATGGAAGAATTTCAAAGGAAGTGCATGATAGAGAAGCCAAACATGGTTGAGCCCTTCTTCAATGTTGAAGAGGGGCTCAAAATAAGCCCACTAACAGTATATAGTATGCTCGAAATCAGATCACTCAAAATCCAAACAAAGCATGCAAATTAATGGCCTAAAGAGTGGTATTGAAAGAGGTATATCATGGAGACACCAAACAGGGTTGAGCCCTTCTACAAAGTTGTAGAGGGGCTCAAAATAAGCCTAAAACCAGTAGGGGTCGGAGCCCAAAACAAAAATAAAATAGGGTAAAGAATTGATTCAAGAAAATGCTAGAAAAAGGGATTTAGTAACTTACCCTTGAAGATCCAACTTTGGTGGCTTCTTGGCTTCAATTTGTTGATCCTTAGCCCTTGAAAAGCACTCCTTTGCTGCTGGAATGAATATGGTGATGGTGAGGCTTAGGGTTGATGAAGGATTGGCCTAGGAACTCAAAGGTTTTTAGGATTTTTGAATAGGAAAATGGAGGTTTTGGGAGAGAGGTTTGTGAGATCAAAATTTCTAACCCTAACAAAGGAGAAGACTAGCCCCTTTAATAGGCAAAAAAAGGTGTAAAAGGGGAGGGAAATGCATCCAAGCTTTCCCTCTCAAAATATCCCCCGGGTGGGGGAGATATTTCAAAAAGCAGCTGGACAGCTGTAAAGAGGTTAAAGAATAGGCCAGGTGGATTTCTTGAAGGTGGCCGGCCGGCCACCCCAACTGGTCGGCCAGCCACTCACCCTGGCCGGCCGGCCATGGCCCAAAAATGAAGTCCAAATTTTCTGGCCGACCACCACTCCTTGATGTCCTCCCAGGTGTGTAGAATAAAGCCCCAAGATTGGAAATTGGCAACACTGAAGCAGGAGTCACAACATTGCATTTGAAGGAGAGGCTCAAAAATGAAAAGCACAATTACTGGCCGACCATGCACTTTTAGGGTCCTCCCATGTCCCCTGATCACAAATATGTAGCTTTGGTTGGAAGAAAATATCCCTGTGTTCAACATTGGCCCGGCGAGCAAAACGGCGCCGAGAGCGAAACTGGTTATCTGGGATAATTATCGCCTCCCACCCCCAAAGTGATCTTCCCGTGTTGAAACAGAGGTACCGCCAAAATTGAACAAAACTAATGAGAAATGAACGCCGGGCCCAAAATGGCGTAGTTCGAGTCCCAAAGTGGCATACTGAGCGAAGTGGGTATCTGACCCCAAAGTGTCCCTGAATGACAAAACAGAGGTTCCTGCCAAAAATCGGAGAAAACCGATGCAAAATGGATGCTTGGGGCCCAAATCACGCAGCCGGTCCCGAAACCGCCACAGCAATCGAAGTGGCATTCGACCACGAAGTGGGCATCAGAGGCCCAGTGTCCCTTGGTATGATAAAACAGAGGCACTTGCCAAAACCGGAGAAATCGGAGATGGTTGGCGGTCCCGAACCGAGGCACACACCGACGGTCCCGAAACCGAACCGCTCCGAAATGGGCAAAATGGCCTACGGCCACGAAAAGTAGCTCACGGCCACTGGGAGATAGTCTAAGGGACCATTCCCTCCCCTCAGGAAAGAAAACAGAGAAAACCGAGTCTAGTTCGCAAACCGAGACAAGGCACGAAAGAAAGTTCGGAAGTCCGGAGGCAGGGCGCACGGCCGCGACTCTGAGACTTCTGGACGAGCACAGTATGCAACATCACCAAGCGCTCAATCAGTGACGTCTGAGTCTTGAGGACGGTCAAAAATGGGGTGTCTGATTTGCCCCTCTTGACGTAACTCTAAGTCAAGAAGTGACGGGAGTGAATGTCAAAGCCTAGAGACGACCCATTTTTGACAAGGCCGAAGACTTAGACAATCATACAGGTAAACAGAGATGTGTGCCCGCAGGCATGCCTTCAGGCAAAAAGGGGCAAAATGCAAATGATAGGCACGAGCAGTGATTATGCAAGTGCAACAAGTCAGAATGAAGCAAGTATTGACAAATAAATGCAATGGTTTTAAGCAAGAATGCAAAGCAACGACTACATTTCATGCAAGTTAGGAATGCGAGAATTATTCAATTCGCCGCGTCTCACACGGAGAAGATACGATACTGCGCGATTCGTCAGTCGCACAAATTTCAAATGAACCGTACATACAATATCGTGCCTGCAAAAGAGAGAAATCTAACAAGAACAATATGCTAACAATATATATTCAATGCGATTCCTATGATTCGAAAAGTTTGACACACACAGTGTCGGCGAGTGGATGCATCACAATGCGAGAAAAGATAATGCGTGACAACGCATGCTCAAACACAGAAGTACTGTATACCAAGAAATCACGCATGATAATGCAAAACCATTCATGAGAATGCAAATTATGAGCCAAATAATGCAGAATGAGCACAAATCAGGGTGCCCGTTTGTTGCGCAACAACGAGCTAGAAAACGCGCATTTCGGTGAAGGCAACTTGATCGCGGACTCTGATTTACCTCCCAGAGAGGTCACAACATGTTTAAAAAGGATACACTCCGATTTTGATGAACAATGATGAGACACATGTCAGAAATTGCAGTTAAAGTTCCGGTGGAGCAATTCGGCGTCAGAAAGTGCACTTTTCTTGAACTTTTTCAGGTCCTGGGAACTCCGATTTTCCTCAAAATTTGCAGAGAGGTAGGGGAGGGGGTGCGGAACATGGTCGGCCAGCCCATTGCCCTAGGAGAGGCCATCGGCCAGGGGGGAAAAAGTAGATGGCCGGCCAGCCAGGTTAGGTGGTCGGCCGGCCACTGCCCAAAAGCAGGGGCATTTTGGTCTTTTTCGGCCATTTCTATATATACACACCTCCATTGCCTCCGAAATCACACCCAAGGCTGCAAAACTTCCTCCTCTTGCTCTCTAAGCCATTTTCTCTTTCAGATCTGCATTTTATACGCCTCCCATTTTCCACACAAGTTGTTTTCACGAAATCTTCCAGTTTTAAGCACTTTGAGCCGACTAAATTTTGATTTCGGGGCTTCTCTTCTCATTTTCATTACTTGAGGTAATTTTGTCTCATTATTTGGAAGATTTTTCCGGGAGTTGACTTTTGTTGACTTTTTATTTCCCGAGAGTTGACTTTTGTTGACTTTTTTCAATTTTGGCTCGTTTTGCTCATTTTTGCTCTTCTTTGCAGATTTCTCGACATGGCGGGTCACTTTCCTCACGGCGGAGGTTTTCCCGGCGCCGGAGATGATTTCGACATCATGACATTGCCCCCGAGGGTTCGCCCTTTTATTCCCGAGCGATATACCCCAGCGGTACATAGGCTTCCACGAGCCGTTTTTCGTCATTTCACCGATTTCAACGATCGGGTACTAGGGGATCTCCTTCTGCGATGACCGGAGCAACACCTCTCCTACGATGCAGAGGTATGTTACGTTATTTCCTGTATCTTTCGTGCATTTTGTACCTTTGCCATGCTTAGACACACAGTTTAGCTTACAACACAATACTTTACTTGCATCCCGAGCATGTGACTTAGCCACTTGAATTTCACGAACACACAATACATCGCCTGATTGTGAATGTATAGTACGCATTAGTTAGAAATTGAACACACGGCTCAAACATTGATTCACCAAACACACAGACCGAAGTTGAACATGAACCCACAACACATACTGACTAAGAGTAGAGCACACAGTCCCAAACTCAGACTTTCTGAATACGCAGCCCAGATTTGAAGTGAACACACAGCCCACTGATCAAGAGTAGAACACACAGCCCTAAACTCGACGATCAACACGCACCCATTTGAAGCGAACACACAACCCATCGATTAAGAGTAGAACACATCTAAACTCGATTCATCAACACGCACCAGATTTGAAGTGAACACGCATGAATCGATTAAGAATAGAACACATTTAAACTCGATTCTTCAACACGACCCAGATTTGAAGTGAACACGCAGCCCACTGATTAAGAATAGAACACACAACCCTAAACTCTGATTTACTGAACACGCAGCCCAGATTTGAAGTGAACACGCGGCCCACTGATTTAGAGTAGAACACACAGCCCTAAACTCTGATTTACTGAACACGCAGCCCAGATTTGAAGCGAACACACAGCCCACTGATTTAGAGTAGAACACACAGCCCTAAACTCTGATTTACTGAACACGCAGCCCAGATTTGAAGCGAACACACAGCCCTAAACTCTGATTTACTGAACACGCAGCCCAGATTTGAAGTGAACACGCGGCCCACTGATTTGCACACAGCTTCTTCATTTCATTTGCACACAACTTCTTCATTTCATTTGCACACAACTTCTTCATTTCATTTGCTGATACACGCATTCATTCTAAATGCAGGCTGGCTCTCGCACAGTGCGAGGATATGGCTCCACTGCCGCGAGGGAGTGGTATGCCGAGCCCTAAGTCGTCCGGGACCTGGTTGACTTCGCAGGATTCGGACCATTCTGCAGGGGGTTATCACACTGCCTTATCAGTAGGACATTATTTGCTGCTTTGGCGGAGAGATGGTGGGACACCACCAATTCTTTCCATTTTTCTGCGACCGGGGATATGACCATGACCCCGCTGGACTTCGCTATGATCACCGGCCTAGACCTAGGCGGTGGACCTATTCCTTACGACGAGGATATGGGTCAGTGGGAGGCTGCTTGGATGCATCTATTGGGGGCACGCCCGCCTGTAGACAGAGGTACCGGGAGAGTTCGGTATACTTGGTTCTCTTCCCATTTCCGGCGGCCACAGATGGAGCCTGAGTCTCCCGAGGAGGTCGAGCAGTATACCCGTGGTTTCCTCATGTTCCTCTTTGGCACCACTCTGTTTGCCGATAGAGGGAACATGGTCGGGTTGTATCTCGAAGGCCTGTAGACCTATCACAGGTCGGTCAGTATGATTGGGGCGGCGCTGGCCTGGCTACCCTTTACTGCTACATGAGCGCAGTCTCTCGCACGCAGGGGGACTTACTTGGTGGCTACTGGAGAGCTTGGGAGGTACATTCTGTCCTCTTGATTTACATTTTTGCTCCTCATTACTTGTTCACTGCACACACGGCACACTTTGCATTCTGTATGCTGCCTTTTACCACTTTGTATTCACATTCCGCATTGCTTTTCTCAGCTATGGGTATATGCATATTTCCCCACATTAGCTCCGGAGATGGAGGTGGTAGGACCTCCTATGACTCCATTTTCATTGATGTTTGAGGGCGAGCACCTATCGAGGCCTCGAGAGACTCTCTTCTCTCTGCGACAGTACTTCGACACTGTTTGGGCGACAGAGGTATTTCAGAACTCTCAGTTCTTTTCATTTTCATCTTTGATCCGTCTTGTATTTCTTGATTTCTGATTGATTTATGCACTGGTTATCCACAGATCACTTGGCGATACCGGGCGAGGTTTGGCACAATCTCGAGAATCAAGACTGAGGGTCGACTAGTTCAGATAGATTCCTCGCCGAGGACCCCGGCAAGGCTTGGTTCCTGGAGGAACGCTTTCAGCGTCAAGTGTGGGGGTATGAGTCTCAGGACCCTCCTGCTGTGCCTCCACCCACTATGCGGACTGCCGACAGGCTATCTGCTGAGGAGGTCATTAGGGATATGCAGGGCAGCGATGCTTTATTACATCTCATTGAGGGAAACTACGCCACCTATCGCCGCATATATCTGATGCCCCCCTTGACGAGAGTGCGGGTTCCGCCACTGAGGCCTACCGGTGCACCATCTTCGAAGTCGCGTCTTGCCGCAAACATCCTCTTCTAGCGGTGGCTAGTGCATCTAGAGGTAGAGGCAGTTCGATTCCTCCTATCCCTCCGACTCTCGATCATCCTGGATGGCCAGATATGCCGACTGAGTTGACGAGTTGGCAGTATGGGACCACTTCTCCGATTCCGATCCCTATGGAGCCTCCGATGCCTGGTCACAGATATGTCAGTGATCCTGACTCACCACCGGTATGTTCTACCATTTTTCATTTATCACACAGACATTTTGGCAGTTGCTTGTTTATTGATGACTTGAGCTTATATCTGCAGCCACCTCGGGAGTACATAGATCAGATGCTCGGGGTGGTGGCCTCACTTGAGGGGATGGTCCTGCGTAGAGAGGCACAGATGTCCATCATGGGCTTCCAGGTACCCTTCATCTCTCTTGCATTTATCATATTTCTGTCAACATACTGGTTGTGAACATTTTGTTGTACTGATAGGTTGTGTAGAACACATCTGGCACACACCCCACTCACATACTGTACTTGCACCTGCTTTTTATGTCTGGACTAATGTATTGCACTTTTCATTTTCAGATGCCTCCCGTATATGCTTCGACACGAGGTGGGCCACCCAGGCCTTCCCAGAGAGGTCGAGGTATTAGACCTACTCGAGGTACTGGGCCCCGAGGAGCTGGGCCATCCAGGCCTTACCGAGGAGCTCGAGGAGCAGGGTCGTCTCGCAGGTGCAGGGCGCCCATTGTCGAGGATGAGGAGGAGGAGGTCGCAGACTGTGTGTCAGAGACATCTCCTGGGGAGGGAGACTCCGGTCTTGGTTCCGGGAGCGGAGACGAGGCTGAGGGAGATCCGGAGGATGACAGCTCTGATCCGGATGGTGATGACGGTGCAGAGGTTATCCCGCAGAAGAGGATGAGAGGGCCTCCTCATTCCCGTTCCCAAGGATACTGATGTTATTTCCTGCTTTATTTTACTTTTTGACTAGTAGTTTGTAGCACTTTGCACATTGTTAGGCAGTTTTATTTTCTGTGAAACTTGTACCTTTATTTTGTTGTAAAAACATGATGGAATGAAACAGCTTTTGAAAATATGTTTGTATTTGAAATTCTTAGCATCGCATCGCATAAATGGAATTAGATGAAAATGTGCCTCATGTATTTATCGGGTCAGGTAGTGAACCGACGCAACAAATCAAAACAACTCGACTCACTAAGAAATAACAGAATCTTAGCAAGTTTACAACTCGATAAACAAAGTACAACAATGTTAATGACTCAATAAACAAGACTTAACAAAATTGCGTAACCAAAAAGCAACAATTCAAAACATAAAATGCGACAGCTCGACAAAACTTACAACTCGATAAACAAAACAACAACTCGATAAGCAAAATACAACAGAACATATTTCGGACGGACAATCCGGATAATGGAATGTATCCGAAACTGATAGAAATGGAGGCCCTCGACATTCCCGATGCCTAGAAATACTTCAAACTTCCTTCCAGAGGGCAAAACAGGACCAACACGTGGCCGAAAGCATTTTGTATCTGGAAAACAAAAGGTGGCCGGCCTACTAGAATAGGTGGCCAGCCGGCCACCCCTCCCGTGACCTCCAAAATTTTGACAAGTGTCCCTTGAATAGTGTTTTAGCCTCCTATAAAAGCCCCAATCTTGGAACTTATTCATTTCATCACCTTTCCTTGCAAAAATGGAGGCATTTCTCACAGAAAATCTCACATCTTGGGTTTCTTCTTTAGATGGCTCGGAGAAGTTGAACTTCCGGGGTTTTGGCTTGAATGCACTATTCACGCTAAGCCGGACTCCACTGCATCTTCCTTTCCTCTCTGCTGCGGCAAGGTTTTGGAACCCGGTGACGCACGTCTTTAGCTTTGGCGGGCAAGAGGTATGTCCTACTTTTGAAGATTTTCAAGCCTTAATGGAGTCTGAATGCTCAGAAGAGATCTTGTCTCAGTCTCGTTTTGGCCATGCCCAAGCTTTAGGTCGGATGTACGGTCTCGACGCGCATAATGCTCGATCTCTGATTGGTAATGGGATGTTGGATATCCCGAGTCTGATTTATCGATTCTCTGATGCCGGCAACCGCAACGACCACCATTGGCAAGGTTTCCGACAGCATGCCCTTTGCTTGTGCATGCTATCCCATTTTCTGTTTATCTTGGGCTCCGGAGGAGCTAGCATCCGCTTGATTGAAGTCGCTCAAGGCTTGAGGGAAGGAAAGAGTTGTATTGCCATGACTTTGGCCGAGACGCTGATGGGTCTAGATGCCTTCTACCGCCAAGTGATGACACCAGTTTATGGGAGTCCACTATCGCTACTGGTAATGTTTCCACCCAAGCTCAAATGTGTATTTGCTCACATCACTGCCCTCGCTCGGTTTTTCTCACAAAACCCTTAACTTACTTTTCTCTCATCGCACATCTCTCTATTCTTTATTTTCTCATTTTTCGTCCCTCCCCAGATATGGTTGATGGATAAATTGCAAGTTGTAGACTCTTGCCCCGCTTACTCATTGGCTACTTCTTTTCGACAACGCTGGTTGACGCCTTTGATGAGGATGGTGGTTTGAATGGATGTGCAACTTGCTCAATAACGCATTGCTTGGCGCTGTCCTTGGCTTAACCTTCCGATGAGTTATAGCATGTTTCAGATACCTTGGGATCCGGTTGGTCGCTTAGCTCATCACGTATTTTATTTCCCATTCCGCATTCTCGCCGGTTTAGCCATGATCGGACTTGCCCTCCGGAGGGGATTGAGTATCCGCTACATTTCCGCTCGAGGCGCGACCTTGCCCGACATACTACGGACTGGAGGACGAGCTCCTATCCCCGCCCTACTTTTAGTTACACTTTATCCGATGAGTCTGGATTGGCTTAACGAAGAAGCATGTGTTGGGCCTAGGTTGGCATCGGAGGCCTCAACTAGCTCTGGCGGTAGGTAGGACACTGACTTGACTATGCCCCGTAGTTATTGCTTTATTAGTACTTTCAAGTTTTCGTTATGAATGTAACAAAAAGTAACTTCAATTGTATGCAAGAGCAAAAGAACTCGTTTTGAAATCAATGAAATTGAAGGTTGTGTCTTGAAAATTCTCCTTTGGTCCAAAAATGGTCTTAGTTGTGAAAAGATTAACTTGAACAAAGTTAACTTTTAAAACTTTTCAAAACTATTTTCGAAATGAATCGAGGCTCGACACGCTTGAGATCATCCTTTGAGATGCACAACCTCAATCCTAGCAACCGGAAAGTTGCCCTAGTCCTGAAGGTGCCTCGGCAATGTATGGCAACGGAAAGTTGCCCTAGTCCGGTGATGTCAAGAACACTTCATTACAACGGAAAGTTGCCCCTAGTCTGAATAACACTGCATGCGGAGATCACAATAAATGCCGATGAATAGAGATGATGAAATGATCGGAATGGACAAAGTTGATCGGGGAAAAGATTATGGTGAACTTCGGGATGAAGTCGCCACGTATCCCAAAGATGGGAATCAAGTCTTACGTAGTTCAGGCTTAGGTTCGCTCGGGTATTTTCACTCTCCTTTTGCGCTCTAACTTTTTCCAAGGCCGCCCTTTGCGGGTTTTCAACCTTGCGAGCTCAGTTTTTATAATTTTGAAATTTTCTATGCTCTGAATTTTACCTAGGTCAGCCTTTTCGGGTTTTCGCCCAACGAGCCTCTCAGGGTAGTATTTCTTCAACTTGTCCATGTTGATCGGTTGGGAAAACTCTAAGCCATCTAGATCCATCGAACCACGGCTCCACGACCAAATTGACTTGATAATGTAAGGACCAAATTCAATTAGGTGCGAATCTTGCCCCTTGGGTGCGTGGATGGGAGCTCGGTTGTCCTGAGTACCAAATCTCCTTCTTTCAAGTTCTGGACTTAACCTTCTTGTTAAAAGCCCAATTCTGCGTTGATAACCTTGGATGTGGCATGGTTGCTTTGACCTTCTTTTCATCAAAAAGCATGAGTTCCTCAAATCTGCTTTCCGCTAATCCGCTTGACTATCGGCACTCACCAATACTGTAATGACGGACCTCAATCTCAATAGGCGTAACGGCTTCCATACCATAGACCAATGAGTACAGAGTCGCCCAGAGAAGTTCGATCGAAGTCTCAGAGTCTCACGAGCAAACGGCTTATCTGCCAGTCTCGATAGGTTTCCACCATCTTCCGTAGTATACGCTTGATGTTCTTGTTGGCGGCCTCAACTGCTCCGTTGGTTTGCGGCCGGTAAGTAGATGACTTATGAAAAGCCACATTGTATTTTTCCAACAAATCAATCACCTCCTTCTTGAAGTGGGAACCATTGTCTGAGACTATTTCATTTGGGACTCCGTAGCGACAGATAATGTTGTTTCTGATGAATTTTGTAACGTGTGAAGCTTTCAACACTGCATAAGATTGGGCCTCAACCCACTTTGTGAAATAATCTATCCCTACCAAGATGAACTCATGCACTTCATGGCAACGAAAGTTGCCCCTAGTCTGAATAGCACTGTACCGGAGATCGCAATAAATGCTGATGAATAGAGATGACTGAGATGATCAGAATGGACAAAGTTGATCGGGGAAAAGATTATGACTGAACTTCAAGATGAAGCTGCCTACGTATCCCAAAGATGGGGAATCAAGTCTTACGAGTTCAGCTTAGGTTCGCCGGGTATTTTTCGCCTCCTTGGCGCCTAACTTTTGCCAAGGTCGCCTTTGTTTTCAACCTCATGAGCTCGCTTTTTATAATTTTCAAATTTTCTATGCTCAATTTTGCCTAGGTCGCTTTTCGGTTTTCGCCCAGCGAGCCTCAGTGGAGTAGTATTTCTTCAACTTGTCCATGTTGATCGTTGGGAAAACTCCAAGCCATCTAGATCCATCGTAACCACACCCACCCCGACTATTGACTTGATAATGTAAGGACCACAATTGTCTCGAACTTGCTCCTTGGGTCGTGGATGGGAGCTCTTGTCCTTGAGTACCAAATCTCCTTCTTCAAGTTCCTCGGACTTAACTTTCTTCTTGTTAAAAGCCCAGATTCTCGCTGATAACCTTGGACGTGGTACAAGTTGCTTTCAACCTTCTTTCATCGAAAAGCATGAGTTCTCAACTGCTTTTGTCGCCAATCCGCTTCGCCATTCGCACTCGCCAATACTGTGAATGACGGACCTCAATCTCAATTGGCGTAACGGCCTCCATCCCATAGACCAATGAGTACGGAGTCGCCCCAAAGAGAAGTTCTCGATCAAGTCCTCGTGAGTCCACGAGCAAAACGGCATCTTTTATCCTGCCAGTCCCGATAGTGTTTGCACCATCTTCATAGTATGCGCTGATATTTCTTGTTGGCGGCTCAACCGCCTCCATGGTTTCGCGCGTCGGTAAGTAGACGCATTTGGCGAAAAGCCACATTGTATTTCTCCAACAAATCAATCACCTCCTTCTTGAAGTGGGAACCATTGTCTCAAACTATTTCATTTGGGACCTCGTAGTTTACGTGTGATAATGTTGTTTCGATGAATTTTGCAACGTGTAGCTTTCAACACCGATAAGATTGGGCCTCAACCCACTCATAGAAATAATCTATCGCTACCAAGATGAACTCATGCCCATTCGGATCCCTTCTACAAGGACGGCCCGACATCACATCAATTTCAGCAGATCAAAATGGCCATGGTGAAGTTACGTTGTACTACCGACGGCGGATGTCTATGCGGTTTGCATGGATCTCGACATCGGTGCACGCCGATCTAAACTAATACAATCCTCCTCCATGGTGGACCAATAATAACCCCCGCTCTATGATCTTCAGGCCAACATTAATTCTATCATTCACGCAGGCACTACATTCACTCCCCCGTGGATGGCTTCCATCGACGCTTCGACTCTTTCCTCGTGATCAACGCACGCTTATGCATTCCCGTGATGACCCTTCTATACAAATTTTACCCCGCATGATGAACCGAACGCCGAACTTTATTGCCCTTTTGTCTTTGGTATTCACCGGGCGGTATGTTTCTTTTCTCCAAAAGTTCCGATGTCATAATACCAGGGTGTTCGCCCCGAATCATCCGTATCGCAATTCCACCTGCAGGCGTGTAAATTCTCGGGTCAATAATGATCGACGATTCGATTCCACACGGGATGTCTATCGCGGATGATAGAGTTGCTAAAGCGCTCATGGCGAGTTGTTCTTCAGTAGATGAGTAAATCCGAACTTTCAATCGAGGAATCAAGAAATCCAAGTTTGCGATACATCATCGTTATTTCCTTTTTACTTTCCATTTCCTTTAGCTTGAGACACAACAAGGTTCGATCCCCAATGACGCCCAAATTGCCTTGCTCCCCTAATTCCAAGGTCGCTTCCAAACCAAAGAATGCACGCCTGTGATTCTCGCTTCATTATTTGAGATCTTTGAAACCGAAGTTTGAAGGCTAGAGGATACTTGGAATTGGTTTCCAAAAGCACGCGGTCAACACTCCTTATCCCATACCCATGCCGATTTGACGCCTCACAAAGCCACATCGTCCAAGTTTCTCGCCGATATGCGTAATTAATTCATCCGGGGAATAGATACCAATCGCTTATCCCTCGATTCCGGGGTGGCTTTTGCAAGCGAACTCGCCAATCGCTTCTTCCTTTCACCGACTTCATTACATATGTGAGATCAAATTCGAGAGCAATGAAGAAATCAATCTAACCAGCTAGAAGCCCAATTCAGAAGTTACCGGTTTCTAAAAGATATTGACGGATCAAGTCGCTAAACCTAACATTACAGTAGTGAGCTAACAAGTAGTGCCGTAGCTTGGGTAAGCCCATACCAGCTACAAGTGTTTTTCCAAATGGGCTGTATACCGGTCTCTCTATTCCAAAAGATCTTCCCGCTTCAAATAGTAGATGGTTCTTTTTCCACCTTATCTTCGATTCTTTAGGGTAAAGCATGCAGCCCATCGTGGTCTCAAGTTAATCGCTGCATGACACAAAAATCAACAGCTTCCCCCGGTTCTCGCTACCTGGCCAAGATAAAACGGGGTGTGGTTCCAGAGAGGATATTCTTTAACTGCTCAAATGCAGCCTTTGACACCTACCGTCCCATTGGAACTTTTTCCTTTCTTGAGGAGATACAAAAGTGGTTCGCCAAGTCAAGGTTAGTTTTGAAATAAACCGCTCTCGGCGAATTGCACTTTACTCCGTGAAAAGCCTCAAGCACCTCCTTTTCGGGCCCTCGGTAAGTATGGTGCATTTCTATGATGGCCTTGATTTTGAAGGGCTTCGACCTCGATGCCTCCCTTTTGTGTAATCGTAAACCCCATCATTTTCCCCAACAGTAATTCGCTCAAACGTGACATTTCGAGGGTTTAGTCAGCAACCGAATTTCGATCCTTTTGAAAAACTTGCTATAAGGCGTGTAGTGCCCTCTTCTTTCTTTGACTTGACAATCATGTCATTCCACGTGACACCTCAACCTCTTTGTGGATCATATCATGTAGTATTGTGGTCGCGCTGCTCGCTGATGTAAGTAGCCCCAAATATTGCTTCTTAACTCCAAACGGCAGATACCCGGTATCAAGAGTATGTTCTTCTACCAAGGGTGGTGAATGCGCCTTTTTCTCCTCGCTCTTCCGCTACCATCACTATTTGGTTATATCCTCGAGAAGCCATCCATGAATGAGAGCAATGCATGCCCCGCCGTGGAAGTCCACTAACTCATCAATGTGGCAGGAAAGTCGCCCTTCTGACTAGCTCGCTCAAATCCTCAAGTCTACACACACCCGATCCTCGCCATCTTCTTCTGACCTAACAATGTTACAACCAAGTCGATATTCGATACCAAAGAAGAAGCCCGCAAGCAATTTGCTTGGTGACCTCTTCCTTAATCTTGAGAGCCCAATCCGGATCCTTCCGAGCTTCGCTTGGATGTGCCTCGGTCAAGGGGATCCGATGTCAGACAATCTCAGATCGATTCCGTGCATGTCTTCTGAGGACCACGCGAAACATCTTTGAAATCTTTTAATAAAGCGATTAAGCGCCAAGTTCAAGATAACGTGGGACCCGATCCGACCAAGTGTCCTCCTCAAGACTAATGTTTACGTAAATGATTTCATCCATTAATGGCTTAACAAATCTTTCTTGCTCTGTTCAATTAAACGCTAGAAACCGTAGGAACTTCGGCTCGCTGCTTGATCAAAATTTTGAAAGTCCAATTAATGCAATAAATTAGCGAAAAATACTCGAAACCATCAGCTCATTCTCATTAGGCACATCCAAATCATCCAATTCATCTACAACAGACTCAAATGAAAAGGAAAGACGACACAGATCAGGCATCCGTTGACACCCCAGAGTACCAGACTTCAGACTCAATCGAGCTGAATCGATTCCGACTCACAGACTCGGTGGAATCAAATTCGCTCACTACCCGATCTTTTGCTGGACAAAAATCCCTCATCGTACTGCCAAGTGAGAGAGGGTGCGATTGATGCATCCAAGATAACTGCTGGCCGGATCGCAGCCGTTTCATCCCCAATCATGGAAACCATGAAGTTATTCCCCAAGCAATCTTGGTCGATCGGAGGATCAGAGGAGACATGCCATACCCCATTTCCAATTCCGTGCCCTCGTAATCCTCGCCTTATTCTCGCCTCGCTTGTTGGGTCTGTCGCTCTGCGGGCAACATCATTCTTGATAGTTGCAGGTCGAAGAAAATTTCGAAACTTGGTACGCGCTCCCTCTCCGCGTTGAACCATGGCTCTGGGAAGCCGCAAAATGGAAAGTCCTCCCCTCCTGACAAAGCGTCTGCTCAGGTACTGGATGGGCCATGCATTAGATCAAAGGCTTCCCACCGCTTCGCTCTGGCTCTGCCGGCCATTTCCTTCCCTTTCCTTGCCCAGTCTTCTTTGGTGGGCAGATAACCCAGTCCAAAGGTATGTGGATTGTGTGGCACTTCGGCCAACGCGGTGACTCCTTTCCTGCCGCTTCTTCCCAATCCCATCCCAGGGATATGTTGTAGCTTGTTCATGAGGTAGACGGCTTGAGCACTGATATACACACCCTCATTCACAGCCATAATGTTTTGCACCACGGGAGCCTCGCCAAAGTAAATCGATATGAACATGTCTTCCATGCCGTGTTCGATCTCCAGATCGGCGAGATACCTCCGAGGAGGATGGATTGATGAATTCCCAAAAACAATGGCTACTCCTTTCCATAGGGGTATTTCACCATTTGATGTAGAGTAGATGAGACCTTCACCGATGCAACTGTGGTCGCCTAAAAGCATGTTAAAAGATGCAGGGACCTCCAAGACATGAAAATCTACCTCGTGTTGCCCAGGCCCAATCTTGGTTTGGATTTTTACTGTCCCCAGGACATCCCTACTTGTATTGTCATAGGCTCTGATCACTTGAGCAGTCGGTGTGAAGTCCGCAGGCTTTAACCCAATTGCATACGCCGTTCTGGCCGGGAAAACATTAATAGCGGACCTGGTATCAACAAGTACTACCGGAATCCATTTGTCCTTGCATTCTACAGAGATGTAGAGGGGTCTATTATGATCTACGCCCTCAGGCGGCAATTCCTTATCCGAAAAGGTCAATGCCGGGGAACCTCCTCCCGGAAAGACTAGCCCAACTAGTTGTTCTAGCGTAGTTTCGATAGAGAGTTTGGCTTTGTCCATAGCAGAGAGGACAGCCTGTCTGTGCACCCTTGAAGCCATAAGCAGTCCCCAGATGGAGATGTCTGCTTGTATTTTCTTTTAATTTCAATGCCTCTTCTTCAACTTGCTTCTCCTCTCGCTTCTCCGCTTTTTATCTTTCCTTGATGCCTCGGGTTGATCAAGGTGTGGGGCTTGAAATACCGCCCACTTCTAGTCATATGGTCCACCTCTTCGAGGTACCGTGTGTCGTCCTGTTGGCCACCCGCCCAATCTTCGCCAGGTGGGCGAGATACAAGTCGTCATCTTCCCACCACATTCCATTAGCATCTAGCAGCACTGTCGTTCCGGCTTGTTTATGCTCTCAAGATTTTCCTCCCACATGCTCACAAAGATGTTCAGGTTTTGTGCTCACAAAGATTCTCAACCTCCTCATGGTTCTTTGCTTTTCGATCCTCTCGTAATCCCATTTCTTTTCTTGTTCCTCCAAAGGTCAATTGTTCGGTTTTCAAAATGTCTTTCTCGAGCGAAATTCTTCAGACTGGCGCTCTCCTCAATTGATCGACCTCGCCCTTCCGCCACAAATGGTGCAATATCTGGTCATCATCCACCCACCCGACTTCTCACGTGACTCGATTCAACCGATTAATGGATCGTCCCGATTCTGGTCATTGAAAAACTGGAGGTTGGCGAAATCCTCTTCCATCGTTGTCAGATCATCCCCCGCTGATTCAAGTTTGTCCCCCCGGATCATACACAATTCAGCCTCTTCCGGCGGCCCCACACTCAGCTTAGACTGGCTCATTGACAAGATATATCCACTCGGATCATAAGCTCTGCCAGCGAAATTCTCAGACTGCTCCACCCTAGACTCAACAGTTTTGCTCTCCTCGGCAACCTGCCTCGTTCCATTTTCGGTGGTCACCACCTTTGGCTCAGGTTGGGTTGTAGAGGTGTCCATCATGCACAAATCAGTGCTATCAGGCAGAATCACCTCCGGCTTGGGTAAGTGGGAGGGAGTAATGTAAATACTAGGTCGAAGACACGCCCCGCTTGATAAGATTGATTCTTTTGGGTGGATCTTGGTTATGTAATCGAGTGGGTTGGTTGTAACATTGGGTCGCCGGAGGTAGGATGATGTTTTGTCAATGAGGTCTTGAATCTCATGACGCAACTGTAACATTGGTCGGTATCATGACAATGTCAGCTGGTGGTATTTGCAATATTTGGTCAAGGGTTATGGGAAGGGGAGTGGATTTGGAGGGGCCTTGCCCAAGGGTTTCAGATGCCCTTTTCTGACTAGAAACCCCGAGACTTTGGTCAAAGGCATATGTAGTGGAGAGAAGGTTCGTTGACCCCTGGATTGGTATCTTGAAGCTTGGTTCTCGCCTCCCGGATGCATCGAAAAATGTGTGGCCAGGCCTTGGTTGGGAAGGGGGATTGGTGGTGACCATTCCGACCTCTGAAGCTCTTGTATTGGCAGAGCCGCTCGGGCCCGCATTGTTGTTACGGTTGAATGTTCTCCGGGGCTGATCCCGATCCTGGTCAATCAACCCTTGCTTCATAGCATCCTCAATTTGCACCCCCATATCATGTAAGTCTGCGAAGGTGGGGAAGGGAACTACAATCATCTTCTGCATAAGCCTTGGTTGGAGATTGCGTACAATCATCCGGATTTGATCCTTATCAGTTGGCCTTAAGGTCATCATCGATGCCTTTGCTCTCCACCGAGTGACAAAATCAGAGAAAGTCTCTTTCTGTTCCTGCCTTGTTGTCTCGAGATCACGTGTTGTAATCTCGATCTGAGTATTATATGAATATTGCGCAACGAAGGCCTCGGCTAGCTCATCCCAATTCCTCTTGACATCATTATCCAACTTTGCATACCAGTTGGCGGCCACTCCTGACAGGGTTCGGCCAAACAGTGAGAGTTTCTGTAGTCTGGTTAGGCCCATTGGCCGCAAGATGTCTGAAAACAGCCGTAGATGAACCATGGGGTCCCCGGATCCATCAAAGCGATCAATCTGGGGCATCTTAAATCTATCCCGCAATGTTACGGCCACATCATGGAAGCCGTCTTCAATATCTGTGATGGCCTTCACCCCCTGGGATGACTTGAAGAGCTTTTCGAACTTGCTCAATTTCGTGGTCGTTCGTCTACCTCGAACTCGAATGGAGAGTCCGTGAGTGGGTGTAATATTTTGAATTCAGCTATGGTGCCGAAGGGCCAGCTGCTGGAAGACCTGTGTCCTCTTGGGTGTCTTGGAAGTTTGGCAGAGCGTTCTGTGGATTTGGGAGGGTATTCTGGGTGTTCTGGGTATTCTGGGGATTTGGAGGAGCATTCTGGCCAGTAGATATCTGCTCAGGTAATGGGGCCCCGGGTGGAGGAGGAACCTGATGCGCCCCTAGTGGAGGAGGGACCTGGTGTGAAGCAGATGCGGCGTTCTGCTGTTGTAATCTGGTGATCAGCTCAGACTGTTGGGCCATGACAGCGGCCTGCTGTTTGGAAAATTCCGCCTGGCGGATAGCATCATCTTGCATTTGTTTCATGCTTTCATTCATCTGGCGCATCATCGCCTCCATTGCTGTATTCTGTTGTTCCATCTGAGTAACCGGCAAGTGTATCTCTATAGCAGAAACAGGAATCTCAACCCGACTGTCTGACACTAGAGTAAACTGCTGTTCCGGTGATCCGTGCTCTGACAGATTGTGCCTTCTCGGCCTTCTTCTAGTGACTGGGGGTAAAGAGTGGAACACTGGATGTCCGTCAACTAGATCCTCGGATCGATTGAGTCGGCGACCTCGTGTCCAAGTTGCTTGGGGAGTATTGATCGCTCGAAGCAATCGTATACAAACCGCCCTAGCAAAAAGATAATAAAGAAAAAGAAATAAATGACCGTAAAAACGGACAAAGATAACGGCTAATTTAAATACACACAACACACGTAGCATACAACACGCAGCTTAATAAGCCGGAAATACACCGCCCTCAACCATCGATCACTATTCTCAGATCTCGTTTCCTCTAAATCAATCGATATCCGCAGACAAACCGATTCTCGACATCAATGATGCCCGCAGGCCTGATGCCCAAACTCAACTGATACATGCATTCCCTGTAGAGACGCACTCTAACAAGCACATAACAGATAAGTGAAAGCCAAAACACCCCTATGTTGGGGTAGGGTTTCCCTGTCCTATTTTGTCAGGAACTAGGGTTTCACTACGCACGCGGCGGCTTCAAACAATCCTATAAACGGGTAAGCAACCTGTCCTAGTTTGGAATAGTCACTATGGATCCGAATATGCACTAGGTCGAATGGTCAAAAAGGGTGCCCCGGTAAAACCGGGGTTTGTGTTCCCATATCGGGCAGAGCTCAGAATCGACAAATTTTATGGACATGCCTTGACAAGACAAGCCTCCCAAGAAACCGCCAGAATAGCAGATGGCAAACACGGTGTCCTAGGCGACCAATGCAAATGCAATGCAAAGAAACACACAAGTGTAGTCAAAACCAGATATCATGAGTTCGAGTCAAGTTCTCTAACTCCCCATGAGTCGCCAGAATCAGAACAAGCCCGCGAGGGACCTCGCCATACTGATTCGACTCGATTTTGTCAGGTTCCAAATCTTGAACCAAAGAGTCCAACCGCAAATCGTTTTGAAAAAACAGATTTTTGAAAGAAGTGCCAAACATGGATCGCTTTGCGATAATGAGTCGCCACCTAAATATTTTTAAATGGGAAATTTAGGAAACCCTAACTCGGTGCCAAAGGCCACGTGTCCGTCATCACCAAAGTTGGCTCGGGAACTTGGGTACGATTAGGGAAGGTCACATCGTGAGCACTTCGCCGCCAATCAAAGACCGGCCTCTACTAACCATGATATCTGTCTTTGAAAACATTGTGAGTTCTTATTCCGGTTATTAGCCTAGGTTACTATGTGATGCTCGCAGCAAACAAATATAGACTTGGCCGTCTGAATTGGAACAAAACATTTCATGTTTGTTTGTTTGAAAATGGTGTGATGGTGCTACCCGCAGGTAGGCTAAAATGCGGATTTGCCACCCTCGGGTGGGCTTAGAAAACAGTGATGTTGCCACTATCTAGTGGGCTTAAAACTCACATTTGATGCATTGTCCCAATTCAAATAACTCAACCTCCACCCACAGGCATTCAAGGCAGTTATCTTACATAAGCACATAGCCTCATGATAAGCATGCTATTTATGGCAACACTCACACACATGCAAGGATGCTTAAAGCATAAAAACTTACCGAGTACTCCAAGCCAAAACAGAAAAACCGATTAGAAATCATGCATGATCCTAAGTATACAGAATTGCCTAATGCAACACATGCAAAGATGCAATTGTAGCAGGCTCGGCTATTCTAAAGATGGCATGTGAGATGCAACAGCTATCATATATTCAATTTGGAATCGAAATATAGATGCAGTTTGTATGATGCGCCGAGCCCGGTGCGTGCAATACAAATGAATGATGCAAACATGCTGTCATACTGTATGCTAATTGAAATATGCCCTATATCTAACCATCATAAGCAGGTAAATAAAAGGAAGAAAGAAATAGGGGTTGGAGGACATACATCACACTCACACACCCTTATTACAACATTGCCCTCGCGTAGAGGGTCCGAATAAATAATAATACAGACCCGAATAAAAGAATATTACAAATCAAATATACAAATCAATAAATATACAATTTCCTAATTAATTAACAAATTAAACTAAGAAAGTCAGAATCGCATGCAAGCCGGGGCTGCCTTGCTATGATGAATAGTGTATGCTGGACTGCCTCAGGCGGAAATCCACTGGGATGCCCCAATTAGCCTCTATTTGCAGTATTTCTCGAAATGCGCGCCAGACTCCGAAAAGTTGTTGATCCCCGATTTTGCTGAAACAGAGAGCAGGAAAAGGACATAGCAATGTATTTTCACAAATATATGCATGCCTCGATCCTCGTGCCACCAATCACGCATACCGATGCATGATGGCCGAGGAATCGGATTGCACAACTCAATATAGGATGAATGCAGATGAATGCTATAACAAAACCTAACTCCATCATGGGTAATCCGGAATGTCGGTGACTTGGGAATTGAGACCCGTTCCGTCACTCGGAGTACGAAACGTGCCTCGTTTCCCGTGCCCGGGCTAACTCCTATCCCGAACACGATGCAATATGCATGATATGCATGAAATGCAGCTAACATGTGATATAGCATGCACAATGCTATGAAAGTGAGATGTCTCGAAATGCGTGCACACGGGCACGCAAACCGAGGTAATGCATGAATGTAATCTAAGATACAACCTAGTATGCACGATTCGGATGAAAATGAGATGAAAATAAGATGCCTCGAAAAGCGTGCACGCGGGCACACAAACCGAGGCCATGATGTGAGATGCAAATCGGATAAAACCGAAGTGTCTCGAAATGTGTGCACCCGGGCACGTAAACCGAGGCGATGATGAAACGCAAATCGGATAAAACCGAAGTGCCTCGAAATGCGTGCCCATAGGCACGCAAACCGAGGCGATGATACAATGCAAATCGGATAAAATTGAAGTGCCTCGAAATGCGTGCCCACAGGCACGCAAACCGAGGCGATGATAAAATAGAACGAAATGGCATACGGAATGCCACGATGGGCTTACACCAACATGGGAGAGCCGTCGGATAAAAAAAAGATGCGCCTCGAAATGCGTGCACACGGACACGCAAATCGAGGAATGTATGAAATGGTACAGAAATGCAATAATGGGCTTATACCAACATGAGAGAGCTTTAGCCTACTCACATAGGAAGCCAATGAATGAAAACGGAGTGCCTCGAAGTGCGTGCCCACGGGCACGCAAACCGAGGCAATGCACTAAAGCATGAAATGACATGGAAAATGATATGCAAGCATGCAAACCAAATTTCAGCAGCTAAATGAAGGGGAAAACAGCCCCGAAATGATACGAAATGACAATCAATGCATGAAATCATCCCGAAATGTAATTTTAAGTACCCGAAATGGCCTACGGCTATGCTAAACATGCAAAATTGGTACATGAAAGCAAAAACAGTAGCAAGGCAGCCCCAAAAATAGCATCTTTTCAGTACAAAACATGGTCAAATTGTGAGCATAGATATGGCAACAATGGCATGCAAAAATGGGGAAAAGAGGGGATTTATTAAGCAAGTGGTATCTAGAATGCTTAAACTGAAAAGCACAGTTCTAAAACATTAAAGAGGAGCCAAAAATATGCATATTTACAGTGAATGACAACTCCAAAATCAGTGTGTAGATAGGTTCAAAATAGCATGCGATATATGGACCAAAAGGAAGCTATAATGGTAGATCATGCATGGAAGCACCAAAAAACTTTGGACCCTTAACAAAACATGAATAATGAACCAAAATAAGATACTCTCTAAGCCTGATGAAGGTCTAAAACAGAAGTTAGAATGGCCTAAACAAGCATGCAATTTTACGGTAAAATGGAAGAATTTCAAAGGAAGTGCATGATAGAGAAGCCAAACACGGTTGAGCCCTTCTTCAATGTTGAAGAGGGGCTCAAAATAAGCCCACTCACAGTATATAGTATGCTCGAAATCAGATCACTCAAAAGCCAAACAAAGCATGCAAATTAATGGCCTAAAGAGTGGTATTGAAAGAGGTATATCATGGAGACACCAAACAGGGTTGAGCCCTTCTACAAAGTTGTAGAGGGGCTCAAAATAAGCCTAAAACCAATAGGGGTCGGAGCCCAAAACAAAAATAAAATAGGGTAAAGAATTGATTCAAGAAAATGCTAGAAAAAGGGATTTAGTGACTTACCCTTGAAGATCCAACTTTGGTGGCTTCTTGGCTTCAATTTGTTGATCCTTAGCCCTTGAAAAGCACTCCTTTGCTGCTGGAATGAAGATGGTGATGGTGAGGCTTAGGGTTGATGAAGGATTGGCCTAGGAACTCAAAGGTTTTTAGGATTTTTGAATAGGAAAATGGAGGTTTTGGGAGAGAGGTTTGTGAGATCAAAATTTCTAACCCTAACAAAGGAGAAGACCAGCCCCTTTAATAGGCAAAAAAAAGGTGTAAAAGGGGAGGGAAATGCATCCAAGCTTTCCCTCCCAAAATATCCCCCGGGTGGGGGAGATATTTCAAAAAGCATTTGACAACAGAAGAGAAAAGTGTGAAGCTGGGTGGCCAGGTGGATTTTTGGAAGGTGGCCCGCCGGCCACCCCAACTGGTCGGCCAGCCACTCACCCTGGTCGGCCGGCCATGGCCCAAAAATGAAGTCCAAATTTTCTGGCCGACCACCACTGCTTGGTGTCCTCCCAGGTGTGTAGAATAAAGCCCCAAGATTGGAAATTGGCAACATCAAGTGAGTCACAACATTGCATTTGAAGGAGAGGCTCAAAATGAAAAGCACAATCGCCGACCATGCACTTTTAGGGTCCTCCCATGTCCCCGATCACAAATATGTAGCTTTGGTTGGAAGAAAATATCCCTGTGGTGTTCAACATTGGCCCTGGCGAGCAAAACGGGCCGGAGGAGCGAACTTATCTGGGATAATTGCTAGCCTCCCATCCCCCAAAGGATCTTCCCGGTGTTGAAACAGAGGTACCGCCAAAATTGAACAAAAACTAATGAGAAATGATGAACGCCAGTCAAACTGCGTAGTTCGGTCCCAAAATGGCCAGTAACCGAGCAGAAAGTGGCATACGGCATAAGTGGGTATCTCATGACCCCGGTCCTCGGAATGACAAAACAGAGGTTCTTGCCAAAAATCGGAGAAAACCGATGCAAAATGAATGCTTGGGGCCCAAATCACGCAGCAGGTCCCAAAACCTGAGCACCGAAAGTGGCATTCGACCACGAAGTGGGCATCAGAGGCCCCAGTGTCCCTTGGTATGATAAAACAGAGGCACTTGCCAAAAACCAGAGAAATCGGAGATGGTTGGGCGGTCCCGAACCGAGGCACACGGCCTGACGGTCCCGAAAACCGGGAACCGGGCTCCGAAATGGGCAAAATGACCTACGGCCACGAAAAGTAGCTCACGGCCACTGGGAGATAGTCTACGGGACCATTCCCTCCCCTCAGGAAAGAAAACAGAGAAAACCGAGTCTAGTTCGCAAACCGAGACAAGGCACGAAAGAGAGTTCGGGAAGGCGGGCAGCCATGACTCTGAGACTTCTGGACGAGCACAGTATGCAACATCACCAAGCGCTCAATCGGTGACGTCTGAGTCTTGAGGACGGTCAAAAATGGGGTGTCTACAACACTCCGGCCAATTTAATTATCAATGGAGTCCATCCCATATCTCTTCCCAAACAATGGAGTACATCTCCTATCTCCTCCCAAACAAAGATACATATACAATGTATTTAAACACTTTGTCATATACAATGACTAATCAAAACACATATTCAATGGTTTAACCAAGCCGTCATATTCAATGACATAATTCAATTGATTAGTTTCAATTATCCTAATTCTTATGCAGTTTCTACAACAATCATAGCTATCTTCCACCGATAGCCCAAAATAGATATATCTAAATAGATAAATAAATCTATCAACAGATAATTTATCAAATTCCATAGGTGTGTGATTTATCAAACCAAACTACACTAGTCAATCACATTTTCCCCAATTTCATAATTCCTAAACCAATTTCATTATTTACATAAATAGTTATTTAAACTCAACTTATGGCAAAATTTTCCATTTTTCCAAAATATCAACCTATAGGTTCAAATCTCACAACTTCAACAATAAAGAACCTCATACACAAACCCCCAAGGCTACTTTATAAATCTACATGAAAAACCCCCTTTGGTTTAGAACCCAAACCTTAACTTTTACCAAAATCTTCCCAAATCCCACCATTTATACAAAATGACAAATATCTAGGTTAAAGCTTATATTAAAGAGTAGAATATCCATACCTCAAGCTTAGATAAGAGAAGAGAGAAAGCTCAAAAGTCGATGGCGATGAAACCACGTTTTGCTCCGATCAAAACGAAGCCTTTGACAAGCTCTACACTTTATCTCAAAGGAGCAAGGTGAAAAGATCACTCTAGGTGAGTAGATTTAGAGATTTAAGTGAAAAAGTTTAGGTTTTAAAGAGAGAAGAGAGAGATCACTGTTTAAGAGGAAAAAAGGAAGGAAAATCATGAGAGAAAAAATGGTTTGGGCCTATTTATAGTAGTGGGGAAAAGCCTTAAGGTCAAATACAATGATAGGCCCAAAACCCCTTTAGATAGGGCCCATTCGGACCTCAAAAATCTGGAAAAAAAAAACACGTAGGGATCGACCCTTAGACAGGAAGGGGTCGACCCTATCTTCCAGCAACCAACAAACAGACATAAGAGGGTCGACCCTCTCCCAGTCTGGTGTTTACCCTATTTTCCAGTAACTAACACACAGACATAAGAGGGTCGACCCTCTCTCAGTCTGGTGTCTATCCTATCTTCCAGCAACTAACACATAGACATAAGAGGGTCAACCCTTTCTCAATCTGGTGTCTACCCTATCTTCCAGCAACTAACACACAGACATAAGAGGGTCAACCTTTTCCAGTCTGGTGTCTATCCTACTTTTCAGCAACACTCTTAGAAACTTCACCAACAGGTAAGGGTCGACCCTTAGAAAGGCTGGTGTCGACCCCAGACTACAATTTCTAAGTCTCCAAGGAACTTTTGACAAGAATAAGTGCGAACAACCAAACCCAACAAGTTTAAATCGGATTTTACTCCTCCAAAACCAACCCATAATAACACCAAAGATTTCTAAAATAAAAAAGAAAGGATTTGAATACACTTTCCCATAAGTTTTGAAGGATACAAGTGCTACACACTGGAAGAGCTGAAGTTACAGCTTTGACTAATGTTAGCCTACCTGCAAAAGACAACAACTTCCTTTTCCACCCAGCCAACCTACTTCGGACTTTATCCAAAACAGGTTTCCAAGTGGCTTTCTTCCTTGGGTTGGCCCCTAAAGGCAACCCAAGGTAAATGAATGGCAAGGATTTAACTCTGTAATTAAGAACTGAAGCAAAACCATCCAAGACATCATCTGAGACACCCACACCACTCACAGCACTTTTATGGTAATTTATTTTCAACCCAGACAAGATCTCAAAGCATCTTAACACTATTTTAAGACTTCTCACTTCTACCTCCTTAGCTTCACAGAATAACAATGCATCATCTGCAAATTGGAGATGGGAAAACACAATACTATCTGACCGTACTTGCACTCCATTAATGAGTCCTAGATCCTGAGCTCTGGTTAATAGAATATGAAGGCCTTCTGCTGCTATATTGAACAAGAAAGGAGACAAAGGATCTCCTTGTCTTAAGCCCATTTGTGGGCTGAATTCTTCGGTTGGTGATCGATTAACAAGCACTGATAGCCTTGCAGTTGAAACACACTCCTTGATCCAACTGGTCCATTTAGATTCGAACCCAAACTTAGGTAACATTGAGAATTAAGTAGCCCCAATTAATGGAGTCATAAGCCTTTTCAAAATCTAATTTTAAAACCAACCCTTTCTTCTTTGATGCCTTTCAACCATCAACCACTTCATTTGCAATTAACACACCATCTAGTATGTTCCTTTCGCTTAAGAATGCTGACTATGTTTCGCTGATTATGTGAGGCAATACTTCTTTCAACCTATTAGCCAATAATTTGGCTAGGATCTTATAAATTGACCCTACCTAACTTATTGGCCTATAATCAGAAAGCTCTCTTGGGTTTTCCTTTTTGGGGATAAGAGTTATAAATGAGCTATTGATCCCCTTCACCAATCTCCCATTCCTATGAAATTCCTTCACAAAGTTTATCACCTCACTCTTCATTATTTTCCAAAACTTCTAAAAACATAACATATTAAAACCATCTGGTCCGAGTACTTTATTTCTATCGCATTCTTTCACTACTCTTTTATTTCAGCTTCTGTGAACTTCGTTTTCGACATACCAAACTCCATAGGTCCTTCCACTGATTTAAAAGACCCTCATAACTGAGGTCTTGATGCCTAATTTTCAGAATACTGGTTCTTGAAATACTCAAGGACTTTAGCCTTCATAAGACCCGGATCTTCGACCACCACCCCTCCCTGAAATAGAGCTAATTTCTTTTCTTGCTTGTCTACTCTTTGTCATAACATGAAAAATCTTGTATTTCTATCACCTTTCAATGCCCAGTCAAGTCTTGATTTTTGGAGCCACATCCATTCTCCAAACCTCTTCTCTAACTTCTCTCCTTCTTACTTTTTCTGATTTATTAAAGCCTCTATCCTCAGCCAGAAGATCGAACTGACATAAATCTGCTTCTACTAACTTCAACTTGTTGATTGCATTTCCAAATATCTCCACATTTCACTTCTTAAGCCCTATTTTCAAAGTCTTCAACTTATTAAGTAGAATATACCCAGCCTAACCTTTTACATTAGCCTCATTCCAACTCTTTTCCACAAAAGCTTGAAATTCTCTATGTAAAAACCATGCATTTAGAACCCTAAATGGTTTAGGACCCCAATCCCTCTCGTCCTCCATTAACAATAAAGGACAATGATTTGAGACCACTCTAGGTAATCCCCATAACTTTAAATTAAATGCTTCATGCCAACTTGGATCAACTAAGACCCTATCAATTCTACTATATTTTTCCTCATCTGCTGAGTTGCACCAAGTAAACTTTCTACCCAACAGTGGTAAATCAGCCACCTCACATTTGTCTATGAACTCATTCAACTCCTTCATACCCCTATCTCTTCTAGAACACCCCTTCCTTTCACCAATACTCCTAATCTCATTAAAATCCCCAGCTATGCACCAAGGCTTAGGGAACTCATCTTTTAAATTGACCAGTCTCTCCCAAAATTCTCCCCTTGCACCCACTTCACTAGGTGCATAAATATTCAATAGAGTACATTTAAATGAATTGAAAAATGTACCTGACATGATAATAAACCTTTGATTGCTGCAGCATTCTGACATCTGGAAGATATCTAGGTCCCAAATGCATAAGAGTCCTCCTGTTGAGCCTTCAACATCCACAACCATAAAATCTATTTTTTTTTCTCTGGCCCACAGATTTCTGACTTCAGCCTCTGAAAGCTATGATTTTTTTGTTTCTTGAAACACTGCAACATCCACATTTCTTTCTTTCAGTAGCTTCCTAATTTTACCTTGCTTTTTTTCCCTTCCCATTCCTCTGATATTCCATGCTAAAAGCTTCATAACAACATAAATTAACTCCATTATAGCACCCCAATTAAAGGACCCTAAGTCCCAGTTCTGTTACCCCATTCTAATCTTTCCATATTATTTATTTCTAATTCCACAATCTTGGTTAGCACTTCATCTTCCTTTCCATTGTACTCCAATCCCAAGATTTTCCCCATTTCTAGAGTTGTTTGAGCTTCATTCAACACATGCCTCCCTTTATCCCTCTCATTTTCAATTGATGCTGATAAAGAGATTGCTGCCACTACTGCTCTCCATATTGCTGTCTTCGGAGCTGATATACTGGTTGCTACCCCTTTTCGACCATACCTCTTAGCTAAATCAAAATAGCATTTCTTTGCCCACTGTTGATTATATTTCCTTTTGCTACTAATTTTTCTCTTTCCATTTTTGTTGTTTTCTAGTCTACTACTAGGCTCTTCAGCATAATCTTCAGACAAACTTGAGTTTCTAATTACTGGCCTAACTGCCTCAATCCAACCATTTGTGTCAGTAACCTGTATTAAAGGCCCATTATGAATATCTTGCAGCCCATGTTTTTGTCTTGATGATTTATTTTGGCCCAATACCACTTCAATATTCACACAAGGCCTAAATAAACTCGACCCACTCAAACTTCTAACAAAACCAGGCATGAGTAGTTGGCCATCACTTTTCTAATTCCCACCAGTTTCATTAACAGAGTTGTTTCTTTGGTTTCTTGCCTTTATCATTATGCTACATTCCTCACTATTGGCTTCTTTTCCCACACAACTTCTTGAATCTGCACCATCTTTCTCACTCCTACTCTGCCCACCAGACTCATAATCTTGTGCCAGATTAGCCTTATGTTCCAGTTCAGGACTTGACTCATCCTCCATGTCATCGTCGTTTTCCTCTTCACTACTGTTCCCTTCCATCTCTTGCCGTTTCAGCACATTAGAACTGTAGATCTCTTTCATATCTTGGTTCTTAATACACTCACACCTCTTTTTCACTGTTTTTACCATTACCAGTTGCTCCTCACATACTCACACTGGATGAAGTGAGCCTCTGCTTTCAAGATTAACGACTTTATTAATTGGTTCCATACATGTTGTGTAGATCTTCATCTTTGCGCACACAAATGATTTTGGCTGGTTTATATCACCATCAAAGCCTAGAACTTGTTCCCACAATTCACCAATCCTTTTTAGATTTGTATTGTTCTACAATTTAGTGGGACACCATAACAACTAATCTAGACAATTCTCTCTTGCTCCAACACTACCCTTGATTTCCCTTCAGCAATGTCATCACACCAGTCTAAGATCAACTCCTTTCTTGGTTTCATTTTCAGGCCCATATCCTTATTTGATTTGAATGTTATAACTACATCACGTCCTCTACTTTCTCTTACCATTGAAGCTCATTTTTCAAGCTAATATTGGCATATTTGGCCTTCAACCGCACCACTATACTTTCATATAACCACCCATTTCCAATTTCCTCAGCCTTCAATGTAATGTTTGCACCACTACTCATTTGTCATGTTATGACCTCTGCATATGATTTGTGATTTGTAAAGGATTGTACTACACTTCTTCTTATCCCACCTTGAACATTTTGACTCTTACTTTGGGTACGAATAGGACCTTTTAAAGTATTATCATTTGCCTTTTCCTTACCAAAATCTGTCTGCTTTATCTCTAATGCTTTATCATCCACCCATAGACCATTTGCTTTTTAGACTGCAATTTTGGCAGCCACAATGCAATCAAACCTTACAAAGCCAAATCTTGAATTCATAGGCCTTCTTTTCTTATGTGGAATAAATGCATCCTTTACCACCCCAAACTTTGTAAAAAGGTTGAAGAGACTCTTTGGATTCATTGAGTTTGATAGGTTATCCACAAACACAGTAAATACATTTGTGCTTGCTACCTTCTTCCCTATTCCTTGTCTTCCCCTTTGCCTCACAACAGGTATCCATCGTCCTTGTTGGTCGCTTTGACATCTCCATCTTCCTTGTTGAACGATATGTGATCTCCAATGTCCTTGTGACCTCCATCCTTCTGGTTTGTACGCCACGTTTTACGGTGATATATTACATGAAATAATATTTTGAGCGATAAACAAATTTTATATGGTGTGAAAAAATGTTCGATTGTGTAACAACTACGACTTTGTGTAGAGAGAATATATTGAAAAAAGAGAAGAAAAAATGAATTTTAATCAATCGTTTTGAATTTTTATGAAAGATAATAAGTTTGGATAGATCAGGAAGAGTTTCTTTTAACGTTCCTTTTGAAAATCATAAATCGCAAAAACTATTTTTAAAAACTATTTTTTTTAACGTTACATTAATGTGTTAAGCAATAGTATTTTTTAAAACTATTTTCTAATTCAAAAATTCAAAATTTTAGTTAAAACTTTTGGAGCTCTCACAAGATTCCTTACGAAAAGTCCATTTCTTATAATATATATAGATAGATTGTGGACCAGATGTGAATATTTCTTATAATTGTAATTATTGTCCTATCTATTGACCAAAAAAAAATGAAAAATGTTTGATGATATAAATATTTCTTATAACAAAAACGATAGAAACCCCAAAAATTCTACCATGTTTCATATGGATGTGAGACCTACATGGGAACTACACCCGTGTGAGACATTTGGTAAAATTTTTAGTAGAATTTTTGAAATCTCTAGCATTATTCTTCTTATAATTGTAATTACTATCCTGTCTATTAGGGGGGGCGTGGGTTGGTTGCGGCTACGGAACCTCTAATCCGCTATTCGTCCTCCAGATTGGCGGATTTGAAAAAATCAATCTGCATCTGTCCGCCAATCTGGCAGATGTGGATTGAGCGGATTGGCAGATTGGAGGACAGATGCGAATCAGTTTGGCGGTTTAAAATTTTATAAATTTTCAATATAATTCATGCACTTCCTTACAAAATAAATAAATAAAATATTACAGCCAATGACTTAAAAAAAATATTACAATCACTGCATGCCTCATCCAAAGAAAAAAGTTTGAAATTTTAAAATATTACAATCACTACATGCATTATCCACATATTACAATCCAACATGTCTCATCCACATAAAGTATTACAATCTATGGGTCTTAAAATATAAAAACAATTAAAACCACCAAAACTTTGAACATAGCAGTAGTAGAGATTGTATGTCTCTGTATTGTTACATCTATATGTATTTTTGAAAACTAAAACCAATTGGTATATATCATATTTTTTATTTTTATTTTAGAGTTAGATTTAAAAACCAAAAATATAGATAAATTATAAATTTATTTTTTTTCAATTCAAAAAATATATTCAAGTTGAAAACTCTTTTTCAATAGAATATTTAATTTTTTTTTTCAATTGAAAATACAAACAGAATATCTAAACATATTGAAAACACAAAATCTTACAAATTACTAGGGGTGCTCGTGGTTTGGCAATTCAGTTGCTGCCAAAGGAACCTCAAATCCGTCATTCGTCCGCTCGTCATCACACATTCGTCCAAGATACAACGGATCGGATCGGATCGGTCTGTTTGGACGGATCGGATCGGTCTGTTTGGATGGATCGATATATCCACGGCTCACCCCTACTATCTATTGATAAAATAAATAAAAAAATAAAAAACATAAAATCAATTAAAAAAACCGTTTATCATAGAAGAGTTGGAAATTGGGGATACGTCCCCGTATAAAAGTTTTGTTATGAAAACGATAAATGCAAGTTGTTAAATAAGACACATCAGAGAACGATTTCTTTTATGTTGATATCTAAGAGCATCCACAATGAACACACTAAGTTGTGTGTTAGTGTCAGGTGTCAACTTTTGGCTAGCTAAGGGTATTGTTTGATGTTGTAGTGGATCTGTTAATTAACGTGTGTGTTAGTGGTGTATGTTAGAGTTAGTTGCTGAGTTGTTTGTTATCTGCAGCGAGCGTTCTAGCTAGGGAAGGGAAGCGTTTTTGTGGTCTTACCGGTTGACCGGCCGGATGTTCGATCTGTTGATTGGTCAACGGCAAATTTATTTATTTATTTTATTTTATTTTTTAACTTGTTGGGAATTTTTTTTGGACTTGAAATTTAATTTTGGGTTTGAAATTTTTGATTAAACTAAATTATTTATTTATTATATGCGCGCGCGCACACACACAAACACACACATATATATATATATAACGCACACCTTAACACACTCCTTAATACATCCATTACACCATCACTCACTCTCTAAAATTAACAAACTCTTAACACATCTTAACAAACATTTTTGGGCCCCACTTTTATTACTTTTTGTTATATAACACACCTTAATACACTTTTTTAGCCATTCCATTGTGGATGCCCTAAGAGCATCCATAGTGGAGCTGTTAGTGTATGTGTTAGTACCGGCGGTGTAGACACCCCATTTTTTACCGTCCTTAAGACTCAGACGTCACCGATTGAGCGCTTGGTGATGTTGCATACTGTGCTCGTTCAGAAGTCTCAGAGTCACGGCCGTGCGCCCTGCCTCCGGACTTCCGAACTCTCTTTCGTGCCTTGTCTCGGTTTGCGAACCAGGCTCGGTTTTCTCTGTTTTCTTTCCTAAGGGGAGGAAATGGTCCCTTAGACTATCTCCCAGTGGCCGTGAGCTACTTTTTGTGGCCGTAGGCCATTTCGCCCATTTCGGAGCCCGGTTCCCGGTTTTCGGAGCCGTCAGGCCGTGTGCCTCGGCTCGGGACCGCCCAACCATCTCCGATTTCTCCGGTTTTTGGCATGCACCTCTGTTTTATCATTGTGAGGAACAGGGGCCTCGATGCCACCGTGGCGAATGCCACTTTCGTGCTCAGAAGCGGTTTGGGACCCGGCTGCGCGGTTTAGGCCCCGAGCTTTCATTTTGCATCGGTTTTCTCTGATTTTTGGCAGGAACCTCTGTTTTGTCATTCCGAGGGACACTGGGGTCGCAGATACCCACTTCGCTGCCGTATGCCACTTTCGGTACCTGCAGCCCATTTTCGGGACCCCGAACTGCGCAGTTTGGGCCCCGAGCGTTCATTTCTCATTAGTTTTTGTTCAATTTTGGCAGGTACCTCTGTTTCAACACCAGGAAAATCACTGGGGGGTGGGAGGCCAGCAATTATCCCAGATAACAGTTTAAGCTTCTCCGCCCGCTTTTGCTCACTTACGGGCCAATGTTGAACACCACGGGATATTTTCTTCCAACCAAAGGTACATATTTGTGATGAGGGACATGGAGGACCCTAAAAGTGCATGGTCGGCCAGTAATTGTGAATTTCATTTTTGAGCCTCTCCTTCAAATGCAATGTTGTGACTCCTGTTCCAATGTTGCCAAATTCCAACCTTGGATCCCTGTTCTACACACATGAGAGGACACCAAAAAGTGGTGGTCGGCCAGTAATTGTGATTTTCAGTTTTGAGCATCTCTTTCAAGCTCTATGTTGTGACTCCTGTTTCAATATTGCCAATTTCCAACCTTGGAGCCTTATTCTACACACTTGGGAGGACCCTAACACATGGTGGTCGGCCAGCAATTTTCCTCTTCATTTTTGGGCCATGGCCGGCCGGCCAGGGTGAGTGGCTGGCCGACCAGTTGGGGTGGCCGGCCGGATACCTTCCAGAAAATTACCTAGCCGGCCAGCTTTCTGCTTTCCAGCTCTTTACAGCTGTCTGGATTTTTTTGCAAAATATCTCCCCCTCCGGGGGATATTTTGGGAGGGAAATCTTGCCTCCATTTCCCTCCCCTTTTACACCCTTTCTTGCCTATTTAAAGGGCTGCCCTCCTCCTTTGCTAGGGTTAGAAATTTTGGTCTCAAATACCTCTCTCTCAAAACCTCCAGCTTCTATCTCCAAAACTCAAAAAACCCTCAAGCATCTAGGCCAATCCTTCATCAACCCTAAGCACCACCATCAACAACTCCATTTCAGCAACAAGGGAGTGATTTTCAGAGGCCAACAAGCAACAATTTCAAGTCAAGAAGCCACCAAAGTTGGATCTCCAAGGGTAAGCCTCTAAATCCCTTTTTCTAGCATTATTTTCTATCAATTCTATGCCCTATTTCCATTTTGTTTTGAGCTTTGACCCCTACTGGTTTTGTGCTTATTTTGAGCCCCTCTACAACATTGTAGAAAGGCTCAACCTCACTTGGTGCCTCTATCATACACCTCTTTCAATATCACCCTTTATGCCAATTATTTGCATGCTTTGTTTGGCTCTTGAATGATCTGATTTCGAACCTCATATATACTGTTAGTGGGCTTATATTGAGCCCCTCTTCAACATTGAAGAAGGGTTCCATCATGTTGGGTGGCTCTAGCATGCACTTCCTTTGAAATTCTTCCATTTTACCGTAAACTTGCATGCTACTTTTAGCCTATATGCATTTATTTTTGGAGCATGCTATAAACTGATTATGGGCTTATTTTGTGTCCCTCTACAACATTGTAGAAGGGACCAATCTTGTTTGGTGCCTCCATGAATGGCCTCTCTTTGTACCTCTCTTTGGCCATGTTTTGCATACCTCTTTGAGCTTATTTGGTCACTGTTTTGAGTCTTCATCAGGCCTACAAAGAGACTTATTTTGTCCTTCTCATCATGTTTTGTTAAGAGTCTTAGGCCATTTGATGATTGGTTTTGGTACTTCATGTTATATCCCTCACATTTTCCGTAAAATTGCATGCTTTGTTAGGCTTTCTTAGCCTCTGTTTTCAGCCTTCATCAGGCTTAGAAAGTGTCTTATTTTCGCCCGTTCTTCATATTTTGTTAAGGGTCCAAAGTTGTTTGGTGTATGCTTATGGCACCTTGTGTTATAGCCTTCATTGGCTCATTATTTTGCATGCTTTGTTTATCATATCTACATACTGATTTTGGAGTTGTCATTCACTGTAAATATGCATATTTTGGGCTCCTCTTCAAAGTTTTATAAGGAAATTTTATGGTTTGAATTTTCTATATACTACTTGCTTAATAAATCCCCTCTTTTCCCCCATTTTTTGCATGCCATTGTTGCCATATCTATGCTCACAATTTGGCCTTGTTTTGTACTGAAAAGATGCTATTTTTGGGGCTGCCTTGCTACTGTTTTTGCTTTCATGTACCAATTTTGCATGTTTAGCATAGCCGTAGGCCATTTCGGGTACTTAAAATCACATTTCGGGATGATTTCATGCGTTGATCGTCATTTCGTACCATTTCGGGGCTGTTTTCCCCTTCATTTAGCTGCTGAAATTTGGTTTGCATGCTTGCATATCATTTTCCATGTCATTTCATGCCTTAGTGCATTGCCTCGGTTTGCGTGCCCGTGGGCACGCACTTCGAGGCACTCCGTTTTCATTCATCGGCATCTTATGTGAGTGCGGCTGAGGTCCTCTCATGTTAGTGTAAGCCCGATCTGCATTTTTCATGCCTGTACATCACCGCCTCGGTTTGCGTGCCCGTGTGCACGCATTTCGAGGCACTTCTTTTTTTTCCAACGGCAGCTTATGTGAGTGCGGCTGAGGTCCTCTCATGTTGGCGTAAGCCCAATTTGCATTCCGTATGCCATTTCATTCCATTTTGTCACCGCCTCGGTTTGCGTGCCCGTGAGCACGCATTTCGAGGCACTTCGGTTTTATCCGATTTGCATTTCGCATCATCGCCTCGGTTGACGTGCCTGTGTGCACGCATTTCGAGGCACTTTGGTTTTATCCGATTTCCATTTCATCATCACCTCGGTTTACGTGCCTGTGGGCACGCATTTCGAGGCACTTTAGTTTTATTCGATTTCCATTTCACCATCGTCTCGGTTTGCGTGCCCGTGTGCACGCATTTCGAGGCACTTTAGTTTTATCCGATTTACATTCCACATCATCGCCTCGGTTTGCGTGCCCGCGTGCATGCTTTTCGAGGCGCCTCATTTTCATCTCATTTTCATGGCATTGTGTATGTTAGGATCGCATATTAGCTACATTTCATGCATACCATGCATATTGCATTGTGTTCGGAATAGGAGTTAACCCGGACACGGGAAACGAGGTACATTCCGTACTCCGAGTGACGGAGTGTGTCTCAATTCCCAAGTCACCGACACTCCGGATTACCCATGATGGAGTTAGGTTTTGTTGTAGTATTCGTCTGCATTCATCCTATATTGAGTTGTGCAATCCGATTCCTCGGCCATCATGCATCGGTATGCGTAATTGGTGGCACGAAGATCGAGGCATGCATATATTTGTGAAAATACATTGCTATGCCCTTTTCCTGCTCTCTGTTACAGCAAAACCGAGGATCAACAACTTTTCGGAGTCCGGCGCGCATTTCGAGAAATACTGCAAACAGAGGCTAGTTGGGGCATCCCAGTGGATTTCCGCCCGAGGCAGTCCAGCATACACTATTCATCATAGCAGGGCAGTCCCTGGTTTGTATGCCAGTTTACAACTTTCTTAGTTTAATTTGTTAATTAATTAGGAAATTGTATATTTATTCGTACTGTATAATTCGGACTGTAATATTCTTTTATTCGGGTCTGTATTATTTATTCGGACCCTCTACGCGAGGGCAATGTTGTAATAAGGGTGTGTGAGTGTGATGTATGTCCTCCAACCCCCATTTCTTTCTCCCTTTTATTTACCTGCTTACAATGGTTAGATATAGGGCATATTTCAATTAGCATAACAGTATGACAGCATGTTTGCATCATTCATCTGTTTTGCATGCACCGGGCTCGGCGCATCAGACAAACTGCATTTGTATTTCAATTCCAAATTGAATATATGATAGCTGTTGCATCTCACATGCCATCTTTAGAATAGCCGAGCCTGCTATAATTGCATCTTTGCATGTGTTGCATTAGGCAATTCTGTATACTTAGGATCATGCATGATTTCTAATCGTTTTTTCTGTTTTGGCTCGGAGTACTCGGTGAGTTTTACGCTTTAGCATTCTTGCATGCGTGTGAGTGTTACCATGAATAGCATGCTTACCATGAGGCTATGTGCTTATGTGATATAACTGCCTTGAATGCCTGTGGGTGAAGGTTGAGTTATCTGAATTGGAATAATTCATCAAATGTGAGTTTTAAGCCCACTAGATAGTGGCAAAATCGTATTTTTCTAAGCCCACCTGAGGGTGGCAAATCTGCATTTTAGCCTACCTGCGGGTAGCACCATCACACCATTTTCAAACAAACAAACATGAAATGTTTTGTTCCAATTCAGACGGCCCAGTCTATACTTGTTTGCTGCGAGCATCACATAGTAACCTAGGCTAATAACCGGAATAAGAACGCACAAAGTTTTCAAAAACAGATATTATGGTTAGTAGAGGCCAGTCTTTGACCGGGCGAGAAGGGGTCCTCACGATGTGACCTTCCCTAATCGTACCCAAGTTCCCGAACCAACTTTGGTGATGACGGACACGTGGCCTTTGGCACCGAGTTAGGGTTTCCTAAATTTCCCATTTAAAAAAAATATTTAGGTGGCGACTACATATCCGCAAAGCAGTCCATGTTTGGCACTTTTTTCAAAAAATCTGTTTTCCTTCAAAACGATTTGCCGGATTTGGACTCTTTGGTTCAAGATTGAGAACCGCAACAAAATCGAGTCCGAACTGTAGCGAGGTCCCTCGCGGGCTTGTTACAGGCGGTTATTTTTTAGCTAGTCATTTTTGGTTTTTGCTCTCATAGTGGAGCTGTTAGGATGTGTGTTAAAGCTGTCAGTTGTTAACTTGTGTTAACTTGTTTGTTATCTGAAGCGAGGGTTTTAGCTAGCGAAGGGGGCGTGTTTGTGGTCTTACCGGTTGACCAGTCAACGGCAAATTTTTTTTTTTTTTTTACTTGTTGGGATTTTTTTTTTTGGACTTGAAATTTAATTTTGGACTTGAAATTTTTGATTAAATTAAATTATTTATTTATTTTATTTATTATATATATATATATATTTGACACACCTTAACACACCCCTTAACACATCCATTGCACCACCACTCACTCTCTAAAATTAACAAACTCTTAACACATCTTAACAAATATTTTTGGGCCCCACTTCTATTACTTTTTGTCATATAACACACATTAATACAATTTTTTAGTCATCCCATTGTAAATACTCTAGATTAGAGATGTTTAGTCCTGAGTAGATTTTCTTATTTATTTATTTATTTATTTTTAAGGAACCATAACGATAATATTACTTCATGATTGAAACAGATTTACATCTCGAGTAGATGGTTTGCACCAGTTCTTTTGCAATATTAAATGCTCAAATTTGTCCACCAGTCACAAACCTCATTGATGCATTTAAATATGGGATATTTACCAATTAGTCCTATTCACTAGACTTATTTACCTACAGGTCTTAACTAATAAATTTAACACTATAAAAATAAGAGAGTGATAAATTTATCACTAAAAAATTATTCATAAAAAAAGAGACTGATAAATTTATCACTATAAAATTATTTATAAAAAAAAGACTGATAAAATTTGTCTTTATCACTTAATAAATTATATCAAATAAGACTTAATAGGTAATAAGTCTCAAAGTAGGACCTATTGAGTAGGGTATGTTTGGTTTGTGTTTGGGAAATGTGTTTTAGAGATAAAAAGTACGAAAACATGTTTGGTTTGGTTTTTTTCAAAAGATGTTTTGGAAAATGATTTTGAGAGAGAGTTTTGGAAAAAGTAATTGATTTGATATGTGTGAGAGAGAGATTTGTTTGAAAAACATGTTTGGTTTAAAAGTTTTGGAAAATTTTTTTGGGAAACATGTTTGGTTTGAGTTTTTCTGAAAACTCATTTGTAAAGAAATTTTTCCAAAAATTTTCCAAAGATTCAAACCAAACGAACCCTTCCCAAATAAAATCTATTGGTAGTTTACCCTTTAAATATTAGGTTGAATGTTTTTGGTTGGACTTGTGTTGTGAAGAAATCTGTACCTTTAATTTGTGGAAAAAAAATATTTACGTGGCCCCATTTGATTTGGACTGAAATCTGCAGCCCATTCGATCTTTTATTTTCCTACCGACTGGATATTTAAGTTAAAAAATTAAATTTATTTTTCAAGTTTAATGATATAATAATTAATTAAAATATTTAAATCAACACTTTCTCTCATATTTTTAATTATCAATTAATTATATCATTTACATATCATTAAGGTTTCGTTTGAGAACATATTATTTTAATAATTTTTTAACTTTTTAAGAAAATATATAAAAATAAAAATAAAAAGAATGATATGATAATTTATAATGACTTTTTAACTAAAATTACAAGTTATTATGAATAAAAAAAACCTTAAATTTAAGAAAAAAATTAATATATATTTTTTATATTTTAGACAATTTTTCGTAGCATTTAATACGGAACTGATTCAGAAAACAATACAAACAAATGGCAGTGCAAGGACAAATTAACATTGGAACCACAAACGTTAGGTTAGCACCTAGCCGCTATGTGGTCAGAACAGTGACGTCATTTCGTAAACATCAATGTTAGAGACCTCTAAAAACACACCTCTAATGAGGTGGAAAAGAAAGAAAAAAAAAAAAAAAATCAAGACACATAATTGGTTGTGACAGTGATGAGACCCACTGCCACATCATTAGTGGTACCTCTAATTAGAGGTCCCAAGCATTTTTCTTTCGTAAAACCCTTGGTGAACGCATGAAATGCGAAATGCTAAGGCCCTAGTAGGCCCTCCATGTACTCAAGTTAGAGCTGAGTCCCTTCTGGGCCAGCTCTTGCCAAGATTCACGTGCATGTCCCATGCAAACTTTTCTTTTATTTTTTATTTTTTGTCTCTTCACGCAGAGAAGTGATCTGCATTGGCTTCTTCTATAGTTTTTTATCTATATAAATCCTCTCTGGTCTACTCATTCTATTGTGTTAGATGCAAAAATGAAGCCATTATTACATTTCACTTTTCTTGTTCTAATCCTAGTGTTGTCCTCGTTTTCTTCTAGGGTTTATTTATACATCAAACCTTACTAGAGCCAATGGATTGGATGAAACAAAAGTGGATTGTGGGCATGTAGAGTGTGGAAGTCACAATGTTGGTGGTGTACCTGGAGTCAATCCGGGGGTGGTGGTAGGCAGTAGTAGTGGTGCGGAAGGAGGTGGCAGTGGTAAAGATTATGGTGGTTATAGAGGTGGTGACAAAGGCAGTGGTGGTGAGTCAGGTGGAGTGACCGGCTTAGGCCCTGTTTGGGAACAGACTAATTTAGTAATTTTTTGATTATTTAGCTAAAATGGTAGGTAAAAAAAACTTATATATTTGGGATGACTTTTTGGCTAATTACGAAAAGATGTGCAAAAAGTAAAGAGAAAAGAGAATCTTTGACTTTTTGGTATGAGTTGTTGGTTTTTTGACTAAAAATGTAACTTTTTGACTTTTTCACTAAAAAGGTAAATCCCCAAACGGAGCCTTAGTACCTGGTGCCAACCCTGGTGGTGGGGGTTGAGATAATGATAAAGACTGTCATGGTGCAAGAAGATCGAATGACGGTAGCCATCAAAGAAGGGGAAGGAATGGAGACAGATCTATTAGAGGCCGTGGTAGAGGCAACAACGGTCATGACAGAGATTATGGAAGACGCAATGGAGATTATGGAGGAGGTGGTGGTGGCGGAGGAGGATATGGATGGGGAGGTAGGTTTGGAGGTGGAGGCGAAGGTGGAGGCTGGGGTGGAGGGGCTGGTGTTGGATTTGGCAGGGGTGGTGGTCATGGCCGCTAATGACAAAGAAGCTTAATTTACTTTTGTTACGTGTGCTTATTTCATTTGATCCATTAAAATAAAATTGACTCTGTTTTGCTAACAAAAATTATTTAATCCCTACTGTCGCTGTTTAAACCCAATTTTGATTGATGTCAGACAAATTTTAACTCAAAACTTATTCTCAATTGAATCCCTAACATCAACAAATCCGAGGCGATGTATATTTTGGAGTTAATTTTATTTTACCTTTTATGGTTTGAGATTAGAACACTTTAAACTTTATGATTCAGATATAATCAGAAAATTTTCATGTGATTTTAGACTAAAATGAAACGGTTAACAATGTTAACTATAGATATAAAATGTTATAATGCTCTCCAACTTTTTTTTTTCTCTCTTTCTTCTCTCTCATACACATAATTTATAATATCTAATATTAATTCAATTAAATCACAATTAATTATAAATTATAAATTTTTTATTGTAATTCTTGAATTTTTATTTAATTATATTTTAGTTCACAATTAATTCTAAATATTTAATTATTTATTGTAATTACTAATTTTTAATCTAATTTTAATTTAATTATACTTTATATTACAATTAATCCTAAATTCTTAATTATTTATTATAATTCCTAACATATTAATCTAATCTTAATTTAATTATATATTAATTCAATTTTAATTATATTTTATATTTATATTTAATTATATTTTAAATCAAAAATATTTTTTAGATTTTATATTTTAGATCAATTCTTAATTATATTTTAATTTAATTTAATTTATTTTATTATAAATAAGATATTAATCTAATTTTAAATTTGCAAAAAAAATAGAGGTAAAATTATTTTTTTGTTGTATTAATTTCAATTATATTTTTTCGAATACTAAACCCACTCTCAAAATTAGTGTGTGTAATAATACATTTTCCATTAGTTTGGATGGAAAAACTAACTGCAGTATTTTAGTCCAAAATCACAATAAAATTTTTTCACTATGTTTGAATGATAGGGGGTAAAGTGGTAAAGTGCTCAAACCCTAACCGTCGTGAAATGAATTTAACTCTAAACTTTATTAAATTTACCTCCTAACGGGTGAAATGAATTTAACCTTATATTTTATTAAAGAATAATGGTAGGGACCAAGTACTTGCATACAAAAAAACATTATCAAACAAGTATAATTTAGATTCATTCTAAGATGTAAGAGTTGAATCTGACTAGTCACTGTTTTTCTTTTTCTTTTTTTTTTTTTTTTTTGCTGCTATTTTTTTTTTTAAGTTTTCGCTTTTGCTTCTTTTTTCTTCTTCGGAATAAGAGAACATTAAAATGACAAAATTTGCACTGGAAAAAAGGTCCGTTGGTTCGCGTAAATGTTTCATCTATAGTTCACATCTACAGTTATAAACATTTGTGAGATTAGTGATTTCAATGATCAAGCATTTCAGTAAGCGGGATGCAACTTAGGCACTGCGATTAAATGGACAAGGATAAAATGCGGAAAAGAAATTAAGGAGAGCTTTAACAACGCATTAGAAACAAGACCATGCATTTCAATTAAAAGAACTTACAATGACTTATTAGAAACATAAGTTAACATAGCAAAAGACCAACAATACACCCACAAACAAAATAACCACAAATAAATGCATTATTAAAATAGTAATGTTAGATACCTAAATATTTATACTTACAAATTTACTTATAATGCTTATAATGATATGATATGAGAGTTGGGTCTATCATCATTAAGTGTATAATAAATTATAAATTAATTTATAAACAATCACATTATTATAAGTAGAATTGTGTATATTTTTAAGAGTTCCAAACATTTTTCTTATTAAAAGAGTTTAAGAAAATCTAAGGTATAACTCCACCCCTAACTCCACCTGCACGAGCACCAAGCCCACCTGCACCACCACCAAGAGGACCGACTGGTGGTCCACCAATAATTCCACCACGAAATTGGAGGAAGAATACCAACCCCGGCGAAGATGACACCACTGTTTTTGTCCTTCAGACACTTTCCTTTAGCTGCGGTGGCATTGGGACATTCACGGTGTTGGTTTGCTTATCATTGACACTAGTTGTTTTTGTACTTGGCACAGTCGTTGCTCTTGCATGAACTAGTATCAATGCAACCATAAACACTAGAACAAACCCATTGCCATCTCTCTCTCTCTCTCTCTCTCTCACACACACACGCGCGCGCGCACACACACACACACACACACACACAAAGCAAGTGATTACAGTTAGTTTCTCACTCTCTGCTTGAGTTCGTACATTTTTTTTTTTTTTTTATCAGTAAAGAAAAATTTCATTAACAGTATGAAATTAAAGGTACAGGAAGATGACATGCATCGAGAGAGATTCGGAAGTATAAAAATACCTCTACTACTGCTACTCGCATCCATACAACCAACCCCTAAGCCTCTCGATTTTTTAAAACAAAAGCTAAGAAGAACTTAACTGAAATTAAAATACAATTAAAATACAAGAGTCCCCACATAATTACCCCACCAAAACACCCAAAACAAACTAAAAGAACAAAACCTTACACCCAAAATAAACTAAACTAACTAAACCATCCCCGGGACCAACACCACTGCCAGGTCCACTCCTCCTGCAGCTAGCTCCACACCAACACACCTCCTCATTTCCGCTCCACCCAAACCACCAACCACCAATACTCATTGAGACCACCTCTGGAAATGACCACCCAAACCACCAACCACCGCCATAACTCCCAAACCACCGCCTATCTCTATCTGTCCATTCCATCAGACAAGCCTCCGCCGAGAGTACTCCATAGCCACCACCGGGGACATCACCCACTACCGCAGCCACCCACAGACCATCACCCATCCGGACTACTTCTTGCTTACACCCAAAACCCACACCTATGATAAACTGCTGCCAACGCCTAAGCTGCTGCCAACCACCACAGAACACCACCCACTGCCGAAAAAGATCACCCCTCAAAACTCTCAAACGAAGAGGAGCGCTCGAGTGACAACCGGACAGAACTGGAACACCAACGACACCCAAATCTCCACCAATCTGAACCAGAGTACACCCCTCAAACTCCTATTCGCAAAAATCACTCGAATGAAATTCCTGGACAACCGCAAACTCACCACAAAAAACTCCCTCGCAGTAACAAAGAACACACCTAGGTGGGGAGAAAGGGGGGACTCAAGTTTATTGAAAGAAAAGATTAACAGGCAAACGCCGAAACAAGCAAATCCAGCCGACCGCCATTGCCAAAGGCGGCCGGCCGGCCCAAAGAGAGGCCGGGGAAGGAGGTTTTGAGAGAGAGAAAGAGAGAGGTTTTGCTTGAGTTCGTACATGGCGTGGTATTTATGGAGAGAGTGAAGGGTAGTAGACAGTATGTATGGTAATGAGAGATGGCCATGATTGTTTTGTATTTGTAAAATAATTTTTAAAAATAATTGTGGAGACAGAAATTGCCCTACATATATTAATCGAGAGATTAATGAAGAATTAAGCCGTACCGTTCCGAATTTGTAAAAGAATAAACGTTTAACGTCTCTCAACCGACGATTGCTGAGTAAAGAACATTTTGACGATCAAGTTAGATAACATACACTACAAAAAAAAAAAAAAACACTTTTAGCAACTTTTTTTTTGGTCACCAAAAGTGTAATTTTGGTTGCTGAAAGTATCAGCGACATCAACAAAATTGGTCGCTAAAACCCTGTCACTAAATGCTTTGGCGACCAAATCAACTTTGGTTGCCTTTATAAATAAATTGGCGACCAAATATTTCAGTCGCCAAAAGACTAAAATTTTATCGCCATAAATTAACATTTATTCACTAAAAGTAGCCTTCAGCTGATGACATGTTAAGTTTCAATGACATATAAATGCGTCGCTAAAAATATCTTTCAGTGACTAAAAGAATTGGTTGTTGAATGTTAAAACTTTTGGAGACCAATCAAGTTTTGGGTCGCTAAAAAAATTATGCACACATACTTTCAGCAACATAAATAAAATGTCACCAAAATTAAATTTACAACTAAAAAACCTGTCACCAAAAATTCATTACTTATAATTTTTTTAACAATTTATCTGTTCAATACATAATTCATAAACCTATAAACATAGCAAAATATAAATCAAATTAACACACTTGTGCAAAACATCCAAAATATAAACTTGATTCAAAAGTAGTACCATATTAAATATAAACAAAATATCAAATCCAAAACATCCAATTTAAATACAAATCTCTTACAATCCCAAACTTCAAACATGTAATGCCCAAAAACCTTCTAAGCTTGTAAATTCATAACAAAAACCTATGACAAAATATATCAAAAAATTCAAAATGTAATTCTTTGATGCTCTCCGAATTATATTCCATCCATTGCCAATCTGTCAAACATATGAAAAAAACTTCAAACATGTAATTCCAAAAAACCTTCTAAGCTTGCAAATTCATAACAAAAACCTATGACAAAATATATCCAAAAATTTAAAATGTAATCCTTTGATTCTCCCCGAACTATATTCCATCCATTGCCAGTCTCTCAAACATATAAAAAAAAAATTATAATGTTAAAATGTTAATAATAAAGGCCTTGGTCTGAAAACATTGGTTTCACATTATAGATGAACAAATTGGAAGAAAATTTTCCTACGGTGAATTACAAAATTTCAATATACCAAAATCAAAAAGTAACATGTGATTCATCAGTTAAACTTGACATATATGAACTAATTACAAGTAATATGTCTATAAGTTTGTAAATCAGTCACATATTGTCCAACCAAAATCTAGCTCAAATTATGTCATAATGAAATACTGGAATGAGATGTAATCCAAAGTGCTAACTTTACTTTCATGACTAAATTGAAATCAGAATGACCTAAACCTTAAACTTGAGGTTGCTTTTACTTACATTAAGGTCAAAAAGTTCCTCAAATAAAAACTAGAATGAATATGAATAGTTTGCTAGCATTGTGCCCACAAATCATACTTTACTACCGATGATATATTGTGATAATTAGTTGTCTGATATTGCAAAAGCAAATTATGAGATGTGTGACATTTCTAGTATAGCATTATAGTGTTCTTAGGAAACATAATAAGAGTTTAACATTGGGATAATGAAATTAAAACACATCTTTGGTCCCTATATTAAAACAAAATATAGCAGCAATCTCAAAAACGTAGGGCAGAATCAGGAGATGGAAATGTTCTCTACTACCACAGCCCATTTTGCTAAAGAACTGATAATGATGAATCCAAAGAATATATTGTGTTAGATTTAATTCTTAGCAATCCCGTTTGACAAGGATTTTTGTAAAAAGTGGGTTTTCTTCCAAAACTAGGATTATTTTGGATTTCTATAAGGAATTGGTTTTTTTCCAAAATTAGGATTACTTTTGTTTTCTATAAGTAGTTGGTTTTCTCCCAAAACTAAATTAATTCCTCCAGATCTTCTTTTTGGTTCTTAAGGTTTATATTTGAGGATATTCTGTTAGTTTTCTTTGATGTTTTATTGAGTATTCAACTCATGGTTTAAAGAGAGTACATCAAAGGTTTTGTTTGTTATATACAAGAGAGAGAGATAGTTGTTCTTCGGTGGATTTTGAAGAATTCGAGCCTGAAGCTTCGGTGTATTCTGGAGTGGCTCATCGTAAAGACAATTCCGAGGTGAAGATGGTGTTGGAAGAGGCACATAGAGGTTGGTTCAATTAGGTGTGGATTCGCTAGATAATTAAGAGTATACCTGTGTAATTCCTTTAAATCTTCTTAGTGGATTGTTTTGTGGCTGTTGCCCGTGATTTTTTTATCACAATTGGAGGTGTCCAATTGTGGTTTTTCCACGTAAAATTGTTGTGTCGATTTGTCTTGATTGTTTGATTGGGATTGTTATATACTGCTTAAAATTGGTACATAATCACAAATCAACATCTAGGGTTTCTAGATTTTTCAATTGGTATCAGAGCGGGTTGTTCTAGTTTTTTTTTAAAAAAAATTCTTTTAGAACGAGATCTTGTTTGATTTGTGATAATGGATACAATTCGTGAATGAAATTCTATGGTTCGACCACCCTTACTTGACGGATCCAATTATTCTTTTTGGAAAGCTCGGATGAGATTGTTTTTAAAATCTATTGATGAAAAAGTTTGGCAATCTGTCATGTATGGGTGGACTGAACCAACGATTACCATTGATGGAGTAACTTTCTCCAAACCAATTGATAAGTGGGACACAACTGATTACCAAAATAGTAGCTGGAATAGTAAAGCTATCAATTCTCTCTTTTACGCTGTCACACCTGAAGAGTTTAGTCGTATTTACAATTGTGAAGTCGCAAAAGAGGCTTGGGATCTCTTACAAACTATTCATGAGGGCACTCATTCGGTTAAATGCTCAAAACTTCAAAGGCTCACGTCTAGTTTCGAAAACCTTTCAATGAAAGATAATGAGACCTTTGATGAATTTTATGTGAAATTGAGTGACATTGTAAATTCCAGCTTCAATTTAGGTGAAAAAATTCCAGAATCCAAAGTTGTGGAAAATTTTTTGAGATTCTTGCCCGATCGGTTCCAACCAAAAGTTACGGCTATTGAGGAGGCTCAAGATGTTGACAACCTCAAGCTAGATCAATTGGTTGGAAATCTCCAAACTTATGAGGCACACAGAAATTTCAAAAAGAAACAAAAAGATATTACTTTTAGTAGTGCTCATAAAGTTAGAGAGGATTCTGATGAGAATTGTAAGATAGATTCCAAGATTATGGATGCTTTTGTAAAACAATTCAAAAAATCTTTTTTGAAAAAGAATCCTAATCTGTTAGACTCTACTCATACTCATAAATCCAAAGGCAAAGATAAACTCAAAATTAATTCTATAGGCAAGAAGGAGAAAGGAAAGATACAAGGGAACTCTGAAAGTGTCTAATGCTATGAATGCCAAGGATTTGGCCACTTTGCTTCAGAATGCCCCACTCGTTTGAGGAAAAAGAAAGCCCTCGCTATCACTTAGGATGATGAATCAGAATCTGATAAAGATGAAAGTAACGATGAAGATCAAGGCAAAGAGGGGCATAAACAATTTCTTGCTTTCATGGCAGCTTCCGAAACTGAAGGACAAACAGAGTCTTCGAAGAGGTCAGTTGAGAATACCACTGATGATGAATCCTCGGAGAGTGATCATGAAAAGCTTGAGCAATCTTATGAAAAGTTGTATAAGGAGTCTCTTAACTTATTCAAATTGAATGACAAACTCACAAAGAAACTCAAAGCATGTGAAAGTGAGAATGTCAAACTTAAGGAGGAGATTTTCGAGGCCAGGATTGATGCCATCAAGATTGTTGATGATCGACAAGCTTTTTGTGAAAAACTATTGACTTGTGAGACAGAGAGGAATGAGCTACTGGAAACCCATGCCATGGATGAAGAAAAGATTGAATCTCTCAAGTTATCACAAGTTGCTTTGGAAGAACTATTGATCAAGAAAGAGGAAGAACTCAAGTGTGCTATGGCTACCATTGGTCTTTGGAACAAAGGATCAAAGACTTTGGAGGATATCATTGGGCCTCAACAAATGAGTTGTGACAGGAGTGGCATTGGCTTTGGTGATAACAAAGAGCAAAAACAGAGTGCATCTACATCTCATGATACAAGAACTCAAGGAAAAGGAGAACAAAAAATTCAACATGAGGATGGACTTCTCAAACTTCCTAGAGTTGGTAAGGTAAAAGAAAAAAAGGTACACCCTGTACATCCTGTTTTTATTTGTCATCATTGTGGTATGCATGGTCATATTCGCCTTATTGTTATAAGTTGCATGAGAGAGTGTATTTGCCTAGATCTATGAATAGGAAGTTAGAAACCATGTCAAGACGGGTTCTCATTGAAAGGGAAGGGAACCACAACGTTAAGACAACACCCAAGAACCGCAATTTTTGCAATTCTGTTCATACTAAAAGCGGTTTGGGTGAGAAAACTTGACTTGTGTTAATTTGTTTATTTGTTTTAGTTTTTGGGTTTCTGTGTGTTTTTTTTTTAATGAGAAAAAATGTGTGCTTGTTCGTTTTCTGACATGTTTTGTTTTCAAAAAAAAAAATGTATGCATGTTCGTATTTTGTCTTGCTTTGGTTAAAAAAAAAATGAAAACAAAAAAAAATCCAAAAAGATTTTCTTAGTATGGTTTTGCAAACTTGAATTTTTTTTGAGATGTCCTTGGTGCATATTGGAATTGATAAGAATATCCATTACATGTTAATATGTGTGTGCTTTCTGTGGTCATTACTCATTTTGGAGTGTGTGTTTTTTGATTAGTATGTCTCATTCTGTACACACTCTTGGATTAGTAGATATCGGAGTCTTCCGCCTTAGTGATTATTTTTTCTCTATGGACTTCTGGCATTGTATCTTTTGCTTTTCTAGAGGAATTGACCTATATTAGCATATCATGGGTGATGTTGTGTCTCTTAATCATCTTCCATCTTTTTGCATCTCCATGGCTTTCCCCTCTATTCTTTGTAGTCCAGCCATGAGAAAAAGGCTACCTTAGAGTCACCAACCAGGCCATCCTTATTATATCCATGCTTCTCTGGTTCGGTTTCCATACTCTTAAGCATGTCAGCCGCCAATGAGTGTGCAAAAGAAAGAAAAAAAAAATGTGAAAAGGAAAAAAAAATGTGCAAAAGAAAGAAAAGAAAAAGATGTAAAAAAGAAAAAGAAAAAAATAAAGGATTCATTGATTGAAGGGGAGCCTCCGCTTTTACTCACCAAATACCCCTTGATTCCTAGTGGTTTGACTTTCCGTAGTTATGCTTAGATTCTCTTGCTGGAGGTCCAACTTTTATATCACTACTAGGATTTGAATCTAGTGTTTGTTGAATCCCAAGAGTCACACACACACTTTTATCATGAGATCTATGCTTTTCACATAATGCATCACTTTCTTTTATGAGGAATTTTCTAGAGGCTGTGCACATTGTGTTTTCAAGTGATTGTGCTTCTTGGATAGTCTTGTGTGTATTAAGGTACTAATCTGAAATTCCTTGCTTGCTCCACCATATTATTTTTTGTCCTTTTTTTTTTCTTGTTCACTGTTTTCAGTGTGTGTGGTTGTTTTTAGTGAGGGGGAGTTTGGTTTATTGTTACAAAATTTTGTTCGCATGATCACTTTGATTTGTTTGGTAAGGAAGATTGACTTTAGTTGTTTTGCATGTTGCTTTGCATTCTTGCATGCTCCTAATATTTACATCATCATATCATTGCTTGTGTGGTTTATGATCATGCTTTAGTTGATTAAGCTTCCTTTGTCAATTCGTGACAAAAAGGTGTTGTTCATGTTTTCATGCTACATGTTCTTAATATCTCCAAGTCGCATCTATTCATGTTTTCCATCTGATGCTTCAAGATAATCTTGTCATATGTTTATTATTTTTTTCATATACTCTTGTGGCACTAATAGTTATTTTGGAGATTGTGGCACTAATAACTGTTTTGCAGATCATGACCTTGAGATAGAAGTTGGCTTTTGTTGGCTGTTATGGGTTGGGGTGATTAGAATTTTATTTGTTAGGTGTGTTTTGTCACGGCATTGCCAAAGGGGGGAGATTGTTAGGTTTAATTCTTGGCAATCCCGTTTGACAAGGATTTTTGTAAGAAGTGGGTTTTCTTCCAAAACTAGGATTACTTTGGATTTCTATAAGGAATTGGTTTTCTTCCAAAATTAGGATTACTTTTGTTTTCTATAAGTAGTTAGTTTTCTCCCAAAACTAAATTAATTCCTCCAGATCTTCTTTTTGGTTCTTAAGGTTTATATCTGGGGATATTCTGTTAGTTTTCCTTGATGTTTTATTGAGTATTCAACTCATGGTTTAAAGAGAGTACATCAAAGGTTTTGTTTGTTATATACAAGAGAGAGAGAGAGTTGTTCTTCGGTGGATTCTGAAGAATTCGAGCCTGAAGCTTCGGTGTATTCTGGAGTGGCTCATCGTAAAGACAATTCTGAGGTAAAGACGGGGTTGGAAGAGGCACATAGAGGTTGGTTCAATTAGGCGTGGATTCGCTAGGTAATTGAGAGCATACCTGTGTAATTCCTTTAAATCTTCTTAGTGGATTGTTTTGTGGCTGTTGCCCGTGGTTTTTTTTATCACAATTGGAGGTGTCCAATTGTGATTTTTTCACGTAAAATTGTTGTGTCGATTTGTCTTGGTTGTTTGATTGGGATTGTTATTTACTGCTTAAAATTGGTACATAATCACAAATCAACATCTAGGGTTTCTAGATTTTTCATATTGTTTCAATCAAGTTGCAGAGAGCACCAACAATGTTAAAATGTTAATAATAAAGTTCTTGGTCTGAAAACATTGGTTTCACATTATAGATGAACAAATTAGGAGCAAATTTTCTTACGGTGAATTACAAAATTTCAATATATCAAAATAAAAAAAGTAACACGTGATTCACCAGTTAAAACTTGGCATGTATGAAAAGTTAAAACAATGTTCATGTGCTGAGCCAGAACCTACAATCTATTGTAAATATATTTTGTAGAGACACCAAGAATATACATCACCACGACATAAGAGACCAAATACCAAATGAAAAATTAATTACTTTACATCAGATTAGTTAAACCAGTATTTCAAAAGCTGAACAAACCCCGCTGATCAACACAGGAGGTTGTTAAGGTTAGGAACCACTTTCCTGGGCAAGCCAACTACATATGCAACATTATAAAGGATTTATTTCATAATATTCTTTACCCATGGAAGAATCAAAAGAATACACATAAATTTATTCAAGTACAACTATTTTTTTATAGGTACTCAGTTAAATTTTTGTGTCACATTTTTGTCTTTTATGTCCATTGATTGACCAATCAACAACAATCACCGTCTTTTAGAGTCCAAATCAAAACATGAGAGGTTTTTTTTTTTTTTTTTTTTTTTTTTTTTTTTTTTTTTTTTTTAAAAAAAAGAAGAAGAAGAAGAAGAAGAAGTTTCAATTTGCATACCTCTTCATAAAATGTCATTGTTGTAAGATGGTATCCTGCTAAAAGCAAATACTCCTTTACAGCACAATTGAGATCTCGACGTTCATTGTCCTTCAAAGGACCCGAGTCAGAAAAGGAAGTCTCTCTCTTTCCTTGTTGAGAATTTGCCCCATTATTTGCAGAAACATTGGCATTTGTCCTTGAAAAATGCAATCAAGATAGATTAAATTCACAAAACTAGAGAAAACATTGTGGGCTATTTGATGATAGAATATAAAAACTATAGTGAAACCTACAAAGCACCACTGTAAACCAAGAAAAACTAATAAGATCTCATTATTTACTGTGCAATTTTAATTTATACAGAAAAAATCATAAAGATGTTGAAGAAGGGAACAAGCACAGGTGTACATATATGAGTTCTTTAATATGTTCGCTTCTAAAAACTCTATTTTACCATGGATGATTAATAGCCAACACAGTTATAGCAGAATATTGCATACGCAGAGCAAAAAAACAAGAGGAGATATGAAGGAACTCAATTTTATCCCAGGTGTTCCTATATATCTACTAAATTTGACATCAAAATAATACTCCCTAATCCATGCTTGCATGAAAGAAATGTCAAGTAATTCCTAATTTCTTACCTATAAGGCAGCATTAAACCATTAAAATGATTGTAATAGACTTGTTCATATACATGTCCACAAATGTGATAAAAACAAGCTTTTCCTCATGAGACTCAAGGTTATGCTAAGAAGGATCCTATGTCAGATTTAAGCATATTCAAAACACAAGAACATTTTGTTGTTCATGTAGGCAGTGGCGGAGGGAAATAGGGGGTCGGGGGGGGAGGTCGGGGGGGAGGGTCCCGGCCCATGCAAAGTCAACAAAAATCATACATATATATATGTTAAATATATATTTTTTATGTAATCTCTTAATAGTGGCCCCCTTTGTTTGTATTCACCTTTGGTCTTCTTTCCCTCCCATTTCAAAGATTGGGCCCCACCTCATCCAATGATACAAACAAATATTTGTGAATAAAAAAAACTAAAAAACAAATAAAAGTCATGTGATACAAGTTACAACTCACAAGTGAGTCACGTGGTGGGATGGGATGTCAAGCTTGTAGAGGAAGTTTGGAGCTTTAACAAACAAGCAAACATCTCAAATTAGAGCAGTTCAAAAAAAAAAAAAAAAAAAATTAGAGCTCTCATTTGAAAGGGTTTTCTCTTCTTTTTTTTTTTATCTGCTATGAACTAGGAGAACCAATAACTCTTAACGGCAAAACCCACATTTTAGAAAGCAATTGACAAATAAAGGTAACATTCAATAACTCATGAACTCACTTTGTTTTTATTAATTTATTTTAAAATTAAAATATTTAGTTAATAAATAAAGAATGAGATATTCATTTTTATTTTGGTTTTTTCCTTATGATTAGTAGAGAAGATGACTCCCAGCTTTTGGACATGTTCTCACTTATCACTATCATCAGTATTTCTCTTTTTTTCTTAATAGAAGGTAAGTCTCCCTGTTTTTATGTTTGTTAATTTTAATCTGTTTATATAAATTGTATATTTTATGTTTGAATTTATTTAATGTTTTGTATATTGTTAAAGATGATATGTGCTTGTAATATAAATAAAATTTGAAGTTATCAAAAGTTTAGATTCATAAAAAAAATAATGTATAAATAAAATTTTCAGGTTATCAGAAGCTTAAATATGTTCATGTCATGGGGAAGCTAAAAACAATTTAGACATTCTTTAAAAGAAAGAGTGTTGATAATTCAACATCTGATGTGCCTAACTTGAACTCTAATATTGAGACTTCAATTCCTGATCAACATCCTTCAAAAAATCCATGAGTTGAATGTCAAGATGTGGACACTTCTTCCTTAGAGCGTGATCCTGGGATACGTCCTCAAATATGGGGTTATCCAACTAATCAACAAAATGAAACTCAAAGGGCTTATATCAAGGCAGGACCATATCAGTTTCTTCTTTCAAAATATCCTCCGTCTGGGTCTATAAATCATCCTTGTCGATTTCAATCATCTTGGTTCAATATATTTCATTGGTTAGAGTACTCTCCTTCAAAAGATGCTGCATATTGCCTACCATGCTATCTTTTTAGTAAAAAACCAACTGGTCGACTTAGAGCTAATGCATTCACTATTGATGGATTTCGAAATTGGAAGAAAGTGAATGATGGAATTAATTGTGCCTTTCTATGCCATATGGGCAAGGATCCGTATTCAACTCATAATAATGCTGTGAAATGTTGTGATATTTTGATGAAGCAATCCCAACATATTGATAAGGTTATGGATAGGCAATCTTTTGAACAGATTATGAATAATCATTTGCGACTAAAGGCGTCAATAGACAGTGTTCGTTGGCTAAGTTCTCAAGGTTGTGCTTTTAGAGGCCATGATGAACGTCCCAATTCAAAAAATCGAGGTAACTTTCTTGAGTTGATAAAGTTTTTAGCCACATATAATGAAAAAGTTGCTGATGTTGTCTTGAATGCCCCTAAAAATGCCAAATATACTTCGCCAACCATCCAAAAAGAAATCTTACATATTTTATCAAGTATGATGCGAAATAAGATTCGTGAAGAACTTGGGGATTCGAAGTTTTGCATAATTGTAGATGAAGCTCGAGATGAGTCCAAAAAGGAGCAAATGGCTATTGTTTTGAGATTTGTTGACCAAGATGGTTTTGTAAGGGAGCGTTTCTTCGATCTTGTACATGTTAAAGATACTACTTCCTTGACTCTTAAGTTGGAAATAGCTAATGTCCTTTGTAGAAATAGTCTTGATGTTCAAAACATTCGTGGACAAGGATATGATGGTGCTAGTAATATGCATGGCAAGTGGAATGGATTACAGGCTTTATTTCTAAATGAATGTCCCTATGCATATTATGTACATTGTTGAGCTCATCAACTACAATTAGCACTAGTTGCGGCATCAAGAGAGGTAATCCCAGTTCATAAGTTCTTTTCTAAGTTAACTTTCATTGTTAATATTATTGGTGCATCTTGCAAGCGTAATGATGAACTACATGAAGCTCAAGCTACTGAAATTACACACTTGATTTCCATTGATGAACTTGAGACTGGAAGAGGGGCAAATCAAATTGGCACTTTGCAACGAGCTGGAGATACTAGATGGAGCTCACATTTTAAATCAATATGTAGTTTAATAAAGATGTTTGGGGCAACTTGTACAGTTCTTAAAAACATAGTCAAGGATGGATCCACTTATTCTCAACGTGGGGATGCTGATGCAGCGTATGATATGATTTCATCCTTTGAGTTTGTTTTTATTATGCATTTAATGAGGGAAATTATGGGTAGAGCTGATATTCTTTCTCAAGCTTTGCAGCAAAAAACCCAAGACATCTCAAATGTTATGCATTTAGTTGCAACTATAAAAGCACTTATTTAAAAGTTGAGAGAAGACGGTTGGGACAGTCTCGTTGGGAAGTAAAATTATTTTGTGAACGATATGAGATTGAAATACCTGACATGAGTGCTCGATAAAGTGCTAGTCGAGGTCCACCTCGTAATCAACAAAATCACATAACAATCGAGCATCACTATCGAATAGATATCTTTATTGTTGCAATCGACTCTCAGTTACAGGAACTAAATCATCGGTTTAGTGAGCAAGCAATGGAGCTCCTTAATCTTAGCTCAAGTTTGGATCCTAAGAGTGCATATAATTCATTAAAAATTGATGATATTTGCACTCTTGTTGAGAAATTCTATCCTCAAGATTTCACAGAGCAAGAAAGAATTCATTTGAAATTTCAGTTGCAACACTTTGAGCTTGATGTGCCTTATCATACGGATTTGCAAAATCTCTCCACAATTTCTGAACTATGCCGGGGGTTAGTTGAAACGGGAAAGTAAAAAACTTACCATTTGGTTCAGAGATTGATTCTTCTCATATTGACACTTCTTGTTTCAACCGCTACTACAGAAAGGGCATTTTCAGCAATGAATATTGTAAAAACTAGCCTTCGCAACAAAATGAAAGATGAATTTCTTACAGATTGTTTGGTTGTTTACATTGAGAAAGAAATCGTAGAAAATTTTAGCTCAGAAATGATTATAGATGATTTCTATTCTCCGAAGCATCGTCGAGCACAACTTTGATAGGAAATTATGTGCCTTTTTGTTAGTTTTACAGTAAAGGAGACAAGATATAGTCATTTTGTAACACACTTTTTGTTATATCATGGTGTTAATATATAAAGAATTTTAATCTTTGTTGCTTCATAAATGGTTATAGCTAGTGGATAGTTATTTATTTATTTATTTATTATTTAAGTACACATTTATAATATTAATTTGGCCCCCCCAATTAAGAAATCCTATATCCGCCCCTGCATGTAGGTTTCAATTAATTTAAGGGACCTAAAGATTTCCAAGTCATGAACCAACTCCCAGAACCTGTATACGAACCTGTTAAAGATAATCTTTCATTACAATCGCACTTTAATATAATCCTTTCCTTTAATTACTTGTATTTGTCTTCTGACAATCTGTTAACACTTTAAGATTGCTATGAACTCCCAACACTTTCTGTGAGCCCATAAAGCAAGGATATTTATTGCCAAGAGAAATTATGGAAGAAAAAGGATCCAGCATCTTCCCTTTTAAAAGTTATGGTGGATGCAAGCTAGGATTGGATTATGCATTAACTTATCTGTGTTGTTTAATTCTTTATTGAAACAAAAGCCCCTGAATTTGAAAAAACCAATCTATAGTAAAACTGCGGGCTAAGTGGATTCATAACCTACAACAGAGCCAGAACCTTGTTTAATACTATGTATACTTGAAACCTAAGGCATCTCCAATTCTTGACTCAAAACCTATATCAAATTTAAATTTGGATAAAAATCATTTAAAAATCTCTCCACTCAAACTAATATCAATATGAGTTTTACCCATTGTTTTATCCTAATCAAGGGAAGACTATGCTCTTCCCTCGAGTCTGACCCCTTACCTGTGTAGAACGGGTACGCAAACTAATTGTAAATGGTGCGGCCTCGGTAAAAGCTTCATTTGCAGATGGTGCAGCCTGTGTAGTAGTTGCATTTGTAGATGGTAAAGCCTGAGTAGTAGTTGCATTTGTAGATGGTGTAGCCTAGATATGTAGAGCATTTGTAGATGGTACACTTTGAGCAGATGGAGTTAAGTTAAATGGCATGGCTTCATACAAGTCAAAACCTACTAGCGAAAAAAAAAAAAAAAACTCTGTTTGTACTATCATATGAGATTGGATTAATTATCTCAAGTCCAAAGCCGCCACCCTATCCCTAAAAAAACAAACAGAAAATGACCCCCCAAAAAAAAAAAAATCATTCTCATATGACCAATTTCAAATTGTATATCAATTCCTACCCTTTTTCCAAACAAATAATTAAAAACCACGAGGCTAAATTAGCAGAAGCATCAACATTGCTCTAAACAAAGCATCAACATTACTCTGATCTCATCAGAGAAGAAGATAGAATTTTGCTATTTACTTTACTCATCATGATGCCACTACCCATTTTCTTCAGTTTTCCCTTTTTCTACCTCTAAACCTCTTCACATGCTCATTCAAAAACCCTTCAACAATAAAAAGTCTCAATTGAAGATGATGTAGACACAATGAAATCATTTTCGAACACTCCTAAATACACAGGAAAACAAAGATAAAAAATTCAATTTACTCAATATTATAAATCAATTCATAGTGCAAGGAAACTAATCAATCACTAACACAAACAGTATTAGACAAAGTCACCATTCAATTAACATATATAAGCACATTTACTAAAGAGAGTTATATGAAACTTTTGTATTAAAAAATCTCAGATTTCAATTTTGAGCACTCTGAAACACACAGAAAAAAGATCAAAAATTCAATTTATTCACTATTATAAATCAATTCATAGTGCAATAATCAATCACTAACACAAAGGACAAACTCACCATTCAATTAACATATATACATATATATATATATATATATGTATTTAAAACTTTAGTATTAGGAAATCTCAAATCCATTGATTTCAATTTCAAAAACTCTAAAATACAAAGAAAAATAGAAGATCAAAAGCTTGATTATTCAATGAAATCAATTCATAATGCAACAAAACTAATTGAACAATACCACAACCAGTATCGAGCAAACTCACCATTCAATTAACATATACACATACAATACAGAAATATATGTATGTACACCAAAGAGAGAGTAATTCAAAACTTTAGTATTAAGAAATCTCAAATCCACCTTCGATTGAATGAAAGTCACAGTGAGGCCAATAATCTAGAGAGAGAGAAAGAGAGAGAGAAGAGGGCAGCGACCCAAACAAAGGGTCATGATCTGCTACCACCTAGTGTTTTTGTGTCGTTTGCATTCGGTGGTGCGAGAGAGGGAGAGGGAGAGGGAATACATTCAAAATATCAGAGACATAGAAGAGAAGAGGGCAGCAACCCAAACAGAGGGTCGCGATCTACTGCCATCCAGCGTTGCTACCGCCCAACACTGTTATGCATTTTGCATTCGGCGGCGCGAGAGAGCAAAAGGGAGAGAGACAGAGAGAGAGAAAGAGAAGAAGAAGAAGAAGAGCATACATGTGCTGTGCATTTTTGATGGACTGAGAAAATGAAATTGAGAAGTGAAGGTGAATTAATTCTTTATTCACCCAAAATATTTAGTCAATTATTTTTTGTAATAAAAAATTAGGGTAAAGACAAATAATTCATTAGTGACCAAATTAATTTGGTTGCCATAAATATTATTCATATTTTCGGCGACCAAATAATGTTTGTCGCCAAATAAATACAATTGGCGACTAAAATTTTCGTCGCCAAAAATAAATTTGGTCGCCAAAATTTTTTTAGCACTCACGCACAGAATTTTCACTTGGCACCAAACTCAACAGCGACCAAAAAATTAAATTCGTCACCAAATGTTTAGCTTTTAGAGACCATAAATATTCTGTCGCCAATTATGTATCTTTGGCAACTAAAATTTTGTTTGGTTGCTAAAAAATGTCGCCAAAAATGTTTTTTGTTGTAGTGATATATTTAAAATGAAACTTGAATAAGTAAACATAATAGTTTTTACATACCTCCTCTAGAGTTGAAGATTATCCCCTTATATAGGTTAACTTGCCAATCATTTTGTTTAATGAGCTTAAACCATCAATTTGATCCAATGAAAATGAACCACTAGTATAGCCCAAAACCCTTCTAATACATGTATGCTAGAGCCGCATGGCAAGTTGTATTGCAAAGGATTTTTTTACGGACCGAGCTTCTCTCCAATAACTGAAGGGTGATATTCAGCATTGGTGGGCCCTGATTCGGGCTCATGACAGTGATTCAAACCGTATAATGTGTAGAACACATTGAATATATCATCCTTACAAAAAAAAAATCATATTAATCAGATATTGATAACCGCTTGATCAGATCACATTTCAATATAATTTCATGAAATTTTCAAAATAAATTGTGATAAGAACGTGATTTGATCAAGTGGTTATCGATATCCGATCAACGTGATCTATTACAGAGATGATGTACCCGATGGGTTCTATATATTGAACGATTTGAATCGGAAAAGAAGTGTTCCGACCATGGAAGTGGAGATGGGTGTTTATCGGTCTTGGTAGGCACGGTTGGCGGAGAGGTAGGAGTGGGAGTCTCTGATCAATGGGTGAATAAAGAATGCTTTTACTTTTGGTGGAATCGAGGAGTGCAACATGCGTGTCTTTGTATTGGGTTTTGTGGGTTGAATTGTGAGGTTTCATGGTTTTTATTTTTATTTTTGTTGAGTTAAGTTATTCTTATCTCTTTTATTTTTATTTTTATTATTATTTTTAAAAAAATCGTGAGGCTAAGGGGTTGATTGTATGAGTACGAGTAGTAATAGTAGGGGAAATTTGTACTTCCCGAATCTCTCTCGATGCATTATAGAATATTTTAAATATATTCTACTTGTTTATTCATTCTCAACTAGTACACTTTATACAGAAGTTTGTTATAACAGTTAATTCAACTACAGTTAACCTAGCTATTAACCTCACTAAAAGAGGTTACATTACTAACTTCTTTAACAATAATCAATTAGAAGTTAGTTATGATAGTTGAGGCTTGATCTTGTTTGCCGAGGCTTGATATAGTGCCGCACAACTGACTTCGTCTTCTTTTTGCACTAGTTAAGTTGTATTCTTATCATGCCCCCGCAAGCTTAGAGGAGGGGATGACAGCAGGAACTTGGATAGAAGAAATTGAAAACGAGACACAAGTAAAGGCTTAGTAAAGAGATCAGCTAGAGGATCAGAAGAAGAAACATGCCGGACAACAACCTGTCTAGCAACGACCCGTTCACGAATATAATGATAGTCCATAGTAATATGCTTAGATCGAGCATGAAACACCGGATTGGAACTGAGGGAGATAGTAGAGAAATTGTTACACCATAAAATGGGACAACCAGAAGGAACCTGGAGATCAGATAAAATCATTTGAAGCCTCAGCTTCAGTGGATGAACGTGAGATGGTGGGTTGATTTTTAGCAGACCAAGAGATAAGATTGGGTCCCAAAAACACACAATAACCCGTAGTAGACCTATGATCAACTATGCTACCAGCCCAATCCGAATCAAAAAAGATAAAGAGATCAAGAGAACAAGAAGTAAATTGCAAACCTTGAGAGAAAGACCCCTTCAAATACCTAAGAAGATGCTTAACAGCAGTAAAATCAACCTCGGAAAGAGACTACGTGGCCTGGCAAGCATGATTGACAGCAAAAGCAATGTCAGGCCTTGTAATGGTAAGATACTGCAAAGCTCCCACAAGACTCCGATAAATAGATGGCTGAGAAAAATGAACTGAAGAAGAAGCAGAAGAGAAGGGTTTTACAGACATAGGAGCAGCACAAGGTTTGCAGTTGGTCATGCCAGGTTTACCAAGAATGTCAAGAGCATACTTAGATTGAGACAAGAAGTACTCTGCAGGAGAATGGACAACTGAAATTCCCAAAAAATAGTTAATATCCCCTAACTCCTTCATGGAAAAAGAAGCGTGCGTGGAGGTAATAAGAGCAGCAATATGAGAGGGATTGTTGCCTGTTAATAGAATGTCATCAACATAGATGAGAAGAACAATGAGAGTAGCAAAGGTATGTTGAATGAAAAGAGAAGAATCAAAAGATCTAGTCATAAATCCATTAGAGAGAAGAAACTCTTCCATGATGAATCAATTATCAGTCATTCTACAGTCTTTCTAAAGTCTTTTGTTATAAGGAACATTGTTAAATGCAGAACAATCATTACTAAATCTTTCATTAGTAACATACAGCTAATGTAACAATCTTCTATTTGTATGCAAAATGTATCCAAATTCTGTGGCTAAACCAATATCAAAGCCTAATGTGAATAGAAAGTATTCTTTTTACCAACTTCCTCATTATTTGTTTGCAAAAGGCACTTGAATCATTAGATTGGATATAAAACCATCGATACTTATTAATGTATGTCAGTGCCATTTCAGAGAGGATATTAGAACATGTGATAAAAATAATAACACATGTGTGTATGTTCACAAAATTAGCAAGTTTAAAACATTTCGTCAGTTGTTACAAGTCCTATTTGTAATGGGAAAGCTATCCGTGAGAGTCAGACGGGGGTTCAGGGGCTGTTTTGAAGTTTTGCCTCCGAAACGCCATTTTTCGACTAAGTTTTGGGCGTATTCGTCTCTAAATCCCAACCTATGGGTCTGAATAACATTTCGTTAGTTGTCACAAGTCCTATTTGTAATGGGAAAGCTGCCTGTGAGAGTTAGATGGAGGTTCGGGGGCTGTTTTGAAGTTTCGCCCTTGAAACGCCATTTTTCGACTAAGTTTTGGGCGTATTCGTCTCTAAATCCCAATGTACAGGTCCAAATAATATTCCGTCAGTTGTCACAGTCCTATTTGGCATGGGGAACCTGCCAGTGTTGGCCAAACAAAGGTTCGGGGGCTGTTTTGAATTTTTGCCCCCGAAACGCCCTTTTTCGACTAAGTTTTGGGCATATTCGTCTCTAAATCCCAACGTACGGGTCCGAATAACATTCCGTCAGTTGTCACAAGTCCTATTTGGCATAGGGAACTTGCCCGTGTCGGCCAAATGGAGGTTCGGGGACTGTTTTGAATTTTCGCCCCCGAAACGCCATTTTTCGACTAAGTTTTGGGCATATTCGTCTCTAAATCCCAACCTACGAGTCCAAATAACATTCCGTCAGTTGTCACAAGTCCTATTTGGCATGGGGAACCTGCCCGTGTCGGCCAAAAGGAGGTTCAGGGGGTTGTTTTGAATTTTCGCTCCCAAAACGCCCTTTTTCGACTAAGTTTTGGGCGTATTCGTCTCTAAATCCCAACGTATGGGCCCGAACAACATTCTGTCAGTTGTCACAAGTCCTATTTGGCATGGGGAACTTGCCCGTGTCGGCCAAACGGAGGTTCGGGGACTGTTTTGAATTCTCACCCCTGAAACGCCATTTTTCGACTAAGTTTTGGGCATATTCGTCTTTAAATCCCAACCTACGGGTCCGAATAACATTCCATCAGTTGTCACAAGTCCTATTTGGCATGAGAAATCTACCTGTGTCGGCCAAATGGAGGTTCGGGGGCTGTTTTAAATTTTCGCCCCCGAAACGCCTTTTTTCGACTAAGTTTTGGGCGTATTCGTCTTTAAATCCCAACCTACGGGTCCGAATAACATTCCGTCAGTTGTCACAAGTCCTATTTGTAATGGGAAAGCTGCCCGTGAGAGTCAGACGGAGGTTCAGGGGCTGTTTTGAAGTTTCACCCCCGAAACGCCATTTTTCGACTAAGTTTTGGGCATATTCGTCTCTAAATCCCAACCTATAGATCCGAATAACATTCCGTCAGTTGTCACAAGTCATATTTGGCATGATGAAACTGTTCATTTCGGCCACATGGAGGTTCGGGGGTTGTTTTGCATTTTCGCCCCCTAAACGCCCTTTTTCGACTAAGTTTTCGCCCCAGAAGATTGCTTAATGTATTACAATTGCAAATCTAAAAAAAAGGACTATATGTATGTCCTTGATATTTTAGTAAGATTGAGACTCCCTTAAGTTATTTAAATGATCCCCCTGAGTAGAGACAATGTAGGTCAACCTTTAAGAATCCTAGAAACACTCAGAAATGGAAACAAGGTGGTCAATCTAGAACAAATACATTTATACTGTTTGTACTATTATGAACAAAAATGACTAGTTTGCCCCTTTTTCTTCTTCAAAAGAGTTTAAGTTAAATACATATTGTGAACATCATTGGATACCTGAGACGAAATAATTCTAACCAACCTTGCCATATTTGTTTTAACTACCCAGCACCAAAATTACGGACCCAATGCACAAAACGTTTTTAGGAAGGCTGTATTAAATTTTCGCCATAAATACCAATGTATTTATCAGCCTAAGACCAAATTTAGCAGCCCTTCTTGACAACCAACACAGTTACTCAAACACAACAGAATGGATTCAAGTTCAAAAGAATTTGTTCATGGGTCATGTTATGTAAGTACAGGAAATCCAAATGCCAAAAAAAAAGTAAGAAAAAAAATTTAATCCAGAAAAGGCAGTGCAAAAAAATCGTAATACAACAGAGTATGTATAAAAGGACAGAAATCATAATTTGTTCATAGTAATATAATTTAAATAAAAATTATAAAAAGACCATTAGTATAGGCTTGAAGTACAGAGATCAAGTTCGAGTAATGAGAAAATTCACGATATACATCATAAGAGAAACTTCTATTTTTTGCAAGCATGCACACAATTCATATGATACCTAGCAGGTGGACCTACAGGCAAATAGCAGTCACCTCACTGCCAAACAAGAGTTTAGTATTTAATAGCTTAGACCAATGGATGGAATATTGGGTATTTCATAAAGAAGTTGTCACTTACTGCAGTGGGAGATCTGCATCTGTGGTAGTTTCACTGAGAACTCGCTCAAACTCTGGAATATTTTGCTTCATTGCATGAGACAATTTGTCATGTACTGGAAGCTTTGCAATACTAGGATAGTAAGCTCGGGCAACATAAAGTTGATCCTTCAATTTCTTCACCATATCATCTTTCATTTTTTTCCTTGTGTTCTTGACGCCATATACAACAGCTCCCAAATTTCACTTCACACAATTTTTCACTCTCATCAATGATACCTTTCATATATTCAGTGACTTCAACCGTAACACCAATTCCAGTGCTCTGAAACAGTTTTTAAAATAGATCATGATCTATGACGCCCATGCATTGACCAAAAAATAAATAGCATGATGACTAAACCAATCACCCTAATAAATACGTACATTTGCTTTGGGACGTGGTTTCAGCACATCAGTAGGCACAGTCAAGCCTGCCAATTTTCAACCCCCAACCCCCCCAACACACAAAAACAAACAAATAAATAAGCTAGTAAATAGAAGTGAGCTCCAGCCAACATCTTTATACAGGGTAAAGAACTAGCAAAGCAACACTGCAAAGTCCAGGTCATTTATAAGTTGATTAAGCAGGGCAACCATACTAATAGTTTTATTTTCAGCTTCTTTAACAGAGTTTCTTCTATAATCCTGACCAAACAGAAAAGCAAGAAAATGAGAAAAAACATACAAAACAAGACATAATTGGATTATGGTAGAACGTACAAGACGTGTAAATAAACAGACAAAAACAAAACATGCACTCAACAATAAGAGCATCATAAGAATGGAACTCAAAAACAGTAGCGTTTTCTTTTACAGACAGCATTCGTAGCTCATAACTTGACTGCTAACAAGCAGGTGCTTCAGTCCACATCACAACTTCATAAATTAATGCCAAGTTCAAAAAAACACACAGATAAAGTTTGAGACAGTTAGCATCCATCAAAGAAAGAAACAAACATACCTAGACATACCAAGAGAAACAATTCTGTTATTCGGAGGTCAAGAACAGGCATATAGAACTGCTTCAAGAGAGAAATATGAAAAGTTATGTATCTGTGCCACTACGATATGGACCAGAATAAGAAGAGCCTCACCACAAAAGTGAATGCTGTGAAAGTTTAAGTGTTCCATAAATATGGATATAAGAATGCACAACACTTGTGATGTTCAACTCTGCAATTGATAGAAAGGCCTCAACAGTAAAAGTCAAGTTTTGGAGGTTCGGCACTTTATACTAATAGAGTCTGGTTATGGTTGTTGTTACATAGATCTCTATTACTATGGAATTAATGGTAGAGGGTCTCGTGAACACAATTGGTAGTTTAATTGTTTAAAGTGTGATTTGACTTAAATGCACTAATATTAAAAAATATTAGAGTGGGAGGAACAAAATAACCCACACTTCCCATAAATAAAAAAAAATTAAAAAATTGAATGTTAATTGTAAAAATAACCATAAAAAAAGTTAAAAGCCAATTAATAAAACCAGTAAAACAATCATGGTTGATTTTGCAGTGGTTTAGGCAAAAAGGTATGAGTAAAGTTTTTAGGGTTTTCTACATGAAAAAAGGGTTGGAATTATCTCAATGTAAAAGTCTTTAGTTCCAAGATCTATAGAGAAAAGTGGCTAGACTTCTCTAGACAAAATTGATTTTAGGGATCTTCATTGTGAAACTAGAGTACAAATTTTTTTTTTTTTTGGGAGGGGGGGGTAATATGAGGCATGGATACTTACGTATCTGATACTTCCTACATGTATCCATAATTTGAAATTAATTTTTTTAATTTGAGAAGTATTGAATTCTTTTCAAATACTCTTAAATGAAGTATCTAAACTATTATGAAATTGAAACAGTAATAATTCTTGCATAGCATTAGAGTATAATTGCTAGGATAAATACAAGAATAATTTTTCAATACTTTGCTTACTTCTTAGAAATTAAAAAATAAGGAAATTAAAGTAGTACTCTACTTTCTATTTAGAATTTACTGAATTGATGATCCTTAATGTGTCATAAATATGACCTATATTCATAACCATACTTTATACAACGTAAGGATACATATGAAAATATAATGATACTAAAATAGAATTTCAACAATTTGGTGAAGTTCTATGCTAGGTTTTTCAATGTGAAAGAGCACTTCACTATCCTCCACTTAGTGCGCGAGACTCATAATGCTGACAAGGACCTCCTCACCTAGGTCCACCTTTTTTGTGAAAAAACAGTGGACATCCTAAACCCAATAGCATAAGACTACTCGTGAAGCTCTCTTCATTTTGACAGCATGAGCTCTCATTAAAAAATCCACTTGGTAAACCACCATGTTACAGATTCCGCAAGCCTGCCTCCATTTGGAATTGTTATTTCATTTGTCATAACAACTGTAATATCAGCTGAGTGCTGAAACGGAGTTGTCAAATTTTGACATTGATATCTTTGTGTCAAATTTGACACAAATTTTTACAGATTATACTTGACCCCTATCTCTACATAATCATTTTTTTAAAAAAAATCTTATTTAAGTTATTTTGTCTGATAAGTTGTAAGGAGAATTGTACCAAATAATAATCTAACACTCTCGCATACAAACTCTTCTCCCACAACGTGCAATTCTATCTCGCATCTCACATGTGCAGAAATAACAATATTACTTATCAAGCTAACTCTTCCTTCCATGATTTACAACCATGCATGTGGAGAGACAAACATATACTAGCTTGGACAAAGTATGACTACACAAATTAAATAAAGTGCACAATGATAAAGAGATAATAGAACGACAAAACTCAAACTTAAAATCTCAAATCAAAACATTGATACCATGTTAAATCACTTTTCTAATATCTCAAAACATCATGAAAGACACCTAACATTATATATATATATATATATAGAGAGAGAGAGAGAGAGAGAGAGAGAGATGAAATATTAAATTCAACCCTACATACTCAAAGTAGATGCCCAGATTGAATGCCTCAATAGCATTATTTGATCAGTGGATGGGTCCTTAAGCCATTGTGCAGTTGATTCATTATCCTTTTTCTATGTATTCATTCATACCCCTGTGAATCAGCCATTGGTGGAGGACAAGTAGCAAGAGGATATAAAGCTTTGTGTAACAAAAATTTGGCCCACTTCAATTTGGAAATTGGATCAGTTAAGGAATGAGTGGCAGCGGTGGAGGTTTAGCCTTTGTCTGGATGTGAATTTATAATAATCCTATGCCATATCAAATTACAGTCAAGCTTTATACTGTGTTTTTTCTTGTTATGTAACTTCTTCCATGCGAGGACCTCAATCAACTTTGTTTCTTTCTCAATATTTGCTAAGTTAGCTTAGCAACAAGCCATTTCCAAGCTATGTGAAAAAAAATAAATAAATGTGAGAGAGAGAGAGACCTGTAATTTCAAAGTTATTGACAACCTACATATTTCACTCTGTTATCTGAGAATGCAAGTTCTCGAAATCAATGTCTCCCATTCCTGTATCTTCCTCTTCTTCACTGTCAAATTGGAGCTTTGTTAATAATTGGGAATCAAATCATTACATATGCAAACGTGAATGGAGTGTATGATGAGTGGGCAACTATTGATAGATAAAGGAATAAAAATATGTAACTTTTGTTGTCTCTACATATACATCATTAGGCAACTACAACAAAATCCAACCAACCTGTTCAAACCGACAAAAGGAATAAGTGGCCAGGAGGAGAAAGATAAAAACACACCACCACTTAAAACATAATAAGTTTTCTTATGGGCATATCATCAAACACATGGTGTACAAAGTTTTTCTATACTAACAAACACCAAGACATGAACATTGGCAAACCTAAAAAATTGAAAACTATAAGGTGTAAAACTGCCTCCCTCCACCACATACACACAAATTGATATGGACAAAGATATTGATGAGTAGGAATAGATGATTCAACTACCTGGAAAAAAAAAAAAAACAAATTTATTTTTCTGAAAGTGATGGCGCTTCATTTCATTGGGCAATATTATAATTTCATAGAAATTATAATTTCGAAAATCAAACCCATTTTCGACATGAAGAATATCATAATTTCATAGAAATCAAACACTTCAACCAAACCCATTATCGAAATCAACACAAAATTAAACTAAAAAAATCATATAAACCCTAGATGAAGTGTAAGAAATGGGAAAATAGGGGAAGGGAGAAAGAGAAAGAGAGAAATAGAGAGAGAGGGAATGGCTCGACACAGACAGAGAGACCCAGGTCGACAACGAGGGAGAGGACCGAACGCGATAGTGACAAACCTGTGATTTGCGGCAGTGTTGGTGGTGATTTCAGCGATGGTGGTGGCGACATGCGACGGTGTGGATAAACGGTGGCCAGCGACAGTGGTAGTGACAGTCGGTGGTGAGAGGGAGAGGCAGAGGGAGAACCGCTGAAGAAAGAGAGAAGAGGCGCTGGTTTGTGGCTTGGAAACCAAAATATATATCGTACACCATTGGCGACTAAAAGTTTTTAGTCGCTGAAAGTTTTTCATATATCCCTCCAAACTATTTAAAATATCTCTCCAATAATTTTAGTTCTTTGGCGACTAAAATTATTTTTCGTCGCTGAACATAAACTTTTGACTACTAAAATTTTAGTCGCCAAAGGTAAAAAAATAATTTTTTCTTTTCCAATTGGTGACTAAAGCGTTTTAGTAGCAAAATCTCTACCTACGGCGACTAAAATTATTTTTCGTCGCTAAAAATAAACTTTTGACGACTAAAATTTTAGTCGCCAAAAGTAAAAAATAATTTTTTATTTTTCCAATTGGCGACTAAAGTGTTTTAGTAGCCAAATCTCTACCTACGGCGACTAAATTTTTTTTTTGTCGCCAATTCTGGTATTTTTGGCGACTAAATTTTTTTTAGTTGCCAATAAACAATATACCCCTACTAAAAAAAATTAGTAGCTAAATATTTTACTTTTGCCGACTAAAAAAAAGTTTTAGTCGCCATTTCTACAACTTTTGGCGACTAAATTTTTTTTAGTTGCCAATTTTGGTCACCAAAGGTGCAATTTGTTGTAGTGTCTCAACTAATACACTTTATACAAAAGTTTGTTATAACAGTTAACTCAACTACAGTTAACCTAACTAAGAGAGGTTACATTACTAACGTCTTTAACAGTAATCAGTTAGAAGTTAGTTATGATAGCTGAGGCTTGATCTTGTTTGCTGAGGCTTGATGTAGTGCTGCACAACTGGCTTCGTCTTCTCCTTGCACTAGCTGAGCTGTATTCTTGTCATTCATCTTCCTGTACTTTTAATTTCATACTGTTAATGAAATTTTTCTTTGCCAACCAAAAAATATATATATATATATTGAACGGTTTGAATCATCGCCATGAGCCCGAATTAGATCCCAACAATGCCAAATAGCACCCTCCGATTACTAGAAAGGAGTTGTATCCTTATTTTATTACCTTAATTCTATCTATTTCCATGTAAGTATTGGGTGGGGCCCCCTTACATGGGTTAATTTGTATCCATCCACAACAAGTTTTTGAAAAGAATTTATAAAATTTGAAAATTTGTTTAGTTGTATGTTTGAATGATTATTCAATAATCTTGAAATATGGTTACGTGGTGCTTCATCGTAGTATGATTAGTGAAGAAGGTGGAGTATTGTATATTTGTGTTAGGTGATGGAGGAACATGAGAGGCATAATAAATGGTAATTGGTAAGAGAGTATGGCCATGTAGTACTCTAGGATTATCATATAATTTTTCTTTTAAAAAATAATTTTAGAGTTTGGAATAATTTAATATATATATTTTTTTAGTTAAATAAATGGCGATGAGAAAAAAAAAATTAATTGATGTGTAAGATGTGAGAAAATGTGTGTGTGTGTGTGAGAGAGAGAGAGAGAGAGAGAGAGAGAGAGAAAAAAGTGATTAATTAATATATAGTAGAGAAAAAAGTAATTTAAAATTTTTTTTTTAAACAAGCAAATTTTTAAAAAATTATCCACCAAACATGGTCTTGGCTTTGATAGTGTCTCCAGAATAGCAATTGCCGTTCAATTAGATGAATTAAAAGAGGTGAAAATTTAAGATGTTATGTTAGCCATGGGGAAAATTATTAGAAAGGAGTGCCGTTTTAATATTTTTTCATCAATCATTATTTTTTATTTTTATTTATATTTTTTAATTATTTAATAGAAACTTATAATATTTTATTTTATTATTAATTATAATATTATATAAAACACTACATAATCGTATTTTCAGTATTATCGAAACACAATTCTGTAGTGTTTAATACTCTATAATCACCCAAAATAATTAGGGATATTAATACTGCATAATCACCCAAAAAATTTAGGGAAAGTTATCCCTAATAAGTAATGTCTTTCACGTCATTCTAGGGTATGGGTACGGCAATGCTAGGGAGCTCGAAAATGAGCTCCCCTGAATCCCCCTAATTTTGTTTTTTTTTTTTAGAAGTAGAGAAGGAGGAGGAGGAGAGGAACTGGAGGGGGCCATAATCACAGGGAGGGAGGAAGCGGAAGCGGGGCTAGGCAGAGGCGGGGCTGCGACGGCGGGGTTGGGCTGGGCGGCGATCGGGCTGGGCTGGACAACGACGGGGACGACGATCGGGCTGGACGAAGACGACGATGACGAGGGGCTGGACGAAGACGACGACGACGGGGACCTCTCTTCTCTCTCTCTCTCTTTCTCTCTTTCTCTCCCTCTTCCTCTCTGTGACTGAACATGGAAGAAGACGAAGAAAAAAATAATAAAAAAAATAATGCCCATCTGTGACTGAACATGGAAGAAGACGAAGAAAAAAATAATAAAAAAAATAATGCCCAAAACGATGTCGTTTTGGGCATTAGAGGGATTAGGGGGGAGATTTTCGAGCTCTCAAACATTATTCAGTATCGATATAGGCCACGGTATGCTACCTACAATATACGCAACTGCACACTCTAAAAAATAATTTGTTTAATATATGAAATGTTTAGATATATCATACATAATCTTACATAAAGTTATATAAATTTTTATGAATTTACATAAATAAATTTATAAAAATACATAAATTGAACTTAAATTTACATAAATTTATAAAAATTTATGTGATTATACGAATTTGTATTAAATTTACTCATTTTTGTAAGATTTCTTATGTAAATTTGTGAAAACTTATATAATTTTATGTAAAATTACGTATGATATACAATGCACACCCAAAATTTTTTCTATATATATGTTAAATTTGTTCATTTTCTAAGCTTGAATACCCATCACACTTCATTGAACACCCAATCAACCCAACTCACTTGGTTGAGCACCCACTTCACTCCATTAAACACCTAATTTATAACTCACCAACTCTTAAAACAATAATGTTAAGATTATCAATTTTTCTATTATTTTATTTGTCAATATTATATTAGTTTAATGAATGTTACCATTCATGTTTGTTATTAATATAGTATTAATGTATGAGATGATAAATAAAAAAGAGTTGGCTTCTCTCTAGTCCACTTTGTGGACCAGACCACGCTATTGGACTCGTGAGACCCATCACGGGTCCAATTTCGATGATATGAATCGTTTGATATGTAGAGTTCGTTAAATATTTCATCTCTACAAAAAAAATCACATTGATCAGGTGTCAACGGCCCTTTGATCAAACACCTTGTTGTTAATAATTTATTTTTAAAATTATATTTACTATTGATAAAAATATAATCTGATCAATTTATTTTATTAACAATTTATTTTTTAAAAGGGTCCAGCTTGTCTCAAGTTAAGATCAAGTCTAGACTCGTCTTGTCCAGCCCATGGGGCCCTTTTTTGGGCCCGTTTTGATAATCTGAATCGTTCAGTGTATAGAAATGGTCGAGTACTATATTCCTGTAAAAAAATCACGTTAATCGGATAACAATAGCTATGTGATCAAATCAGTTTTGTATAAAAAAAAATGGACGGTGAAAAAATTAACAGTTGATAAAAAACTGTTTTGTTCACATAGCTATCGATATCCGATCAACATGATTTTTTACAGGCATATAGTACTCGATGATTCTACACATTGAACGATTCAGATTATCAAAATGGGACTCGTGATGGGCCCTCACGGACCCAATAGCACGGTCCAGTCCGATCTTGGATTGGACCAAAGCCACTGCCTTTTTAAAATATGATCTAATCGAAATAGGATCTGTGATAGGGCCTCATGGGCTCCATAGTGAGCCCTTCCTAAATAAAAGTATGGTAAGGAATATAATCATTAATGTTATTAATATATATATATATATATATATTACTTAAATTTGTTTTTGTTTATTCTTTTTAGTATATATAAATTTTTTAGATAATAATCCAATATAGAGTATATATTCATGGAAAAATTACTGGTAAATCCCAATTGAGAGAATGTTACTCCATTTAGTCCTGTGTTTTTTCTTATAAACCATTTGGTCCTATTTAGCTAATAAGGAATATTTCCTTTTGATTTGTTTTGGTGAGACTTTACCTATTTACCCTTTCAACATCAACTACATCATCCAAATATTAACTACATTAACAACATTAACTACACCAACATCATCAAAACATCATCCACATTATCAAACATCATAAAACATCGTAACTACATCATCAACATTAACTACACCATCATCAAAACATCACCAAACATCATAAACTCCAGCATCAACATTAACTACACCAACATTCGAACATCAAACATCATCAAAATAACATCAAAACAGATCAACATTAACAAACACATCATCAACACAGTTATGTTCTTCCCTCGGATCGAATATCGGATCTGTGATGTTCTTCAACACATTGATGTTCTTGAATGTCGGATCTGTCTTGTGCATCTGGTTGTAACTGTTACATGTTTACGTCCAACACCCCCAATGTCTTCAATGGTGTTACATCCAAAGATTTCACCGGAAAAACTGAAAATCTAGCCGGATAAACAAACCCTCCGCCACACCCACACCATTCTGCCTCCTTCAGCAAACTGAGACTACACATCAAACATCGGATTGAATCTGTGATGTTCTTCAACACATAGATGTTCTTCAATGTTGGATCTGTGATGTTTCTTCTTGTGCATCTGGTTGTAACTGTTACATTTTTACGTCCAACACCGCCAATGTCTTCAATGGTGTTACGTCCAAAGATTTCACCGGAAAAACTGAAAATCTAGCCGGAAAAACAAAGCCTCCGCCACACCCACACCACTCTGCCTCCTTCAGCAAAGTGAGACTACACATCAAACATCAAACATCGGATCGGATCGGATCTGTGATGATGAAACCGGAGTAATCGATGGGAAGTTCTTGATGAGACACCATCGATGTTGCGAACGGCTTTGCAGTTGAGGGCTGCTGTGGATCATTCGCCGCCGATGACGGCGCAGATGACGGCAATGAAACCGGAGTAATCAATGGGAAGTTCTTGAGGAGACACCATCGATGATGCGAACGGCTTTGCGCTGAGGGTCAAATGGATCATTCGCCGCTGATGATGATGAATTGTTGTGCGACGACATTTCTCTGATCTGTCTCTCTCTCTTCAACTGCAAAAGGCCTAACATTACGCCATTATCATCGGGACACTGTGCAATCTTCAATCCACGTCTCTTCGTTTTCACATTGGTTGGAGACATAACAAACATCAAGAAACTAGGACGCTTGGGCATTTCAGTAAAATTCACATTGGACCATTCCTTAATTACCCTTAATACACGTCTGTAAACAGAGTCAAAACAAATGGGTAATGTTGTCATTAACACCACATTGGGACTATTTGGATTATAAGAAAAAAGGTAGGACCAAATGGGTTAAAAGATTGGGATTTGGGATTTACTGGTGCATCACCCTATATTCATATATTTTGTTTCTATTCTCAAAACTTATGCCTCAAAAATTTATTTTATGACTTACTACATAAATTAACATAGAGAAACCAAAATCTATGGGGGAACAAAAAAAAATCTCATTTTATCATTCTATTTATTTTTGTGTGTTGTGATTTGAAAAATCTAAATTAGTAGATTTATAAAATTTAAAATTTTTAATATCTATGCTAAAAAAATAATAATAATAATAAAATAAAAAATAAAAATTGGGGTCACCATTGGATATGGGTGAATCAGTGGCCATGCAAAACCATGACTGCCTGGCTTTGCTTGTGTGACTTGTGTAATTCGACAATGAATAATGATATACGAAAATTTAAATTATACATAATATATATATATATCAAATTAATATTCATTTAGTTCCAATTAAAAGAATACATGAAAAGTGACTTGATATTTTAAAATTGTCACTTGATTTTTTTGATGTATAAGTGTGAGATGATTATATGTTGCTACATCTGATCACTTTAATTTTTACATAGATACTTACTCAATGGGTCTTGAAAGATGAACAAATCAGATTATCGAGATACGAAATAGATCCACCAAGGGCAATAAGTATCTCTCTAATTGGATGCCTAAGCAAGGGAGAAATTTTTGGGTGATAGTAGGATAAATGTCACATGTACCTTTTTTTATTGTGATTGAATTTGACAGTAAAATTTATTATATTTATGTTGAATGTTTGAAAAATAATTGTACTTGTTATTAGTGTAAGAAATCATTTGACAGTGCCACATGATATCTTCCCAATATACAAAAATTTCTCCAACCAAAGAAAATCCAAACCCTTTAAAAATATATATTTTCATTTATTTTGAAAATAAATTTTCATTCTTTCTCCTCCTACCACAACCTAGCCTCCCCTTTGAACCCTCCCCACTAACGAGTCCTTTATTTTGATAACTCATCAAATATATTTATTTTTTAAATTTTATTTTAAAAATAACGTAAATTAAACATCATATACAAAAAAGATGTGTTTTTTTTAGAGATGCAATTTGGGCAAGTTTGGTCTGGTTGGAAGGCTGTCCAAACCCAACCCCAGTTACATTGAGACTTGCCTAGCCTCACGCTAGGTCCGAATTGTAATCTAAGATTGTTTGTTCAAACCCGACTCGAGTTAAATCCGAATTGCTCAAATTACACATGAATTTTAGTTTTTATTTTATTTTATTTTTTTGTGCAGCTAAATTATTAATTTATTGAAATCAGAATTTATTTTTTCAAAAATAAAAAATAAAAAATCATTAATAACATCAAAACAAATAATTTACATAATGTAATAAAGATGCCGCTATGGTAATTTTTACAATTTATCTCACCCAAGTCCTAAAAAAGTTCGGGCTGGACTCAGAATACTAGGGTTAAAGCTTCCCACAGATTGACTTTTTAATAGTTTTTTTTAATTTATTTTTTATAAACAGATGTGGTGAATGTGGTTTGGAAATACTCTTCAAATCCTGGAAGACGCCAATGATCCTCTGCTAGTCACCTGCAAAAATACAAACTCCGGTCGGGGGTGCCGGAATTAGCACTCAAGCGGACAAGTCGATTCCTCGAGCTTGCTCACTAAGTTTATAGAAGTGTTTCTTACATACCTTTATTAGTATGAAGCTCTTATATTTATAGTCATTTTTTGACCTCGGGACCGGGTCTACTTTTCCTTCATGCATGTATTCTTCCATTTATCCTAACACGCTTCTTCGGTATATTCGCCCAAATATCCTACTCGGCATCTTGGCGAGAACGAAGGGGCCGTTCAACACCGGCTTCTGTGCGTCGAGCTTGGCCCCTTAGTTACTCGGCCCCCAATTGCCCCCAAGCATCTTGTTAACGCGGTTGAGCGAGGTGCTTGGCTCTGATTCAAATTCTTCATCTTGAAGTTCTTGGGGCTTCGACTTATTACGTGATTGTTTAATTACTCCCCTTGAATCGTCGCCTCGGACTCCGTCCGCCGTGCGCCTATTCATTATGACTTTGAGCACAGTGTCCTTCAATTCATGATTTATGACGCCGGCATCGCTCTGCTAACTATTCTTGCACCCCCTCCATCTGCGATACTCTTCACTTCTGTAAGTTTTTCCCTTCCCAACTCTGAAGCTTTTCCTAATTTGTTTACTCCGTCGCGTATTCTTACAATCAATAGATTATGGCAAAATATTTAAGAGACCTTCTTTCCCCGGGTCGAGTTGTTGATTTTAGACGTCATTTCTCCATTCCTGACGATGTCCACCTATCGTTAGTGGCTGACCACGCTCTCGACATGGAGAGTGAGGAAGAAACCTCGATTGTCTTTCCCCTTCTGTCGATCGCAGAGGGGGGAGTTCGCTTTCCCCTTCACCCGCTACTGAGGGCTGTTCTTCGCCATTGGGATTTGATTCCTTCCCAGCCCAATGTAAATTTCTTTAGAATTATAATGGGGGTAGTTCTTGTTGAACCGTCGCCTTGGTATAAATCTTGGCGTCCTTGCCATTCGGCCTTTATTACGCTCTGGCGAGATCCTCTGGTAAACGCAGACGTTACTTCCTCGGGGCTAAGGACCAGATCATCGTTGATCACTATGCTTTCCGGCTCTGGAAAGCGAGTTGATGACGTTATGGTCGTTGTCGTGGCAACCGAATTGGCGGGGAGGATCGCGTCGATCCTATTCCTAGACATAAAGGCGAACAGTCGCCGAATGTCCTTTTGCTGATATTGAACATTTGTATCTGCCATACCCTATTTTCTTGAACCTCACGGCTTATCTTATGCAGGGAACGAGTTGAAAAAAGTCCTAGCTTCAACCGACGACGTCGTTCTTTCGGACATCAGAATTGCTCTTAATTATTTCGGCCGTCGCAGTCTTTATAAGCAGGGTAGGGCGGCTCACGTTCTGCTTTGCTACGAGCCTACGTATACGACCTTTTCGGCTGCGGAAAATATACCGATTCCGAAAGGGGAAGATTTTCTCGTCGCTCGTATTTTGTCCGACTTCAAAAATTTGAGGCAGATAGGATTTGAAGGGTACGATTTGGAGAATACGGAGGTAGCCGAAACTGCCGCATCAGATCACTCGGAGGCCGAATCTGAGGAGGTATTGGATTCACGATTCTCCTGCTTTAGTCGGGGATCGTTCTGATTGACGGCGCTCTTCAACGTCTGAATAACCCTTCCGTCTCAGTTCTGTTGGCATGGTGGGTTAAGCGACAAAGCTTGCTAAGAAAGCGAACGCGAGAGGTTGGCGCAAGGAGAAGAGCGGAGGGCCTTTCAACCGAAACCGCCATCGCTGAATCTCGGCGTTCCTCCTAGTTCTTGAATCGAAATCCTTGCAAATTGTTGGGAAGTGGTTCGAAGTTGAGGAACGTCGGAGAAACGCTCTAGAGATCATGAGGTCGGTTCGAAGATCGGACGGCAAAGCGTCCTCGAGCGGTGGGATCGGATGAGGTCGTGCCCTTTGTGATTCGACCGATGGTGAAATGTGCGGTTCCGCCGGATGCCTCGGCATAATGACCTAGAGGTCGCGTTGGCGTGTAACGTCTTTGTCCTTACCGTCACGGAGGCTTTTCGGCTCGAGCGGATCCGAATCGACAATGTTAGCCGCGCGATCGGCCCTTTTGGTGTGTATTCGATTTTCCTTCATTCAAACGTTGTTCGCGTTATGCTTGTTTTGATTCGTTCTTTTGCGAGCCGTTGGTAGGATAGCGATGTGGGCGCCGCCATCTCGACGCCGTCAAGGAGATCGATCGCTATGAAGCGGCGGGCCGGAAGAAAAGGGCGAGGCGAGTTTTAAGAGCGGGGAAGCTTCTCGAGGCTGCGGTGGAAAGCTCGTGATGCGGATAGGTTGAGAGCGGAGGCCGATAAGAGGGCGACGACTTGGAAGCTACACTGCTTATCCAAAAGCCGTTCTTGGCCTAGAGGCGAGTTGGTGAGGTGGCGGCGAAAGAGAGCGCCGAGTCAAAATTTTTCGCCGGGAAAGAGAATTTGGGCTCGCCGATCTGTTGAGCAGTAACGGTTTGAGAATCGAGGATTCAAACATGGTTGGCACAAGGCCCTTTCTGCGGTGGCGTTTATTTGAATGTGCCAATCTGGTATGAGCAAGTGGACATCGATCCATTGGAGGCGATTCGAGGATTGATGTTTATGATCTGATATTTTTACGTGTGGTTTTTGGTATTTTGTGTTTATGATCTGACAATGGACGTTGATACCTTTTGTAATTATAAGATGTTAGCAATTTACGCGCAATGTGATGATGTTTCCGTAGTTTTATGGTGACGGTTTATTTTTGTAATTTATACAATGTTAAATCAATTCAAAACAAATATGCCGGTTCCCTGGGATGGCTCGGCTCGAGCGTGGAAGGTTTAGTTCGCACGGACTAGATCTCCCCTTGCGTTGGCTAGAAGCGTGTTAAGCGAATAGCTCACGCCGAGGGCCGAGGCATCATTAAGTATTCGGCCGAATAGATTAATAAATCTGCCCTTGCGTTGAGTGCTCGAGCGTTAAAAGCCGAATAGTTCACGCTCGAGGGCTGGCCGAGGCATCATTAAGTATTAGGCCGAATGGATTAATAAATCTGGAGTGCTCGAGCGTTAAAAGCCGAATAGTTCACGCTCGAGGGCTGGCCGAGGCATCATTAAGTATTAGGCCGAATAGATTAATAAATCTGCCCTTGCGTTGGACAGTGCTCGAGCGTGTCGATACATTTTATTCTAATGTTTAGGCACTTATTACAATATTTTGCATCACGTGGCGTAGTCGTTCAGAAATGCCCCAAAGCGCGATGCCGTCACAAAGTGTCATGCACCTAAGGGGGCTCGGATGCCGTCACAAAGTGTCATGCACCTAAGGGGGCTCGGATGCCGTCACAAAGTGTCATGATGTCACAAACGGCGCTCCGAGTCCGGAGACTTATTCGGCCCTGAGGTTTCATGCGCCAAAGGGGCTCCGAATCCGGAGACTTGTTCGGCCCTAGGGTTTCATGCACCAAAGGGGCTCCGAATCCGGAGACTTGTTCGGCCCTGAGGTATCATGCACCAAAGGGGCTCCGAATCCGGAGACTTATTCGGCCCTGAGGTTTCATGCACCAAAGGGGCTCCGAATCCGGAGACTTGTTCGGCCCTGAGGTTTCATGCACCAAAGGGGCTCCGAATCCGGAGACTTATTCGGCCCTGAGGTTTCATGCACCAAAGGGGCTCCGAATCCGGAGACTTATTCGACTGAGGTTTCATGCACCAAAGGGCTCGAATCCGGAGACTTATTCGTACTGGTTTCATGCACCAAAGGGGCTCGAATCCGGAGACTTGTTCTACCGAGGTTTCATGCACCAAAGGGCTCGAATCGGAGACTTATTCGCCCCGAGGTTTCATGCACCAAAGGGGCCCCGAATCCGGAGACTTATTCTGGCCAATCGTGACATCCACGAAGCGCTCCGAATCCGGAGACTTGTTCGGCCCTGAGGTTTCATGCACCAAAGGGGCTCGAATCCGAGACTTGTTCGCCCCGAGGTATCATGCACCAAGGGGTTCGAATCCGGAGACTTATTCGCCCCGAGGTTCCACGCACCAAAGGGGGCCCCGAATCCGGAGACTTATTCGGCCCTGAGGTGTCATGCACCAAAGGGGCTCCGAATCCGGAGACTTATTCAGCCCTGAGGTGTCATGCACCAAAGGGGCTCTGAATCCGGAGACTTGTTCGGCCCTGAGGTGTCATGCACCAAAGGGGCTCCGAATCCGGAGACTTATTCGACCTGAGGTTTCATGCACCAAAGGGGCTCGAATCCGAGACTTATTCTCGCCAATCGTGACATCCGAAGGCGCTCGAATCCGGAGACTTGTTCGCCTGAGGTTTCATGCACCAAAGGGCTCGAATCCGGAGACTTGTTCGCCTGAGGTATCATGCACCAAAGGCTCGAATCCGAGACTTATTCGCCCCGAGGTTTCATGCACCAAAGGGGCTCGAATCCGGAGACTTGTTCGCCTGAGGTTTCATGCACCAAAGGGCTCGAATCCGGAGACTTATTCGCCCCGAGGTTTCATGCACCAAAGGGCTCGAATCCGGAGACTTATTCGCCAATCGTGACATCCACGGCGGCGCTCCGAATCCGGAGACTTGTTCGGCCCTGAGGTTTCATGCACCAAAGGGGCTCCGAATCCGGAGACTTATTCTGGCCAATCGTGACATCCACGAAGGGCGCTCCGAATCCGGAGACTTATTCTGGCCAATCGTGACATCCACGAAGGGCGCTCCGAATCCGGAGACTTATTCTGGCCAATCGTGACATCCACGAAGGGCGCTCCGAATCCGGAGACTTGTTCGGCCCTGAGGTTTCATGCACCAAAGGGGCTCCGAATCCGGAGACTTATTCTGGCCAATCGTGACATCCACGAAGGGCGCTCCGAATCCGGAGACTTATTCTGGCCAATCGTGACATCCACGAAGGGCGCTCCGAATCCGGAGACTTGTTCGGCCCTGAGGTTTCATGCACCAAAGGGGCTCCGAATCCGGAGACTTATTGGACTTCGAAATGTTGAGATTAAACATGTGAAAACGCGACATCTTGGATTTACGAGGATATTGTGTACAAATATCAAGCCCACAGGTCGGGTCATTGATAAAATTTTCGTAGATGTGTTGAATTCCACGGCCGTGGCAGGTTTCTCCCTGACATGTCTGACAACCGATATGCCCCTGTTCCTGCAACGGAATCTATTTGATAGGGGCCGTCCCAGTTCGGACCAAGCTTTCCATCGGTCGGCCTCCGATCGGCCGGTAGCACCTTATTCAGGACCAGTTCTCCTAGATTGTAGCGGCGCGGCTGGACTCGCCGATTGTATGACTTGGCGAGCTGCTGCTGATAGCGAGCCATGGACGCCAAGGCACGATCCCTTCGTTCTTCCATCAGAACAGTCGAGCAAGCATCATGTCATTTCGACCCGTGTCGAAGGCTTGCGATCTGAGGGTTGGTAGGCCGATCTCTGGGGGTAAGATTGCCTGGGTTCCGAAGCACAAGGCAAACGGTGTTTCTCCGGTGGATCGTCTTGGTGTTGTTCGATGGGCCCATAGTACACTTGGCAACTCTTCGACCCACCTGCCCTTGGCACTTTCCAGCCTCTTTTTGATGCCGTCCAAGATGGATTTGTTCGAAGCTTCCGCCTGACCGTTACTTTGGGGGTAAGCCGGCGTAGAAAAGTAAGGTACAATACCGTATTTGCCGCACAGCTCTCGGTACACGCCACAGTCAAACTGAGTGCCATTATCTGAGATCAATGCTCTTGGAATTCGAATCGTGTAATGATGTTCCTCCACACAAAACGCTTAATGTCGGTCTCAGATATGGGTTAGAGCCTGCTTCACCCACTTTGTGAAATAATCTGTTGCTACGATTAGAAATCGCTTGTTCCTGGGGCCCGGCGTTGGCCCTACAATATCAAGTCCCCATCGAGCAAAGCGGCCGAGGGCTAGTGATTGAATTCAAAGCTTCTTGGTGATGGGTTAGTGGGGAAAACTTTTGGCATTGTTCGCATTTCTTGACATAATTTTGTGCGTCGGCTCTCATAGTCGGCTAGTAATATCCCTGTGTTATCGCCCGATGGGCAAGGGAGCGCCCCCCTGAGTGTGCACCACAGCTGCCTTCATGTATCTCAGTGAGCAGCTCCTCTACTCTGTCCGGGTGCACGCACTCCAGGTATGGGCCAGAGAGGGATTTTTTGTAAAGTCCCCCTCGTGGATCAAGGTAGTATCGCAGAGCCTTGTTTCGCAGCTTGTGTGCTTCTTTTTTATCCTCTGGGAGTTGCTCAGAAGAAAGGAATGCGAGAATGGGGTCCTTCCAACTTGGGCGGATTCTATGATATTGATGGGGTCTCCTCCGGAGGCCGATACTTGGTTCGGGGCCAAGCCCACTTCGATGGTATGCTTGAGCTCGGAGTTGATGGCGGAGGCCAAGCAAGCGAGCATCCGCGTGTGTATTTTGATCGCGTGTTATTTGGTTTAGTTCGTAGTGGTCGAATTTCGCCAGCAACGAGTTAGCCGTTTTCATATAGGCCGCCATACGCTCATCTCTCGCCGCATACTCCCCCTTCAGCTGGTTGATAACCAATTTTGAGTCACAAAACACCAACGCCGTCTTGCCGAGAACATGTCGTTCATGATCCGGCTAAAGGGCTTCATATTCGCCTCGTTATTTGATGCTTGGCCGAGCTTGACGGCCTGTCCAATGACTGCGCCGACTGGGGACATAATTCCCACGCCTGCGCCGCTGCCCCGTTGGTTAGACGATCCATCGCAGTATAATTGCCAGATGTCCCCAACGTAGACTCTCCAATCTGGTTTTGACCTAACTTCGGCCTTTGGCTGGAGGTCCCCAGGCTTGAGGTCGGCAAGCCCTGCTGTGAATGCGGCCACAAAGTCGGCGAGCACACCTTGATTGCGGTTTGGGTGGCGAATGTCATATTGGCGATTCGAGAGCCCATTTCGACACGCATACGATGCTTACGCATTAGAGATCTTGATCGAAGAAATCTGTTAGCACCTTGATCTTTGTGTGCTTGGAAGTAGTGCATCGCTTTCTTCTTTGCCATGACGAGGCTAGGGCGAGTTTTTCTAGCGGTAGGTAGCGTGTTTGGCGTCCACCATCGCCTTGCTCACATAGTATATTGGTCATTCTTGCCCTTCCTCTTTTTAACAATACTGTGGCCGCCTGTCGAGACGACCGGATATAAAATGAGGGGTCACCGGTGGGTGTTGTTAGAAGAAGTCTTGTCCGGGAGGTATGTCTTGAGGCCGTTAAAGGCGCCTCGCATTCGACGGACCATTCGAAGCTTCGCCTGGCGTAACGTCTGAAAAGAATTATGTCTGCAACGATCTGTGGATCGTGATGAACTGTTGAGTCGTGACCATTCCCATCGACTTTTGGACTTCTTTTGGTGAGCGGGAATTGAGTTCCAAAATTCTTGTGACTTGCCTCGGGTTGGCCGATTCCTCGATGGTTGACGATGTAGCCGAGAATTTGCGAGGCCGATTCGAATGCACATTTGGAAGCATTGACTTCATTCAAGACTTGCGTGGGGTGTTGAATGTCTTTTCGGATCGGCTATATGGTTTTGTTCTTCTTTAGATTTGACCACCATGTCGTCGATGTATACTTCCATAGTGCGCTTAGAGTTGTTCTTTGAACATCGTGGTGACGATCTTTGGTAAGTCCTGCATTCTTTAGTCCAAAAGGCATAACCTCAGAGATGGGTTCCTCTTGGAGTGAGGAATGCGGTTTTATCTGATCATCTGGATGCATGGCGTCGATGGTAGCCTCTATAGGCGTCGAGGAAACTCATGCGGCGGTGGCGTCTTTGTCGCGTCGACGAGTTGGTCAATTCTAGGCAAGGAAAGCGATCTTTGGGGCAAGCTTTGTTGAGATCCGTGAAATCGACACACTCGCCAGTGCCATTCTTCTTTTTCACCACCAGTGTTGGAGAGCCACGTGGGATAGGTGACTTCTCCGATTGCCGGCGTCAGCGGTTTGTCAACTTCCTCGACAACGGCGGTGTGTTCTGCCGAGATCGCCGGCCTTCGAATGACCGCTTATCTTGAGGGTCGACATTGAGGTGATCTTTGTGAGACCGCTGGGTCTATTCCGGCATTTCATACGGGTCCACGCAAAGACGTCGAGGTTGCGAGTAAGAAAGTGATCGATTCTTTGCTTGTCGACTGGCAGGGAGGCGCCGATCATAAAAACTTTTCGGGCTTCCATCGATGTCAACTCGGTCTAAACCTTCGTGGCCTTTTCGTTTGGTTGGCGTAACGTCTTCGGGACTTCTCGACCGCACCTCGACGGAGTTTACTTGCACCTTCGGCGTCTGGCGCGCGAAGGTAACATGCTTGGGGCGGCCGAGCCACGGATCTGCACAACGCCATGCTCTGTTGGGAAACGGAGCAGCTGGTGGTAGGTGCTTGAGACGGCCTGCATGGTATGTAACCACGATCGCCCCATGATGAGATTGTATGGCGATGGTAGCCTGACAACCAAGAATTCCGCGACCACCGTTCTCGAGCAGTATGACGGGTAGTGATTTTCCCAACGGTACTCGGGTTGGCGTTGAAGCGAATAGTGGACGAGGCTGGAGTTAGATCCGAATCGTTGAACCGAGTTTGTGAAGGTTCGATAGTACATAATCTCGGTACTTCACGATCGATAAGGGGCGCGTTCTCGATAAACCGATGTCTGGCGTGGCGTAACAACGGAAGGATCTCGTGAGGAGTGTGACACCGCTCAAATCAGAGTCGTCGAAGGTGATACTTGCCGCTTCCCGGAGCCGGGGTCGCTTTGCTGGTGGTGGCTGCTTTTGAGGGCTTGGAAGTGATTGGACTGTATGTCTGATCGGGCCATCGGCAGTCAGATATCATATGGGCGGTGTCAAGCGGGATGCCTCTTGGACGACATCGTCCTCTGTCACTTCCTCAACGTAGTCCTTTGGTAGCGCGGCCGGTATTCTTATTGTTGGTCGCGAGGTCGTCGAGGACCCGCTTTGGGGGATCGCTCGTGGACCTTGAGTCTTGCCTGGTGGGACTTTGCTTTCTCTAAGGCCGTGTCGCGTGATGCGTTCGTTCTCGCCGATGATCTTTGTCAAACTCTGTTTGGTGCATGCGCTGTTCCATGGTCGCTTGCATCGTTTCGTGTTAGAATCGTTGGTGAGCTAGAGTCTTGGGCGTGTCATTGCTGACGGTTGCTTCTCCGAGTGTAAATACCGGTGAAATCGTCTCTCCGTCGGTCTCGTCGGTGGCTATCGGGGATCTTTAGTCACGTCTTTCATGGATATATTTGAGTATTCCGAGACGGCGCCAATTGTGGTGAATGTGGTTTGGAAATACTTTTCAAATCTCGAAGACGCCAATGATCCTCTGCTAGTCACTGCAAAATACAAACTCCTCGATTAGGGTGCGAATTAGCACTCAACGGACAAGTCGATTCCTCCGTAAAGCTTGCTCACTAAGTTTATAGAAGTGTTTCTTACATACCTTTATTAGTCTGAAGCTCTTATATTTATAGTCATTTTTCAGCCTCGGGACCCGGGTCTACTTTTCCTTCTGTCTGTGTATTCTTCCATTTATCCTAACACGCTTCTTTCAGTATATTCGGCCCAAATATCCTACTCGGCATCTTGGCAGAACAGAAGGGGCCGTTCAACACCCGGCTCCCTGTGCGCATCAGGCTTCGGCCCCTTAGTTACTCGGCCCCCACAACAGATATATAGAAAAATAAAGAGAATTAATTAATTTTTGGGAAAATAACAGTGGTTGGTAAAGATCAACAAAAAAAAAAAATGTAAAATATTGGGCTGCAACTCCTTATGTGTGGGGTGTAACTCAATAACTGTGGGGGTGCAAGTTTAAGTTGCATTTCATGTCTATATAATTTTTTTATTTTATTTTATGCATTTCACTGACATGTAATTCTCCCTTAATTTTTTGTAGTGACCTTTTAAAAAAATTTCTATATATTAAGTTGCCAAATGCAACCTTATTTTCCGTTTTCTTCCATACCTTCAACCACCACCCTCGTCTCTCTTGGACCACCATTCGTTCATTCCCTTCCAGCAACTCCCTTCTTCTCCAACTACTTACTAAATATGTTTTCTATATATATATATATATATTTTTTAATAATTTGTTTTTAAAATATATAAGGCAATTATATACCTGTAATCCTTGTAAATTAGTTATTGTGTTAATTTTTTTTAATTTTTATTAATTTCAATTATTTTTTTATCCATTTAATAACATTTGCCAATAAATTAAATAGAAATTAATGACAAATTGATTAAATGTAAAAAATAATGAATCATTTCAAATTAAATATCAATCCATTAATTATTTTTAAAAAAATAAATAGATTATTTTATTTTTTAATTTGAATTTATTTTTTTGAAAATTGTTATCAATATTGTATCGACATGCACAATATTTGACTAAAGCATGTGGCAGATGTAGATGCCAATGGGGTGTACATAATACCGTTGAAACCGCCGAAATCGCACCGTCAATGTAAATTTGTTATTATTTGCCAATCGAACCGCCTATTTTTGGTAAAAAAAACGGGAAATTCTAGTGACATTTTTATCAATCCGTCAGTTTCTATTTTTCTTCCAAACCGCACTGACCCGCACCGCTATTAAATCATGTTTTATAAGATTCTAAAAATTCTTTTTTACTTAAGTTTGCTTGTTGTTCAATACCTTAGAATATAGTATTACATTACTGCTAGAGGAATTCAAGATGTCAGTAATCCAAAGTAAAGTTGGATTCCAATTCATTTTTCAATCTTTTTTTTTTTGGCCATGTTGCAAACTTGCATCAGCTCACTTTTCAATCTAAATACTTTTCAACAGTAAACATTTTCAATATATTGTAAACCCTGAATGATATTAATTTTATGTATTGTATTTGATCATTGTAGCTTCCACAGATGCTTGTAATGAACTGATGGCATAGTCGTTGATATTATCATGTTGTTGCTACACTTGCTGCATCAGAAGAAAGCTTCGCAAGATGCTTAACATCACGGTATCTCTCGTCTTTTTTTTACTCTTTGATTTAAGTTTTGTAATTTGAATTATATTTTTTATAAACCGTCAATCCGCCCGAACCGCCAAGGCAAATCCGTCATTATTTGCCAACCGAACCGCCGGTTTTTGATAAGGAAAATGGCAAATTCTAGTGACACTTTTATCAATCCGTCACCCGCCATACGATTTCTATTTTTCACTCAAACCGCACCAACTCGCACCGCGCACACCCCTATCATGCCACCATCCCCAATTAATTTCACTCTTTTTTGAAATATTTTTTTTCGGTTCATAAATTTGAATAGAAATTTTAGAGAAAAATAGATAAAATATAAATAAAATATAATTACATTCACACATTTTTTTTTTCTATTTTTAATTATCTACTTAAATTTATAAATCAAATACAACCTCAATGTTGTCCCAATGCTGTTGTTGATCTTTGCCCATCTCACTGTTTTTACATATATGAATTTTCTTTGCTAATTGTGGCCTATTATTTGATTTTGCATAACAGATAAGATTCAATATAACTCAAGATAACATTGAATGAAAAAGAATGGCAAGGCTTGCAACATTCAATACATATATCAAAGAAACCTATTCTAAAATTGCACTTCAAAATTAGGTTTCAATTTTTCCAAACATGATTCACCACATCAGTACAAAAGTTCATCTTCAAAATTAGGTTTCGATCTTATATTGTGTTTGGATCATGAAATTTGATGCAAATTTGAAAAGGGAAAAGAGAATAGAGAAAAAAATTAGTTGATATCTCATTCACATTTTACTTGTATTTTTTTTCCATTCTATTTCTAAATACCTATACAAATCTATGAACTAAACAATCTTGGGACAAAATCACCTTTTAGGGGATGTAGTATTTTTGTTACTAAAAGTATTATTATTATTATATTTTTAGGGACAAAATTAGACATTTAATGATAAATTATCATCCTTTTGAGAACAAAAAAAAAAAAAAAAATTGTTCCCAAAAATGCATTATTACCAACATTTCTAAAATTTTTATCACTAAAAATTATTTTTTTAACTTTTTAAAACCATCTTTTATTGACTATCCTACAAGAATTGATTCTTAAATATTTTTTGTAACAAAATTTTTATTTTTAAAAATAAAAAATTTAATTCTTAAAACTCTTATGATGGTTGGGTTTTGTTTGGGAGAGAGAGAAGGGAGAGATAGGGAGAGTGAAACCCATCTAATGAAGTCCAAGCAAGACATTAACTTCAAATCCAAAACATGGGCTTAACCAAGCCTATATTTATTTGGGACATCGAATGATCATGACAGAAGCGCTAGGTCATGCCATCCTGTGACTTATATCATTGGGTTTGTCCCAGTGATTTATTTAGGGTTTGGTATTAGTTAAAAATATTAACAGACACACCGCAATGCAGTGTGTAGGGTCCAAAATGACCATTGGCTTTGGGCCTGAAAATCTCATGCCGGGCCTAACCCAACCCATCCCATCCCACCCTTCCCTCCTCACTGTTTCTCACTCCCTTCTTGGAACCTTCCACCACCTTAAATTCCCTCCGCTCTCAAAATTGTTGCAGTCATCCTCTCACTTTTCTTCCTTCTCAAATCCTAACCCTCCTAAACCACCACTTGCCATCCCCTTCCCTTCCCTCTATCTATCGCTATGTAGTTTTCTAATACTATGATTCATGTTCACTTTTTCTCAGACTAGTTCATATTTCAATTTTCGGAGTCAACTATGGTCCAGTTGGTCTTACGCATTTCCAGGTAAAAAAGAAAAACAAACAAACAGCAAACCAAAACCACACAAACACAGTTTGAACCGGTTCCTCAGAAACTTTACTACGAAGAGACTAAGTTGAACCTTACATACTTAAGCACAGATACGTCTGGCTGGTTTTTGTGTTGTTCTATTTTTCTCTAATTATCATTTGTTTTTATTACTGTTATCTAAACAATCTTAAAAACCTTAATTCTCTGTTGAGAGTAGTTGAGGATTTCAGAACTAAAGAATCAGCAACACCAGCTTACAACATCTATTGTTTTGAATTTATTAACATTGTCAATTACAAAAGAAAAAAGTTGTATGGACGGCCTATGTACATCAATTGAATATCAGGTTGAAAACAGAACCAATTATAACAAGGAGATCAAAAGATTGAAGTGAAAAAGTACCTACTTTGGCAATCAGGAGTTAATCCATTACAATGGTCAAAACAGGGCTTACACAAACAGCGATAGAAGTGATAATCATAGGGATGCTGTGTTACTGCAGGCAGGGGAAATAAACTATGAATGAACTAAAATTTGACATACAATGTAAGATGCTAACTTTCATAATTGAAAAATGAGATTTCGATAAACTTGACGCTAATGGAAGTTGGCAATCAAACTTGGTTCAGGCTGAAAGATAAGGACCACAATCCAATTTTCTGAAACTTCTATTTATAATCAATTTGCAGTTCTGGAACTAAGATTCATATTCATGTTTCTCAGACTGGATCATCGTCGATTTCTGGAGCTACATACTTTCCAATTGGCCTTAGAAATTTTTAGAACAAAAACAAACTGAACACCCAAACAACGAGAACACAGACCAAATTAATAGACTCAATCATATACCTCCACATGAGAAGACATCAGTTTTACCAGATTCGAACCCTCACTAACTTAGCAAAGAGACCAAGTGGAGCCTAGCAAACTTGAACATGGTTTTTAAATCATAATTGCATGTTTTTAAAAACATTCCACCCGGCTACATAATAACAAGGAGATCAAAACCAAGAAACAGCAAAACAGCAAAAAGATGATAGTAGCATCACAGACCAAGAAACTAACAAATACTTGAGCCGAGAGAAATTTAGAAGAGTTTACTGATACCATTTGCTGAAGAAAGAAGTAGATGAAGAGCATATGTCATACATTAAGTCAGATAATGAAGGTGATGAGAACACTATGATAACAAAAGAAATTACAGCAACAACATACAGACAGCAAGATTTTCAATGTTTTTAACACTACGAATCTAATCTAATCTAATTCATATAAAACGATTACGACAAGTTGTCCAAAAAGAAAATCTGCTCAAACATGTTGGACAATGATCAAACAAGTGATAGGCTTTGAATGAATTGATAAGTATTATACCAAGTTGGTACCCTATAGTCAAAATCACATGGCGGCAAATCACCCGGCAGCTTCAACGAATTGGACTTTGAGATTATAAGAAATAATTTTGCGAGGAATGGCCAAAGCCAGTGTAAAATCATTTTCATTCCATACCTTTGCAACAAAGAGCACATTAAATTTACAACTTCTGGCTATGGTTGTGTGAACTATCTCAGGGAGCTACTGATAAGATGGCTCTAAGATTGACCCGGTACGTCACAATCCAACAAGAGTAGTCCCTGTCCAACTAAGGATTCTAAATCTCATAGCATAACTCCGACGAGTCTGAATAAGAAGCAACTATCCACCATATTCCAAGTTTTGTCAAATTCAAAATAACATTACGCAACGTCATCATGGTTCACATCAAAAGTGAGTTGTTGCCATAATAATATCAAAATGTCTAGCAACATAGAAAATATTCACAAAATTAAATATAAATTAAATTAAATAATATCAAAATGTCTAGCAACAAAACCCTTTCTTTCAACCAACGAGTATCACACTGGTTTTACAGTGTCTTTAAACCTATTCAAACCTAAAAGTACCACAAATCCTGACCAACCTTGAAGTTCTTAAACTCCAGTAGTATTATGCCAAACTGGTTTTAGGGTATATTACACTGATCTCCCAGCAAACTCCACAACTTTGAAAAAATTACAGTGACCTCCCTTTTAGAGAGGTTAAAGGGACAGGAACAAATGAAGATGGTGTGAAGACACAAAGATAAATAAGGAAAAAATATACAAATCAGGCTCAGTGCTATGTGAATTAAAACCTTAAGAGAGTCCAATGTGATTATGCTAAAACTTGTGAGGCTTACTATATTTTTTTCAAACCTTAGGAGAAGTCAATGTAATTTACTCTTTAATTTATGTTTGGCAGGCCAATATACAGAATTATGAACCTTGATGAAGAAGAAGCTTGGATATAAACTTGATATACAAGACAGCACCTTTGGTCAATATTCGAAATTAGATGGATCCAAATTTCACAAGCACCCACAAGCACGATTTCCAAAGATCCTGATAGCATGATTTTTTATTTAATTTTTTTTTTAAAGTTACAGAGCCTGATAGAATGATACAGCTCCTTCTTCCAAATTACATAGAGAAGGCTAAGAACATGTTCAAGAATTGTTTCTACTCCTTGAACACACATTAATACACATTAGCCATTAGATGAAGATCATGGACATCGTAGTGGTGTCGTGTCTACTGGTACGGTCCATATTAAGGACATACTGAAATATCATAAACATGGATGCTAAATGGGCCAATGTACCATAAGATTTCATTCATTGTTAATACCATCTGATGAAAGAAATCTAAACAAAAATAAATAAATAAATAACAATATCAAGTAGGAAGCGGAAAAGAGCTCATTTTCAAATTTTAAGGCAGAGGTCTCATATCTTGATAGGATTCATTTCAGAAATGAAGATGTCATACAGAGGACTAAACAATCCTAGCAAATCCCAAAACCCACATGTTTAGCTGGGATTAGTACCCAATGAGATTGTACCTCCATAGAAGTGCTTCTGGAAATCACTGAATCTCTGCAAATGAGGATCAAGTAAGAATGCCTTAAAACATTGATTTCATAGATCTAGAGAGAGAGAGAGAGAGACGGTGGAGCTCGCTACCTCGCCGGTGCAGATGGTGCTGGCGATGGAGCTTCAAAATCGCTTCGATGGAGCTTAGATCTGAATCTTCGATGGAGCTCCGAAATCGCTTCGATGGAGCTTCGATCTGAATCTTCTTCGATCTGAATCTTTGATCATCCAGTGATTAGCTTCGATCTGAATCTTCTTCGATGGAGCTTCGAAATCGCTTCGATCTGAATCTTCTTCGATCTTAATCTTTGATGGAGCTTAGAGAGGGTTGAGAGAGAGAGAGAGATGTGTGCGTAAGGGTTGAGAGAGAGAAGTATGAGGCTTGAGAGAGAGAAATGGATCAGATTCAAAATAAAATAAGGGTTTCCAAAAGTAGGCGCGTGTGGCCACCGCAATTGGAGGCGCTTCTAAACGCCTCATATTACAAGTCGGTGTCGTTTTGTTTAAAAGAATCTGCGGCGTTTTATAAACGCCGTTAAATATTAATAATAGTGACGTCTAAAAAAACGCCGTTAAAAAAACGCCACCGTATCCCTTTTTTCCTGTAGTGTCAGTAGTTATTTATTTTAAACAAATTTAACTCAATTAGTTTAATTTTAAATCTTGTTAGGTTAAAATAATATTATTTGTTCAAAATGACAATTATGTGTTTAGAGTTTAACTATTTGTCTATTCGTTTAAATGTCGCCTATTTGTATATGTTTTTTATATATATCTAACTATTTGTTCAAATATCTACTTATATGTTCACGTATTATGTATCTATTTACTTATTTATTCATCGCATCTCCTCTTCGACCATCACTATTAGCCACTGCCAACCGATGATGACTTTTCAACGCATGCCATTGTTATCAAAAAAATATTAAACCTTAGATATATGGCTGTCTAGGAATGAAATTTTCACTAATTAACCCTGGTCAAATTTCAATTTGGCAAATATCAATTAATTAACAATTAGGTAAAATTAGAAATTTCATGGAGGAATATTTGAAGGGTGATCAAAATTGTATTTTACTTTAGGGCCTGGCTTTGGTTGATCCTTATGGTGGTCGACGGTCTTTGTTAGGCCCGTGGGGGTCCTACGGGTTAGTTTGAAAATCTGAACCGTTTAATGTGTAGAACTATATATTATTAAAAATCACGTTGATCGGATATCGATAGCTATGTGATCAAATCAGTTTTGTATAAAAAAAAATGGACGGTTAATAAATTAACGGTTGATAAAAAACTGATTTGATCACATAGCTATCGATATCCGATCAACGTGATTTTTCACAGGCATATAGTACTCGACGAGTTCTACATATTGAACGGTTCAAATTTTCAAAACGAAACCCATGGTGGGTTCTCTGAACCTAACTTGATGCCGTCATTCGACATGATCGACCAAAGCCAAACTTTACTTTATAAATACTATACAAGTGTCGTGACACGCATGCCACTTAGGCTTGGTTTGGGGTACACTAAATAATACAAAAAGTCAAAAAGTCACTATTCTATTTAAGTCACATCATCTTATTTAAATCACATCACCTCTCTAACACATCACATCAAACCCAACTCATATAAGCCAATAAGTTAAAAAGTACACTTTTTTAGAACATCCCAAAATACAATTTAATGTACTTTTTATTTATTGTTTAGCAAAAAACAAACAAACATGAGTTTAGAGTTTTTTTTTTTTTCATTATTACTTTTATTATTTTAAATGAGGTAAGAGTGGGTTTCAAATGAGTATACAAAAAAAATAAAAAATAAGAAAACTAGTTTTGGTTTTGAATTTGGGCTTAGGGGTGGTGGGCGGAGGCGCGGACACAAGCGAGCAATATTGATTTTGCCGAATCCAATTATTTGTGTAATTACAAAAATATTCTAAATTTTTGTATATTTATATTAATCAAAAAAGCTTCCTACCCCCAGCTGGGGTCGATCCCCAGTGAGGTGTCACTGGGGGATTGGTAAAAAAAAAACAGTTTTTTTTTTTTTTTTTTTTTTTTTTTTTTTTTTTTTTTTTTTCTTCTTCAGCGAATAGGGGGTCGCCACCTCACTGGGGTCGACCCCCACTGGGTGTATGATTTATATTAATTTGATAATAGAAATGTTCTTTAATGATTTTTTTTTTTTTTTTAAATGTTTGTGTTTCTTTTTTTCTATTTACATTTACATTTTTATGGGATCAACAATTTTGAATTCTGAAACCTTATTTTGATTTAGAATTGTTGAATGTTAACCTGTGCTAGGGGTTTGATTAAGTTTAGTAAGATTTGATCCAGAAAACTGTTGACATTCTTTCATGCTCTTAGTATCTTAAATCTTTAATTTAATTTCTAAGAATTTATATTTACTGCTCTAGCGATGATAAAACTACTGGTGCCATTCTTTTATTTGGCCAAACATTAGACATGATTTGATAATAACAGATAACTTGTTAAATATTTTAAATTTTTAAGAAAATATTATTTCAATTGAAATGAAGGAAAAGTACCAATAGGGTTGATTTAGTGAATAAGACTTTCGAATCTTTCGCTTAAAGTTTGGGTTCGAATCTCCATAGTCATTTGTTGGAATTAAACATATTCTTTAGCGCTTGAAGCACACGAGGGGCTTCAGCTTCGGCCCCGACATAGGTGCGTTGGGTTCCAGCAGATATGCTGTAGATATAAGGGACAATACTTCCTGACGGATATATTGGAGTAGCCTATTTGCATAACCGTTGTTTGAATCAAAAAAAGAAAAAAGAAAAAAAGAAGGGAAAGTGAAAATTATTACAAAATTTAATGATAAAGTTCACAAACTTTCCAATCACTGTATTTCTCCTAATTTTCTTAATTGATGAAGTGAAGACCCATAGAAGATAGTTCTTGCAATGTTTAATAAGACGTTGTATTAAGAACTAAACATATTTCACTTTCAGTGGTACAGAATTTTGAGTAGTTTTTTTTATAAATAATTCAATGTCGAAATCAATTTATTCATATTTCGGCTAAAATTAATTTTAAGTTCTAAAATTAATGATAGAACAAATCTTCAATAACCCATACAAAGTTGAGACCTTAAATCTTATCATTTTAAATCTTTACCGCTAAAACCAACCGTTGGGTCAAAGGAATTTCCAGTACCTACCTACGACAAACTGTCCCAATCCAACAAATCCAGAAACTTTTTCTGTTCTTAGTTTTCTTTTCCACTCATTATAACAAAGAGAAAGTTAACATTAGACGGAGTGGTGAAGGCATGCCTTGTCGGCCATTATAGCTTCAATTAAGAGCTCTCACCACTCCCTTCGATACACCTCAACTCTGAAGATTTCACCATCATTGTCATTCAAGACCAACCAACCCAAATTTTAAAAAGAAAAAACCTCAAAATGCTTTCTCTTAAAAAACGTTTTTTTCCCTTCCCCTTCGCAAATCGTGCATGTAGATTGGAACTTGGAAGATCTTCACCATTCTTGAAAAAAATTGGAGCTATTGTTTTTTGTTCTCCAATTTGTGAATTACATGGTTTTTGCTCTGCCATTATCTCAAGGAATCCCTTGAATAATTGTGGTCTTTGCTGTTTTGGTTCTCTCTTCTCTGATGAGTGAGACTTTAGAGGTATGTCAAGTCCTTGAACTTTGATGTGTTTATTTTAATTTTTTCTTTGAGATGATTGTTTAACCAACTTCTTGTTCTTATTTCTGCATAACCATTGATTAGTTTTGTTGGATTTCTTATTTCTGCATACACAGAGTTGCTGAATTATCCAATTTTGCTGTTAATTTGATACACTAGAGGGGGTATATATAATGTCTGATTCTAGGAGATGTTTGGTTGTGAGGTTTACCAGAATTTTGGTTGTTGTGGCTCTGCTGGTTTATGTTTCAGAAGGGTAGAATTCGGATGGGTTTTACCTTTTGGAATTCAAGAAAACCATCCATGATGAATTTAACCATCTGGGAAACTGGAATTCTAGGGACCGAACACCATGTGGATGGATTGGTGTGAATTGCACATGGAATTCTTATGGTCCAGTGGTGGACTCTCTTGATTTGAATTCAATGAACCTTTCTGGGACCCTGAGCTCTAGAATTTGCAGTTTGGTTAAGACTTACCAAACTTGATGTTTCTTACAATAGCTTCACCGGAAACATTCCCAAGGAGATTGGAAATTGCTCAAGATTGCTAAGTCTTAATTTGCAAAACAACCAGTTTGATGGACAAATTCCGTCTGAGATGGGTAATTTATCTTCTTTGACAAACTTGAATTTGTACAACATGTTCTCCGGTCCTATTCCGGAGGATCTTGGAAATCTTTCTTCTCTGATTCAGTTTCTGGCATTCACTAACAACATCACTGGTCGAGTACCTCATGCTATCTGGAATCTCAAAAACTTGAGGGTATTTAGAGTTGGGTATAATGGGATTTCTGGAACCTTACCTTCAGAGATAGGTGGTTGTGAGAGCTTGGAATATCTTGGTCTTACCTCAAATGAATTAGGAGGGAATATACTGAAAGAGTTTGGGATGCTTGGGAGCTTGACAGATTTGATTCTTTGGGATAATCAGTTGTCTGGTTTCATACCGAAGGAGTTAGGAAATTGTACAAATCTTGAGATTCTAGCTTTGTACCTGAACAACCTTGTGGGTGAAATTCCTGTTGAGATTGGGAACAGCATGTTCCTGAGGAAATTATACTTGTACAGCAATGAGTTGAATGGAACAATACCAAGGGAAATTGGTAATCTTTCTTTGGCAACAGAAATCGATTTCTCAGACAATCACTTGAGTGGAGAGATTCTGAAAGAGTTCAGTCAAATTAAGGGTCTGTGCTAAGGTTTTGAAAAGCGGTTGCGGTCGCCGTAATGGTGGCGGTGGCGCGGTTGCGGTTGTGGGTTGTAAAAGCATGTAGAATTCTTGATAACCTAACCGTGAATTTTTTTATTTTTCGCACAATTTGAAAAAAATTTATCGATACGCATATTTTTTTTCATGATCATATTTATTGGGTTTTAAAAAAAATATTGATTAATTTTTATAAATTTTTTAGTTTAATTCAATATATTTTATATTTTTAAATCACTACAAACTGAGTTTTTTATATTTTATTTTAATAATTAATGATTTTATATTATACAAAAAATCAATCACTAACTATTATATATAAGATAAACAATGACAAAAGTAAGAGAATAAATAAAAACCTAAATATATATATATATATATTAATCAAGCCAAATAGATAATGACCACACTTGTTATTATTATTGTCAAATAAATATAGATAGACACACACAAACAAAATGGTTGAGTGATAGCAGCTGAATATAATAGCATAAGTTTTATAGCTTCAACAAATCAATAATATGTTTTTCATCTTCTCTCTTCTCTCTCTCTATCTCTTGTTCCTCCATCTTCCCTCTTCTCTCTCTATCTCTCTTCCCCATTTTTTTTTTTTTTTTTTTTTTTCTAAAAAAGCAATTCGGAACCGTTACGTAAAAATGCGTAACAGGCCGTTACGACTGCTATAGCAGCCGCTACAGCCGATACACTTGTGAATCTCAATCACACTGCAAAAGCGGCCATAATAGGTGGCGGTAACGACCACAACCGTTGCGTAATAGCATTACGCAACGGTTGTGGCTGCTTTTTAAAACCTTGTTCTGTGCTTACTCCATCTTGGCCAGAACCAGCTTGCGAGTGTTATACCAAATGAATTTGGAAATTGTACGAATCTTGAGTTTCTAGATTTTAATGAGAACAACCTTGTGGGTAAAATTCCTGCTGAGATTGGGAACATCATGTTCCTGAGGAAATTATGCTTGTACAGCAATGAGTTGAATGGAACAATACCAAGAGAAATTGGTAATCTTTCTTTAGCAACAGATATCTATTTCTCAGACAACCACTTGAGTGGAGAGATTCCAAAAGAGTTCAGTCAAATAACGGGTCTGCGCTTTCTCGACCTTTCCCAGAACCAGCTTACGAGTCTTTGAGACTTTCAGCTATCTTAGGCGTTGCAGAATAAATAGTTGGTTCATGAAACCCTAAGCTAGAGAAGGTTGTTTCTTAGTTGTCAAGTGAATCTTTTTTAAAAAAAATGTTTTCGAGTTAAATCATCCTCTTGTTAAGTGCAGCATAGCATATTCATAGGCCAACTTGTGGGGAGAGACTCTCATGCTATCTCCCAACTAGCATTGTTAAATAGTTTGGGTCCTTTTTAGATGGACTGGTTTCAGGAGTATTAAAGTGGTGTGTGCTTTGTAACTTTACTAGTTTCTTGTTTTTTGTAACATGTTTTTGTTTTTGTTTTGTATCACTAATAAATAAAGACAATAACTTGTACAGCTTAGTTACTCTACTGCCATGCAAGACTAGAAGAGTGTGCAGATTTATCTATTTAGAAGAAAGGAAAATTTTCGAAGCTGAAGTTTGGATCTATAATGTCAGTAGTGCTGCCTATTGGCAAAAACATTGTAGGTGCTGTATCAGAAAACATTGTGGCCTCCACTCCCTGATCTCACTGCTTTTCTAGTTTATGTGAAAATTGTCTGTGCAAGTAGAACAGCTGCTCAAAAAAACATTGTGGCCCATCCCTGGCCTCTCTTTTGTGTGAGGTCCTGTGAAATGTTTTTGTGCAAGAAGTACAACTGCTCATAGAATCAAACACGAACATAGTGACTCAATATGATAAAATGAAAAGAAAAAAGAATAAAGATTGGGAACCCCTTTCTCTCCACCCCTTTGACCCCCTTTCTTTTTTGATTGGTCACTTTTTCTTTTTTTCTTTTTTTTTTCTTATCCTCCAATCACCACCCGTCACGTGTGTGTGGGGGTGGTGGGGGTTGAAGTTTGAGGGGATCTAAATCACTGCTGAAAAAAAAAATAGAGAGAAATTAGTGTTGAGAAACACGACACGATTCCTACTCCTGTTATTCGGCGGTAGACGTCATTAGTTGGAGCTTTTGAATCACCACATAAACCTATTCCCACGAGTACGACACTATAGCTAATAGTTACTATTTTTTTGATGGAAAAGTTTAGGATTTCAGAATTAGGGTTTCAGAATTTACTCAGAATGAGTATATGTGTTGAAGATTAAATTGATGAAATGTAAGGTCCACGAGTAAAATCAATTTGAAGCATTGATTGTTATTTTTAGGTAAATTTTGAGTAAATAATTCTGAATTTATAATATTACTATTTTTTGATCAGCTAATAGCTACCATAATTGTTTTAGGCCACTGGGCTAAGCAATATTCTTAGACAATGAGCAAGCCACAGGCACGGTGCTTGATCAGATGAATAGTTGTTCCAAACCAGTTGAGTTGAATTAAGTATTTGATTGTTTGAGTTTGATTTTAAAAAATAATAATGAGTTTTGCTTTTAAGTTGATGTTAAAGGAGATTTAATTTTTTTTATATGATCTTAAAATGAAAGTTTATCAAGTCAAATTCAAATTGAGGCTGAAAAATTAATTATCCTTCAAAATATATTTAAATTTAATCTATTTATATAATCAAATACTTTTGAATTAAATCAAAGGAGAAATTTTATTCTTTACAACTTGAAAAAATCAAGCCATCGATGAATTAAGTAGTTGCAAGTTTGACATGTAAGTTTTGACAATGAATATATATGCTCAGTAGAATCACTAAGAGCATCTCCAATGGAGCTGTCAAAGAAGCTGCCAAAGCCATAATTTGGTAAGAGTGACAAAAAAAGGTTCTCTAATAGCCTGTTATTCTTCTTGCCAAAGATAGCAGATGCCATTTTTGTTCTCAAATTTGGCAGGTTGAATAGGAGGTGCCAAACATGCTACATCAGCAAATATCAACAGATTTTTGGCTTCAAATTCAGTTGAAAAAACATAATTCATTCAAACAAATTTCAGAATTTTAGAATCACACAAATAAATTTCAAAATTTCAGAATCACACAAATTTCAGAATCACACAAATAAATTTCAGAATTTTAGAATCACACAAATTTCATAATCAATTTCAGAATCACACAAACAAATCACACAAATTTCAATTTCGGGATCAATTTCAGAATCACACAAACAAATCACACAAATTTCAATTTTGGAATCAATTTCAAAATCACACAAACAAATCACACAAATTTCAGAATCAATTTTACAAATTTGTATAAATTTCAGAAACAAATTTAGATGATAAACACCTAGATCGATCTCTAGGGCTTCTTCAACCAACTGGTTAGAGGATAGAGAAAGAGAGAGAGAGAGAGAGAGAGAGAGAGAGAGAGAGAGAAGATTGGTTTCGGAGATCGGTGATCGGTTTGAGACACATACACACACACAGAGACACCATCTCAGCTGATTGGTTTGAAGACAGAGAGGTAGAGAGAGTATACTGGTTTTGGAGATCAGAGAAAATTGATCGGTGATCGGTGATGGTTTGAGGATAGAGAGAGAGAGAGAGAGATAAAGAGAGAGAGAGAGAGAGATGCTCTTGGGCTCAAAGACAAAGAGAGAGAGAGACAGAGAGAGAGAGAGAGAGAGAGAGAGAGAGAGAGATGCTCTTATCTCTAAGCCGAACACAATGATGAAGAGAGCAAGAGGATTGCTCTCATCTCTCAGCTGAACACAATGATGAAGAGAGGATAGATGATAGAGATACAGAGAGAGAATTGCTCTCATGTCGAATGAAGAGAGGATAGAGAGAGCAAAAGGCCGAACACAGTGATGAAGAGATTAGAGGGGTTTTGTCTTGAGATTTGAGCAAAATGATTTAGAGGATTGATCTTAACCGTTGGATTGTTATTTAATCAACAGTTGAGATCTTGTTATTTAAGCAACGGACGGATTGCACCTATTGTGCTATTTTGTTTATTAAAAAAAAAAAAAATTTGAACTTTGCAGAAGCGCAACAACTATAAATAAACAGTCATATTTGATCAATTTCTCAACAACCATATTTACAAAAAAAAAAGGGTCATATTTTTTTAATTCTATAAATACGAATCCTCAATCTTAATTTTATTTCACAACAAGCCTCGGTATATTTTTCTTTTTCTTCTCTCTTTTTCTCAATTTCATTTCATAACAAACCTCCCAAATTATATTTTATTTATAGTTTTTTCACATAATCACTATGGAAGGTTCATCAAAAACAAAGAGAGGAAAATCATTAACTGTTGATGAAGATATAACACTTTGTAAAGCTTGGTGTCACATTTATGAAGATCCAATTATTGTCAATTCGCAATCTTATGCTCACTTGTGGGGGAGAATTTATGAAAATTATTGCTCTCTTCAGAATGATCAGTTAAGAACACAAGTGTCTATCCAATCTCGATGGGTTATAATCATAAAATGTTCTAACAAATTTCGTAGGTGTTTAGCGCAAGCCAAAAATCTACACCCAAGTGGGATGTCTTAAGTTGATATAGTAAGATTTTGTCTTCATTTATTATGTTAGTTTTTTAGTTCATATTGTTGGAACAATCTTCTAAATAAAATAAATAACTTGAAACAAATCAAACAAATAAAAATAAATTACTTACAGAATTTATTTTATCGAAATGTAAAAGTACAAAAAGATCAAATCAAGTGTGTGACACTCTGTTCTTAAGACAGATTCGCACCACTAGGGTGCTTACGGATAAAAAGCGTCTATCTCCCAGGATACAATGATCTTCATAAATTGTAATAGCACTCCAAACAATTTGTATGACGAACAAAACCTATGTTCTATACTCTATAAATTTTTCCTAAAATTATATGAAGAATATATATATGCAATAGAGCAAAATCTGGACAGCAAGAAAATGAATTTTTCAGACTATTTTCGGATGCCCCAAACTGCTAGAACATGCTGGTATTTATAGGCATAAAGTGGCTGTTCAAACAGGTAGGATTTTGAACTTGAATAAGTGTAAAAACCCTGAATAGATACAGTTTGAAAACTGGACAAATCTATTAACTACTGCAGTTATAAAACTGTCCAGAACTGCTGGGCAGCTTTTCGATCTGTTTGAACAGTTTGAACCTGTTAAACCTGATGGAAAAATGGACCGAAGAAAGGCTCTGTTTGGACAGAAAAAAATTGACGCAAAATTTAAATTAATTTTGTTAAGAAATTCAAATAATTTTCTCGCAAGAATTTGAAAAAATTCAAATAAATTTTGTCCAAAAAATTAATGTTAGAACTGACCTGATCCACAAGCCACACCTGCGCCCGGCATGGCTCGGCTAGTCGAACGGACGAGAGCGGCGGCGCACGTGTGTGGTGGTTTGAGTCAAGGTTCCATTTGTCTATAACTCATCCCTTCTACAAACTTGGAGTGCCCCTTGGGGCCCAACCCAAGTGTTACTACCTAAAACTTATATATACATATAAGTTCTCTTAAGTTTCCAATGTGGGATAATGTAATAACCCCATCACGTAATACCTTAGATTTAATTAATGATGGAGATTTGAATTTTATGGCTTACTATTCTGATTTAATTTGGGAATTATGAAAATCATGGAGACTGATTTGTATACGATTTTATGGGAGATTTATTTTGGAATTAGAACTTGAAAGCCTAAGTGGCTCAAGAAAGAATAATTAATGAGTTGAATTATTTTAAATTTGAATATCAGACCATATAGAGGTTTGATTAAATATTCGATTCAGATTTATAAAATTGAGATTTGATTAATTGGAGTTAATTACGTTATAAGGACTGGGAATTAAAGTTATTGTAGATTAAATTTATTTATGAGGTATTTAATCTAAGTATATAATTTATTACCGGAGACCTTGAGTTGATGTGAAATTGAGGGCCTTACTGATGTGAGATTTCACAATTGATGATGGAAATAAGCTTAATTCGATATTTGGAGCATTTTGGAAGTTTGATTAAAAATATGATTCAGACTGATAAATTTAAATATAATTAATTAGGCTCGAATGGAAGTCAAATTAGGTTAATTCAATTATGAGGGTCTTGTGATTAGTCATGATTTTATGTTATTGATATGGAATTGCATGTTTAAGGATGTGAATTATAAGGATTTGAAGTTGTATCTGTCGGTTATAAGAAAATCTGTTGAAATTGTGACCTTTGGACTGAAAATTGAAAGCCTTAGAGGCACGATAAACCGGAACTGACCACATATTTATGATCAACATGATTTTTACAGCCATTTGGGAAGTTTAATTGAAAATTGATTTCGTTTGATTTATAAGGGTGTATTTGGCTCTCTCTAATTGTGACAAGTTTATTTATAGATATAGTTATATATATATATATAATGATATATGAGTTGAACTCATCACTTTTGAGCCCAAAAATATCTGAGGAAGAGGAAAAGACACGAGAGAGAGAGAGAGAGAGAGAGAGAGAGAGAGAGAGAAGAAGGGGGAAAGTGTAGGAATGAAAGAGGAAATCTAAGATTTAGCTTGAATTCACCATGATTATGCAAGAACAAGTGGTGTTAAAGGTTTAAGGTAAGATTTCCCCTTTCAATACTTGAAGATCATAAGCTAAAGAGTGAGTTTCATGGGATATATATGATTATATGTATGTGTTTCGTTTTATCAAGCAAGAAGATGTTGAATCTTTTGTACATAGCATGAATTTATGTTCACAACTTGATTTCTTGTAGGAGCTTTATGGTTCTTATAGAGGCTAAAGAGGATTTCACCATGTAACGAAGCTTGGAACTCCCAACCATGTATACTTTATGATTTTGTGTTTTGATTCTCAACCTTGCTCTTGAAAATGGGAAATTGAGTATTGTTTTAAAGTTATGATTTTTGATGGAAGCTAAGGATGTGAAATTTAAAATGTGTTAAAGAGTTTTGGGCTTTGATTTAAGAGAGGGAGATTTATGATCTGGATCGGGCCGTGGTAATGTCGGACAAATTGTGGGCCGAACACCTTTGGGCCATGGTAGCTTGGGCCTATCCAGAAGGGATTTTTGCTCGGTAATGGCAAAGGGCGTGTGGAACCGAGCTACTTGGACTTGTTGGTATGGAAGCCGGTCAAGTGAGGGTTCGGCTAAGATGTCCGCAGTGTCACAGGGTTCTACGGTTTGTGCGTTGCTCGGTCGGAAGGCACGCACCTGTGGCTCTTTATGAAGGCTTTTGGTTAACTGGCATGCCCTACTTCAAACTCGGCTTTGCCGGAATGCACCCGAGCTCGGCTTTTATGGAGCTCGGTTATGAGAGCATTTGGGTGTGAAGTGCAGCATGGCCGTAGGAAGCTGCGATGCTACATCCTGGCTGCCGAGCTCCTAGTAAAGTTGGCTGGCAGTTTAAGTAGGTGATGTTCAGCTGGATTTGTGCTGACAGATGGGATAGCAGCACCACGTGTCGAGAGACTAATGGGAGTAGGTTTGGGGCGCAGAACGTATATAAGCATGTCTGCGTCCTCCATGTTGGCACAGATAAACATTTGGTGAGAAAACACTCTACACTCCCCATTCTCTCTATCTATCCCCTGTGTGTGTGTTCTAACTTGATCGTCGGAGGGGTTTTCCGGCCACACACCGCCAGGTAGCTCATCGCCGTTGTGCTCGCAGGTCGATTGGACAGACAGGAGCTTGGAAGAAAGAAGTATGGGCTCGCCTGAATATTTGCTCCCCGTACAATTGGCGCCGTCTGTGGGAACTTGACAGACAAAACCTCGTCTTCCAGACTCATCTGATCGCTGTCCATGGCGAACAACGACGAGATTCCATTGTCTACCATCGACGGAGTTACCCTGGAGTCAGGCAGATAGAGAGAAGGACATCCCACCATTCCTCCAATGGCGGACTTGGAGACATCTCCAGGAGGACACTCAAGAGACGCGCGAGATAAGCGCGGAAGAAGCTTTGGTCATTCTCAGAGTCCAGACGGTCACCGGCGACGGAGAGAATCGCACGCCAGATGACTGGAACACAAGCTAAGGGACCAAGACGTCGTCATCCGGAGAATGGCGGCAGAGATGGAGGATCTCAAGCGGCATGTTAAAGGGAAGGGTGTAGCTGGAGTGGGAGACCACAGTGAGCACACCGAACCCCGTCGTTCAAGCAGCCAAAGCTAGCGGCAAACTCCGTCCATCTCAATCACCAGAAGTTACAAGGTTGGGGATTTCGACGCGCACGCACAGAGGTCCAGCGCGCAAGACAGCACCTATCAACCCTCACGTCCGGCGACAACGTCGAGGTATTCCTATTCCACTTGCTCGGAGGACTTGCGGGCAGTCTTAAAGGAACGGGCTCGCCGGCGGGAAGCTCAGAGAGTGTCGGCGTTCCAACAGCTATCCTATGAGGGACATGCCAGTGAAGAGGTCGGAATGCCTCCACCCCGCCTAGCTGCGCCTCCCTTTCTTGACGCAGACTTGGCAAGGCTCAGTGCCACACCTTTCTCCCTGGAGATCGAAATAACACCAGTTCAGGCAGGGTTCCACCAGCCAAAGTTCACGCTGTACGACGGAAAAATCGATCCCTATATGCATATAAGCCACTTCCGACAGGTTATGGCCGGACATAGGCGAAATGACGCCCTTATGTGCCTTATCTTCCCGTCAAGCTTGGGCGAGCTGGGCTTGAAATGGTTTGAGAGGCTGCCAGAAGGGAGCGTAGAAAGGTGGCATCAGTTGGTGGAAGTATTTGTGACGCGCTTCAAAACCAACACCAAAACGCCAAAGAAAGTTGACCATCTTCTCAGTGTTAAGATGGAACTGAGCGACGCGCTCAAGGCATACAACTCCAGATACTAGGAAACCTTCAACGAGATCTTGGATTGCCCGGTCAACCTTGCAATCACGCAGTATAAGCGTGGTCTCCCGGTCGGACATAGACTGTGGGACTCGCTTACGATGCACCAACCGACATCCATGGGTCAGCTAATGCAGCACATCAATGAGCACATTCGAATAGAAGATGATGCGGTAGCATCTACCGCGAAGGCAGCACCGGTAGCAACAGACAAGAGGTCGGCAGGCAAGGTGCACGCTGTCGGACAAGAGGCAAACCGTTCAAATGATTGCACAGAGGAATCAGACCGTGGCTCAAATCGCAGAAACCGGGGTAGGGGTCGTCGAAATGACCGAGATGACTACCCCCGGGATGACGTTGCTGATGCAAACAGAAGGTTGAAGGCCAGGACAGACATTACCACGGTTTTTAAGATTCCAATTTATCGCATACTTAGTGAAATCCGTGACGAGGATTACGTCCGGTTTCCTGCTAAGTTAGGCGACGGACAGAAAGGTTTCAATTCGCGGTACCGTTGCACATTTCATCGGGAACGCGGCCACCGGACAGAGGACTGTTTGCCTTTGAGGCAACACTTGGAAGAGCTGGCCGCAGTGGGACACCTGGACCTTTACATCGACGGGGGCGTGAAGGCAAATCAAGCCCCGGTTGATCCGCATACACCAGGTGACTTCGAGGCGCCCTCACAAGGAGTTGTTAATGTCATCCACGGCATAGTGGAGCCGGCGCGTGTCTGCGAGCTCCGTGGCATGATTAAGAAGGCCGAACACATGAGAGAAGTTTTATCGGTCCAGTCTGCCATCAAGAGAGGAAAGGCCGAAGCAAAAGATGTGATCAGTTTCTCTACAAGGGATTTGGAGCGCATTCAGACGCTGCACAACGATGCCTTAGTAGTGACACTACGCGTCAAGGAATTTGACGTCAAGCGTATCTTGATCGATCAGGGAAGCTCGGTCGAGATCATGTATTACGACGCATTCAAGCAACTCAAACTCCGAGATACAGACTTGGCTCCGACAACTTCGCCACTGGTCGGTTTCAACTCGCAACCGGAGTGGCCCTTGGGAAAGATTATTCTGCCGGTCAAAGTGAGATCCGTGGTGAAGCAAGTGGAGTTCTGGGTGTTGTAGGTGCCATCTACTTACAACTTGATCATTGGTAGGGGATGGCTTTACGTAGTGTAAGCCGTGGCGTCCACCTTTCATCAGGTGATGAGATTCCCCTCGGCTATGGGGGCAATTGAGGAGATTTGGGGTGATCAAGTCATGTCGAAACAATGCTTCATGGCAATCAATGGGAGCCGAGCTGCCAACGGCTTCGTCCAAATAATTGAGGGACCGGAAGACCAAGGAGTCCTTGATGATGTGGGAACTAGGGCCGATGACAAAGCCAACGAAGAGTTAGTCAAAGTGCGAATTGATACAGAGAGTCCGGACAGGTTCTTCTTGCTCGGCTCAAGCCTTACCGCACAAGAAAGGACCGAGATGGTTGAGTTCTTGATGGCCAATATCGAAGTCTTCACATGGTCGCCTTATGACATGCTCGGACTCAATCCAAGTTTTGTTTGTCATCACCTGAACGTCTTCCCCGGAGCCAAGCCGGTCATTCAGCGAACAAGGAGATCGGCGCTGCATCACGCCGAGGTAGTTGCAGAGGAAGTGAAGAACTTGCTTAAGGCACGAGCTATTCAGGAAGTGCACTACCCTCGGTGGATTTCAAACACAGTTGTTGTACCAAAGAAGAATGGGAAGTGGCGAGTTTGTGTCGACTATAAGACCGTCAACCGGGCTTGCCCTGAAGACAGCTTTCCACTGCCCAGAATACACCAGCTCATGGACTTAACGACTGGACATAACAGGCTCAGTTTCTTGGATGCCTATCGCGGTTATCATCAGATTGCCATGCATGGCCCCGACCGCGAGATCACCTCCTTCACTACATCGAGGGGACTCTTCTGTTACCGAGTCATGCCTTTCGGTTTGAAGAACGCCGGGGCAACTTTCCAAAGGATGGTAACCAAGATGTTCACTCCTCTGCTAGGTCGAACAATGGAGGCTTACATTGATGATATGGTGGTTAAGAGCCGGCATCAAGCAGACCACTTGTCCAACTTGGCCGAGATGTTCGCCATTCTCAAACAACACAAGCTACGCCTGAATGGGTCTAAGTGTGCCTTTGGCGTGGGATCCGGAAAATTCTTAGGTTTCCTAGTCACAAACCGAGGCATCGAAGCAGACCCCACCCAAATCAGAGCCGTACAAGAATTAAAGCAGCTTAGCTCGGCTAAGGACGTGTAGCATTTGGCCGGAATCACCGCCGCGCTTAACCGATTTATAAGCCGGTCATCAGATCGCTGCCGCCCTTTCTTTCAAGCTTTGAAATCAAAGTTCTCATGAGATGAAGAATGTGACCGCACTTTAGCCGAGCTTAAAAAGTATTTCTCTACAGCGCCCTTGTTGGTCACACCGAAACTCGGCGAAGAACTTTACCTTTACCTCGCCGTTTCCCAACATGCCGTCAGTGCGGTGCTTGTTCCGTCAGAAGGAATCAAGCACCTCCCCATCTTCTACGTCAGCAAAACCTTGCTGCCAGCAGAGTCGAGATACTTGCCGCTGGAAAAACTTACATTGGCATTGATGATGGCCTCTAGGAAGTTGGTGCACTACTTCCACGCCCATACAATCATCGTTTTGACCAAGTTGCCCCTCAAGGCTTTGTTCGAACGGGCAGACTTCTCCGATCGAATCCTCAAGTGGGCGGTTGAATTGGGACAATTCGACGTTAAATTCCAGCCACGAACTGCCATAAAAGCTCAAACATTGGTCGACTTCGTTACTGAATTCTCACTTGGAACTCATCCGGTGTGCCTGGTAGATATTGCCGCGGCAGATGAGGCGGTGAATGTAGGCCAGACCGCAATAACACAAGTAGGCGATGACGGCGACGCGGAACTTGCGCGCCTCGCCGAGGAACCTTTGGTTAGTACAATACCACGGCCCGATGATGCGATGACGGAGTTGGGTATCACTAACCAACCTGCTTCATCCGGTACCGTATCACCGAGGGGGAAGACGCGGAACCGCTCCGTACAGAGCCTGCGGCCGGCATAATACTGCAACCCGGCGATTCGCCTACGGACTTAAGCATTACGTATCAACTTGCTTAGTCCGACGCCGAATCGCCGAGGAGGGCTGAAGTGGAACCGCTCAGCACAGAACTTGAAGCCGAACAGCCAAACCACCGTGATCCCATCAACCTTCAAGCCTCTCAGGACCCCTCAGACTGTTGGAAGCTCTTTGTTGGCGAAATGTGGAAACTTTTTGTTGATGGAGCCTCGAACCGTCATGGTGCCGGGTTAGGTATCGTTTTGATTTCGCCAGATGGGCTGACTATCAAACATTCTATCACCCTCAGATTCTCTGCCTCAAACAACGAGGCTGAGTATGAAGCACTTTTGGCTAGACTCAAGAGCGCGCTTCAGATGCAAGCATCCGAGCTAATGGTTTACAGTGATTCCCAGCTTGTGGTCAACCAAGTTTCTGGGGTTTACGAAGCTAAAGATGAAAGAATGGCGAAGTACCAAACTCTGGTTAAAGACCACATCACGCGTTTTCAGGCGATAAGAGTCCAACAGATTGGCCAAGAAGAAAACGGCTGAGCAGATGAGTTGGCCGGCCTTGTTTCCATGGTCAATAGCACATCTCCCAACCCTTTCTTGATTGAATTCCTTCCAAGACCCAGTATTGAGGAAGCCGGGCAGACAGAAGTACTCTGCGCCGAGCTAGGTCCTTCTTGGATGGACCCTATTATTCTCTTTCTCAGAGAACGGACCCTTTTGGTCGAAAAGAAGGAAACACATAAAATTCGGGTGAAGTCAGAGCAGTTTTGGCTCTTTCCATCAGGCACTTTATACAAGAAGTCTTTCATCAGTCCCTATTTGAAGTGTGTGCACCCAAGCAGTGTGGAAGCCTTCCTGTATGAAATCCACGAAGGTATCTGTGGCAGTCACATAGGGGGCCGATCTCTGGCCTTCAAGGCTATATCGCAAGGCTACTGGTGGCCGTGCATGCAAGCTGACGTGCAGAAGTATGTTCGCAAATGTGAGAAGTGCCAGAAGTTTGCCCACCAAATCCACCAACCGACCAGCGAACTTCTCCCTCTCACCAGCCCATGGCCCTTTGTGATGTGGGGGCGGGATATAGTGGGACGACTCCCAACGGCACCAGGCAACCAGAAGTTCTTCATCGCGGCTACAGACTACTTCACCAAGTGGGTTGAAACTGAGCCTTTGGCGACAATCAAGGAGAAAGACGTCAAGCGGTTTGTTTGGCAAAATGTCGTAACACGGTTTGGTGTCCCCAAAATTTTGATCTCGGATAACGGCACCCAATTTGACGGCTACCTATTCAGGGGATTTTGTGAAGACTTGAAGATTGAATTCTACAATTCTACCCCGGCTTACCTGCAGTCTAATGGTCAAGCCGAAGCATCGAACAAGACCATTCTGGATGGGTTGAAGAAAAGGCTAGAGAAAGCCAAGGGAAAGTGGGCGGAGGAACTTCCAAGTGTCCTTTGGCGCCAGTACCAGCTCTCTGGGGAGACTCCTTTTGCCTTGGCATATGGCATGGAGACGGTCATCCCTTTGGAAGTTGGTATGCCTACTCTCAGAAGTGAAAGTTTTGAGCCTGAGCTGAACGTCGAAGCCATTGCCCTGGAATTGGACCTAGTGGAAAAACGCCGGGAAAAAGGCTGTCATCCATGTGGCCGCCTACCAACAAGAGCTTTCAAGAAAATACAACAAAACGGTGCACCCCAGACCATTCAAAGTAGGTGACTGGGTCTTGAGGAAAGTCATGGGCAATACCCTGGTGCCAGGTGAAGGCAAACTAGGGGCAAACTGGAAAGGACCTTACAAGATCACCGGTCTGGCGGGCAATGGGGCATACCACTTGGAGGACTTGGAGGGACGAGGAATACCCCGGGCATGGAATGCGGCCAACCTGAAACTGTATTATTTCTAGCTTTTTTTTTTTCCTTTTAGTGCAAAGGAAGTTTTTTGCCTTACACTTCAGAATGTAACATTCTTTTTGTCAATATATAGAAGTGTCTCATCTTTACCGAAATGATTCTTTTGATTGTTGCTTTTAAATTGAAACTTGCAACCGAGATGATTTACTCCAATTGAACGAGTTGATGATTTGCTTAACTCTGAGATTGCAACCGAGATATTTATTCCGGTCGAATGAGTTGATGATTTGCTCAACTCAGAGATTGCAACCAAGATGATTTACTCTGGTTGAATGAGTTGATGATTTGCTTAACTCTGAGATTGCAACCGAGATGATTTATTCCGATTGAACGAGTAAATGATTTGCTCAACTCTGAGATTACAACCGAGATTATTTACTCCGGTTGAAGGAGTTGATGATTTGCTCATCTCTGAGATTGCAACTGAGATGATTTACTCCGGTTAAACGAGCTGATATTTTGCTCAACTCTGAAATTGCAACCAAGATGATTTACTCCAGTTAAACAAGTTGATGATTTGCTCAACTCTGGGATTCTCAACCGAGATGTTTAAGCCGGTTGAATAAGTTAATGTTTTGTTCAACTTTGAGTTTAACAACTGAGATGTTTTATTTTGGTAGACTCTGTTAACGATTTGCACTTTTGTAGTTAAGCCGAGATGTATTGTTCCGGTTAAAACAGTTGACGATTTACTCAACTATAGGCTTGAAACCGAGATGTCTTTTCCGGTTAATTAAGTTAAGAAAGATGGTTAGCCTTGCCGAGGTATTTTGTTCGGTTGAAGTTATTTCGATTGAAGACCGTGCAAACACTTGATGAAAATAGAACTTTTTTCATTGATGTGAAAGATAAGTACAAAAGGTGGGGCACTTAACCCGGTTACATGTTCAGACAAAAGAAAGAAGACAAAGAAAACTACTCTAAGGGAGATAGATCGGTGAATTCATCCCTACTGGTTCTCGTTTATTGTTCTTCTTGTCGTCTTGAGCTACTGGCTTTGGCTGGTCATTTAGGCGGTTTCCCCCCTCAACATTTTTCTCGGCCTCTTCTTCGCTTGCTACCTCGGCTTCAGCCTTAGCCTGTAGTGCACTGAAGACATCGTTGGCGTATGACACAAGAGAAGTTGGCAGGAAAATAGTTGGAGGAGAGGCAAATATGTCGGTCCCAGCTCCATGGCCGAGCTGTTCACAAGCAGCCTTCCAACCCGCCTTGAAGTAGATATCTTGGGTGGCGTGAACTTGCTTTGTGTAACTCACCTCGACCTCCTTGAAGCAAGCATTATTGGCGTCCTGCAGCTCATTCTCCTTCGACTGTTTCAAGGCCTCCAGCTCGGCCTTTAGTGCATCTCTTTCCTGCTCAGCGGCGCCAAGCTGACCGAGCAACTTAGTGTTGTCAGCATTAGTAATATGAAGTGAAGACTTGGCCCGCCCAAGCTCGGTTTGGAGGCTGGTAACCTGACTTGCAGAATCATTCGCCTTCTGCCGCAGTCGGTGAATGTGCTCCATGATCAAGTGTTGCTTCTGGATGGCCTGCAAGAAGAGACTGATTAGAAAGGAAACCGGACAAACACTTGGTCAAATTTTGAGCACTAGTTTGAGAATCTTACCCTGGTCATGGATTTGACTGACGACTTCACCAACCAGGTGTTTGGAAGATGGTCGTTACCGACCACATCGCTCGATAGGAGAAGGGCCTTGGAGAGGTCAAAGGCAAGAAGGTGTTCTTTGTCTCTCTTCACGGAAGCTGTCGCTAGGATCTCCTTGCCTCGGTGTTTGAGCTAGGGCCTCCAGGCCGGTGTTGGGTCGACGGTGGCGGCAGGCTGCTCGGTATTGAGCTCGGCAACCAGCTCGACAGAAGGATCTGCACGAGATCTTTTGCCAGCCCGGCGAGTGTCTTGGCTTGCTTGCCCGGCAGCAGGAGATGCCAGCGCAACCACGCCCCGCTGGATTGACCGGCAGTAGGAGAGCGGGTTAGGATGGTTGGTATCTCGGTGGAAGTTGCTGTGAGGAGGTTCTTGATACGACTTCTCTTGGCCATCTCTTCTGCCTCGGTTAACTGGATTAGAGGCACGTCCGGTAGTGTTGGGTCTGGAGGAGGCGACGGAGCACGGAGAAAGTCTGTGACCTTACTTCGGCGTGGAGTTGAGTATCTGTATGTAGGAACGTAACCGAGGAGCTCGTTACAATCCCGACTGCGGTAACGAAGCACGGTCCTGATGGCTACTTCGTTCGGATATTGGTAGTTGGCTTACAAGGCTTGGATCGCTGCAAAGGAAAGAAGAAGTGTTAAGTACAGAATATTGAAGAAAAGCAACTGACCGAGCAAGTTTGCACTGCTTACATGTTTCACCGAAATTCTTGCTAATGAACCAGCCCGGTACGTCGGCTGTTTCATAGTTGCCAAATACCTAGAAAAAGTCGTCATCGTGTAAGTCCTTATCTGGAGTGCCGGTCACTATCTTTTCTTTGCCCGGTCGAATTTTTAAGTAATAAGCGAGGCCGTTGCTCGTGTGCCCAAGGGTGTACTAACGGAGTATCTAAGCTAAACCTAAGTTGGTTCGTAGCTGGTTGTTCAACTCGTGGACCTCGTTTATTATTCGGTAAGTGTTGGTTGAGACTTGGGTGGGTACTAGCTCGGTGCGGCGCAGGAATTCGGTCATCAGTGGGTTGACCGGGAAGCGGAGGCTACCTTCAATTATGGACAGCACGGTGAAGGGGCACTGGTCTAATATTTCCCAAAGGGTTGTCTCAATCTCGGCGAGCTCTAAGTGAACATCGACTGGGATACCGTACTCTTCCCGGAACGCGGCCAAGCCAGCCGAAGTGTCAACAAGAAAGCGAAAGCGTCCCATGTGTAACCGGCTGGATTAGCTCGGCTGAGGTGGTTTGGCACAGACTGGTGTTTTGATGGCTGCTCGGTCTTTGAGAGCCTCAATTTTTGGTCAGTGGTCCCCTTGGACTCTGCAGGAAAAGGATGGCAATTGTAAGTGTGAGTGCGGTCGCGCAAAACGAGCTTGACTTTAGCTCGGTCATGAAGAGTGCCAACCACCTCGGTCGTGAAGGTAAACCAAGGAGCCCGGCCGCTCAAGCGGGCCAGATGTTAGCCCGGTCGAGCGGCCAAGTTCTCTGCCTACCCTGGTTTCTGCTAAGGTTTTGATAAACTAGTAAGTTGCTCGGTCTCAACAAATTTTGGGATCAAAAAGCAACCTGGAGCCTGGTCCGCTCTAGTTCTTCGTGTATTCATGTGTTCATCACTGGGATTAAAGAACAACGAAGAAACTAGGGGCAAATGTGGGTTTTGGAAGGGGTATATCATAAAACCTACAGGTTTTGTGCCCTAGAGTGAGAAATATTGAATGAAATAGCAACAAGGAGCTTGAAGAACTTACCAGAATGGAGGCAGATGCAGTTCCTTCGAGCATAAACACAGAGGAAAGATGAGAATAGAGGCTTGGCGAGGCACTGCAGCTTCAAGAGGCTTAGAATGGAAAAGAGTCAGTAAGAACGAAATGAGGATAGACTGGGCGTGTATATAGGTCCAAGGAACCGCCAAAAATTTTGAATACAAGGGGACGTTAGGGTTGGTTGCTCGAGGCCAATCAACCCACGACACGTGTCCCTATTGACGGCGACGTCAGCGCTAAAGAGACAGGATGGTGAATCGAGGCGTCGACCAAGCAAGTTTTGAAGACAGGTACGTCAACTAACCCGGTCACCGTCTTGCAGACTGAGAACCGAGGAAGTGTTACCCCGGTCGGAACAGGTAATCCCGGTCACGCTTGCACGGACGGAATTAAGGGGCAATTGAGAGGGAGATTTATGATCTGGATCGGGCCATGTAGCCTGGGCCTATCCAGAAGGGATTTTTGCTCGGTAATGGCAAAGGGCGTGTGGAACCGAGCTACTTGGACTTGTTGGTATGGAAGCCAGTCAAGTGAGGGTTCGGTTGAGATGTCCACAGCGTCACAGGGTTCCACGGTTCGTGCGTTGCTCGGTCAGAAGGCACGCACTCGTGGCTCTTCATGAAGGCCTTTGGTTAACCGGCATGCCCTACTTCAAGCTCGGCTTTGCCGGAATGCACCCGAGCTTGGCTTTTACGGAGCTCGGTTATTAGAGCATTTGGGTGTGAAGTGTAGCATGGCCGTAGGAAGCCGAGATGCTACATCCCGGCTGTCGAGCTCCCAGTAGAGTGGGCTGGCAGTTTAAGTAGGTGATGTTCAGCTGGATTTGTGCTGACAGATGGGATAACAGCACCATGTGTCGAGAGACTAATGGGAGTAGGTTTGGGGCGCAAAACGTATATAAGCATGTCTGTGTCCCCCATGCTGGCACAGATGAACATTTGGTGAGAAAACACTCTACACTCCTGTAGACGTCCCCGAACGCCCCAGGAGGGTTAAGTCCCGTTCCGTTCATATTGGGGTCACTACAGTTCAAGGACTCAAATGTCATGGTTCTTAATCTTGAACCAAAGAGTCCAAATCCGGCAAATCATTTTGAGAAAACTGATTTTTGAAAGAAGTGCCAAACATGGATTGCTTTGCCAGATACAGAGTCGCCACCTAAATGTTTTTTTAATGGGAAATTTAGGAAACCCTGACTCGGTGCCAAAGGCCACGTGTCCGTCATCACCAAAGTTGCCTCGGCTCGGGAACTTGGGTACGATTGCGGAAGGTCACTTCGTGAGCACCCCCGCTCGCCCGGTCAAAGACCGGCCTCTACTAACCATGATATCTGATTTTGAAAACATTGTGCGTTCTTATTCCGGTTATTAGCCTAGGTTACTATGTGATGCACACAGCATACAAGTATAGACTGAGTCGTCTAAATTGGAACAAAACACTTCATGTTTGTTTTTGAACGATGGTTTGCTACCCGCAGGTAGGCTTAAAATGCAGATTTTGCCACCCTCGGGTGGGCTTAGAAAACATGATTTTGCCACTATCTAGTGGGCTTAAAACAAACATTCGATGAATTGTTCCAATCCAAATAACACAACCTCCACCCACAGGCATTCAAGACAGTTATATCACATAAGCACGTAGCCTCATGGTAAGCATGCTATTCATGACAGTCACTCACACGCATGCAAGGATGCTAAAGCATAAAACTCACCGAGTACTCCAAGCCAAAACAGAAACTACATTAGAAATCATGCATGATCCTAAGTATACAGAAATGCCTAATGCAACACATGCAAAAATGCAACTATAGCGGGCTCGGCTACTCTAAACATGGCGTATGGAATGCTACAGCTAACATGTATTCAACTTGGAATTGAAATACAATGCAGTTAGTATGGTGCACCGAGCCCGGTGCATGCAAAACAGATGAATGAATGCAAACATGCTATCATACTGTATGCTAATTGAAATATGCCCTAGTCTAACTATCATAAGCAGGTAAATAAAAGGGAAGAAAGACGTGGGGTTGGAAGACATACATCACACTCACCCACACTTATTACAATTATGCCCTCGCACAGAGGGTCCGAATAAATATACAGTCCCGAATGAAAGAATAATACAGTCCAAATGATACAGTCCAAATAATGTACAAATATCCTAATTAATTTACAAATTAACTAAGAAAGCTGTAAAGCTGGCATACAAGCCAGGGACTGCCTTGATTCTGCTTCGGATAATGGAATGATGCATGTTTGGGCTGCTTTGCGCGGAAATCCACTGGAATGCCCCAATTAGCCTCTGTTTTGCAATGATTCTTGAAAAGCGCGCCAAGCTTCGGAAGACAGCTGATTCTTGATATGCTGCAACAGAGAGCAGGAAAGGGGCATAGCAATGTATTTTCACAAATGTATGCATGCCTCGATCCTCGTGTCACCAATCACGCATATCGATGCATGATGGTCGAGGAGCCGAATTGCACAACTCAATATGAAATGAATGCATATGAAAACTACAACAAAACCTAACTCCATCATGGATAATCCGGAGTGTCGGTGACATGGGAATTGAGACACGTTCCGTCACTCGGAGTACGGAACGCACCTCGTTTCCCGTGCCCGGGCTAACTCCTATCCCAAACACGATGCAATATGCATGATATGCGTGAAATGCAACTAAGATACAATCCTAACATACACAATGTTATGGAATGGCATACATGCTACACGAGGTGATACACAACCGAGCATACACAATGCTATGGATGAAATGGCATACGCAATGCAATATGGGCTTACACCAACATGAGAGAGCCTCAGCCACACTCACATAAGAGGCCATAATAATGAAAATGAGACAACTCGGGATACGTGCACACGTGCACGCAAACCGAGAACCGACCATCAGGCACCGAAATGCCACTCTAATGAGACATGGCAAAGACATGGAATATGATATGCAAACATGAAAAAATCAGTAGCGAAATGAGGGGGAAAACAGCCCCGAAACAAGGCGAAATGACACCCGATGCATGGAATCTCTCCCGAAATGCAAAACTAGGTACATGAAATGGCTTACAGCTATACAAAGCATGCATAATTAGGACATGAAGTGTAAAATAAGAAGCAAGGAAGCCCCAAGACAAGCATTTTTACAGTTCAAAGCATGGCCAAACAGTAAGCACAAGTGGGACTAAATTAGCATGCAAAAATGGGCCCGCAAGAGGGGTGATGAAGCAACGCACAGATACTGGCCCCAAATAGGAAAGGGAACTTCTACAACATTAAAGAGGGACAAAAAATATGATGCTTTTCAGTAGATGACAAGCCCCAGAAACAGATACAAGTATGGAAAACAATTCATGCAAGAAATGGGCCAACAAAGGGGCAAAGAAGTAACTGATATATGGGGGTCTCAAACAAGTGAGGGACCTTCAACAATGTTTAAGAGGGTCCCAAAATATAGCATTTTACAGTAGATGATCAAGCCCAAATCAGTATAAAAACATGCTCAAAATGCAATGCAAGATTAAGGCCACAAGAAGGCTATAACATAAAGTATACAAAATATTCATCAAATAGCCAAAGAACCTTAATGAAACATGACAAGGGGGTCAAAATATGGCCACTTTAAGTTTGGACCAGAGTCCAAAAACAGAATCACAGGGGGCTAATAAATCATGCAAACATAAAGCCAAGAGAGGGGTAAAGAGACAAGTAGCAAATGGAGGCCTTAAACAGTGATGATCCCTTCAACAATGTTGAAGAAAAGGCTCAAAATAATCCACTTTACAGTTTATAATAGAGCTCAAAAAAATTTAAAAATAGGCCAAAAATGCTATGCAAGAAAGGGGGATACAAGAGGGGTAATGAAGAAAGTGCAAGAAGGAAGCCTCAAACAGTGAGAGGCCCTTAATGAAACATGAAAAATGGCTCAAAATAAGCCTAGTTCCAGTTAGGGTCGGAGCCCAACTATGCAAGCATAAGGAGCTAAAATATAGACCAAGAAAAGAGCAAAAAGAGGGAAAAAGAGACTCACCCTTGAAGACTAGTCTTTCATCAACTCTTGGCTTGAGAAAAGATGCTCCTTGCCTCTGGAAATGGCCTCCGAACTGCTGGTATGGAGTATGGGTTGGTTGGCTTGGAGATGGAGTAGAAAATGGATCAAAGAATAAAGGGTTTTGGTGTTTGGAATATAGAAAGGGAGAGAGAGAGAGAGAATGTAGGAGGCTCCAAATAAATTTTTCTAACCCCTGCAAATGGAGAGGGAGTGTTGGTTTTATAGAAGAAAAAGGGTCAAGGCTTCTTGGAGAAGCCTCAAGCAAAGGGTGCAAGCTTCTAAGAGAAGCTAAACCAAAAGGGTCAAGCTTCTAAGAGAAGCTAAACCAAAAGGGTCAAGCTTCTTCAAGAAGCTAAAACAAAGGGTGCAAGCTTCTAAGAGAAGCTAAACCAAAAGGGTCAAGCTTCTTCAAGAAGCTAAAACAAAGGGTTCGGCCAAAAAAAAAAAATGGAAGACCGACCATGCCGACCGACCTTGCCGACCGACCATGCGACCGACCATGCCGACCGACCTTGCTGACCGACCATGCCGACCGACCTTGCCGACCGACTATGCCGACCGACCATGCCGATCGACCTTGCCGACCGACCATGCCGACCGACCTTGCCGACCGACCTTGCCGACCGACCATCACCAATGGCCGGTGGCAAGAAAAAAAATCTGCACTGAAGGTCCAACTTCAAACGGACATAACTGCTTTATGTGAACCCCTTTTTAGGTCATTATTATGTCCAAATTGAAGCCCCGGAAGTTATCTTTCCAATGGCGCAAACCTTGAATTAAAATTCCTCCTGTGGAAAACGTTATGCCCTTTTTGGTGAAGCCGCGCAGATTCAATCCAACTGGAGTGATGCCCAACTTCAATCAACCATATCTCCCCCGTCCGGAATTGGTTTAAGGAGATTCTTGAGTGAAAAATGAAGCCCCGGAAGTCTTATTTACAACGGTGGTGGCCTCATAGCTTGATTCCAAGTATGTAAATGAATAGGCCCAATTCGGCGAGGGCTGCTCGACCCTTTCTTAACGGTTCATGCCCATTTTCTCCCCCAACTAGATTTCTTCCCTCTTCTCCTCTTTTCTTCAACTCTAAACCCCTAAAAAAGGTGTTTTGAAAGATTTTTCAAAGATTTCATCTCTCTTTCACTCATTTCCACTTTGTCCTTGCTCAGTTTATCGAAAAAGCGCATCATTTGACAAAATGTGAGCCTCGGAACATTGTAGAAACTTTATTTCAAAAAAAGTTTTGAAAGAGAGGGTTCTAAGGTTTAAAAACCATCCAAAATAACTTTGGTCCAAAATGGGGTGTGAAGTTGAGATTTGTCTCTCCTTGCTGAAGAAATTGAACCTTTGCCCTGCACACCTTCCAAAACCATTAGTCGCATCCAAGTCTTAAGGGCGGTCAAAAATGGGGTGTCTACAGTTGCCCCTCTTTGACAGAACTCAGAAGTCAAGAAGTGACGGGAGTGAATGTCAAAGCCCAGAGACGACCCATTTTTGACAAGGCCGAAGACTTGGACAAACAAACAAAATATAGATAAATAAATGGTTGCACCCGCAGGCTGCCTACGTATCCCTTTGCAAGGAATCAAACCAGCGTAGTTCAGGGGCAGGATGCAAAATGATATGTAGGAAGATTTTGATTATTGGACTTATACGCTACGCGAAGCTGGTTTGAAAATTGAGGATTTATGCAATGCACTATAATGACTAAAATGCAATGTGATAGCTAGGAAAAGGGAGGTACCGTACAGGGGCAATTATTGATGACTCACCTCAGGCTGTTGGGGATCTCCTGCTTCTGTATCTTAATTGAACCATAGGTAATACTTTTCTCCCTGACTGTGGTCGCAGCTTTCCCTATTCTCCAACAGGGTGACAGACTAGGTTGGATCAGTATCCAGAATTGAGGCGCATACAAATGCTATCTCAATCTATGGGGCTGCCATACAGATTTCAAGCCGAGGATATACCCCTGGGTATTTAAACCAGACTTTTAGTCTCGGAAATCCCGAACCTTTGCGTTCTAGGCATGAGCCATTCGAACTCTAGTTTCCACCGTCTCAGTTGGTCTCCTAGGAACTCACTACTAACACAAGCAGGTGGCTATACCAGACCGCTGGAAGTCGTTCGGGCATGACAAACACCAAAGGAATTGCACCTTTAGAGGATTTAAGGTCTCCTAGACCGGCGTAGGTGCGCAAAATAACGCGATGAAATGCATGCATAATGCAGGACTTGGTACACAACTTACGACATAGCATTCCATTCATTTGGCACACAGCTCATTTTCCGAGCACGCAGCTCGTTTTCGGGCACACAGCTCATAACATTACTTAATCTGAACACTCAGTCCATAACTCAGCATTTGGTTTGCATTTTGAACACACAGCTCAAGCACTTGAATTTCTGAACACGCAGCTCATACTTTTTGTCTTGAACACGTAGCCCACCTTTTCTGACATTTGAACACGCAGCTCAAACTTTTTGTCGTGAACACGCAGTTCATACTTTTTGAAAGTTGAACACGCATCCCAAACTTTTGAATTTCTGAACACACAACCCATTTTGATTGTAAACACGCAGCACACTCTTGTTGAAAGTTGTTGAACACGCAGCCCAAACTTTGAATTTCTGAACACACAGCACACACTTGTTGAAAGAAGTTGAACACGCAGCCCAAACTTTGAATTTCTGAACACACAGCCCATTTTGATTGTGAACACGCAGCACACACTTGTTGAAAGAAGTTGAACATGCAGCCCAAACTTTGAATTTCTGAACACACAGCCCATTTTGATTGTGAACACACAACACACACTTGTTGAAAGAAGTTGAACACGCAGCCCAAACTTCGAATTTCTGAACACACAGCCCATTTTGATTGTGAACACGCAGCACACACTTATTGAAAGAAGTTGAACACGCAGCCCAAACTTTGATGATGAACACACAGCCCATTTTGATTGTGAACACACAGCACACACTTGTTGAAAGAAGTTGAACACGCAACCCAAACTTTGATGATGAACACATAGCCATTTTGATTGTGAACACACAGCACACACTTGTTGAAAGAAGTTGAACACGCAGCCCAAACTTTGAATTTCTGAACACACAGCCCATTTTGATTGTGAACACGCAGCACACACTTGTTGAAAGAAGTTGAACACGCAGCCCAAACTTTGATGATGAACACACAGCCCATTTTGAAGGTGAACGCACAGCACACACTTTCTTGAAATCTGAACACACAGCTCAAACTTTTCGTTTGCACACAGCTTACTCACTTCATTTGCACGCAGCTTACTCATTTCATTTTGAAACTCAATACATGTGTTCATTATGAATGAAAGTGTCTTCCTGTGTTACACGAGGATACGGCTCCATTGTTGTGAGGGAGTGGTATGTAGAGCTCCCGGAGGCTGTTCGGGATTAGGTTGACCAGGCAGGGTTTGGACCCTTCTGCACTGGGATTTCTCGCTACCCTGCTAGCAGGACGCTGATGAGCGCCCTTGTGGAGAGATGGTGCAGGGACTTCTCAGCCGAAGAGGACGAAGAGGGCCTCTTATTCTTGCACTTGAGAGCACAGATGTTCCTGCTTTATTTGCCTTTTTTTACTAGTAGTTATAGCACATTGTACATCATTAGGCAGTTTTACTTTTTTCAAAAGTGTGTATTTTTGCAAAACACATGAGGGAAATGAAACAGCTATTTTGTTCAAAAGGTGTTACATTTGCACGTTCTATGCATCGCATCGCATGGCATCACATAACAATGTGAATGAAATTGAAATTCGTTTGAAAATTGAGCACTTGCATCGTAATAATCAGGTAGTGAACCGACTTACAACTTGATAAACAAAACAAGCAAACTCGATAAGCCAAATAAGTGCGAGTACAACTCGATAAGCAAATCAAAGACTTAAGGAGAGTGAAATACAACTCGATAAGCAAATTTACAACAACTCGATAAGCAAATGGGCGTGACGCCGCAAAAATCATCATTGGAGGGCATTGGAAGTCGTGGCATTCCCCAAATTCTCAGCATGTTCAACTTCTAAACAGCTAATGGAGCAAGAGGGAAGTCCCTCGGTCGTAAGGAAAGGACATCGGCCTCGAGAAATGGCCATCAGCCAACAGACTTGACCAATCGACCAAAAGTTGACATCTGTCCTCCACTCACACCTTATCCCTTACAAAAATCACCAGAATGTTGACATCTATCCTCCACTCACACCTTATCCCCTACAAAAATCACCAGAATGTTGACATCTGTCCTCCACTCACACCTTATCCCCTACAAAAAGCCTCAGCTTCGTAGTTTTTCTTAATCCAACACTGATTTGTTCCAAATGGAAGAGTTTCTTGCCCAGAATCTCACACTTGGATTTCCAACTTGGACAGCTCGGAAAAGCTGAATTTCCGGGGCTTTGATATAAACGCACTATTCACTCTGAGTTGTACTCCACTGCACTTTCCGTTTCTCCATGCCGCGGCAAGGTTTTGGAATCCGGTAACACATGTCTTTAGCTTTGGCGGTCAAGAGGTATGTCCTACCTTCGAAGATTTCCAAGCTTTGATGGAATCTGAACGCAACGAAGAAATCTTGCCTCAGCTTCGCTTTGGCCATGCCCAAGCCTTAGGGCGGATGTGTGGGCTCACAATGCATGACGCTCGGTCTCTGATCTGTAATGGGGAACTGGACATCCTCGGCTTGATTCATCGCTTTTCTGATGCCGGTGACCGCAGCAACCATCATTGGCAAGATTTTCGGCAACATGCCCTTTGCTTGTGCATGCTATCTCACTTTTTGCTTGCCCCGGGCTTTAGTAGATCTAGCATTCGTCTGATTGAAGTTGCTCGAGGCTTGAAGGAAGGAAAGAGCTGCATCGCTATGACATTGGCCGAGACACTGATGGGCTTAGATGCTTTCCACCGCCGGGAGACGACCAGATTTGCGAGGAGTCCACTACTGCTGCAGGTAATGTTTCCCACCCAATCTCACATATATATTGCTCACATCACTCGGCCCTCAGGCTCGATTTTTCTCACAAAACCCTTTTCTCACTTTTTCTCTCATCGCACATCTCTCTATTCTTCAATCTCTCATTTTTCATCCCTCCCCAGGTATGGTTGATGGATAAATTGCAGGTTGTGGACTCTTGCCCAGCCTACTCAGCTCGCGGCTACTTCTTTCGACAACGTCTAGTTGATGCCCTTGATGAGGGGTGGTGGTTTGACTGGATGTGCAATTTGTCTGCAGATCGCATTGCTTGGCGCTGTCCTTGGCTCAATCTCCCGGCAATGAGCTATAGCATGTCCCGGCAGACCGGGATCCAGCTGATTGGTCTGACCCACTGTGTGTTCTACTTTCCGTTCCGGTTCCAGCGCCAGTTCGGCCATGATCAGACTTGTCCACCAGAAGGGATAGAGTATCCTGCCGCATTCCCGGTTCGAGGCGCACAGCTTGCCCGTTATGCCACAGCATGGAGGACTCGAGAGCTCCTGGCCCCCGCTCCCACTTTCAGTTGTACTTTGTCTGATGAGTGCATAGATTGGCTCAATGAAGAGGCACAGATTGGGCCCAGCTTGGCATCAGAGGCTTCGACCAGCTCTGGGAGGGGGCACAGGGATACCTGACTTGACTATGCCCCGGATTTATTGCTTTATTAGTACTTTCAAGTTTTCTCTATGAATGTAATAAAAAACAACTTCAATTGTATGCAAAAGCAAGAGAACTCTGTTTTGAAATCAATGAAATTGAAGGTTGTGGTACTGAGAATTTTCCGCTTTGGTCCAAAAATAGTCTTAGTTGTAAAAAGATTAATTTGAACAAAGTCAACTTTTATTAAAACTTTTCAAAACTATTTTCGATATGGATCAGAACTGGACACGCCTGAGATCTGTCACTGAGATGCACAACCCCGGATCCTAGCAACTGGAAAGTTGCCCCTAGTCTGAATGGTACCGCAGCACTGTATGGCAACGGAAAGTTGCCCCTAGTCTGAATAGCACTGTACCGGAGATCACGATGAATGCTGATGGACAAGGATGACTGAGATGATCAAAATGGACAAAGTTGATCGGGGAAAATGTTTATGGCTGAACTTCAGGATGAAGCTGCCTACGTATCCCAAAGATGGGAATCAAGCCTTACGTAGTTCAGGCTTAGGTTCGCTCGGGTATTTTCACTCTCCTTTTGCGCTCTAACTTTTGCCAAGGCCGCCCTTTGCGGGTTTTCAACCTTGCGAGCTCAGTTTTTATAATTTCAAATTTTTTGTGCTCTGAGTTTTGCCTAGGTCACCCTTTCGGGTTTTCGGCCTAGCGAGCCTCTCAAGGGTAGTATTTCTTCAACTTGTCCAAATTGATCGGCTGTGAAAACTCTAAGCCATCTAGATCCATCAGAACCACAGCTCCACCTGATCAGATAGACTTGATGATGTAGGGATCAGTCCAATTAGGTCTGAACTTGCCCCTAGGGTCGTGGATGGGAGCTCGGTTGTCTTTGAGTACCAAATCTCCTTCCTTTAAATTCCTGGACTTAACCTTCTTGTTGAAAGCCCGGGCGATTCTGCGTTGATAACCTTGGACATGGTACAGCTTTGGTCTTCTTTCATCGAAAAGCATGAGTTCTCAAATCGCTCTGCCGCTAATCTGCAGGCTATTTGACACTCGCCAATACTGCGTCATGACGGAACCTCAATCTTAATAGGTAGAACGGCCTCCATCCCATAAACCAATGAGTCGAGTCGCCAAGAGAAGTTCGATTGAAGTCCCAGAGTACAGAGCAAACGGCAGCTTATCTGGCCAGTACCCGTAGGTTTCCACCATCTTCTGCAGTATGTGCTTGATATTCTTGTTGGCGGCCTCAACCGCTCCATTGATCTGCGGCCGATAGGTAGACGACTTATGAAAAGCCACATTGTATTTCTTCAACAAGTCTATCACTTCCTTCTTGAAGTGGGAACCATTGTCTGAAATTATTTCGTTTGGGACCCCGTAGCGACAGATGATGTTGTTTTTGATAAATTTTGCGACGTGCGAAGCCTTCAACACCGCATAAGATTGGGCCTCAACCCACTTTGTGAAATAATCTATCGCTACCAAGATGAACTCATGCCCATTCGACCCCTTCGGCGTAACAGCTCCGATTATATCAATTCCCCAGACTGAAAATGGCCATGGCGAAGTCATGTTGTACAGCTTTGATGGCGGAATGTTCATGCGATTTGCATGAATCTGACATTTGTGGCATCGCCGGACGAAACCAATACAATCCTCCTCCATGGTGGACCAGTAATAACCCTGTCTGAGGATCTTCCGTGCCAACATTACCCCATTCATGTGTGTACCACATTCTCCCCCGTGGATGGCTTCCATCAGACGCTTTGACTCTTTAGCATCAACGCACAGTTTATGCATTCCCAGGTGACCCCTTTTATACAGTTTACTCCCGCAGATGATGAACTGAACTGCCATTCTCCTGATTGCCCTTTTGCCTTTGGCATTTCCCCTTGGCGGGTATGCTTCTTTCTCCAAGAAGTTCCAGATGTCGTAATACCAGGGGTTTTCGTCCTGAACTTCATCTATAGCGGCAATCGACTCGTAGGCAGGTGCAAATTTCTGGTCGATGATGACTGGACGCATCCGGACTCCACACGGGATGTCTATCATAGAAGATAGAGTTGTTAAAGAATCTGCGAACCTGTTGTTCTCTCTTAGTAAATGAGTAAAACTTAGCTTCTCAAACCGAGGAATCAGCAAATCCAAGGTCTGGTGATACATCATCATCTTTTCCTCTTTTACTTTCCAGTCTCCTTTAGCTTGAGACACAACAAGGTTCGAGTCCCCAATGACGTCCAACCGTCTTGCCCCTAGTTCCAGGGCGGTTTCTAGACCAGCAATACACGCCTCATATTCTGCTTCATTGTTCGAGACTTTGAATCGGAGTTTGAAGGCTAGAGGGATACGGGAATTGTCGGGTGCTATCAGCAACACTCCTATCCCATACCCGTGTTGATTTGACGCTCCGTCAAAGTACATCGTCCAAGTTTCGTCGTCGATGTGTAAAATGGCTTCATCTGGGAATAAATACTCGACTGCTTCACCCCCTTCCACTGGATGGTCGGCTAAAAATTCTGCCACTGCTCTGCCTTTGACCGACTTGCGTGTTACATACTTTAGATCAAATTCGGAGAGCAAAAGCAACCAACGAGCTAGCCTACCCGTAAGTGCTGGTTTCTCAAAAAGATATTTGATGGGATCAAGTTATGAAACCAACATTACAGAGTGAGCTAACAAGTAGTGCCGCAGCTTCCTGGTAGCCCATACCAAGGCTAAGCAAGACTTTTCCAGCGGTGTATATCGGGTCTCATACTCCAGCATCTTCTTGCTGAGATAGTAGATGGCTTTCTCCACCTTGTCTTCTGATTCTTGTGCAAGCATGCAGCCCATTGTAGTTTCAGTTACTGACAGATACAAAATCAACGGTTTCCCTGGTTCTGGCGGTGACAAAACGGGCGGGTTCTGTAGATATTCTTTAATTTGTTCAAACGCAGCTTGACATCGGCCGTCCCATTGGAACTTCTTTCCTTTCTTCAGGAGGCCAAAAAGTGGTTCACAAGTCAAGGTTAATTTTGAAATAAACTGTCTTATGAATTGCACTTTACCCAGAAAGCCTCGCACCTCCTTTTCAGTCCTCGATGGTGGCATTTCTAAGATGGCCTTGATTTTGGAAGGGTCGACCTCGATGCCCCTTTGTGTAATCAGAAACCCCAGCATTTTTCCCGCTGTAACACCAAATGTACATTTTTTAGGGTTCAGCCGCAACCGGAATTCCCTGATCCTTTGGAAAAACTTATGCAAGGCGGTGTAGTGGCCCTCTCTTTCTTTGGACTTGACAATCATGTCGTCCACATACACCTCAACCTCTTTGTGGATCATATCATGTAGTATTGTGGTTGCAGCCCGTTGATAAGTAGCTCCAGCGTTCTTCAACCCGAACGGCATTACCCTGTAGCAGTATGTCCCCCACGGGGTGGTGAATGCAGTCTTTTCCCGGTCTTCGGGTGCCATCACTATCTGGTTATAACCTGAGAAGCCATCCATGAATGAGAGCAAAGCGTGCCCCGCTGTGAAATCCACCAACTCATCGATGTGCGGTAGGGGAAAGTCGTCCTTCGGACTAGCTCTGTTCAAATCCACGAATCCACACACCCGGATCTCGCCATCCTTCTTGACCGAAACAATATTGGCCATCCAAGTCGGATATTACGATACCAGGGAAGCTGCGTCGATTTGCTTGGTGACCTCTTCCTTAATCTTGAGAGCCCGATCAGGCGGATCCTTTTGAGTTTCGCTGATGTCGAGCCTCGGGGTCAAGGGGATCCGATCTTGTATAATCTCAGGATCGATTCCAGGCATGTCTTCGTAGGACCACGCGAAAACATCTTTGAAATCTTTTAATAAAGCGACTAAGCACTCGCGTTCCTCCGAAGACAACGTGGACCCGATCTGAACCAGCCGCGGGTCCTCCTCAGTACCAATGTTCACGGTAGTGATTTCGTCCACTAGGGGTTTAACAAATCTTTCCTGCTCCTGCTCAATTAATCGTTGCAAAACCAGAGGAACTTCGTCCTCGTTGTTTTCAAAATTTTGAAAGTCTGAATTAATGCAATAAATTAAGGGCACAGAAAAGTACTCAGAAACCACAGTTGCTTGATTCTCATTAGGCTCATCCAAATCGTCCGATTCATTTACAACAGACTCAAATGAAAAGGAAAAAGACGACCTAGACAGGACTGTGGCATCCGGGTTAACATCCCAGGAGTACCAAACTCAGACTCAGTCGAGCTGGAATCTGATTCTGACTCACAAGACTCGGTGGAATCAGATTCCAGCTCACTACCTGACCCGGTGCTACTGGACAAAAATCCCTCCTCGTATTGCCAAGTGAGAGAGGGTGCGATAGATGCATCCAAGATAGCTGCTGGTAGGCCCACAGCCGTTTCATCCCCAATCATGGAAACCACAAAGTTATCCCCCAAGCACTTATGGTCGATCGGAGGATCAGAAAGTAGACATGCCAGCGCTACCCCCGTTTCAAATTCTGTGCCCTCAGGATCCACTGCTTTACACTGTTCAACCTCAGCTGATGGGTCTGTCTGCTCTGTGGCAACGTCATCCCCTGATAGTTGCAGGTCGAAGAAGATCTCGAAACCTGGTACGCGTTTCCTCTCCGCGTTTAACCATGGCTCTGGGAAGCCGCAAAATGGAAAGTCCTTCCCCTCCCGGACAAAGCGTCCGTTCAGGGTACCCTGGATGGGCCTGTGCATTAATTCAAAAGGCTTCCGGCTTTGCTCTGGCTCGCCAGCCTATTTCTTTCCTTCTCACCCAGTCCTCTTTGGTGGGCAGATAACCCAAGCCAAAGGTATGAGGGTTGTGTGGCACTTCGGCCAACACTGCGACGTCTTTTCTGCCGCTCCTTCCTAATTCCATCCCGAGGATATGTTGTAGCTTGTTCATGAGGTAGACGGATTGAGCACTGACGTACACACCTTCATTCACAGCCATAATATTCTGCACCACCCGGGCCTCAGCCAAAGTGAACCCCGATAAGAACACATCCTCCGTGCCATGCTCGATTTCCAAAACTGGCGTAGACACTTCCGGCGGCGGATGGATGGATAAATTTTCGAAAACAATAGCCACCCCCTTCCTGTGAGGGTACTTCAGCATTTGATGTAAAGTGGAAGAGACTGCCATTACTTGGTGCAACCACGGCCGCCCCAAGAGCAAGTTGAAGGTTGCGGGAACGTCCAAGACATGAAATTCGATGTTGTGTTGTCCTGGACCAACCTGAGTCTGAATTTTGACAGTCCCCATCACTTCTCTGCTAGTATTATCGTATGCTCTGACCACCTGAGTAGTCGGCACGAAGTCCGCGGGCTTCAACCCGATTGCATACACTGTTCTGACTGGGCAGACATTGATGGCCGACCCGGTATCAACAAGTACCACCGGTATCCATTTGCCTCTACACTCCACGGAGACATAGAGAGGTTTGTTATGATTTGCGCCCTCAGGCGGTAGTTCTTTGTCTGAAAAGGTTAGTGCCGGGGAACCTCCTCCCGGAAAAACCAAATTTCAACCACCGCTTCCGTGTAGTGTCTATAGAGAGTTTGGCCTTGTCCATAGCGAGATAGGACTGTCGCGGTACTCTCATGACGCCATAAGCGATCCCAGATGGAGATGTCTGCATGTATAATCTTCAATGGCTTCAGGACAGATTCTTCTACAGTCTGTTACTCCTTCTGTTACTCAGCATCTTTGTCTTTCCCAGACGCCTCGAGTTGGTCTAAGTCTTTGGGGCTTGAAATATCGCCCACTTCTTGTCATATGAGCGATCTCACAATATACTGTATCATCCGGTTGACTACTCCCCGATCCTCATCTGTGTGGGCAAGGCATAAGTCATCGTCTTCCCACCACATTCCGGCCGGCAAATGACAGACACTGTCCGGCCTCGATGATCGCTTCAAAGACCTTCATCTTTATGCCCGCAGATTTCGTTCCTGCACACAAAGACTCTCGACCCCCACATGGGCCTTTGCTTTTCTGATTCTCTCGGAATCCTCAAATCTTTGTTGTTCCAACTACGTCAGTACAGCTGGTGGTTCAATACTCCCTGCATTTACAATCCCCAAATTCTGAGCGAAATTCTTAGCGCCGGCGCTCTCCGGCGGTGGATTCTGACTCTCGGCCTCTCCGGCCACCACTGATACTCTTGCCCTGCCGCCTCGTTAGGTTGATATTCTACGACGTCTGGTTGATCATCTAACCATCCGGTAACTTCTGCCGACTCCTCGTATTCAAACCAGTTGATTGCGGCATCTCCTGATTCTTGGTCACTGAAGAACTGGAGGTTGACAAAGTCCTCTCCTACAGCTGTTAGATCATCTATTCCCCTTTCAAGTCTGTCCCCCTGAATCACATATAACTCTGCTTCGCTTTTCTACACTCACCTCGGACCGCCCTTGTTGGATGTATTCACTTGGATCATAGGCTCCTTCAGCAAGATTCCCAGACTGTTCAATCTCAGACTCAGCAACTCCCTTTTCCTCTGAAATCTGCCCTGTCCCATCTTCGGTGGTCACCACCACTGGCTTAGATTGGGTTGTGGAGATGTCCATCATGCACAAGTCAGTGCAGACAGGAAGGATCACCTCCGGCTTAGGTAGGTGGGATGGGGTGATATAGATACTAGGATCGTAAGACACGACCCCAGTTTGGATGAAGTTGATTCTGTTGGGAGGAGGGGCTTGGTTATGTGGTGGGAGAGGATTTGTCGTGACGTTGGGTTTTTCGGGAGGCGCGATCACCTGCTTGTCAATAAGATCCTGGATCTCATGACGCAATCTGTAACAACGGTCGGTGTCATGACCGTGCTGTTGGTGATACGCGCAGTATTTTGCTGGGTCATGAGAGGGAGGGAGTGGATTTGGTAGTGGCCTCGGTTCTAGGGGCGTCAAATGCTTCTTCCTGATTAATACCCCCAGAGCCTTGGACAGGGGCATATAGAGGGGTGTAAAGGTTCTTTGGCCTCTGGGCTGATATTTGGCAGTTTGGGTGCTGCTTCCAGATGCGCCAGAGAAAGGCGTGGCTGTCGTGGGTCTTGGGGGAGGGGGAGTGGTAGTGACCATGCTCACCTCTGAAGCTCGTGCAGTTGCAGCGCCACTTGGGCCTGCGTTATTGTTACGGTTGAAAGTCCTTCTGGGTTACTCCTTATCCTGGTCGATCAGACCTTGTTTTATGGCATCCTCGATCTGTACCCCCATCTCGTGTAAATTTGAGAAGGTGGGAAAGGGAAGTACGATCATCTTCTGCATCAATTTCGGTTGGAGATTGCGCACAATCATCCTGATTTGATCTTTGTCTATCGGCCTCAAAGTCATCATCGATGCTTTTGCCCTCCAACGAGTTACGAAGTCTGAGAAAGTCTCCTTGGGTTCTTGCCTCGTCATTTCAAGATCACGAGTTGTAATCTCGATCTGTGTATTGTACGAGTACTGTGCAACAAAGGCCTCAGCCATTTCATCCCAGCTTCTTTTTACCTCATCTTCTAACTTCGCGTACCAGATGGCCGCCACACCCGACAAAGTTCAGCCGAACAGAGAAAGCTTTTGTGGTCGGGTTAGGCCCATTGGCCGCAGAATGTCTGAGAATAGCCGAAGATGGACCATGGGGTCCCCGGACCCGTCGAAGCGGTCAATTTGTGGCATCTTGAACCTATCGGGCATTGTCACGGCCACGTCGGTGTATCCGTCCTCAATGTTCGGAATGGCCTTTACCCTTTGTGATTTCTTGAAAAGCTTCTCAAGCTTGCTCAGTTTTAGGGCCGTATGGTCTATTTCAAACTCAAAGGGAGAGTCCGGGTGATTGGGTGTATGAGTCTTGGACAGTTGAGGTGGAAGCGGGGGCGGAGCTAGCCCCGTTGGAAGGTTTGTGTCCTCTTGGATATTCTGGACATTTGGCACGGTGTTCTGGGTGTTTGGCAGAGCATTCTGAACAGTAGGTGCCTGCTCGGGTAATGGGGGCCCTGGTGGAGGAGGAACCTGATGTGAAGCGGATGCCGCATTTGTTGTTGCAGTCTAGTGATTAACTCGGCCTACTGGGCCACGATTGTGGCCTGTTGCTTAGAAAATTCCGCTTGGCGGATGGCATCCTCCTGCATCTGTCTCATGCTCTCTTGCATCTGACGCATCATTTCCTCTATCCTGGCCATATCTTGTTGGTCCAGCTGACTGACCGGTAAATGTATCTCTATGGCAGAAACAGGAATCTCAACCTGACTGTTTGCTGCTAAAGTAGCCCGCTGCCCCGGTAATCCCTGCTCTGACACACTGCGCCTCCTCGGCCTTCTTCTAACAACTGGGGGTAGGGAATGGAACACTGGATGTCCGTCAACCAGATCCTCAGATCGATTGAGTCGGCGACCTCGTGTCCAAAGTGCTTGGGGAATATCTACTGGGTTGGAAGCAATGGTGCTACAACTGCCCTAGCAAAAGATAAATAAAGCAAAAAGAAAATAAATAACTAGGTAAACGGGCAGCATAACAGCTTAAATTAAATACACAACACACAGTCGGGCATACAACACACGGTTGATAAGCTGAAAACACACTGTCCTCAATCACTGATCACTGTTCTCAGATCACCGTTTCCCCAAAATCGAATCGATATCCGCATAACCGATTCTCGATATCTTGATCGATGCCCGCAGGCCTGATGCCCAAACTCATAAACTGATACATGCATTCCCTGTAAAGACACACTCTAACAAGCACATAGCAGATAAGTGAGAGCCAAAACACTCCTATGTTGGGGTAGGGTTTCCCTGTCCTATTTTGTCAGGAACAAGGGTTTCACTACGCACGCAGCAGCTTCAAACAACCTATAAACGGGTAAGCAACCTGTCCTAGTTTGGAATGGTCACTATGGATTCGAATATGCACTAGGTCGAATGGTCAAAAAAGGTGCCCCGGTAAAACCGGGGTTTGTGTTCCCATACTGGCAGAGCTCACAACCGGTCAGCCTTATGGTCATGCCTTGACAAGACAAGCCTCCGGCAAACCGTTCAGGAATAGCAGATGGCAAACACGGTGTCCTAGGCGCACCAATGCAAATGCAATGCAAAGAGACACACAAGTGTAGTCAAAGCGAGATATCATGAGTTCGAGTCAAGTTCTCTAAATCCCCAGTAGAGTCGCCAGAAACTGTAGACGTCCCCGAACGCCCCAGGAGAGTTAAGTCTCGTTCCGTTCATATTGGGGTCACTACAGTTTAAGGACTCAAATGTCACGGTTCTTAATCTTGAACCAAAAAGTCCAAATCCGGCAAATCATTTTGAGAAAACTGATTTTTGAAAGAAGTGCCAAACATGGACTGCTTTGCCAGATACAGAGTCGCCACCTAAATGTTTTTTTAATGGGAAATTTAGGAAACCCTGACTCGGTGCCAAAGGCCATGTGTCTGTCATCACCAAAGTTGCCTCGGCTCGGGAACTTGGGTACGATTGCGGAAGGTCACTTCGTGAGCACCCCCGCTCGCCCGGTCAAAGACTGGCCTCTACTAACCATGATATCTGATTTTGAAAACATTGTGCGTTCTTATTCCGGTTATTAGCCTAGGTTATTATGTGATGCACACATCATACAAGTATAGACTGAGTCGTCTAAATTGGAACAAAACACTTCATGTTTGTTTTTGAAAGATGGTTTGCTACCCGCAGGTAGGCTTAAAATGCAGATTTTGCCACCCTCGGGTGGGCTTAGAAAACATGATTTTGCCACTATCTAGTGGGCTTAAAACAAACATTCGATGAATTGTTCCAATCCAAATAACACAACCTCCACCCACAGGCATTCAAGACAGTTATATCACATAAGCACGTAGCCTCATGGTAAGCATGCTATTCATGGCAGTAACTCACACGTATGCAAGGATGCTAAAGCATAAAACTCACCGAGTACTCCAAGCCAAAACGGAAACTACATTAGAAATCATGCATGATCCTAAGTATACAGAAATGCCTAATGCAACACATGCAAAAATGCAACTATAGCGGGCTCGGCTACTCTAAACATGGCGTATGGAATGCTACAGCTAACATGTATTCAACTTGGAATTGAAATACAATGCAGTTAGTATGGTGCACCGAGCCCGGTGCATGCAAAACAGATGAATGAATGTAAACATGCTATCATACTGTATGCTAATTGAAATATGCCCTAGTCTAACCATTATAAGCAGGTAAATAAAATGGAAGAAAGACGTGGGGTTGGAAGACATACATCACTCACCCACACTTATTACAATTATGCCCTCGCACAGAGGGTCCGAATAAATATACAGTCCCGAATGAAAGAATAATACAGTCCAAATGATACAGTCCAAATAATGTACAAATATCGTAATTAATTTACAAATTAACTAAGAAAGCTGTAAAGCTGGCATACAAGCCAGGGACTGCCTTGATTCTGCTTCGAATAATGGAATGATGCATGTTTGGGCTGCTTTGCGCGGAAATCCACTGGAATGTCCCAATTAGCCTCTGTTTTGCAATGATTCTTGAAAAGCGCGCCAAGCCTCGGAAGACCGCTGATTCTTGATATGCTGCAACAGAGAGCAGGAAAGGGGCATAGCAATGTATTTTCACAAATGTATGCATGCCTCGATCCTCGTGCCACCAATTACGCATATCGATGCATGATGGTCGAGGAGCCGAATTGCACAACTCAATATGAAATGAATGCATATGAAAACTACAACAAAACCTAACTCCATCATGGATAATCCGGAGTGTCGGTGACTTGGGAATTGAGACACGTTCCGTCACTCGGAGTACGGAACGCACCTCGTTTCCCGTGCCCGGGCTAACTCCTATCCCGAACACGATGCAATATGCATGATATGCGTGAAATGCAACTAAGATACAATCCTAACATACACAATGTTATGAAATGGCATACACGCTACACGAGGTGATACACTACCGAGCATACACAATGCTATGGATGAAATGGCATACGAAATGCAATATGGGCTTACACCAACATAAGAGAGCCTCAGCCACACTCACATAAGAGGCCATAATAATGAAAATGAGACAACTCGGGATACGTGCACACGTGCACACAAACCGAGAACCGACCCTCAGGCATCGAAATGCCACTCTAATGAGACATGGCAAAGACATGGAATATGATATGCAAACATGAAAAAATCAGTAGCGAAATGAGGGGGAAAACAGCCCCGAAACAAGGCAAAATGACACCCGATGCATGGAATCTCTCTCGAAATGCAAAACTAGGTACATGAAATGGCTTACAGCTATACAAAGCATGCATAATTAGGACATGAAGTGTAAAATAAGAAGCAAGGAAGCCCCAATACAAGCATTTTTACAGTTCAAAGCATGGCCAAACAGTAAGCACAAGTGGGACTAAATTAGCATGCAAAAATGGGCCCGCAAGAGGGGTGATGAAGCAACTCACAGCTACTGGCCCCAAATAGGAAAGGGACCTTCTACAACATTGAAGAGGGACCAAAAATATGATGCTTTTCAGTAGATGAAAAGCCCCAGAAACAGATACAAGTATGGCAAACAATTCATGCAAGAAATGGGCCAACAAAGGGGCAAAGAAGTAACTGATATATGGGGGTCTCAAACAAGTGAGGGACCTTCAAAAATGTTTAATAGGGTCCCAAAATATAGCATTTTACAGTAGATGATCAAGCCCAAATCAGTATAAAAACATGCTCAAAATGCAATGCAAGGTTAAGGCCACAAGAAGGCTATAACATAAAGTATACAAAATATTCATCAAACAGCCAAAGACCCTTAATAAAACATGACAAGGGGGTCAAAATATGGCCACTTTCAGTTCGGACCAGAGTCCAAAAATAGAAGCACAGGGGGCTAATAAATCATGCAAAAATAAAGCCAAGAGAGGGGTAAAGAGACAAGTAGAAAATGGAGGCCTTAAACAGTGATGAGCCCTTCAACAATGTTGAAGAAAGGCTAAAAATATGCCACTTTACAGTTTAAAACAGAGCTCAAAACAATTTAAAAATAGGCCAAAAATGCTATGCAAGAAAGGGGGATACAAGAGGGGTAATGAAGCAAGTGCAAGAAGGAAGCCTCAAACAGTGAGAGGCCCTTAATGAAACATGAAAAATGGCTCAAAATAAGCCTAGTTCCAGTTAGGGTCGGAGCCAAACTATGCAAGCATAAGGAGCTAAAATATAGACCAAGAAAAGAGCAAAAAGAGGGAAAAAGAGACTCACCCTTGAAGACTAGTCTTTCATCAACTCTTGGCTTGAGAAAAGATGCTCCTTGCCTCTGGAAATGGCCTCCGAACTACTGGTATGGAGTATGGGTTGGTTGGCTTGGAGATGGAGTAGAAAATGGATCCAAGAATAAAGGGTTTTGGTATTTGGAATATAGAGAGAGAGAGAGAGAGAGAGAGAGAGAGAGAGAGAGATTGAATGTAGGAGGCTCCAAATAAATTTTTCTAACCCCTGCAAATGGAGAGGGAGTGTTGGTTTTACAGAAGAAAAAGGGCCAAGGCTTCTTGGAGAAGCCTCAAGCAAAGGGTGCAAGCTTCTAAGAGAAGCTAAACCAAAAGGGTCAAACTTCTAAGAGAAGCTAAACCAAAAGGGTCAAGCTTCTTCAAGAAGCTAAAACAAAGGGTGCAAGCTTCTAAGAGAAGCTAAACCAAAAGGGTCAAGTTTCTTCAAGAAGCTAAAACAAAGGGTTTGGCCAAAAAAAAAAAATGGAAGACCGACCATGCCGACCGACCCATGCCGACCGACCATGCCGACCGACCTTGCCGACCGACCATGCCGACCGACCATGCCGACCGACCTTGCCGACCGACCATGCCGACCGACCTTGCCGACCGACCATGCCGACCGACCTTGCCGACCGACCATGCCGACCGACCTTGCCGACCGACCTTGCCGACCGACCATCACCAATGGCTGGTGGCAAGAAAAAAAATCTACACTGAAGGTCCAACTTCAAATGGACATAACTACTTCATGTGGACCCCTTTTTAGGTCATTATTATGTCCAAATTGAAGCCCCGGAAGTTATCTTTCCAATGGCGTAAACTTTGAATTAAAATTCCTCCTGTGGAAAAAGTTATGCCCTTTTTGATGAAGCCGCACAGATTCGGTCCAACCGGAGTGATGCCCAACTTCAATCAACCATATCTCCCCCGTCCGGAATTGGTTTTAGGAGATTCTTGAGTGAAAAATGAAGCCCCAGAAGTCTTATTTCCAACGGTGGTGGCCTCATAGCTTGATTCCAAGTATGTAAATGAATAGGCCCGATTCGGCGAGGGCTGCTCGACCCTTTCTTAACGGTTCATGCCCATTTTCTCCCCCAACTGGATTTCTTCCCTTTTCTCCTCTTTTCTTCAACTCTAAACCCCTAAAAAAGGTGTTTTGAAAGATTTTTCAAAGATTTCATCTCTCTTTCACTCATTTCCACTTTGTCCTTGCTCGGTTTATCGAAAAAGCACATCATTTGACAAAATGTGAGCCTCGGAACATTGTAGAAACTTTATTTCCAAAAAAGTTTTGAAAGAGAGGGTTCTAAGGTCTAAAAACCATCCAAAATAACTTTGGTCCAAAATGGGGTGTGAAGTTGAGATTTGTCTCTCTCTCCTTGCTGAAGAAATTGAACATTTTTCCCTGCACACCTTCCAAAACCATTAGTCGCATCCAAGTCTTAAGGGTGGTCAAAAATGGGGTGTCTACAACTCCCCCTTCTCTCTATCTATCCCTTGTGTGTGTGTTCTAACTTGATCGTCGGAGGGGTTTTCCGGCCATACACCGCCGGGTAGCTCACCGTTGTGCTCATGGTCGTCAGATGACAGAGCTTGAAGAAAGGTGTACGGGCTCGCCTGAATATTTGCTCCCCGTACAATTTACATGAAATTGAAGTTTAATTTTGAAAATTAGGGGTTTCAAGTCAAGAAGTCATTTTTAGACTGATTTTTACCCAGTCCCGCACGTGCCTTGGGATTTCTCGCACGTACGGCTAATAGTGTCCCCCACAGAGTTACATTCTGAAATAAAAGCACGTGCCCCTGCACGTGCCCTGGATTTCCCGTACTTGCGGATTTGGTCCCGCATGTGCGGCACTCCTCTGTCTTAGCTCAATTTCAAATAAGCATATCTTTGATTCAGACTCCGTTTTAAGTGATTCTTGAGCCTAAATTCAAGCCCGGAAGTCTAGTTTTCAATGATGGTGGTCTCACATCCAAATTCTAAGTACACAAATAGATATGCTCAAATTTGTAAAGGTTGTTCACTTTCTGTCTACTGGTTTCATGCTAATTTTTCATCTAACCTAGTTTCCTTTCGTTTCCTCTTATTTTTCTAGACACGGATTATGACCTATTGAGGACTAATGATTTTAGAAGCAACATAACTAATTGATTAAAGAGAAAAGAATCGGATCGGTTATATTCATATGTTGTGTTACGTAATTGTAGTTGTAAGTCAAGATAAGGAAATCGTCCAACTACTATCAGAAGTCCATCACTGTGAGTAATAGTATAGTAAAACTATGTTTTCATTATCTATCTTGATTTATATATGACATGATTCTCTAAATGTTACATTTTATCAAAATGCACAAGCTTCAAAGAAATGTTTAAATAAGTTATGAACAAGGAATATGAATTATTTATAACATGATATGAATTGTTCGGTCTTTAAGACCTATTGATTTTTGGTATGGAACAAAGTACTGTACAGAATTAAGTGTTATAGTGGGAGTTACTTCTAGAATCCGTACAAGTCACATCTTGGATCCATACATACATGAATTGGGCCCAAGGAGAGGTGGAGACATGTCGATGTTCCATCTACTCCACGACAAGATACAATAATATGATATGATACATTTGGACCTAAGGTTATTTTGATATATGATTGGGTCTGAGGCCGTTTTGTTATATGTGGACTTGAGGTCGTTCAGGAAATATGATATGATTCAAATGTTTTTACATTGCTATATGAATCATGTTACGAAATGTTATTTTATATGAATGAATGGATGTCCTATTTTGAAAGATGATTCCAAACATTTGTAAAAGTGGGCGTACCACGTAAAATGTTTTGTAAAGGTTGCAGTTATGTATCCCATTTGCAAAAGTATGGATTTTGATATGATAAATGTTTATTTTAACATGATTTAAGACACATTTCAGAATTATGACATATGTTTTTTTAATGTTAAGGACATCATTCATTAATCTCTTTACTTTAATATTACTCACTGGGCGTTAGCTCACCTTTTTATTTTATATATATGTAAGTGAGCCATCGGGGTTCAACACTAAAGTTGTATCAAGGTTCGCCTCTCTATCAAGCCATCCAGGAAATGTCTTCATGTAGAGACGTAGTATAATTTGCCAAGCTTAGTTTTGTTCAGGCTATGATGGCTTTTGTGTTGGATTAGGTTCATATGTAAATTTTGGGTTGTGAACTTTTGCCTATACCTATATGTCTTGGACTGTATATATATGAATTGCGTATGTGATATTTGTATATATGATGTAATGTTTAAGATCCTGGCATTTAAGGACTGCTCAATGGATGTTCTGTTATTATTTTTGGTATCTGCTTCCGCTTAAGGCTCCGTATTTGAATAAATATTATTTTAAAATTTTATTTTGAGGCCTATCGGTCATGGACCAAACTTTTAAAGGCGGGTTTGGGTCGTGACAGATAACCATTTCAAGAAAACCCACATTTTACTTCTTCAATTTCCTATTCCACTAACCCGAAAACGACGTCAACTTCCAATTCACTCATAAATGGTTTTGACGAACCGTCGTCACTGTGTGACTTTCCATGCAGTAAGGAACACACCACCTCTTTGTACCCACCTCAAAAGACGTGTGGACCCTACTCAAATTTGAGTTTAAAGTTGGCCCAAAATAAGCCTATAAAAACCAAATTTTCCAACAATCCCCCACATGAATGGAATTTGATGAAGAGAAAATACAATAACATGATCTAATTACAGAGAGTACAGAAATTGGGAATATTTTGCAAATGATAGGTAGCTTTTGGCTTTGAACCTTCCCTTGTGAAACACTATCGAATTTATTAGCTAACCAGTGAACATGATGTCTTACACTGTTTAGTTGTTTGTGTAAATCAAGACAATAAAACTTACACAGTATATTATCAAACACAGTTTAATTCTCACTATTGTATTTATTTTGATCCTGAACAACCTGGTCTTTCATGAGTGTTCTAAAGACTTGTAGCCCTTCACAAATCTCATAGAACCGGCCCAATTCACACTCATATAGGTGATTCTTATGAAGAGTGTCTTGCCATACTCCACTAAGTATACCTAGATATAAGAATCATTAAAAGTATTACTTAACCTAAAACGCTACATACATCACTATTTCATCATAGAAATGGATAGGAGTTTGACTCCCTAGTGATCTTTTTGAGTCATACACAACTTGGTTGTCCCTTTGAACCTAAATCTTGGGATCTCCAGTCAACTAGGTTGGGTTGCCGTTGTGGTAACTCTTAATTAAAAGGCTTAAGTCCCATTCATTTCGACGAATTCTCAACTAACTCTCTTACTAACTCTTTAGTTAGTGGATCCACTGTGTTGTCTTTAGACTTCACATATTCAGTGGAAATAGTTCCATTAGAAAGTAGTTGTCTCACAGCATTATGTCGACGACGAATATGTTGTGACTTATCGTTATACATATGACTCTGTGCTCTTCCTATTGCTGATTGACTATTTCAATGTATGCATATAGCAGACACTGGTTTTGGCCACATTGGAATATCTTCAAAAAAGTGGCGAAGCCATTCTGCTTCTTCCCCAACTTTATCTAAAGGTATAAATTCTGATTCCATAGTAGACCTAGCTATGCAAGTTTGTTTGGAAGATTTCTAAGAGACAGATGCCCCACCAAGAGTAAAGACATACCTACTGGTGGATTTTGAGTCTCTAGTATCCGACATCTAGTTTGCATCACAGTATCCTTCAAGTACTGCTGGATATCTTGTATAATTAAGCCCAATGTTACGAGTAAATCAGAAATATCTTAGAACCCTTATAATTACTTTCCAGTGTTCTACTCCTGGATTACTCGTATATTTACTTAATTTACTTACTGCATAAGCTATATCCGAGGTAAGTGCAGTTCATCAAGTACATTAAGCTTTCAATAATTTGGGCATACTCTAATTGAGAAATACTTTCCTGTACATTCTTAGAAAGAAACAAATTAACGTCCACAAGTGTTCTAGCAAGATGATCATCATCTTTGCAAAATTTGTCAAATATTTTTTCAATGTAATGAGATTGTGACAAAGTATAACCTTCTGATGTTTTGGTAATTTTTATACTAAGTATTATATCAGTTATCCTTATGTCCTTCATGTCAAAATGTTTATTCAACATTTTTTTATTAGTTTTAATCATGTCATTATTACTACCTATGATTAGCATATCATTCACATAAAGATATACTATAACATAATCGCTGTTTGTGTTTTTAATTTAAACACATTTGTCACATTCATTAATTTTAAATTCATTTGACATCATTGTGTAGACGTCCCTGAACGCCCCTAGAGGATGACTCCCGTTCTGTTTGTTTGTGGGTCTACTACAGCTCGGACTCAAATTTGTCACGGTTCTAAATCTGAACCAAAGAGTCCAAATTCCGGCAAATCGTTTTGAGAAAACAGATTTTTGAAAGAAGTGTCAAACATGGACTGCTTTGCCAGATACAGAGTTGCCACCTAAATATTTTTTTTAATGGGAGAATTTAGAAAACCCTGACTCGGTGCCAAAGGCCACGTGTCCGTCATCACCAAAGTTGCCTCGGCTCGAGAACTTGGGTACGATTGGGGAAGGTTAGCTATGAGCACCCCCGCTCGCCCGATCAAAGATCGGCCTCTACTAACCATGATATCTTGTTTTGAAAACATTATATGCTCTTATTCCGGTTATTAGCCTAGAATTACTATGTTATGCGCGCAGCAAACAAGTATAGACCAAATCGCCTAAATTGGAACAAAACATTTCATGTTTATTTTGAAAATGGTTTGCTACTCGCAAGTAGGCTAAAAATGCGGATTTTTGCCACCCTCAAGTGGGCTTAAAACTCGCAGTTTTAATGCATCATTCCAATTTAGGTAATTCAACCTCCATCCACAGGCATTCAAGCAGTTATATCACATAAACAACTAGCCTCATGGTAATCATGTTATCATGGCAATACTCACACGCATGCGGTATGCTAAAGCATAAAAAGCTCACCTAGTACTCCAAGCAAAAACAAAAACTAGTTAGTAATCAATGCGTGATCCTAGTTCATGTTTAAAATGGCTAATGCAACACATGCAAAGATGCAATCTAGACAGGCTCGGCTATCCTAAACATGGCATGTGAAATGCAACAGATAACACGTATTCAATTTGGAATTGAAGTACAATGCAATTAGCATGATGCGCCGAGCCGGTGCATGCAAGACAAATGTATGAATGCACGCATGCATAGCATAAGGTATGCTAAAATAAATATGCCCTAGTACTAACCATTGAAAGCAGGTAAGTAAAAGGAAGAAAGAAGTGGGGGTTGGAAGACATACACACACTCACCCACACGATTACAAATTCGCCCTCGTTCGGAGGGACCAAAAGAATAATACAAATTAATTAACCTACAAGCTAATTAAATAATTACAGACCACCTAATTAATTAACAAATCAATTAAGCTAAGGAAAGTAGTAAAAGGCCTCGGGAAGAGGGTCCAATGCATGCGTATTCGGGTTTGCTCGGAAATTCGTCGCCATGCACAAGTTGCCTCTGTTTACCCTGCTCTGCTCCTCTGAAAATTGCACAAGTCCCAAGGTGCACTCTCTGGACATTGGGGGACACCACCAGCCATGTGGGATGATCACCGGCCAAAAGTGAGTGGTCACCGGCCACTTGTGAGGCCATCGGCCACTGATGGATGGCCGGTCGGCACTTCAGATGGCCGGCCAGCCAAAGCATCCTGCAGAATCCTGTTTTGACAGCAGCATAGGGCAAAACAAGGCATGACAATGCATTTCAAGCAACTGTGTGCATAACCACACCCCTTATCATGTTTATGACTCAAAGGAGTATGGTCCTTGATTCTCAGACCACCAATCGCGCATTTCGATGCGTGATGGCCCAAGAAGCCAAGTTGTGCATTTTGATTTCAAATGTAATGCAAACCAAACAAACAAATGGGCTCAACCTCTATCATAATCAATTCAAGAGGCAAAGCATGCATGCCAAATGCAACCTAAGCATATGAACTAAGCATGCAACACGAGCATGTGAACATGCAATATGCAATAGGCATACAACCTAAACATGTGGACGTGTATAGCATGCAACAACATGCACAATGAAACAAACATGCAACAACATGGTGAGATGGACTTACACTAACATGGGTAGCTCTCAAGCATGCCAAAATCAATGGCCATAATGATGCAACAAAAGCATGAAAACACATACACAAGCATGCATGTGATACCCCTGTTCTGTATTATGCTAATTGGTCCCTAATATGATGTGATTATGTGTTTGATATGATTCTGTGTGCCAATTATGTGAATATATGTGATTTTGAAGTTCTACCTGTTCACCGTAGGAATATCTGTTGAACAATCCGCTTTGGAAATTAAATTGAAGGCCTTATCGGCCACAGAACCCGAAATTGACTACGCCATTGTGATTGGCATAATTTTTAGAGCCTACGGTGAAATTTAATTGAAAAATTGATTCTGGTCAGATTAAATTAAGGATTTAATGCCCAATTATTTAATATTAATAATTTTGAGCTAGTGGGGCCATATAAGGGCCCTTATTACATTCAATTCCCCTCCTTATATCATTTTGGGCTGAAGTTTAACTCTCTAGAGAGAGAGAGTCGACTTTGAGAGAGAGGGGAGGCACCTTTGGGCATTTTGATTCAAGATTGTGGATTGGGAAGCTACACTCTAGAATTAACAAGAATTGGTGGAGATTGAAGCTACTAGGTGAGTGATCAACCCTTAATTCATGAATTTGTGTATGTAATAATGTAAATTCAAAGAGAATATCTGATCAAGAACATGAATGGTGTTGAGTATGATGAAATTGAAGTTTATATGCACATGCATGCATAGAATTGCCATGATTTTGCATAATCAAGCATGTATTAAGTTGAATATGGAAATATGAGTGTTGAATCATACATGCAAGCATAGTTTTGTTGAGTTTCATGGTTAGAAGCACCATTTGTACCATTTGAAATAGAAATGGAGTCAAGAATTGACATGCATGCATGATTGATGAGGATATGAAGCTTAAATGCATGAATTTAATGTATTGGAAGTAAGTTTGATATAATTTGGGTTTGCATGTGATTGATTCATGGGAATTGAGCTTCAATATGTTGTAATTTGGTGTTTATATCATGTTGGTATATGTATATGAGTGCTATGGGCTGTGAAATGCAAGAAATATCAGTTTGAATGTGTATGTGAAGCTCAAGAACAGTTTTGGAAAACCCAGAAGTTTGGTGCCCGCTCGAGCGGGGAAACCGCCGCTCGAGCGGAGAATTCGAGCTCCCAGCATTTCTGACAGACATAGTGCCCGCTCGAGCGGGGAAGTTTACGCTCGAGCGGGAAGCTATGTAGACAGGCGATCGCCGGCGGCCGAGTTCACGCCGAAAGGAATTTGATGTAACCAACACTTTTGCAGGTTAAGGGTCCGCTGAAGGGAAGTCCACGCCGGGGACCCTGTTTTCTGAAATTCTGAAAATACATTCTGTGTTATATTTTTCCGTTCTCTTTCACTTGTAAGCACTCTTAGGCATATGTTAAGCATTGTAAATGAGTTAATGAGATAAGAATAAAGCCTAAAGAGGAATATGTGAATTAAAGAACGGATTGAGTTATTTGTGACCCGTATATGTTATGTGATGTGTAGGGTCAAGCTCCAGGGCAAATCTGCAAGCCGATCACTGTGAGTAATATCGATATTTGAATGCTTGTGAATGTTCAATTGTTTATTCCCTTTAAGCTTATAAATTGCTACTTGGGATTGTGGATGTAAGATGAACATGAATGGACCAAAGGTCGTTTTGTTAAACATGAATGGACCAAAGGTCGTTTTGATAAACATGAATGGGCCGAAGGCCGTTTGACACGAAAGTGTATATGGGCCGAAGGCTGTTTGACATAAATGTGGGCCGAAGGCCGTTTGATATAAATGTGGGCCGAAGGCCGATTGATAAATGATTGGGTCAAAGGCCGATATATAAATGATTGGGCCAAAGGCCGATTGATAAATGATTGGGCCGAAGGCCGATTGACAAATGATTGGGCCAAAGGCCGATTGGCAAATGATTGGGCCAAAGGCCGATTGATAAATGATCGGGCCGAAGGCCGATTGATGAATGATTGGGTCGAAGGCTGATTGACATGAATGAGTGGGCCAAAGGCCGTTTTGACACGAATAATAGTCTGAAATAAATGATAGTCCAACATGAATGAATTGGGCCCGAGGCCGTACGTTGCGTTTGGAACCTCAATTACTTAACTTACATATGTCTATGTATGTATGTATTAGTTAGAAATGCAAATTGGGCCCAAGGCCGTTTGATGTATGTTGTTCCAATGTATGTTCTTTATTTGGTATTATTCACTGGGCTTTCGCTCACGCTCATTCATATATTTGTAGGTGAGCCCAGAGAAGTCCAAACCCAGCCTCGGCAAGCTGTGGAACAACAAAGATTTTTGGGAAGTCACCCTTGTGTCTCACGACGAGACCATCGCCTTTGTCGTTTGTTTCTATTCTATTATGTTGGCGAAGTTTTGAGTACGTCTGTGTATAGTTTTGCTTGGTTGACTCAGTTTTGAATGATCCTGTCTGTACAGAAATTTATGTTGCTATGCTTTCTGTTGTGGGTTATTAACATATGTATGTCTGAAATGTTTTGATGTGCATATAAGTATGGCTCTATGGACAAAATTTTAAATTGCTTCCGTTTGGCCCCCATTAACTCTGCTAAAATACATTTGGATCAGTTTGAGGCCGTAGGTAATCTCATGATTGCTGGCCGGTTACGTCCTTAACCCACGGGGGCGGGTTCGGGTCGTGACAATGCATGTACAAGGGCCTAAACATGGAGCATAAACCCTCAACTCTTCAAAGCATGAAAGGGATGTAAAATGCAAGTATGCAAGCATGGAACATGGACTGAAATGTGGTCTCCAATGATGCCAAATCATGAGAACAAGCCATGTAAAGCATGCTAGTGACCCATACACCCAAGGCTAGTAAGCTAGAATGCAAGACGACTATGCAAATCATGGCAAACATGATCAAAATAAACAAAACCAGACCTTAAGCATGGAAAAACAGTGCTAAAACCCTCTTGGAACCTAACCAAAATCATGCTAAAATGTCATCTCACAACATGATACATGTTAGGCCAAAACATGGGATTACAAGGCAAGCATATTATGCATGCAAGAGACCATTAAACCAAGCAAAAACAGATCTAAGGCATGCCAAAATATGACCAAATACCCACTAAAATGTGGTCAACACATGTTAGAATGAGGTACTCCTTTGGAAGGCCATACAAGGGGTTGCTCTACACATGCAAGAGGCAAGCCTTAAATGACAAAAACAGCTCTGGAAAAGGTTCAAGAAGGCCCTAAAACTCACTGAAAAATGCTTGAACCAAGCTCAAGAAGTGTGCAAATAAGGGCTCATTTGAAGGGCCAAACATGCTAGTAAACAAGACAACAAAGGAGATGATCACCCCTCTCCTTCTTAGGACCTCAAAACACCATCCCCACCACTGAAATCCCTCTGGATTTCAGTGGTGAGAAGGCCAATACAAGGTGGTCCCGAAGCTCACAAAAAAGACACAAAAATGAGGCCAAACAAGGCCTAAGAGGGGGTAAACAACCCCAAACACAAAAGTGATCTTGAACAAACTTAAAAAGGAGCTAAAAACAAAACTTTTTCAGTTATACACAAAGCTTAAATCAGCATGCAAGACAGGTCAAAAGCTAATGCAAGATTGGGGAAAATAAAGCAAAAGTGTTACCCTTGAAGAACACCTCAAGAACAAAGAAGTCCAAACCACCTTCTTCTGAGCAAATCAAGCTCAAAACTTCAAGAACAAACCCTCAATACCTCCCAAGTCGAAGTAGGGTGTAATAGTGTGTGTCTTAGTGCAATACTATGAACAAACACACACTTTAGGCCCTCAAACACACACAAAAGTAGAGAGAAAGGGAGATATAGAGAGAGAGGATGATATATATCAGATTTATATGTGTATAGCTCTGGTTTTTTGCTAAACCATCTCAAAGAAGGAGAGGGTTTGCTTATATAGACAAGATAATGACTTGAAGCTTCTAAGGGAAGCTAAATAAAAGGGTCAAAAGAGTCAAGCTTCTAAGAGAAGCTAATGCAAAGGTGCAAGCTTCTTGAGGAAGCCAAGACAAGGGGTCAAAGCTTCCTCAAGAAGCTTTGAGCAAAAGGTGCAAAAAAAGGGGGTCAAAGGGTGGAAAATAACCACACACGTGCATGGGGAGCAAGGTTTGTGCACTCCAGCTGGCACAGCTGGCATGCATTCAATCTGTAGAATACTCCGGAAGGTCGTCGGCCAGCAAAATTGGTCGGCCGGCCACTTTTTTTGTCCGGCCTGCTACTTATTTGGCCGGTCGGCCAAATTGATGGCGGTAGAGTCCGCCAAGGCCAAAAGTGGCGGTGGGTGTCTAGAGTGAAGCCCCGGTTAGCTTTCTAATCTTTGCAAACCTTTAAATTCCTCCTGCAAAAGTTATGCCCTTTTGGTGACGCCACAGATTCGATCCAATCGGACCGATCCCTACTTCAACGAACCATATATCCCCACGGACTTGGCTTTAGGAGATTCTTGAGTGCAAAATGAAGCCGGAGTAAGCTTTCCAATGGTGGTGGCCTCATAGCTGAAATCCAAGTATGCAGATGAATAGGCCCGATTCAATGAGGGTCGCTCGACTCTCTTCCACGGATTCATGCCGAACTTCTTCTCCAACTTGTTTTCTCCCCTCTTCTCCTCTTTTCTTCAACTTCAAACCCCTAAGTAAGGTGTTTTGAAAGATTTTTCAAAGATTTCATCTCTCTTTCATTCATTTCCACTTTGTCCTTGCTCGGTTTATCGAAAAGCGCATTATTTGACAAAATGTGAGCCTCGGAACATTGTAGAAACTTTATTTGAAAAATATTTTGAAAGAGAGGGTTTTAAAGTCTAAAAACCATTCAAAATAGCTTTGGTCCAAAATGGGGTGTGAAGTTGAGATTTGTCTCTCTCATTGCCGAAGAAATTGAACCTTTGCCTTGCACACCTTTTACCACCAAGTAAACCATCAGTAAAGCCCAAGTCTTAAGGGCGGTAAAAAATGGGGTGTCTACACATTGCCTTGTCAAATTTCTCGTGCCATTATTTTGGCACTTGTTTTAAACCATATATTAATTTAACCAATTTACACACTTTCTTTTCTTTTCCTTTCCTAGAACAAAAAATCTTTTTGGTTGTTCTGTGCAAATTTCTTCATTTAACTCACCATTTAAGAAAGCAGTTTTCACATCCATTTGATGAATTTCTAGATTGTACAATGATGCAGTAGCAATTAGCATTCTAATGGATGTTATTTTAGTAATCGATGAGTATGTGTTAAAGTAATCAAGACCTTCTTTTTGTCTACGACCTTTGACCACAAGTCTTGCCTTGTATTTGTCAATTCATCTATCCGCTTTCATTTTTCTTTTGAAAATCCACTTATACCCAAGAGGTTTACAACCTGGTGGCAAATCCACCAATTCCCAAGTGTGATTTTGCAAGATGGATTCAACTTCACTATTGATAGCTTCTTTCCATAAAGGAGCCTCAGGACTGGACATAACTTCTTTAAAAGTTAAGGGCTCATTTTCTAACAAAAATGTTAGAAAATTTGAACCAAAAGATTTTGAAGTTCTAGCACGTTTACTACGCCTAGGTTCCTCTTCCTCATCTTAATCTATCTCTTGCTTTTGTTCTTGATCATGACTAGTAATAACATTATTAGATCTTTTATTATTGCTAGTCTCTTGTCCAGTTTTATTTGAAAATACATGTTCAAAGAATGATGCATTCTGAGATTCAATAATAGTATTTATATGCATTTCGAAATGTTCTGATTTATGAATCAAAAATCGATATGTACTACTATTCTTGGTATAACCAATGAAAATGCAATCAACGGTTTTAGGACCTATCTTAGTCTTTTTAGGACTAGAAACAACCGCTTTAGCCCAACACCCTTACACTTTTAAGTATTTGTAAGATGGTACTCACACATACCACATTTCATAAAGTGTTTGATTCACTTTCTTTTGGGGTACTTTATTAAGTATATAATTAGCAGAAAGTATTGCTTCCCCCCACAAGTTCTGAGGTAATCTAGAATTTATGGCATTCATCATTTCTTTTAAAATCCTATTTTTCCTTTCAGCAATTCCATTTTGCTGAGGTGAATAAGGAGCGGTGATTTGATGAATTATTCCATGTTCTTTACAAAATTCACCAAAAGGTGATTCATATTCACCACGTCTATCACTTCTAAGTTTCTTAATTTTCTTACCAAGTTGATTTTCAACTTCATTCTTATATTGAATGAAAGTTTCTAAAGCTTCATCTTTGATTCGAATTAAATAAACATAACTATATCTAGTATAGTTATCTATAAAATTTATAAAATACTTTTTCCCACCTATAGTTTGAATTAATTTAAAATCATAAATGTCACTATGAATTACTTCAAGTGGTTCTGTACTTCTCTCAATTGAATGAAAAAGAGTTTTGAATAATTTTGCCTCAACACAAATTTTACATTTATGATTTAAATCAATGTCAAATTTAGGTAAACATTCCATATTAATTAATCTACGCAAAGATCCATAATTAACATGTCCAAGTCTATCATGCCATAAATTTAAAGACTTAAGCAAGTAAAAAGAAGATGTATTTTTATTAATAACAGAGGGTACAACAGTCATTACATTCATTTTGAAAAGGCCATCAGACATGTAATATTTTCCTGCATATATCCCGTTTTTAGTAAGTACAAACTTGTCACTTTCAAAAACTAGTCTAAACCCATTTTACTCAATAAAGATCCGAAAACAAGGTTCTTGTGAATGTCTGGTACATGCAGCACATTGTTGAGAGTGAGTTCCTTTCTAGATGTCATCTTCAAAATAATTTTCCTTGTCCTTCAACTTTAGAAGTCGAAGATTTGCCCATAAAAAGTTGTTCACCATTGGCTACCACTGAATAAGACGTAAACATCTTTTTGTCGGCACAGATGTGGCGAATAGCACCAGTGTCCACCCACCATTCTTTAGGATATTTGACAAGGTTTGCGTTGGAAACAACTGCAGAAAGATTTATGTCATCTACACCATTGGAAATTTTGTCCACTTCGGTCATATTGGTTTGAGCAGGTTTCTTGCTTAATCTTCCTTTACCTTTGCGCTTGTTACGACAATCTTTGGCCCGATGTTCCTCTTTGACACAGATGTAACATTTGCCATTAAACTTGACTTTTTAGTTTCTCCCCTTTTAGAGCCTTGTGAGGACATTTCTCCAGAAAACTTTCGTTTCTTGGTTTTTGGAGCATGTTCCACCACATTTGCTTTTGACTTCATTAGATGCTTACCAGCCCACTTCTTTGAATTGAGGTTGTCCTCCTCAATCCTCAAACACGCAATTAATTCCTCCAAAGACATTTCTTTGCGCTTGTGTTTGAGATAGTTCTTGAATTCCTTTTAGCCTTGTGGTAATATTTCAATTAAGGAAGCAACTTGGAAGGATTCACTGAGAGACATGCTTTCTGCGTGAATGTCATGCAGAATGAGTTGGAGATCTTGAACATGGTTGATCACAATCTTAGAATCAACTATCACAAAGTCCAAGAATTTGTCAATCACAAATTTCTTTGAGCCAACATCTTCTGTTTTGTACTTTTTCTCCAAAGACTCCCAAAAGTTTTGATAGAACTGTAGACGTTGCATAATGTGTTGTCAAGTCCGTTCAAGATGTAGTTCTGGCAAAGAAAATCAGCATGTTTCCAGGCATCGACCGTAAGTTGGTTTCATTCTCTTTTAGAGTAGGAGCATCCTCATGGAGGAAACGTGTCAGGTTAAGAGTAGTAAGATAAAACAATATTTTCTATTGCTATATTTTAAAATCAGTTCCTGAGAACTTCTCTGGCTTCTCACCGTGATTGACTGGCACAGTCACAACATGAGGGGTTAAAGCAATTGCAGCCACCATACTAGTACTTGTTTGAGCATTAGTTTGACCAGTTTCAGTAGCCATGAATTCTAAATTATAAAACAAAATTATAATTAGAATTTTATACTACACAGAAAAGTTAAACCAAAACCACGGAATTAAATTCTGTAAAAATAAAAGAAACAAGAATTGTAACTTTTATTTCCAATTAATTTGAAAATAAAATAAAATTTTATTTAAACAAATTAATTCCACATAGAAAATTAAATTTCTGTAACACTTCAAAAATTAAAATACTGAAACAAAATTTTAATTAATGAAAACTCAGAAATTATTTTTAGAAAACAAAAAATTAATTTCTGACTAACATTACAAATAAATATTCTGAATTATTAATGACACCAATATATTACTACTAGTTGTCAAAAAAAAAAAAAAAAAGTAGCTAACTACTATTTGCCAAACAATACATTACTACTATTTGTTTTTCCAACCAGAATATTATTTTGTAAAAATACAGAAAATCATTTTTGTAAGAAGAAGAAAAGAAGAAAGGGAACAAACGAAAAATTCCGTATAAACAGAATGATTCAAATTTATCTTAAGATTGTTGGAACAATCTTCTGAATAAAATAAATAACTTGAAATAAATCAAACAAATAAAAATAAATTACTTACAGAATTTATTTTATCGAAATGTAAAAGTACAAAAAGATTAAGTCAAGTATGTGACACTATATCCTTAAGACAGATTCGCCCCGCTACGGTGCTTACGGATAAAAGACGTCTATCTCCCAAGATACAATGATCTTTACAAATTGTAGTAGCACTCCAACAATTTGTACGGCAAATAAAACCTGTGTTCTATACTTTCTAAATTTTTTCTAAAATTATATAAAGAATATATATATATATATATATATGCAATAGAGCAAAATCTAGACAGCAAGAAAATGAATTTTTCAAGCTATTTTTGGATGCCCCAAACTGCTGGAACATGCTGGTATTTATAGACAGCTAGTGGCTATTCGAACAGGTATGATTTTGAACTTGAACAAGTGCGAAAACCTTGAACAGATACAATTTGAAAATTGGACAGATTTGCTAACTGTTGCAGTTATAAAGCTGTCTAGAACTGCTGGGTAGTTCTTCGATCTGTTTGAACAGTTTGAACCTGTTGAAAAAATAGACCAGAGAAGGGCTCTGTTTGGACATAAAAAATTAGCGCAAAATTTAAATTAATTTCGTTAAGAAATTCAAATAATTTTCCCGTAAGAATTTGAAAAATTTTTGTCCAATAAATTAATGTTAGAACCGACCTGACCCACAAGTGCGTCGTTCGGCGTCGATGAGCAATGTGCTTGCGTCTTGGTGGTTTGAGTCAAGCTTCCATTTGTCCATAATTCCTCATTTCTTTGGGGCCCAACCTAAGTGTTGCTACCTATAACTTATATACACACATAAATTCTCTAAAGTTTTCAATGTGGGATAACCATTTTAAAGAAACTCACATTTTATTTTCTCAATTTCCTATTCCATGAATCCGAAAACAACGTCAATTTTTTATTCACTCATAAATGATTTTGACGAACCGTCTTCACCGTGTGACTTATCATACGGCAAGGAACACGTCACCTCTTTGGACTCACCTCAAAAGACGTGTGGACTCCACTCAAATTTGAGCTTAAAGTTGGCCCAAAATAAGCCTTTAAAAACTAAATTTTCCAGCACATATTGTATAAAAATTAACTAATTAATTAATTTAATTTTTATTGATACAAATGTTTCAAGCAAAACTTTTATACTATCAAGATGAAAACAAACATTTTACTTTTAAACATTGTTGGCCAATCTTGCAAAACAATATCAGGTGGCAAGATGTAACTCCTACGAACACAGTGAAGTTAAAAATACATACACCATTTTTCCCTAATTAAGCCCCCGAATCTCCTATGGATAACTGCATTTTTCTTGAAGAAGACAACAGTCCAAGTGTTGGTAACAATCTAACTGTTGATAATAATCCAATAGGTGATGGTAGTGTCTCTGCAAGGGGTAAAAGGCCTATGGGTAGGAATTCTGTAAAATAATTGATTTGAAAAAGTGAAGCTGTTCAAGTTAAAGTCCACAAATATAAAAATTTGTTGGAGACATTTAACTAATACCTTACTGAGAAGAAAATGAAAAAAACTGAAAGAGAAGAAAAAAGGATTCAAGCATTGCAGGAGATGAAAGAATTGGAAATCAAAAAGGAAAAACATTTGTAGGAGATGAGAGAACTTGAGATCAAAAAGGAAAAACATTTGATAATGACTACGAACATTTCTTATTTAGACCTTCACATGAAAGCGTATTACATAATGCGCAAAAATGAGATTTTTGGCCAAGTGATCCGCATATGCCAATAACCCAAATTACTTTTTTCCCTTGCATCTTGATGAATAATTACGGGATAATGTATTACTCTAATTTTGCAATGTCATTTATTTTTCAATGTAATTTTGAGTATTTTTAATGTAGTTAATAATTTTTTTGGGGGGTGAATAATGGATGGTTGTTGATGGGTAGTTGGTGATTGTTTATTTTTTAATGTAGTTAATAAATTTTTAATTTTTTTTTAGTGGTATGTTTTTTGGTGGGGTGAATTATATTTAATTTTTTTTTGAAATTTTTTTCATTTTTTATATTTGTCTAGTCGGGTATAATGTAAATATATAATTTTTTTTACAAACAATTGAAAAAAGGTCACAAAAGATATATAAAATAAAAAAATCATTAGAAAACCTATATCCAAATAACACCTACAAACTTAGAGAGAAAAGATGGTTGAGATTTGCTAAAATAATATGTAACTATTGGAGTACCATTATTATAATTTGACAAAATAATACTATTCATTGTTAAATTATAACAATAATAATATTATTTTAGCAAATATCATTGAAAATGCTCAAACGTCGTCGGTAGACCCATATATATATATATATATATTTTATTTTTTTTATTTTTTAATAGATAAATTATTTATGAAATTATATATGTAGTTATATTTATATTTTATTTTTCTGAATAGGTCCACCAACTCATGTGTGTTCTAAAGTGTTTATCATTAGTGGCTAGAATATTATCCACAATGTGAAATCAATGTTTAGACAGCTACCGATGCCGTCACTCCAATACGAGGGTCCAACCTTTGGAATGGTGGGAGGGCTTTTATCCAAAAAAAGATATGAAATGTAGAATAATGTTTGAGGTCTCGAATTTGTCTCGAATTTTTATTTTTATTTTTCTAAGACTTTGTTAGTTTGGTGTTTTTTTTTTTTTTTTTTCTCCTCTCTTTTATTTTTTTTTTTCTTTTCTTTTTGCAAATGTGGTTATACATAGGGGTGTGCTAAAAAACTAAACATTTCACAAGTGAGTTGTGTTGGATTGATTGGGTGATAAAATTGACTGATTAGTTTTTTTTAAATTTAATTTAATTTTATTTGTTGGGCTTTGTTGATTTTTTTTTAAAGGTGGGTTATATGTAGGGGTGTGCCAAAAAATTAGACATCCTGCATCAACTTATTGTACAAAATTATATGAAATTAAAAAATTTTAACTAGCAGTCTAATTGATCATTTAATTAGATTAGTTGGTTGAGTGATAAAATTGACTAATCAGTTAAGCTGTTGGTTAAATTTTGTTAATTACATATAATTTTATACGATGAGTTGGTGCAAAATATCTAATTTTTTTAACATATCCCTACACATAACCATCCTTCAAAAAAAAAAAAAAAAAAAAAAAAAAACAAACAAAACAAAACAAAAAAAACTAACACACACAACCAACCAAAAAAAAAAAAACATTCGAGACAAATTCGAGGCCTCTAGCACTACCGTTAAATGTAATAGTATTATTATTTTATATAGTATCATTAATTAATAAAAAATTGTAAAGTTGTTAAGTGGATAAGGCTTGTTTTTCACTATCTCAATCAAATTGTGATCCCTACTGTAAAATAAATATTTATTAGATAAAAATATCGTCACGTGATATCATCATTATTTATATTTATTCTTTTGTCGGTTGCTCCGGAGCATGCTACACACCACCCACCAAAACGAATTGTGCATCTAAAACAACCAAATTCAGTGCCACCCATTTAATAAATCGGTTTCAATGGGTTAAATCGAATTGAGTTAGAGTATGAATTGGACGAATGAACCCAATTAATCTGTTTATTTAATTAATTTTTTTCAATAGACAATGGAGGTGGGGAAGGAGGAATAGCAATGGTAAGGAGTGGGAAATGGAGTGATGATGGTGGAGTGGTGGCAATAATTGTGAACGAGTTGAAATAGATTTTAAATGAATCTAATTGAACAGCTTCACAAATTTAGATTGAGTTTTTCATCTCTTATGTTATTATGGATTCTATTACTTTGATTCTACAAAAACAAAATTAATATTTATTACGTGGAATTAATTATATACGTGTCATATAAAGTATTAAATAATTTCTTTTTCTTAATATAAATCTAAAAGTGTGACTCATTCTAGGGATGTACTAGAATCCACCTTGGATGGTAATGCTGCAACTATGTGAGAATTTAAAATGCATAAGGTCAAACTTAGTTTGGGCAAATATCAATTAACAATCCAAGTTTATGCTAATATTTTAAGTTTAAAAATTAGGTCAAAATAGGAAATTCATAGAGGAATATTTGAAGGGTGATTAAAATTTTATTTTACTTCATAAATGCTATAGGATTGTCGTCATGCATGACGCGCTTGAACCTTATAATATGTTTTTTTACGTTTGATAACATTAAGAATGGCAATAAAGAAAAAAGAAAATTCAATGGTTTTTTACTCTCTATGATCCTAATAAGAAAATTTAGGGTATTTTATCATTTATTTAATGAGATAGGAGAGGTTTGAAGTGGAAATAGAGAACCAAAACGGGTTAATGTTTAATTACAAAAATATTCGAAAAAAATTATATTTTAATCTTCAATGATCTTATGTTAATATTAAGGTCTTTGTGTGTGTGTCTTTTTTTTTTTTTTTTTAAAAAAAAAAAAAAATCATTTTAACTCCTACAATCATTTGTCATTATTGACAATAAAACTATATTATTGAGATTTAATACTTAAAAATATAAATTATAGAACTAAATGGAATAAGCACAAATTAAGATAAGGGTGGAGAAGAAATTTAAGGGGACATGGTGGTGTGTAGGTTGGTGTAACAATCTAAATTTTTAATTCATTTTAATTAAATTATTGACATCACTTATGCATCTTATCAACATTTTTTTATCGTTTGTGGATTGACATTTCAGCGTCCTGTTATCTACTCTGAACTTTGACATTGTATATGAAGTTGGTGGAAAACACTATTGTGCATTATATGTTTAAAAAATAAATAAAAAATAATTTTTTGAGTCATAATTAAAAAAATAAAAAAATATTATAATTAATCATAACATAAAACATAATTAAAGAATTTGCGAATTATAACTAAAATAATGTCATAACTAAAGAAGAAAATTAGTTATAATTATAAAAAATAATATAACTAAAAGTGCATATAAAATATTATTTTTAAAGGAGGTGTATTTTAGAAATTTTTTGAAGTTGGGATTGTTGGTTTTGACTTAAGATTAGACATTTAATTTAATTGAGTGAGGTTTGATCTTGAAAATTACTTGAGCAATTGTGAGATTTTTCGAGCCATTTTGTTATATTCTCCTTAATTTAGCCTTGTAATCGAGATTTTAAAAATTAAATTTGTCATTGCAGTGATAATAAGAACACTAAAATTATCTTTTCATGTGGCAAACCATAGACATGATTAAACATAATAATGTCTAATTTGTTGAATGTTTTAATATTTGGTGAAAATACACAATTTCAGTTGAATTGAGGGGAAAAACTTCACCAAATGGAAAAAAATTAAAAACTAAAAAAATAAAAAAATTCTGAAGTAGAAAACTGATGTTTTCACAATGAATAATACGGCATCGTATTAAGAACTAAACACATTTCGCTTTCAATGGTGTAGAATGTCCAATACCTACCTACCTAGAACTGTCCCAATCCGGTAAATCCAGAAAAAAAGTTTCTCGTGAAAAGTAAACTTTTTCTAAGCTAACTTTATTTTGGCAACTAAAAAGAGGTCCCTATTCTTTTACATATTTTTTTATAAAAAAAACTTAAAAAAAAAAAACTAAAAAAATTAAGGGGTACTTACTAATTAGTCCTATTCACTAGACTTATTTATCAACAGGTCTTAACTAATAAATTTAACACTATAAAAATAAGAGAGTGATAAATTTATCACTAAAAAATTATTCATAAAAAAAGAGACTGATAAATTTATCACTATAAAATTATTCATAAAAAAAAAAGACTGATAAAATTTGTCTTTATCACTTAATAAATTATATCAAATAGGACTTAATGGGTAATAAGTCTCAAAGTAGGACCTATTGGGTAATAAATCTCCCAAGTAGGACCTATTGGTAGTTTACCCAAAAATTAACTATTAACAACGTAATGTTGAAATATTAAATTTTTTATTAAATAAATATTAAATATCTTAATTTTTGAATAGTACTAATTATATCACCATATGTTAAATTATCATATTCAATAACACCAGTAGGGTGACTAAGAACATCTCGTATTTTATGAGCAAATAAACTAGGTAATCCATTAATAAATTTTTCTTTCCAGAATGATTTAGTACAGTCTTCTCTTAGCATAACTCGAGAGGTGAAAACATCTTTATACCATCTGAAATCACTTAAGGTTGGACAAGTAAAATTACTGAGTTGATCATGTATGCTAGAATATATATTAGTTGGGGTACCAATAAAATGTCTAATAATTGTATAAATTATACACATTTTTCTTTACCTACTATTTTGATTCATAGTTTTCTTTTCCAAGCAAGCACTAAAAAAGAGAGACTTCAAGATTAGACGGAGTGGTGAAGGCATGCCTTGTCGGCCATTAGCGCTTCAATGAAGAGCTCTCACCACTCCTTTGGATACACCTCAACTCTGAAGATTTTCCCATCAGTGTCATTCAAGACCAACCAACCCAAATTTAAATAAAAAAAATATTAAAAAAAAACCCAAAATTCACGACGTGGGTTTGTGTTCTCTCTTGCTTCCTTTCCCGGAGAACTTTCCACACATAAAATAATCCCCAAAACTCTCTGATTCATTGCATTTCATTAAACTCTTTTTTGGGTTCCCAATGCTTGTCCCTTAAAAAAACGTTTGCCTTATTTTTCTTGGAAAATCGTGCATGTAGATTGCAAGATCCCCACCAATCTTGGAAAAAGTTGGGACTATTTGTTTTTTGTTCTACTCCAATTCCTGAACTCCATGGTTTTTGCTGTGTCATCATCTCAAGGAATCACTTGAACAATTGTGGTCTTTGCTGTTTTGGTTCTCTCTTCTCTGATTGGTGATGGACTTAGAGGTATGTCAAGGCTTTGATCTTTAATTGGTTTCTTTGAGATGATTGGTTAATTCACCCCCTCTTGTTCTTATTTCTGCATACCCATCAGTGTTGTTGGGTTTCTTGAATTGTTGGGTTCTTTGAAATGATTGATTCATACTCTGTTCTATGTTGTTTGTCAAAGATTGGTTATTATGGTTCATTTCAGGAATACATATTTTGTTTGTTGTATTTCTGAATTTAACATTGGTTCCAATACATGATACAAATTCTGGTTCAATTGATACTTCAAAACCCTTTTCTAGAATTATGAATGCTTTGTCTTAGCTGTAAATGTTGTGGCCTGAAAATTTGGTTATTCTACGCAGAGTTGTTGAATTATCAGATTGTGCTGTTAATATGATACACTAGAGAGTATATAATGTCTGATTCTAGGAGATGTTTGGTTGTGAGGTTTACCGGAATTTTAGTTATTGTGGTTCTGCTGGTTTATGCTTCAGAAGGGTTGAATTCGGATGGGCTGCACCTTTTGGAATTCAAGAAATTCATCCATGATGAATTTAATTATTTGGGAAACTGGAACCCTAGTGATCAAACACCATGTGGATGGATTGGTGTAAATTGCACATGGAATTATTATAACCTGGTTGTGGACTCTCTTGATTTGAATTCAATGAACCTTTCTGGGATGCTAAGCGCTAGTATTTGCAGTTTGGTTAGTCTTACCATACTTGATGTTTCTAACAATAGCTTCACTGGAAATATTCCCAAGGAGATTGGAAATTGCTCAAGGTTGGAAAGTCTTTATTTGAATAATAATCAGTTTGTTGGGCAAATTCCTTCTGTGTTGGGCAATTTATCTTTTTTAGCAGAATTGAATTTGTGCAACAACATGCTTTCTGGTCCAATTCCGGAGGATCTTGGAAATCTTTCTTCACTGATTCAGTTTGTGGCATACACTAACAACATCACTGGTCCATTGCCTCGTTCTCTGGGGAATCTCAAGAACCTAAGAATATTTCGAGTTGGGCAGAATGGGATTTCTGGAAGCATACCCTCAGAGATAGGTGGTTGTGTGGGCTTGGAATATTTTGGTCTTGCCCAAAATGGTTTAGGAGGGAATATACCGAGAGAGTTTGGGATGCTTGGGAACTTGACAGAACTGATTCTTTGGGGTAATCAGTTTTCTGGTTTCATACCGAAGGAGTCGGAAATTGTACGAATCTCATGACTCTTGCTTTGTACCAAAACAATCTAGTGGGTGAAATTCCTGCTGAGATTGGGAACATCATGTTCCTGAGGAAATTATACCTGTACAGCAATCGGTTGAATGGAACAATACCAAGGGAAATTGGTAATCTTTCTTTAGCAACAGAAATTGATTTCTCAGAGAACTACTTAATTGGAGAGATTCCGAAAGAGTTCAATCAAATAAAGGGTCTGTGCTTACTTTACCTTTTTCAAAACCAGCTTACGGGTGTTATACCAAATGAGCTTAGTAGCTTGAGGAACTTGACAAAGCTTGATCTATCTATTAATTACCTCAATGGTCCTATTCCTATTGGATTTCAATACTTTACAGAAATGATCCAGTTACAGCTCTTTCAAAACTTTTTGAGTGGTAGCATTCCTCAAGGACTTGGACTTTACAGCCAACTTTGGGTGGTTGACTTTTCAGACAACTACCTAATCGGAAAAATACCTCCTCATATTTGCTGGCATTCTAGTTTATTCTTGCTGAATCTTAGGTCTAATAAACTGTATGGAAACATTCCATCTGGGGTCACCAATTGCAAATCTTTGGGGCAACTTGGTCTGGATGGAAACAACCTAACTGGGGGTTTTCCATCTGAGGTGTGCAACTTGGTGAACCTTTCGGCTCTTGAATTGGGCCAAAACAAATTTGGTGGTCCCATTCCTCCAGATATCGGAAATTGCACACAATTGCAGAGGCTTGATTTGTCGAACAATTACTTTGCATCCAAGTTGCCGAGGGAGATAGGAAATCTGTCCCAATTGGTGATTTTTAACGTTTCGTCCAATTTCCTCACTGGACAAATACCGCCCGAAATTCTTAACTGCAAGATGCTTCAACGACTTGATCTTAGTTGGAACAGCTTTGTTGATTCTATACCAGATGGTCTCGGAACCCCTTCCCAGCTTGAGCTTCTCATGCTTTCTGATAATAAGTTCTCTGGAAATATACCCGCAGCATTGGGCAATCTCTCTCGTTTGACTGAATTGCAAATGGGCGGCAACTTGTTTTCTGGTGAAATACCTCTGGAGTTGGGCACTCTTACTGGCTTGCAGATTGCTCTGAATCTTAGTCATAATAATCTCTCTGGGAAAATACCACCGCAGCTTGGGAATCTCAATTTACTAGAATTCCTCTTGCTGAATAACAATCATTTAAGCGGTGAAATACCAAGTACTTTTGGCAATCTGTCAAGTTTATTGGGCTGTAATTTCTCATACAATGACCTTTCTGGACCCTTGCCTACCGTAGCATTGTTTCAGAACATGGCCATGAGCAGCTTCATCGGAAACAAGGGGCTTTGTGGTGGTCCTTTTGGTGATTGCAATGTGAATTCGTCTTTTAATTCAATTCCAATTTCGAAGGTTTCAAGTAGTCCTTGGGCTAAAATCATCGCCATAGTTGCAGCTGCTGTTGGTGGAGTTTCTCTCATTTTAATTGTAGTTATTTTATATTTGATGAGGCGTCCGGTTGAGGTGGTTGCTTCCTTGCATGATGATGAGATACCATCTTCTTCACTTTCGGATATCTATTTTCCTCCCAAGGAGGGGTTCACTTTCCAAGATCTGGTCGATGCCACAAACAATTTTCATGACAGTTATGTTGTTGGGAGAGGAGCTGTTGGGACAGTTTACAAGGCAGTTATGCATTCTGGGCAAACAGTTGCTGTCAAGAAGCTCACGTCTAACAGAGAGGGAAGCAACAACATTGAGAACAGTTTTCGAGCTGAGATTTTAACTTTGGGAAAGATTAGGCATCGCAACATTGTAAAGCTCTATGGTTTTTGTTATCACCGGGGTTCAAATTTGCTTATTTATGAATACATGGCAAGTGGTAGCTTGGGTGAATTGCTTCATGGAGCATCCTGTAGCTTGGAATGGCCAACACGCTTTATGATTGCACTTGGGGCTGCTCAGGGACTTGCTTATTTACATCACGACTGCAAACCAAAGATCATTCACCGTGATATAAAGTCCAATAATATTCTTCTTGATGAGAACTTTGAAGCCCATGTCGGTGATTTTGGTTTGGCTAAGATCATTGACATGCCTCAATCCATGTCCATGTCTGCTGTTGCAGGATCATATGGCTACATAGCCCCTGGTAAGCACTCTCTCTCTCTCTCTCTCTATTTGCTGACTTATGTCTTTGGAGGATCATTCCATTTTACTGAGAATTTGCTTTTCCTTCATGCCAGAGTATGCATACACAATGAAGGTTACTGAAAAATGTGATATATATAGCTATGGAGTTGTTCTCTTGGAGTTGCTAACTGGGAAAAGCCCTGTACAGCCATTAGATCAAGGAGGTGATCTTGTAACATGGGTGAGGAATTATATTCGGGAAAATTCATTGACGTCCAGGATACTAGACAGCCGATTAAATGTGAAGGATGAAAGTACAATCAATCACATGATTACTGTGTTAAAAATTGCTTTGTTGTGCACAAATATGACACCGTCTGATCGGCCATCAATGCGTGAAGTTGTGCTGATGCTGATTGAGTCTAATGAGCGAGAAGGGAACTTTGTTTCCTCTCCAGCTTATGATGATGCTTCTTCTTGACGGTATGTTAGGACTGATTATATTCCTTGTATCATTCTCCATCATAAAATCATCATGTACATTTTTTTTTTCAGAGGAAAATATCATTATACTCAGATTTTAAAATATGAGTTGAAGGTAACTAATGTTACTCTCAAAACTTATTTCCATATATATATATATATTTTTTTTTTCCATTTTCAAATGTAATCGGAATACCATGTGCCATTTTGCAGCAGTACTATTAGCTGCAGCTTAAAGGCCCTGCTGTGAATTGAATTGCTTGAAAATATTTTCCGGTCTTGTTAGATATTAAATCATTCTAGATCTTCATTAATTTATTTTCTGATCACTGTGGATTACACTTGCGCCTTTCTAATTTACTTTGATATAATTATTCAATTTTGTATTGAATTGGAAAGATATGCGAGGACAATCTTTATGTACAACAGATTTTCCATTAGACTTCAGTTGTGGCTTTTGTATTGATTTTGAAATCATCAGCTCTAGAGCTTTGTAAGTTGATATCTTCTTGTTGTTCGTGTGAACCATAGTTTAAGAAGAGGAAACATCATTAGAAGCAGAAAGCCACGGTATGTGTGAGATGCGAAGCAGATAGCTTGAGAGTTGAACTATAAACTTACTGAGAACCATATTCAGAAACTCTGGTTAAAAAAATTTGTTAGTGTTGAAGGGTTTGATGGACTTTAAATAAATGTTTGCAGATATTATGTCAAATGATTAGGATATTGTTAGTCACTTTTGTGTGCGAATACAGTTTTTTCTTTTACAAGTCTGAATTGAGAAAAACAACAGAAGTAATTCCACTACTTTATTTACAAAATGCATTAAAATTCAAATAATGGTTTTCACATCTAAATCAAATTACTTTGGGGTGGTTTTTTTGTCACCCCATCTAAACCAAATTTGTTCTTCTCCATTATCTCCCATATTACGCACACCGTCTTTTCTCATTCTCCAAACACAATATGTGCTCCTATGTGAATCCGTCTGAGCTTGTGTTCTGCCAAGCAATGCCACACACCCAAATGTTCACGCGGAATTTCCATTCAAAATACTTGTTATCGGCTATCACTTGATTCCCAAGTTCATCATCCCTAGATTTACAATGAAAGCTGAGACCGATTCCATCACCTAAGTTGTAAACATCTATCATGGTTTTGGGATGAAGGATTCCTTGTTTTTCTCCCATTTTCTGTTGGGTTGTTGAGAATGGACAGTGCAATCCACAGAACTTGATTGCTAAATGGAGACATCTTTGAAGATGATGGGTAAAGAAAGAGGTTTTGAACTTGTTTGTGATTTATTGAAGGATGTTTTTTTAGATTCTATGCATCCATGCATTTATTGTGTAGCTGAATTTTGCTTTTCTAGTTTGGTCTTTGATAGAAAAGGAAAATGTTGTTAATTGAAACTCTGTTTTGTTTTAGAAAAAAATATTTTTCAACAATTGTTTACCAAATTTTTTGGCGTTTGATACCACTGTGATTAATAGTAAATAAGTTTATTTAGACAAAATATTTTATATTTTTAAAAAGTAAAAAAATTTTCTAAATAAAAGCCCACCACTCCCGTACAACCTTATGAGGCTTATTGTATTTTCTTTCAATTAAAAAAAGGGCAAAGTATCTACACCTCTCTTGAGATTTAATGAAATTATAGGTTTTCTTCTGCTCCATCACAATTAACGCTGCTAACAGATATCATAAATTGACTAAAATGTCCTTTTAACAAATAAAGGCAAATTACCTACACTCTTTTGATAAATTACGGATTTTCTTTTGAGGTTTAGCTAAATTATCATTTTTAAATAAGTTATGAAATGTAAAATTAAAATGGAAAAATACTTATCACATTGCAAAAAATTAAGATTTTAGAGACTAAAATTTAAGGACAAAATTATTTTTAGGGGATCAAATATTTTTGTTACAAAAAGTGTCGTTATTATATTTTTAGCAACGAAAATTGAACATTAGTGATTAATTTTATTTTTTTGGTATCAAATTTTGTCTCAAAATATAAATCATTTTGAGACCAAATTATTTTGTTCCTAAAAGTCTATTTATTATTGACATTTTTGAAATGTTATCGCTAAAAGTCTTATTTTTGACTTTTTAGGATGACTTTTTACTGATTATCCTTACGACGATAGAAATTAGTTCCTAAATGTCTTTTACAACAAAATTTTTACTTTTAGAAATCAAAAAAGTTAGTCTCTAAAGCTTTAAATCAATATTTTCATCATCATTTTATCCCTAGACTCAAAATATCATAAAATTAACAAATAATTAAATAAGTTAAAAACACAAGAAATAGCTTGTCAAAAAATTCTTGGAATGTGTTTGGTTTGATTTTTAGAAATTTATTTTTTAATTTTTTTTAAAAAAATTAAAAATTAATTTGGTTAAGAAATAAAAAATAATTATTATTTTTATATATTTTTATCTTTTGAGTGGTTAGAAATAATTTTTACAAATTAAATATATTTTTTCATATTTATTTTTATTAAATTAGTTTTTATTTTATTTTTTAATTCTAATTTTTTTTTTTCTAAACAACAAATCAAATATGATTCAAAAAACTTAATTTTTTTTCATTTAAAGTGATTCTTTTATAAATTTTGTTGATTTATCAAATGGATTTTAGCAGGGGTAATATCGTTCATCAATTTATATTTTAGTAATGTCAGCTAACTATTGTTTAATTAACGATAGAGGTTAAATTGTTATAAGAATATAAACCTCAAGGGGTGATAGTTTCTAAAACTTTAATGGAGAATTTATAATTTAATTAAATTTCAAGAGAGATGTAGATAATTTAAAAAAATACTTAGTAGTCCGAAATTGTATGGCTCAAATGACTTGAATGTGTCAAAACGACGTCATTTTACACCCAAAACGATGTCGTTTTGAGACATTCGAGTCATGAAATTTTGGGCTACCTAACATTGTTGGATAATTTATCCTTAAAAAACTAAAAATAAGTGTACTTTTCTCAATTTAAATCTATACCAAACAAATTTAAAATTTATCATTTTTTATTTTTTTATGCTTTTCATCATACTGTTGCCTTACCCAAGTACATGATGGGGATCAAACTCACCCAGACAGTCCTGTTCCAAAAAAAACACTCACCCACATGGTTTTGAGTTTTTGATTTTAGTGCATGAATTAGACTATCACCACTTGAAAAAGACCAGTGGAAACAGTATGAAGAGTTGACTTCTGTGACATATGATTTTTTGGATTGTACCAAATATACTGGTGTTTACCTGGCAACAGTAGAAATATTATGAGTTAGGTTTGGAATTTTAAATAAATTATTAAATTTTTACTAAACTTTTTTATATAAGTGTGGACCCCTATAAATGTGATTTGTACGGATCTCATACCTATATAAGAGATTTAGTAAAAAATTTGATAATTTATTTGAAATTCATAACATTTTTTAAATATTATTGGGATCATATGTAAATGTTTTGGAGCTCGTTTGGGATGTGAATTGATTTTTTAACTTTTTGACTATTTTAACCCGAGATTAAAAAGTCTTGTTTGATATAGATTTTTTGATTTTTATGGGAGAAAAAATAAAACAATTATGAATTCAATGTATCATTTTTTCATATTTAGCTAAAATAACTTATTTTGTTTAATATAACTATTTTAGTTCTAATAGGGAAGCCCAAACGAGCACTTAAAGAGAAATTATAATTCAGTGTCTTTTTTTTTTTTTTTTCCTAAAGGAAAAATAATTAGTGATAAATTATTTTATTAATTTTAATAATTAAAATTATAGATTTATTTTATTAATTCGTAATATTTTGTGAAGGTATCATTAACTTGTAATTTTTCCTTCTATAAACTCAGTGAAAAATTCATAAATTTATTTAAAATTTAAAAGTAATAAACAAAATTTATATACAAAGTGATCTCACAATAAGAAGATTTATAAATTTGAAATTCTAGGTAAATTTTTAGTTTTTATTTTTTATTTTTTTAAATACTTTTTCATTTATAAAAAAGTAGAGCGGAGATTTTACTGTAGCACTCCTAATTATGAAGTGTCCTTGATTTTTTGGGTAAAAATTACTAATCAGTAAATACTGCTAAAAAGTTATTACAGATTGTTCAAAAAAATTAGGTCATTAATTATTATTATTTATAAAGTTTACTACTTATTTATAATTTTTTTAAAAGCCTAACCTACATTGAAATTTCCCCTAATTTTTTTATAAGATTTCGTAATACAAATAAATAAATAAGTACTATAACTATAATCTTCTCAATTGACAAGGAGCAAGATTCCTTTTCGGGTCTATGATACCAACACCAACAAACACTTGCCTAAAAAAAGAAAAATTCGTGACTTTACCCAATCTGAGCCCAACTATATGAACTAGGTGTGTTCGCGGTTGTGGTCGGAAAATCTTTAATCCGTCGACGGAAAGAAAAAAATCAATCTGTATCTATCCGTCGAATTGATGAATACAGATTTGTTAGAAATGGGCGCTTATGTGGCATGACCATTTCAATGCTTTGAATTTATAACTGTAACTCCTGCATTAATGAGGTTTGTAACTCCTCATTGATGGGGTTTGTAACTCTTGCATTAATGGGGTTTGTAACTCCTGCTTTTAATGCAGAGGTTAATGGTGCATTAATGACCAGCCATAAAGGCTGGAGGCTTTTCCTCTATCCCCTATACATGTATAAATTGAGGCCCTCCTGTCAAGTCTAAAGAGAGAGAAATTTCCCATATTCTGACTCTCTCCCAAAAACAACGATCAAAACCGTTTGCACTGTGATTTGTGTGGGTGATATTCACTGTTGTAATATCACCCCACTGCTGGGTTGACTGGTCAGATTCAGGAAGCACGTGATTTACCCACGAGATCCTTTCTATTCAGACTCTGCAGAAAAGGTATGACCATAATTTTTATTCTGCTGCGTTATACTGCTGATTTACAAGATTGAACGGATTAGGGAATTGACGGATGTATGCGAATCGGTTTACCGGTTTAAATTTTTACAAATTTTGAACATAATATAACAACTTGTCAATATTTTTTTTTTGGAATAATAATTCAACTCAACATAACTAAAAGATTATCAAGTAAATTGTCAAATACCAATGATAAATATATATAAGAAAACCATACATTCTCAAAACTATTTCATTACTTTTTTTTTATTCAAAAATTATTTAATTTGATTTTTTTAAAAATGACAAAATTAATTCTTATATTTTTCACACAAAAATACCAAATATCAACCCTAGCTATTTGATAAAAAGATTTCCAAATTGAAAATACAACAGAATATCTGAACACTTTTTCAATTGAAAACACAAAGTCTTACAAATTACTAGGGGTACTCGCGGTTTGGCGGTTCGGTTGCGGCCAAAGAAACTTCAATTCCGACATCCGTCCAAAACTAAGTGGATTGAAAAAAATCAATCTGCAACCATCCGTTCGTCATCACGCATCCCCCTAAAATGTAGAGGATCGGTTCGATTTGATTGGTTTGGATGAATCGAAATATCCACTGCTTACTCGTAATATGAACTATTAGAATTTGAACTTACAAAAGGTTTATTCTATATTAATAAATGCAAAATGTGAATTCAATAATCTTAGAGTAATACTTTAATACTCTAATTTTTTATACTTTAATGTACTATTTACATCTTGTACATTATTTCTTTAAGACTCCAATACAAAGTCACGTCAAATAGACGGGTGCCTCTATTTACACATTATATTTAGTCTCAAAACACATCATTAATTAATTATTTTTTATACTTTAATATACTATTTACATCTTGTACATTATTCCTTTAAGACTCCAATACAAAGTGACGTCAAATAGACGGGTGCCTCTATTTATACATCATATTTAGTCTCAAAACACATCATTAATTAATTATTTTTTATTACAATAATGACCTTATTTAAAATGACCAAAATGACCACAATTGAATACACACCTTAGTTGAATACACATCCAAACCCTAACCCCAGCCACCACTGCTGGGAAGAACAGAGCAAATGCTATGAAGACTGACCCATATGAAAAAAACATTCATAACTATATATTTGAAACACAAAATTTAATCTTTTAGCTTTTTTTTTTTTGTGTGTATGGAACGATCTAAATTTCAAATGCAGCGATACAATCAAAGACCCAATTTGAATCATGTGTGATTATACAACTTATATATATATATATAGTACTTCGAATATAAATCTGTCGAGAAAGAAACGAACAGATGAGAAGAACATAGCAAAGAATGGAAGAATTGCGAAATCTTCATATTCTGGGTACAATTCTTGTTGCTAATCAATGGATTGGATGAATTGAGACAGACTCATTAGAGTTTTCTGAGTAACCAAACAAATTTGTGTAGAAAAATCAGAGCTTGTGGATCGAATATGGAATCAGAGACATCTGTTTTCTCTCTCTCTCTCTCTCTCTCTCTCTCTCTTTCTCTCTAGCTTCAGGCCAGTAGTCAGTGAGGAAGAGGGTCTTCGTGGGCTTAGAGGGGGAGGAGGGCTGCGGTAAAAATTATGTCTAACAGTCAGGTTTTTTTTTTTTTTTTTTTTTAATTTGAATTTGAGGTGTGTACTAAGTGATGTGGGACTAAGGACAAAAATAGAACGTTGTGGTGTGTGTCGAGAAAAATTATGTTTTTTCAAATTATTAAATATGTGAACTGAGTAGTAGTGTGCCTTGAAACCAAATGTAGTGTGTAAATAGAGACACCACAAATAGACATTTATATTGATGCTATCATTAAATTTTTTCCTTTTTTCGCCTTAATCTTGGCACTTAATCTCTAGGTTTCCTTATCAAAAACAAAAACAAAAACCAAAAAAAAAAATCTGTGTCAACCTCTATTTTTTCCAAGTAATTTAATCAAAATTTCAAACCATTGTGGAATAAAAAATTTTGGGCTCGTTTGGTTTGTGTTTCCCAAAAATTTTTCCCAAAACTTGTTTGGTTTACAAGTTTTTCAAACAAATTTCTCTCTTACACACATCAAATCAATCACTTTTCCAAAACTCTCTCTCAAAATAATTTTTCAAAACATCTTTTGAAAAAAACCAAACCAAATAACTTTTCGTACTTTTTATCTCTAAAACTCATCTTCCAAACTCAAACCAAACAAACCCTTTGTTTTTTTGTTTTTTTCTTTTCTTTTGAATTAGCGAAAACAAAAAAATATTAATAAAGATTAAAAGTACAAGAAAATACATTAGAAAAACAAAAGAAAATGGACATGTGAGAGACATCATCATAGCAAAATTGAAGGTTGGAGAGATTCCAACCACGAACAAAAGTAACAACAAAAAGAAACACAAAATGCTGCCCCAATCACAGCAACAGCAAACAACAAATTATAGGTATTGGTTTACACCTACACTGATAGACTTTTTTTTTTTTCTTCTTGGGGAACCTATTCAAGCGAAACATTGGATTTTGGACTTATCCTTCTAGAGTAAACTCTGAATATCTACTATTCTTCATAAATTAAAGATATTGATTAACACCAATAGATACTAATGTTGAATCTAAAATATCTTAATTTGTGGCTCGCCTTAGAGTTTGCCCCTTAATCAATGGACTACCCATGCAAGTTAACATGCAAAAGTTTTAGTTTGCCAAACTGTAGGTGTAAAATCAGCTACTTAAATTCCATGCTCCAAATGTTTTACCCCAAACTTCTCGTAATTGAATTTTTTCAATTGTTCCCCAAATACCACTATATCAACAAAACACAAAATAATTTGCCAAATTATGAAGTTTTTCTCATATTGTCTTGTTGCTTTTTATTGATCTATTTTGTGTACTTCTCGTACTCTATTTTCACATCAACAAATTTATAATAGTGAACAAATAAGTAACGAGGCAAACATTTTCGTTGTAATTATGTTTGGTTATGTGGGCAAGCACTTATTTAGTAAGGATTTTTAGTCCCCAACTAACCCTGTCCCCTGTATCAAATCACTCATAACCATTAGATTATATGAGAATCCCAAGATGTGAAAATCTCAACACATATCTAATGGTTGTGAGTGATTTAGGACAGAGGGACAAGATTATTTGTGGATAGAGTGTCCTTGGGCTCACTTATTATATTGCAAATTAAGAAGTTTTAATATGATTGGTACACACTTTCAAGAATGTTCAGTTTCTCTTCTAGCCTCTAATTTCCAACTACATTTATACCAACTGAGAGAGAAACCATCCTTACCCACCTTCCAAAAGATTGTCGCATGACCGCTGTCTCTCTTGGGGTCATAGACATGCCAAGATGCAAAGAATCTCCTCCATCTAGTTTTGCAATAGTAAATATCATTCACTGTGGCAATCCTTCTATAATCTTCACCAAACTTGAGTGGATGTTCAATAATATTGAATCCACTAGCCTTGCAATTGATGTTCAATGGTGATTGGAGGTGGCAAATGGGTAGATTTGGACGAGTCAAAACAGATTATGTATTTAAAGTAATTCAACACAAATTCACCCATTTAATAAATGAGTGAAAACGGGTCGAGCTGAATTGAATACGGATTTAACAAAGGAACTCAATTAACTTATTTATTTCATCTTTTTTTTTTTGAAATTAATTTTTTTTTAATAGTTTTTAAATTCATGTTTTTTTTAAAAAAAATATTTAATAAATTTTAATTTTTTTTTATATAATGACTAGAGGTCTCCAACGGGTAGGTTTGGATAAATTGAAAAAGGATTAAGTATTAAAACAACTAAACCCAAATCCACACATTTACGAAATGGACTAATAAAAACAAAATGTCAAAAAACATTTATAGAGAATTGCATACACTTAGAGCATCTCTAATGGTATTTGCTATAATACCATTACTATTATTATAATTTAGTAATGAATGGTAGTAATTTGTCAAATTATAACAATGGTACTCCAATGATATACATGCTATATATTTTAACAAATCTCAACAAAGTTTCTCTCCAAATTTGTAGGTATTATTTGGATATAAATTTTTTAGTGTTTTTTTTTTGGTGACCTTTTTTTAACTGTTTGTAAATTTTTTTTTAATATATTTTCATTATGCCCGACTAGACAAATATAAAAAATGAAAAAAATTGAAAAATTAAATATTTTTTGTTCCACTGTGTTTATTTATTTATTTGTATATTATTGTTCTATCTTTGATATATTATTGTTCCACTGTGTTTATTTCTTTCATGAAAATTTTGAAGTCAAATTCTGTTTATTTGGATGATGTGGCAAGTGTGGCAATTGCCAAACTTGTTGCCAAATTTGAGAGATAAAATGGCATTTGCTAAATTTGGCAAGGGTTATAGCAGCTCATTGGAGCAACATTTTTGAGAACTCTTGTCAAATTTTGACAATGATAGCTCAAATAACATACCATGGGAGATGCCCTTAGGCCTCATTTGACAAGTATGAAAATAGTCTAAAAGTCAAAAAACTCATTAAAAATGTCAAAAAGTCAACAAATACTAAAAAGCCAAATAAATTTTTGTACTCATTCTATTTTTGCATATTTTTTTTGTAAAAAAAAAAAAATTATTCTAAGTATATTAATTTTTTTTTTCATTTCATATTTTAGTCAAAAAAATAAAATAAAAATTCTCAAAAAAATGCTTCCAAACAAGACCTTAGTATACAATCACATATTTCACAAAAAAAAAAAAAAAAAAAAAAAAAAAAAAATCACCTTGTTATGCAAGCTGACATCACCCATGTTTATTGGAAAAACAAACAAACAAAAAAAACAAAAAAAAAAAAACAAAACAAAATTGACACAATCCAAAAAGGATAAAATCACGAAGAAAAACTCTTTTTGATCTTAATGATTAGAATTTAAATTTAAAAAGAAGAAAAAAAATAGGGCAAAAAAAGGAAAAAAAACAAAATCAATAAAAATGCAGGCCATCACATAAAAATAAGAGGAGAGAGGGAGACGGGTGAAACATTGGCTATGATTGGTTTATTTTTCAAATTAAGAAATAGAAACTAATTTGGCAAACTATTTTTTCAATTTTTAGCTAAACTAATTTTCTTTTAATTTTTTAGAAACAAAATTGAAAACAGATTTCGGAAAGCAAATCAAATATGTTTTAGGAGTTTTTTAGCAAATTTTGAATTTACTAAAATATTAGCTGTGTTTTCTATTATTGAATAATAAATAACAATTATTATACAAAAGTAACATATTGTAGATTGTTGTTTCTCCTATGTTTATGCCCGGAACTGGGCAGGGTCCGAAACTCGAACCAAGCAGGGTGATGGGTCATTTATTTTACAATCGCCCATCTACAACCCGTTTTGACCCGCATAACTAATCGGTTATTTGATTATGACCCACACGGCTATTAAGGCGGGTTGAAATCCATATATTGCGAGTTAGGGCGTTTGCAGATTGATTTTTCATGGTTTAGTTTGCAGCTTGGATCTGTTGGTATATTTGTGATTTGAAGAAAATTGAACCTGCAATCGTCTGCAATGCAGTTTATGCGGATAGAATTCGCAAATGTATGGAGTTTTTTGTAAAAAAAAAAATAATTAATTTTTAGCCTTTTTTTTCATTTTAAAAATATTATTGATTGTGAAAGATTTAACACTATCTTCCATTAAAACTAGATTACAAAAAATTAAAATAAAAATTAATAAAAACTAACATAGAATAAAAAACACATAATTAGATTTGTAAAAACTTAAAAAAATTCTAATTGAATAATAAATATTTTAAACGAGACAGTGTGTGATATTATTATAATGTTATAATATTAGAGCCAACATCTTTGATAATCAAATTAAAGTGAGTTAAAAAAAGAGAATATTAAAGTTACACACTTATAAAATTTATAAAAAAAAATCTGATAGTCTAGATTTAAAAAAAAAAAAAAATTATATACAAATAAGTGAGTGTAAATACATATAAAACTCACAACTCATCCATAACTTACAAAACAAGAAAATCTTAAACCACATCCAACGCCAATAATTCTGCAAAACCACTTAAATAGACACGGTCAATTCAAATTTGTCGATTTTCGTAGGTTGAATAATTTTATCCCCACACTTGTGAGCGGATATGAACGGATTAATAGGCTTGGGTCAGTATTGTCACCTCTAATGGTGATGAATCATCAGGCATATCAATAATGATGTGAATGTTCCATGTGCTAAATACTATGTCGATGCAAAAGGAGCATGAAATGACACTGACAACGAGGACCAGAGGGAAGCAAAAGATAGGTAGCTTTTTTTTCCTTTTTTTTTTTTTTTTTTTGGGTAAACTACCAATAGGTCATATTTTGAAGATTTATTACCCAATAGGTCCTACTTTGGAGATTTATTATCCATTAAGTCCTATTTGATATAATTTATTAAGTGATAAAGATAAATTTATCAGTCTTTTTTTTTTATAAATAATTTTATAGTGATAAATTTATCAGTCTCTTTGTTTTATGAATAAATTTTTAGTGATAAATTTATCACTCTCTTATTTTTATAGTGTTAAATTTATTAGTTAGGACCTGTAGGTAAATAAGTCTAGTTAACAGGACTAATTGGTAAGTACCTTTTTTTTTTTTTTTTTTTTTTGGTTATGGGGCATTATTTGTTTGTGAGTTGTCCTTAGCTATCATTTGCTAGTAATGTGAGTGTTTTTTAATAGGTTAATTTAGTTTTTAACTATTTTAATAAGTTAAATTTTTTGTTTTTAAAAAAATAATTAGATTTTTTTAATTAGATGTGATGTTTGTAAAAAAAAAAAAAAATTATAAATTTGATGTGATATTTTATCTTATTTACTACTTGAACCTATTTTATTTTCTTTTGTATATAGATTTTGGCCTAAATTAGGCTGAAACGTCACTTCCTAAACAGCCTCAATATACGAATCCGGATCCTCCGTAGCATTTTCCCGTCGCCCCCCAAAACGACGTCGTTTTGGGGGGAGGAGGAGGGGAGGGGAGGGGAGGGGAGGGAAAGAAGAGAGAGAGGAAGGGAGAAGAGAGAGAGGAGTGGCAGAGAGAGAGTGATGAATGGAAGGTAGAAACCAAGGGAGGAGGGAGGAGGAGGGAGGAAGAGAGAGAGGAAGGGAGAAGAGAGAGAGAGTGAAAGCAGAGAGAGAGAGTGACAGAAATGGAAGCTCGAGGGGAAGAAGAGAGAGAGGAGCTCCTCGCCGGCCTCGCCGGCCGTGACCCTCCTCATCGCCGAGAAGCTCGGCATCAGCAGCAGCCGAGAAGCTCGGCCGTGACCCTTCTCTTCGCCGGCCGTGACCCTTCTCCTCCTCCTCGCCGGCCGTGACCCTTCTCTTCTCCCCTTCCCTCCCCTCTGGTTTCTGTCCTGACCAACGGAAGAGAAAGAAGAAAAAGAAAAAAAAAAACAAAAACAAAAAGCTCCCAAAACGACGTCGTTTTGGGGGCTACAGGGTTGTGCGATAGGAAAATGCTACCGAGGATCCGGATTCCCAATATACAGGGCAAGAGCGAGAAATTTAGGCAAGTGATCAAGGAAACCTTATTAGTAGAACTTACTTATCCCAAAAAAAAAAAAATTAAATAAATAAATAATTATTTATTTTTGATCATGAAAAAAAAAAGATACTCTGAGATGTCATCACGGTATCTGTGGGCCTAGACCCCGAAATAACTGATTGCTGGCATGATTTGACCCAATCTATAGTAATTATGATAACTTATGCGGTGGGTTTTACAAGTTCAAACAACATCCTCCATTTCCAAAGCTGGAGTGGACAGAATCTTCTTCCTATTTGTATACATTTGTAAGTGCATAATACAGTAAATGTTTGTTTGATATCTTTATTAAAAACTAACTGTTGACACAAACGATGTGTGTGCAAGTTAAATAAATAAAAATAAAATAAAATATTTAACATATATCAATTGTAATCTTAAGTGATAAGAGTCTTTACTATCAAATTTGTGGTCTTGAATTTAAGTTTTGGCTCATTCTTTTCTCTAGCCTTTTTTTTAAAAAAAAATAGATAACTGGCCACTTAGTATAAAGTTAGACAAAATTTTAAGAAATCAATCTAAATGTTCACATATATAATAGTATAAATGATAGGAGCATTAATTAGTGCATAAACTAACACACCAACTATATACAATACTAAGCAGGAACATGGTAAGTGATAAAATTCACATGTATATTTTATGTCTTAATTAGTATGCTAATTGGCAACATTACTCTATTTTTATTTATTACTTAACACTGAATTCTTCTGTGGATGTTTTACTAAGTGGATGTTTGGGAAGTTGCTATTTTAATAGACTATTTTAGTTTTTAGCTATTTTAGTAGGTTAAAATTTTTGTGTTTGGAAAGATGATTGAATTTTTTTATAGTTGAATGCGATATTTGTGAGAGAAAAAGTGAAATGGTTATGGATTTAATGTGACATTTTGTTTTATTAGCTATTTTAGTCTATTTTATCTTTTTATGAATTTTAACCTAAAAAAATTAAAATTTTCTTGCCAAACACCCTCTAAGTTTGTTTGTATTTTAATGATTACTAATTAGTGTTTCTTTATCATAATGGTTTTTTTTAAGGAATTTAGGTCTCGTTTGGTAACTTTTAATTTTAGTCAAAAAATTAAAAAGTCACTATAAGGTGTCATATCACTCTCTCTATTTTTCTATATATTTTTTCGTAAAAAATAAAAAATTATTAAAATAGCATGTTCCCAAACGATGCCTTATTTATAAGAAAATATAAAAGGTAGTTTTTTTTTTAATGCCAAAAACAAGTGCATAAAGTAAAATAATAATAATAATGATTGAGATTCTCTTTTTTGCGACGCCTACAACTCTTTTTGGATCTCAATAATTGATGATATAAGCTCCATGCATGTATGAATAAATTCTACATATACATGAATGATTGAAATTTAAAGGGGATTGTGGAAATTTTCAAAAAAAGAGAGTCCAAGCATTTTTTTTTTTTGTTGTTGTAAAATTAGTAGGTTGATGATCCAAACCAACGGTTTGAAAGGACAAAAAAAAAAATATATATATATAAATTTTAAATTTTTTTATTAAATAAATAGTCAAATTTTATTTATTTATTTTTTTCATGCACGTAAGCGTACCATACATACACCGTAGAGGATCTAGACTCAGAAAACAGACTCTTGGAAAAAGGCACGAGATAATTTCATTTAAAAAAAAAAAATCATTTACAAATTAATGATATATTTTATAAATATTAAAAAATTAATTTTTTTTCCATAAATATATAATTAAAATTTAAAAGTTCCACTGATATGGAATTTAAAGAGTTGAGTGCATCGATTTTTTTTAAAGAGTAATATTAGGAATTCTAAATAAATTATTAAATATTCTATATAAAGTAATGTTAGATTTAGAATTTTATCAAATTTTTTTTACCAGATATGTGTAAGACCCACATCATGTGAGACCCATATCATGTGAGTCTCACATCCATGTGAAATATTTGATAAAATTTTTGACATATCTAGCATTTTTCTTCTACATAATATTTACTTTGGTGTGGGGTCCACATCACATGGGACCCACGTGAGTCCCACACCCATGTAAATTTTTAATAAAATATTTGATAATTTATTTGGGATCTCTAGTATGTTTGTTTTTTGGTGGTTCTACACGTACCAATTGATATATTAATTAGTATATCAACATAATTATAACATTGTCATTTTAAAACTATGACGCCACCCATTACAAAAACTTAAAATTTCTAAAATTATATCACATCATAAGTTGATTTATTGATGATTAGAGAAGATACGACAAAGTGTGTTGTCCTGAATATTTTAATTGAATGTCACATCATTAGATTTAAAAAATAAGTATAATTTTCGAATTTGAATAACAATGCTCAAATATATATAGTAAAGATAATCATAATAATGTAAGGTTACTATAAACATCAGATTTGAATCCTCTCTATTAACTTTTCTTTTCTTTCTTTTTGTGGCATGTTTGATTGAAAGGATTAGAGTATGGGATTGAGATTATTAATCCGTGGGTCCAATTATCCTAGGTTTGTTTTTCCATTTTGTTTTAGGATTATTAATTCAATGGATAATTAATCCAACAAATTTGTAGGATTATTAGTAATGGGGTAGGGATGGGATTGTGAATACCATACTAATTTAATAGGATTATTAATACCTCACTATCAGTCTTGTGGAATCAAACATGTACTATTAATTAGGTTTCCTTATATTCACTTGCCTAAATTTCTCTCCCTTGTCCTCTATATATTACTAGCACGTAGCTAACAACAACTCGCAAACAACCCCACATCAAAAAAATGGCTACTATCTTTCGCTTCCCTCTTGTCCTTGCTCTCATTTCATGCTTTTTTTGCATCGACATAGCTTTTAGCACGTCCACCGTTCACATCATTAGTGATATGCCTAAGGATTCATCACCATTGAACATCAATTGCAAGGCTAATGGAAACAGTGTTATTGGACATACACTCAAGGTTGGTGAAGATTATCAGTGGAGTGCCACAGTGAATGATATTTACTATTGTACAACTATATGGGGGAGATACTTTGCATCTTGGCATGCCTATGAGCCGACGAGAGACACCGGTCACGCGACGATCTTTTGGAAGGTGGATAAGGATGGTTTCTCTATCAGTTATGATAAATCTAAATTTAAATTAGTGGCTCCTTGGGAAACTGATGCAAATGTGTATTGAAATCATATTAAAACTTCTTAATTTGCAATGTAATAAATGTTAACCCCTTGTAGCCAGATATGCAAGTGTTACTCCACCATTTCGTGTTTTGTGTTTTGTTTGTTTTTCATATGCACAGAAAATAAATTGATTGAAGTAAAAACATAGCACAAGAGGTACACAAAATACATCAGTAATAAAAAGTTACACGAGAAGATTAAAAACAAAACAATTATGAGAAAAGCTTCATAATTTGGCAAATTATTTGGTAAAACATTTGGAGCATGGAATTTAGGGAGCTGATTTTATATATCTATAATTTGGCATAGTGAACTTTTGTATGTTAACTCGCATGGCTAGTCCATTGATTAAGGAGCAAACTTTGAGGCATAAGTTATATGTTCGACTCTTGCTATAATGTCTATTAAGTGTTCAATACTTACAATTTGTTTGAAGATGATAGGTATTGGAGAATTAACTCTACAATAGTAAGTCGAAAATTCGAGGGGCATTTACCTGTAAGTTTTAATTTATAAACTTATATTCTATTAAGTCTTAATTAAAATTTTTTGAACTTTTAAATCCTATTAAATTTTTAATAGTCGAAATTGTCTTTCAAACAATGATTGTTTATTATTTATAATTATCTATAAAAGAATATGATGATTTGACATTTATTTTGATTTTTAAAACTTTAAAATATCAACTTTCAAATTGAAAAAATTTAAAAAAAATTATGTGCAAAAAAAAAAAAAAAATTGAATTATTTTTGTGTGCAAAATTATTATTATTATTTTTTATAATATCTATATATGATGACAGAACATTGATACGCAAAACTTAAAAATAAAAAAAATAAAAAAAAACTTTAAAAATGAAAAAATTGATAATATTCTCAGTTTTAAAATTGGAAAAAACTGTTGATGCTCTTGATCTTATTGGATAGTTGATTCAAACCAATAAGTAGAAGGGTAAAACGTTTAATCTCATGCTCTTTTTTTTTTTTTTTCCATCGGTTAGTAAAACAATTATCTGAAATATTACTATGCAAAATTGACAAAAACTCATAATATTCTCAGTTTTACTAAATAGGACTTAATTGATTTAATAAATTTTAAGTAGGATCTAAGTTATCATAACATTTGTAAATAAAATTTTTAGATAATTAACTCAAAATTCAAAGGCCTCAAAAAAAAGTCTGTAAGTACAGGTGTTAACCAATTCCTATAATTTGTTCTTTGTTGTTGCTGTGATTGGGACAGCATTTGTGTTTCTTTTGTTGTTAGCTTTTGTCTGTGTTGGAATCTCTCTAACCTTCAATCTTGCTATGATGCTGTCTCTCACAATTACACTTTCTTTTCTTTTCTTCTCTTTTTTTTCTAAAGTATTTTCTTATGCTCATAATCTTTATCAATAATTTTTTTTTTCACTTATCCAAATATATATATATATATATTAAGTTTTTTATTCCACAACAGTAAAAGATTGAAACAGTAATGATTTAGAGCTCTAAATATTGAGCTCTAAATCCATCACTAGTGAGGTGGAAATGAAAAAAAAAAAAAAAAACACAAGACATAGCACACATTGTGGTAGTGGGTGAGACCCACTGTCCATTACTAATGACACCTCTAATTAGAGGTCTCAAGTTTTATTGAAGATTGAAATTTTGATTAAAATAATTGCAAAAAAGAGAGGTTGACAAGAAACCAATTGGTTGAGACTCTTGAGGAGTTTGGATCCTCTGCCACCTTTCTCTGCAACAGTTCCTGCGCCACCCGAAAACGACGTCGTTTTGGAGGAAAATTTCAAAAAAAAAAAAAAAAGAAAAAAAAAAAGAAAGCACAGAATCAGAGAGAAAGAGGGAAGAAGATGGCCATCTGTGTCTACCATGACTTACCAAGAACACAAGCTCTGTCGTCGTCCAAAATGACCATGGTCATCCAAAGAATAATTTCCCAAGAACACATAGAATAATTTGGACAATCCAAAATGGCAATGGTCATCATCCAAAATAGCCATTTTTCCTAAGAACACAAAGAATAATTTCATAATCATCATCAACAGCAGACCCAGAAAAAAAGAAAAAAAAAATGGGGGGAGAGAGAGAGAGAGAGAAAGAAGCAAAAACACAAAGAATACAAAAAATAAACTCAAGAACTGATATAAATGGGATCTACAAACCCAATCAACATAAATGGGATTCACTAAAACTGATATAAACCCAAGAACACTAATATAATTTCTTCATCATCATCAACAACAATAACTTAAAAAAAGAAAAAGAAAAGAAAAGAGTAGAGAAAGAGAGAGACTCAGATCTAGAGAATCGAATTCTCCAGTTGATTCCCCCGCCGCCACCGGAGCTCACCGTTGTTCGTCAAAGCAATCTCTGTGCTTTCTTGGTTCTTCTTCCCTTCTCCTCTCTCTTCCTCTTCCTCTTCCTCTTCCTCTGCTTTCTTTTTTCTCTCTTTCTTTCTGATCCTGTGCTTTCGTTTTATTTTTTATTTTTTGAAAATTTCCCCCAAAATAACGTCGTTTTGGGGGTGTCCCAGGGACTGCCGCTGGCAAAGGTGACAGAGGATCCTGACTTCTTGATTGAGTGCCAAGATAAAGAAGAAAAAGGAAAAAACATTTAATGCTAGCATTAATATAGACGTATGTTTGACATTACTTTGTGTTGGATATGTAAGTTTTCAATCAATAAATAAAATTTAATATTATTTGTGAATAATTTCTTCGGCTAATGTCAACATTAACCGCAAGTCAAGGTAGTTCACATCACCTATTTATTAATGAAAAATGTCTCGTTGTTCAAATTTTGTAGTTCAAAAGTGACTCAAATGGTCAAAACGACGTCGTTTTGGCCATTTTTATGTTGTTCTGTACTCAAAACGACGTCGTTTTGGCCATTTGAACCATTTTTAAACCACAAAATTTGAGCTACGTAACATTGTCGTTTATTAATAAGGAGCACATTTTTTTCCGTCCAAAATTTAAACTGTAAAGTGTTATTTGAACTTATAAAACCCGCTACCATCCCGTTTCTTATTAATATAGAACCAAGGTTTTGAAAAGCGGTTGTGGTCACCGTAACAGTGGCGGTGGCGCGGTTGCGGTTGCGGGGTGTAAAGGCCGTAGCGTAACGGTTGCGGTAATCGGAACCGTGAATTTTTTTATTTTTCCCACAATTTGAAAAAAACTTACCGATACGCATATATTTTTTTTTCCATGATCATATTTATTAGGTTTAAAATAAATATTGATCAATTTTGGTAAATTTTTAAGTATGATCCAATATATTTCATATTTTTAAATCATTATAAACGAAGTTTTTTATATTTTATTTTAATAATTAATGACGTTATATTATACAAAAAATCAATCACTAACTATTATATATAAGACAAATAATGACAAAAGTAAGAGAATAAATAAGAGCCTAAATATATATATATATATATTTTAACCAAGCCAAATAGATAATGACCACATCTATTATTATTATTATTATTATTTTCAAATAATATATAGATAGACACACAAAAACAAAATGGTTGAGTGATAGCTGCTGAATAGAATAGTATAAGTCTTACAGCTTCAACAAATCAATAACATGTTCATCTCCCACTTCTCTCTCTCTATCTCTTGCTCCTCTATTTTCTCTCTTTATCTTCCCTCTTCTCTTTATCCCACTTCTCCCATTTTTAGTTTTTTTTTGTCTGTTTTTTCGAAAGAAACAATTTGAAACCGTTATTTATTCTGACAAACCATTACGACCGCTACGGCCGACACACCTGTGAATCTCAATCACACTGCAAAAGCGGCCGTAACGGGTGGCGGTAACCACTAAAACCATTACGTAACGACGTTACGTAACGGTTACGGTCTCTTTTTAAAACATTGTATAGAACGCACCTTTTTTGTAAATTCAGCATTTAATAGTACATGTCGTTGGGCTGAAGTTGGGCAAGTCAATTAGTGTTGAATTTCCTTCTTCTTCTTTTTTTGTTTTTTTGTTGTGTTTGTTGGTGTTGGTACCATAGACCTGAAAACGAATCTTGTTTTCCCTGTCAATTGAGAAGATTAGAGGCCTAGTGTTTTCCGCAATGAAATTTTGTAAAAAAAATTAATAATGACATGTCATATGCACTATTTTAGAGGTCCAGATCTTTTCTAAATGAAAAACTATAAGAAATCAAAACACTTGGAAATTGACATAGAATTTCAAATTTGCAGTAGTATAAATTTAATTTTCTTGTTGTGGGGTCATTTCATAAATTAAATATTGTCCATTAAATTTAAATTTGGATAAATTATAAATATTAATTGAAATATATATTTTTTAAAATAAAATGATAAATTAAATATTGTTGTATAAACAGAATTAATAGAAAAAATAAAATTCCTAACTACTCTCCTATACAACAATAAAATTACATGAATTATTAATTGAAATATATTTATGATAGCATTAAACTATTAATTAGCTTGATGATTTATTAATAAAATGAGTAATTCGTTATGCAATTAGAAACTTAAAGAGGCATAATGCAATTTTCATAATCACAAAAGGCAATCCATATTTTAAACAATCCTAAAGTTACCCTTCAAATTTTAAAGTTTTTTTCTTTCTTTTTTTTCTTTTGAATTTGTAGAATCTTTCATTTAAAATCCCACTTAAATCATAATAAAGAATATTAGAGATACAATTTTTTTTTTTCTGAATTTGTAGAATCTTTCATTTAAAATCCCACTTAAATCAGAATAAAAAAAACTTTTTTTTTTTTTTTGAAAAAATTGAATTATTTTTGTGTGCAAAATTAATTATTATTATTTTTTATTTATACATGATGATAAAATATTGATGTGCAAAACTAAAAAAAAAAAAAAAAAAAAACTTTAAAATTAAAAAAATTGAAAATGTTCTCAGTTTTAAAATTGAAAAAAACTATTGATATTCTCAATCTTATTGGATAGTTGATTCAAACCAATAAGTAGAAGGGTAAAACGTTTAATCTCATGCTCTATTTTTTTTCATCAGTTAGTGAAACAATTATTTGAAATATTACTACGCAAAATTGATAAAAACTGATAATATTCTTAATTTTACTATATAAGACTTATTGATTCAATAAATTTTAAATAGGACCTAAGCTAACATAACATTTGTAAATAAATTTTTTAGATAATTAACTCAAAATTCAAACGCCTCAAAAAAAAGTCTGTAAGCATAGGTGTTAACCAGTTCCTATAATTTGTTTTTTGTTGTTGCTCTGATTGGGACAGCATTTGTGTTTCTTTCGTTGTTAGTTTTTGTTTGTGTTGGAATCTCTCTAACCTTCAATCTTGCTATGATGCTGTCTCTCAAAATTACATTTTCTTTTCTTTTCTTTTCTTTTTTTCTAAACTATTTTCTTATGCTCATAATCTTTATCAATAATTTTTTTTTTCACTTATCCAAATATACATATATATATATATATATATTAAGTTTTTTATTCCACAACAGTAAAAGATTGAAATTTTGATTAAAATAATTGCAAAAAATAGAGGTTGACAAGAAACCAAGAGATTGAGTGCCAAGATAAAGAAGAAAAAAGAAAAAAACATTAATATAGAGGTATGTTTGGCATTACTTTGTGTTGTAGTCTGGGGAGGTTATGGTCCCGTTTTAGAGAGTTGTGGAAAAGTGATTATAGTTTATAGTTTATAAACAACTTTAGCTTATATATAGCTATGAACATAGCTGATTTTGACTTATAAATAAAGTTTCTCATCCCCTTCTCAAAGAATAAGTTGATTTTTGACTTATAAAAAGTTATAAACTGTATTGTTAAGCTGAACCAAATACATCAAAATAGTTTAAATTAAGCTAAAAGTTGAAATAAGCCCTGCCAAACAGGGCCTATATGTAAGTTGTCAATCAATAAATAAAATTTAATATTATTTGTGAATAATTTCTTAGGCTAATGTCAACATTAACCACAAGTCAAGGTAGTTCACATTACCTATTTATTAATATGAAGCACATTTCTTTTCGTCCAAAATATAAACTATAAAGTATTATTTGAACTCATAAAATTCACTACCATCCCGTTTCTTATTAATATAGAACACACCTTTTTGTAAATTCAGATTTTAATAGTACATGTCGTTGGGCTGAAGTTGGGTAAATTCAATTAGTGTTGAATTTCCTTCTTTTTTTTTTTGTTTTTTTGTTGTGTTTGTTGGTGTTGGTACCATAGACCTGAAAATGAATCTTGTTTTCCCTGTCAATGGAGAAGATAATGACATGTCATATGCACTATTTTAGAGGTCCAGATCTTTTCTAAATGAAAAAGTATAAGAAATCAAAAAACTTAGAAATTGACATAGAATTCAGTATAAATTTAATTTTCTTGTTGTGGGGTCATTTCATAAATTATTGTCCATTAAATTTAAATTTGGATAAATTATAAATATTAATTGAAATATATTTTTTAAAAATAAAACGATAAATTAAATATTGTTGTATAAACAGAATTAATAGAAAAAATAAAATTTTTAACTACTCTTCTATACAATAATAAAATTACCTAAATTATTAATTGAAATATATTTATGATAGTATTAAACTATTAATTGACTTGATGATTTATTAATAAAATGAGTAATTCGTTATACAATTAGAAACTTAAAGGGGCATAATACAATTTTCATAATCACAAAGGACAATCCATATTTTAAATAACCCTTAAGTTCCACTTAAAATTAATTTTTTTTTCTTCTAAATTTGTAGAATCTTTCATTTAAAATCCCACTTAAATCATAATAAAAAATATTAGAAATACCAAATTTTTTTACTAAACACACTATGTGAGTGTCGATCCCACACCCATGTGAGTTTGATTTTTTATACCTATGTGAGTATTTGGTCAATTTTTTGTTAATTTTTTTTTTTTGTATCCCTAGCATTTTTGGTAATATTTTTTTGTATCCCTAGCATTGGTCAATTTTTTAGTAATATATATATATATATTTTTGTAATGGGTAGAGTCATAATTTTAAAATGATAATGTTATAAATATGTTGGTACACTAATTAGTATACCAATTGATACATGTAGCATCACCGATTTTAAAAGGTAATTTCCTCAGGAGAGAGGCTTCTCTCTAGTCCACATAGTGGACTGAAGCTTGTTGTTCAGCCTATGGAGTCCATAACTAGTCCTATTTTGATAATCTAAATCATTTAATGTGAACAACTCGTCAAGTACTTCATGCTTGTTTAAAATCATGTTGATCGGATATCGGTAACTTTTTGATTGGAACACATTTTTGTCAATAGTAAATACGATTTTAAAAATAAATTGTCAACAAAAATGTATTTTAATCAAGGATCTACCAATATTCAATCAACGTGATTTTTTATATACATGAAGTACTCAATGAGTTCTACATATTTAACGGTTCAGATTATTAAAACAGAACCCATGATAAACTCTATGAACTTAACAATATACTCCAATCTATTATGTGAACTGAAGAGATATCTCTCCCTTTCCTCAATATCAAAAACAAAGTTGAAACTCCCATCAAAGTGCATAAAATAAAATAAAATTAAATTAAAAATTAAAACAAAAAACGAAAGCTACAAAACAGAGAAGCACAAAACCAATAATAGAACCTCATGTTACACTTTGAATTTTTAATGTGAACGGTTCATATCAGGAGGAGATCCGGTGGGTTCTGCGAATAAATTTTTTTAAATTTAAATTGATGATTTTATTTGAGAATATATTATTTTAATAATTTTTTAATTTTTTATAAAAAAATATACAGAAAAATAGAGAGAATAATGTAATAACTTATAGTGACTTTTTAATTTTTTAACTAAAATATATAATTGACAAACGAGACCTTAAACTTAAAATAAGCTGAACTCTTCTGGTACTATTTTGCCCCAACATAGCAAAAATTATATTTTATTTTAAGAACATAAATTAAAGTACAATAAACATCATATCCTTTAAACACATTCCAAAATACATATAAAATCACAAATTTTATTCAACCTAACTATCCTTTAAACATAGGTGGGGACTTCGTCGAATAATTTTGTCGTGACCGTTGGTCTTTTCATTAGCTTGTCTATAATTTTCATTAGAAAAGTATACCCACCAAAGGCTTATGGGCCATCATTATCTTATAAACACACAAATGTTGGTCTGGGAACCTTAGAAAAACCAATAAGAACTCAAGAACAGTGTAATTTCAGTTGTCAAACAGTGAGGGGATATAAAGTTTCGCCTTAAAAGAAAATATTTCTTTATATCTTCATGTTGATGGAACATTTCAAATAGATTGTAACCTTTCCTTCTTATCTCTCATGAATTAGAAGGAGACTACTGCTTATGATTTGTCTCCCATTGATAGTGCTTCAAAGATAGAACAATTTTGGTTTTAGCTTGAAACAAGTTGGGTGATTTATTTAATAATTTCATTCACCAAATGATTATAGCTCGAGAATTTTGAAGGAGTTTAAGCCATGGTTTGGCTAACAGTTTGGAGCTATATAATCACAAAAAGGTAAAATAGGCTACATAAGTCAATGAGACAAAATACTACTGTTTACCTATAATCTTTACACTTTTTCTTTCACAAAAGTTAAAAAAAAATCAAAATAAAAACTAAACGAGGTTATAAAAGTCAGGCTAAAAACGTCCTAACACAAAAATATTAACTAAAAAAAGCCAATATCAAACCAACCCTAAATAAAGGTCATCATTTTGGATCAATTTGGAAATAAAGCAAAGGGTTTTGATTTGTGGCACTAAATTGGGGGCACTAATGCCCCTAATTTCCATATAAAGCAAAAAAAAAAAAAAAAAAAATAGTTACTTGAAATGGAAATTAGGGGCATTAGTGCCCCCAATTTAGTGCCACAAAACATTTTCCTAAAGCAAATTGCCAAGAAAAGTAGAAGTCACGTTAAAAAGCAATGATATATTGGTCTAGTTGCAATAGGTCTAAGATTTGGAAGATTATATATAATAGAGCCATTTAAAAACTGTGAGTCCCTCCTTACTCTTACTTTTTCGGTTGTGTTTAATTATTGAATTTTTTTTACAAATAAATGAAGCAAAAAGAAAAAGAAAAGATAAAATTAAAAAATTCTAATTTATATTTTTGTCGATTTTTCTTTTTCTTTTAATTTCATTTCACATAACTCTATGTAAATTTAAGATCCAAATAAAATCTTAATGGCAAGATTAACAACAATGTTACAAAATCAGAAAAGTGATTACAAAATAACGTGTATTGATCCTATTTATTTTAGATTTGACATCTCTCACATGAGATTTTATCCGACATGACATTGTACTTTTTCTAATTCTATAACCTTTTTCATTACAGCAGCCAAGCTCAATGGCCTCTATTTTTTTTTTTTTATTAGTAAAAAGAAATTTTATTGATAAACATAATCGAAAAACATCAATAAAAAGTAATTTGGAGCTAGACGTAATATTTTGAGTAAATTTTAACGAGTATTTTGAGTCCAGGGATAAAATGAGAGCAGGTTGGTCCAGTGATAAAACAAAACAAAGTTTGGTTTCATGCCCTAAGAGGCCGGCATGCGAGCCAAAGAGTTATGTTGATACCCAAAAAAGAAAAAAAAAAAGAAAAAGAGTTGTATCAATAATAATCATAATATTTTATTATATTTATTTTAAAAACATATATCATAATACTATAATAAACAAAAGTTGGGCAAATTACATATCAATTTTGACTTTGAATTTCTCATATTATATTAATTTAGTCCAATATTGATAACGCTCCTTTAGAAATTGGACCGAAACCAATGATCAAAATGGTTCGTTTACGATTCCTAAATTGATTAAGAGGTTAGTGTCCAATTTAAAATGGTCTATTCTCTTTTGATTTGACCATTTTACCCTTAATTTTTGTCAAAATTCTTAACAAATGTTATTAATTGGAGGGCAAAATTGATGCAATTAGAACTACAGTGGCCGAATTAACACAACAGACAAATTATTGAGACTAAGGCTTCATTTGGGAACATGCTATTGTAATAACATTTTAGCTTTTTACGAAAAGATGTGTAAAAAAATAGAGAGAGTGATGTGACAACTTATAGTAACTTTTTGACTAAAACTGAAAGTTTTCAAACGAGGCTTAAGCATATGATTTGCCCAAAAAAGTTTTGGAGATATTTAAGAACAAAATAACTTCTTATGAACAAAATATATTTGTTACCAAAAGTATCGTCACTATATTTTTATAATGAATTACTATAATTTATTGGCGACATTTTTAACATTTGGTCATTAAAAGTTCTTTTTTTGACTTTTTATAATAATTTTTCAAAACTATTTACATGACGACTGAAATTGATCTCTTAATATTTTTTACAACAAATTTTCTCTATGCATGATAAAAATAAAAATAAAAATAAAAAATTCCTAGTTCATCGATAAAATGATGAGTATCGAAAATTAATTTAGCCCGAAGTACCATTAAAATATAATTATTTTCTTTGATAGCTAAATGTTCGCAAAAGCACCAACTAACAAAACGAGATGAAAGGTCAAGAGTTAACATGGTGAATAAGGTTTTTTTTGGTAAAGATGAATGAGGTATTTCATTAACAAGCATAATGTATGAATTTGAGTTTTACTATTAACGTATGTAATTTCTCCTTCTCCTATTACTCCACTATTAATTGCATTAAAAAAAAGTAATGCTAGGATTGTCAAATTTTCTACCAAATAAATGACTAAATACCTCACATAATTATGGGGTCCATATTTTTATGGACTCACACTCATTAGTTATTCATTTGATAAGAAATTTGAGATGTATAACATTTTTTTTAAAACAACATACCCAAAATACATTTTAGTATCATGAAAACCAAGAAAAATCTTTCTTATAATTAAGTCCATCATTGCTAAAATAAAACCCATCTTCTTTCACCAACCAAAAACACTTCCTCAAGGGTGCACACCTATGGCCATCACGTTGAACTTGAAAGGCACTGAACCTCTTCCTCAGTCTGTCCCATTTCATGGTGCAACTGAAGAGAGTGGTTCCCCAAAGCTTAGTCTTCAAGCTCCAACTGAAGTCATCACCCTCCTGGAGAGCTCGGCCTCCCATATCGTCTTCCTCGGATGCACACCAGATTACCAGAGGCAGTGATGAGTTGTTCTTGAAGCCATTGATGACATAAACATCGTATCTTCTGCCGGAGAGGTAGTTGGGCTGTTTGACAGACATGAAAACAATGTAGGGTACAACAAGGGAGAGTATGAGGAGAAAGATTGTGAGAGTCTTCATTTTTTTTGTGGGTTTATTTTGGAGTGGGTTGAAGCGAAACTGTTATATATATATGATGATATGATAAGATTCTAGCAATATATGGCGAAGTGGTGCATTGTCTTTATATGGTAAATTATTATTTAAGACTATTAGTTATTTTATCACTAATGCTTGACCCCCACTGGGGAGACTCTTAAGATCTCAAGTACGCGGTTGTTGGCCAAATTTTTTTTTTTTTTTCTTTACAATTACTAACCATCACGTGTGTGTGTGTGGGGAGTAGTGGGGGTAGGGGATGGTGAGGGTTTGTATCATAGTTCTTATTTTATTTTTAAGACAAAGAAAAGTAAAAAAGAAAAAGTTGGGGAAGACTCGAATTCAGATATTATAGTGACATTAGTGACAATGTCGCAAATTCATTTCAACCATTCGTTTTGTGAGAAATTAAAGAAAAAAAATTGAAATGTTGCCTGATCATAGTGTGTCATTTCATAATTATGTTGCAAAAATTCGAAACATGAATAACAAAATAACATTACTTTTCTCAAGCAAAAAGAAAAAAACAAAAAAACAAAAATCACAATATTTCATAACATGTCATAAAAAAATCATAATTAAGAGTTTTTTTTTAGTGTTTTCTTTAAGTACACCACAACACAAAAATTCATAACTTACTTGGAGGATGTGCATGGTAGTGTTTTTCTAAAATTAAAATTTATTATATTATTTTGTATTAATTTTATGTAAAATTTTATTTTTATAACAATAAAGTCGTGGACGGGGCCCATTGCACTCCGCTTAAGTTGCCGTTTGGCAATTGACTTTTTTTAATTGATCTTTTAACTTCTAACTATTTTAGTTTAGGATTAAAAATTTGATTGGTTTGATTTTTTGACTTTTTTTATTTTGTGAGAGAAAAAGTGAAATGATTATGATTTTAATGTGATATTTTGTCTTATTAACTTATTTAACCTATTTTATCTTTTGTATTTTTTTAGCCAAAAAAGCTCTAAATGTTGGAATTCGAAATGTCACGAATTATTATTATTAAAATCTCCCTTCATTAAAAAAAATCACAGATAAATTATATCTGATCAATCTTGAATGGATTTTTTAGATCTACCCGCCTCGAGTCATACTTGCCGATTAATAGAATCAAAGTACACTCATGTAATATAAGCATGGAATTGTTTATTAATTGACTATTTTAACTTTACAGGTAGCTTTTTTCTGTTGATTACACCAAATTATAATAGATTATCTTAATCTCAAAAATCACTCTCCCACAGTCCCCGCTCGAGTTTTGATTTTCACTGATTATACTAATATTATACCTATTTAAGTCCTCAATGATCAAAAAAAGAAATAAACAAAAAGTCTATCTTATCATTAAAACCCACTACCTATGTATATATAGGTTTGTAAATTCATTTAATTAGTTATTTCCCTTTATTCAAAGTATTATGGGGAAAAAAATTAATTACATAAATAGATTTTTTTATTTATTTTCTTGTAAATAAACATAAAATCAATTGAACCGGACCATTTGGCACTATTTGACCTAGTGGTCGTGTAACGTCTTTATAGTGTGAGTTTTCAAGTTCGATTTCTATAAAAGGAGTTTAAAATATTTTGTAAAAATGTTAGAGATTTCAAAATTCTACCAAATGCCTCATATGTGTGTGGGATCCACATGGGATCCACATTGTGTAAATACCACACCCAGGTGAGATATATGGTAGAATTTTTAGGGTCTTTACCATTACTCTACATTTTGTGGTTATATTTATTTCTCTTCCATTATGGAAGTTGTATGTAGTTAATTGTTGTTGGGCTTGGTGGGCTTTGTTGACTTTTTAGATACTAGCAACAAACTCGTGCTTCAAATGCAATGATTTTTTTTTTTTTTGAAAAAAATACAATACATTATAAAATAAAAATAATTTAACGGGTTTATTTGAACTTTAAAAAGCAATTTCTATTAAAACAAAAATAGTTCGATAATTTTAAACTATTAAATTTTAATTGTTAACCGGGTTAGGATCAGATTGAGCTGAACTACATAGAAACATTATGTGTCAACCCCAACACAATATCAAGATTAATATAACCATCTTAAACCCAACCCCAAAAAGATTTCTAACTATCGAGAAGTACCACTTTACCCCCTAAATTATAATATTATACAAATGGATCTCCTAAATTATTGGTGTGTTTCACGTTTACCAGTTCCGTTAGGGGGTCCAACTAATACGCTTTTATAATTTAGGGGGTCCATTTGTATATTTTTATAATTTAGGAGGCAAAGTGATACTTTTCAATATATAGTTTAGGGGTCAATTTATACGCTTTTATAGTTTAAGAGGTCAAACTAATATTTCTCTATAATTTAGGGGGTCTTCATGCAAATAAATAACTCCAATCGTAAATGCACCTAAATGTAAAATTGTGAAGAAAACTGGAAAAAAGAAATCACTAAAAATGAAAAGGTAAAAAATAAAAACAAAAAAATGACACATTTTTCATAGTGTTTTGTTTTCAGTAAATTTTTTTTAAACTTTTTTTTTAAAATAAATATCTTAGTTTGATGTATTTAGCTGAAATATGAAGGGAAAAAAAAAAGTTTATGGAAGATTAAAAAAACCAAAATAAAAACACAAAAGTACTTTAAAAAGCCAAACAAATCTGATAAGTGTATTTTTAATAAAAATAAATAAATAATTATTAATAATTTTTGTTACATATGTAATTTCTATGTAAGAATTTAAAATATAATTTTGAAAATATTTCCATATTAGTCTTTCCATATCGTTTTTCTTAAATTTTGTAATCATAATTGCAAAAATAATATTAAATGCACCAATTGGTATACTAATTAGTATACTAACAAATGATGTAACATAATTTTAGAGGTTTTGGTTATTTGCAATTTGTATCATGAGTGGGGTCAGGAATAATATTATAACTATGTTAGTATACTAATTGATATACCAATTGATGTATGTAGCACCACCGTAACTACAATGCAATATTATTTGAAAATAGTTCCTTTTGTATTATTTGCAAATAATTTTTTATTTGGAAAAGGAAACCTACACCTAAAAAAGTCAATAAATCCATTAATAATGACTTTATAAATTCCTTTTAATTATATTATTTCCAAGGACTAATATGGAATGACTTTCAAAATTGTATTTTAAAATATATAAAGATTTTGGTATAGGGTTTCCTTTTTCAAATTGAGAATTATTTGTAAATATTACAAAAGGTATGATTTTCAAATAATATTACATTGCGAATATAACAATACATTTTAACAAAAAAATTATAATAACAATTATCATATCTAAAATAATTAGATTTATATAAATCTAATTTTGGATAATAATTGTAAGAAATAATGATATTCAGAACATTTGATGGTGTAAAATTTACAAAAATATACATATATATATATATATATCAAAAAGTAAAAATTAAAAACATTCATCTCTTAGTTTTTAATTTATTAAAAATAATTATGTAATATAAAATATATGTTCAACCAAACACTTTGACACAAATTCTTAAAATATATATATATATATATATAACTAAATAAATCACATCGAATACGGACTATATTCAACACATGCAAAATGAAACTATTTAAAAAAAATGTTTAGAAACTGTCTAATCCTAAATATAAAAAAATTTCTTTGACTTACTAATTTTGCACAAACTTACTATACTTAAACTTAATCATGATTGATTTTTAAAATCTGCTAAAGTCGTGTATAACTGGCTTCTAGTAAATAAATTTAAGGTATTTAAAAGTATTTATGAACGGGGTTACAACCTCCAAAATAAATAAATAAAATGAAAGTACCAACAAGGTATAGTGAAAATAATTAAAATATTTATTGTTAAAAAATATAAACATACAAATTTTTTTTTTTTTTTTATTTTTTAAATGAGGACGCAGGCATTTTTTTTTTTTTTTTGTACATATTGAATCTTCACAAACCTTCATATTTCCTATAAAAAAAAAAAAAAAAAAAATAGAAAAACCCCAAAACATTAACTTTTTTAATAGAACCGATCACTTTAAATTAGGACTGAGTATAGGGTTATTCGAACCACACAATCCGCCTAATCCGAACCGATCTGCATATAAATGGGCGGTTTTGCAGACACAATGCTGGCGGATACGGTTTGGAATATGGTATGATTGCAGTTGCGAGTGGACTGCGAGTTTAACCCGTACCTGCAAGAATCTGCCCGCACTTGAGACTTTTTTTTCTTTTTTTCTTTTTTTTAATAAAACCTAGACTGTTGTTATTTTATTATTGCATTTTGAATGAATGTAAAAATAAATGAAGAATCACTTTTTAGGTAAGCTTAGAATTTTGAATGATTTTATTTTAATTATATTGTTGGGTAGTAGATAGTGAATGAGATTGATGATCTAATTTAGGATTTTGATTTGATTTAAAAGTTTAGGATTTTGAATGATTTATTTGTGTTAGGAATTGATTTTGTTGTGTTTTTAATTTTATAAGTTTTAATTCATTAATTATTAATGTCAGAGTATTTTAGAAAATGGGAGGAAAATTGTCCAAAATAAATATTTACAAAATGAGAAAAAAAACTCCAAAACAAATTTTAAAGAAAAAAATCCAATCCGCAAACCGCTCGCAACCACCCGCACATCCTCAAACCCTATCCACACAAACAGCAACCCACACAATGGGCGGTTGTAAGAACCTGAATTTTTAGACAACTAATTAGTTTATTAATAATAATATTAAATCAATCAATAGTGATTATTAAACTATTAAATTATAATGTTAATAGCACCATAATTAATACCAATATTAAATTCTTTTAAATGAAATTATTTGTCTTGCTGTGATTAAATTTCTGTATCAAAATATAGTTGTGAAAACTAAATGGATTAAATTAATAGTAAATAAGTTAGTTAGAGTTTAGTAGGAAGAAAACCATACAGTTAAAATATATATATATATAATAATAAAAAATAAATAAAAACAAAAATAATAATAATAAATAAATAAATAAATAAGTAAATAAGAAAGTTATATATATATACTAATATTGTATTGGCATCAATTTCAATACAATTAAAAAAAAAAAAAAAGGGTTCAAATTGCAAGAAAAGTGGCTAAATGTCACTTCTTTTCCTATACTGCTCTAATGCATACAAGGCATGCTTGTCTCCCAAGTTCACACTCAGCATCCCTAAGAAACAAGCATGGCTTAGGATGGCAATTCTAAGCCAATAGAAATTTTTTTTTGCTAAAGAAAGGAAATAATACAATAAAACAAAAAGTTGCTCCAATATTCTCTACATAAGGGATCTCACCATTAGCCATAATACACACACACACGGTTGTGAGAGGAAAGAAAGAGTGGAGAGGAAAAAGAGAGGAGAAAAGAGAAGAGAAAGATAGGAAAAAAAGAGGGTATTTGGTGAATACTAATTTCAACTTAGTTTGAGAAGTGTTTGCAAAAGCTCTTGAGGTAAGAATATATCACCTCTATCCTCCCTTAGATACCTCTAACTGAATTTATATAATTTATATATGCAAGACTAAGCATGGTTTAATCATATATAGCAAAATAGTACCATGCATGTTTAAAATTTTTGATAAGATGAGGGTTTCATTATGTTATAATTTCATATTCCTTCTTGCAAACATAGATATATGGCTTAGCTACGGTTTTTATGTGTTCAATATTCTCCATTGTTGAAATAATCTTGCAAGGGAGTAAAATGAGATGAGAATGGCTTCCATTTACCTGAAACTTAGATTCTTCCTCACTGTTTCAGACTTTATCGGATGAAAAGAGGGCTCTAATAAATTGAAAATAATTGATGTTAAAAATATGTGTATACTGGAAGTACATATAGGTGTTATACACTGTTTAAAATCTTTATAAAATCAGTGGGCACCATTTTTTTACCGAAACAAATATTTTCTCTAAGCGTCGCTTACAACACAGCAGAAGTAGTGGCTTCAAACAGATCCCATTTTCTCCAGAAATGGTATTTTTCTGCATGACCACTCGGAAAATTTATATTTTTAAGTTACCTTTCAAACGCCACAGGTTTCATAATTTTTTGTTAAGTATTGAGAGAGAAAGTCCAATTTTTCCAAAATGTGACAGAATCTGTCCAGTTTTCTTATAAAAATTATTTGACCACCTTCGACTGGTTTTCAGTCTTCACACTCTACTGGAAATATGTTCGAAACTAAAAAATTTAGCAAACCGTTCTGACCATGCCTCTTTTTGACACCGTTTGAGGACCCTTTGTATTTTTTGAACACAGAACACCTATGCTGGAGTTTAAAGTAACTCACTGTCCAGAAAATCAGTTTTCTTCCAAAAAATTATTTCTCCATCTTAAAATCATTTTTAGCCCTGGTATTCTTCTCGAAATATTTTCCTAACTCGATGAACTAGCACTAGTTAAAATATCGTAATGGTTGAACATCGTTTGGTATGAGTTTCATAATTTTTTTTTTCTGACCATACAGTGCTGAAAGAAGAAGTGTGTGAATTCCTAAGATATTTTGTGATAATTCCTAAGACATTCAATCATATTTATTTTGGTTGTCATACACGATTATGTTGTGCTATATAAATATTATGTCACTGTAGTTTTCAAACTAAAACTCGTACATGCATCAAAATGTGAATTGGACAAAGTAAAGGGACACGGAATTGAATAGATACATTAAGATTTAAAAGTGATGGGGTGAGCCCGGTTTAGAATCTTGCGCAAGTGAGTTGCGAACCCTAATGTGGCATGGGAAGGTATTTCGGCTCTTATTGGTGTAGGCGATATAAGGTTGGCGGTGCGGGTGTCACAACATAGACCGTTCCCTTGGGGCAGACCGTGATGTCACGACTCGGGGTACGTAACCCTGGTGCGTGGGCATCATTGGTAGTTACAACAAGTAACATTTGAATATTTGACCAAGGGGGAGTCAGAATTGCTCGTCGACATTGCTTAGCGGTTGAGTGGAAAGAGTGCTCCACGGGGAGTTACTTAAACTTACCTGTTAAACTAAATCTATGTGAATTTAAAAAGAAAGGTTAGCATTTTTCCTTATTATGAAATACTGCTTCTGCTTGCCATTGTTTTTATTATCTATTGTTAATACTTCAACCAATAGCATTCCGGTTATGTTTGTTAAATGCTGCTTGTTATTCTGTTATTCCACAATATTTATTATTTGTGAGTATTATTATCGGGGTGGGTATTTTCGGGTTATAGTATCTTATTGAGCTCGTCGCTCATTGGTATTCCCATTGCCCTGGCGTTTTATGTCAAGTATCGAAGAAATCGAAGGAAGCGCCGAGGCCTTGCAAGACGGCATTCAGCCTTGGTTAGTTTGAAGAATGTCCAAGATTCCATGAACCATTTTCCTAGTTGTTGTTGTTGTTGTTGTTGTTTTTTTTTGTTTTTTTTGTTTTTATTTGTGTTTTTTTTATTTATTTTATAATTTATTTCGAAGACTAAGTTTTAAGTTTATTTGGAGTTGTAACTTGAGAACTTTTAATTTATGGGATGTTAGTTAATAGATGTTGGTAAACTTGGTGGCAACATTAAGGAAGAGTTCTTAATTAAGAAAATTAAATTTGAAGTTCTAAATCCTATTATGATGTCCTTAAATTTTAGGATTTAGAACTTAAAATTTAATTTTCTTAATTAAGAACTCTTCCTTAATGTCCACCAAGTTTACCAACATCTATTAACTAACATCCCATAAATTAAAAGTTCTTATGTTACAACTCCAAATAAACTTAGTCTTAGAAATAAAATAAAAAAAACACAAAAAAAAAAAAAAAAAAACTAGGAAAATGGTTCATGGAATCTTGGGCATTCTTCAAGCTAATCAAGGCTGAATGCCGTCTTGCAAGGCCTTGGCGCTTCCTTCGGTTTCTTCGGCACCGACATAAAATGCCGTAGGCAATGAGAATGCCAATGAGTGACGAGCTCAATAAGATACTACAACCCGAAAATACCCACCCCGATAATAATACTCACAAATAATAAATATTGTGGAATAACAGAATAACAAGCAGCATTTAACAAACATAACCGGAATGCTATTGGTTGAAGTATTAACAATAGACAATAAAAACAATGACAAGCGGAAGCAGTATTTCATAATAAGGAAAATGCCAACTTTTCTTTTTAAATTCACATAGATTTAGTTTAACAGGTAAGTTTAAGTAACTCCCCGCGGAGCACTCTTTCCATTCAACCGCTAAGCAATGGCCACGGGCAATTCTGACTTCCCCTTGGTCAAATATTCAAATGTTACTTGTTGTAACTACCAATGATGCCCACGCACCAGGGTTACGTACTCGAGTCGTGACATCACAGTCTGCCCTAAGGGAACGGTCTATGTTGTGACACCTGCACCACTAACTTTATATCACCTACACCGATAAGAGCCGAAATACCTTCCCGTGCCACGTTAGGGTTCGCAACTCACTTGTGCAAAATTCTAAACCGGGCTCACCCCATCACTTTTAAAGCTTAATGTATCTATTCAATTCTGTGTCCCTTTACTTTGTCCAATTCACATTTTGATACATGTACGAGTTTTAGTTTAAAAACTATAGTGACATAATGTTTATATAGCACAACACAATCGTGTATGACAACCAAAATAAATATGATAGAATGTCTTAGGAATTATCACAAAATTTCTTAGGAATTCACACACTTCTTCTTTCAGCATTGTATGGTCAGAAAAAAAAAATTTATGAAACCCATACCAAACGATGTTCAACCATTATGATATTTTAACTGGTGCTAGCTCATCGAGTTAGGAAAATATTTCGAGAAGAATACCAGGGCTAAAAACGATTTTAAAATAGAGAAATAATTTTTGGAAGAAAATTGATTTTTTGGACAGTGAGTCATTTTAACCTCCAGCACAGGGGTTCTGTGTTTGAAAAATAAAAAGGGGCCTCAAACTGTGTCGAAAAGAGGTATGGTCAGGACGGTTTGCTAAATTTTTGAGTTTAGAACATGTTCCCAGAATAGTGTGAATACTGAAATCCAGTCGAAGATGGTCAAATAATTTTTATAAGAAAACTGGACAGATTCTATCGCATTTTAGTAAAACTACGATTTCTTATTTTAAACTAATCCATTTTTTGTCAAATCAGTGGAAAATGAAAGATAACTCTTATATCTAGCTATCCCAAGGGGTTTTACAGAAAAATACAATTTGTAGAGAAAATGCAACCTGTCCGAAGCCACTACTTTTGCTGTGTTGTAGGCGACGCTTAGGGAAAATATTTGTTTCGATAAGAAAGTGGTGTCCAATGATTTTATAAAAATTTTACACAGTGTATAACACCTATATCTATTTCCAGTATACACATATTTTTAACATCAATTATTTTCAATTTATTAGAGCCCGCTTTTCATCCGATAAAGTCTGAAACAGTGAGGAAGGATCTAAGTTTCAGGTAAAAAAGGAAGCTATTCTCATCTCATTTTACTCTCTTGCAAGATGTAGACACCCCATTTTTGACCGACCTTAAGACTCAGACATCACCGATTGAGCGCTCGGTGATGTTGTATATTGTGCTCGTTCAGAAGTCTCAGAGTCACGGCCGTGAGCCCTGCCTCGGACTTCGAACCCTCTTCATGCCTTGTCTCGGTTTGCCAACCGACTCGGTTTTCTCTGCTTTCTTTTCTCGAAGGAAGGAGAGGTCCCAGACCATCTCTCAAAGGCCGTGGGCTACATTTCGTGCCGTGAGGCCATTTTGCCCATTTCGGAGCCGTTAGGCCGTGTGCCTCGGTTCGGGACCGTCTAACCATCTCCGATTCCTCCGGTTTTTGGCATACATCTTATTTACTCCCTTTTGAGGGACACTGAGGTCTGAGAGACCCACTTCGGCCGAATGCCACTTTCGGTGCTTAACAGCCTATCTTTGGGACCCCGAACTGCGTGTTTTGGCCCCCGAGCATTCGTTTTGCATCGGTTTTCGTTCATTTTTGGCAGGTACCTCTGTTTTATCACCAGGAAGGTCACTGAAGGGTAGGAGGCTAGCAATTGTCTCAAAGAACCAGTTATATTCTCCCGCCCTCCGACGCCCGTTTTTCTCACTTCCGAGCCAATGTTGACCACCTTAGGGCCATTTTCTTCAACCCCAAACCACATATTTGTGTTGTACACACATGGGAGGACTCTAATATTATATGGCCGGCCAGTAATTGTTGTTGAACCTTTTGAATCCCTCCTAAAAGTGGCTTGTTGTCTCTCCTGTCTTACAGTTGCCAATTTCCAACCACAGGGTTTTGTTGAGGACACATGGGAGGCCACCAATATGTGGTGGCCGGCCAGAAAATCAAATTTCCATTTTTGCCCCTTGGCCGGCCGGCCATGGGGGGTGGCCGGCCGGCCACTTGCAACCCCAAAAGCTGGCCGGCCTTCCTCCTTACACCCTGTTTAGTTCAGATGTGACCTTTGTTTCCCCCCAAATTCTGTATCCGGGGGGGATATTTTTGGAGGGAAGTTTGGAGCAACATTCCTCCCTCTTTTCCCTCCTCTTTCTCCCCTTTTTGAGTCCATATAACCAGCCTCCAACATTGGTCCAAGGGTTACAAAAATATTCCCTAAGAGCCTTGTATACACATCTCCTTCCATCTCTCTCTTTCAAGCTAAAAACACAAAGTTCTACACTTTTTGTTCATCACCACGTAGCACCATCACCACTACTCCATTTCCAGCACCTTGGGGGGCTTTCCAGCAGCTAGGAGGCAGCAAATTTGGTCCAAGAAGCAGCCAAGGTTTTAGTCTTCAAGGGTAAGTCCACTTCCCTTCTTTTGTAGCACATCTTTGCATCATTTCTTAGGCCTATTTTCTTGCTATTTTGGGCTCCGACCCTAACTGGAAGGGTCATTTTTTTGAGCCATTATTCATGTTTGTTTAAGGGCTCAACCCTGTTTGAGCCCCCCATTTGGTACTTGCTTCAATACCCTCTTAAATACCATAATCTTGCATGATATTTCTAGCCTATGTGTAGTCTGTTTTGAGGCATGATATAAACTGTGAGTTGGCTTATTTTGAGCCCCTCTACAACATTGTAGAAGGGCTCAACGCTTTTGGGGGCCTCCATGTAGCACTTACCATTATACCCCTCTTTGGCCCCCATTTTTGCATGCTTTTTTAGGCTTATCTAGCTTCTGTTTTCGGCCATAATCAGAACTGAAAATGGCCATATTTTGACCTTCTTGGAATATTTCATTAAGGGTCTTTGGCTATTTGATGAATTTTTTGTGCACTTCATGTTATACCCTCTTATGGCCTTAATCTTGCATTGCATTTTGAGCATATTTTCATACTGATTTGGAGGCTTTCATAAACTGTAAATGTTCATATTTTTTGTCCCTCTTCAGTGTTGTAGAAGGGTACTTTTCTTTTTGGGCATTGCATGTACAACTTGCTTCATTGCCTCCCTTGAGGAGCCATTTTTGTATGCCATTTTAGCCATACTTGTGATTGCTGTTTGGCCATGTTTTGCACTGTAAAGATGCTTATTTTGGGGCTTCCTTGCTTCTTATTTTTCACTCCATGTCCAGATTATGCATGTTTAGTATGGTTGTAGGCCATTTCATGTACCTAGTTTTGCATTTCGGGAGAGATTCCGTGCATCGGGTGTCATTTCACTGCTTTGGGCTGTTTTACCCCTCATTTTGCCACTGATTTTTGCATGTCTGCATATCATATTCCATGTCTTTGCCATGCCTCATTAGGGTGGCATTTCAGTGCCCGAGGGTCCGTTCTCGGTTTGCGTGCCCGCGGACACGCACTTCGAGGTATCTTGTTTTCATCTGATGGCCTCTCATGTGAGTGTGGCTGAGGCTCTCTCATGTTGGTGTAAGCCCATTATTGCATTGCGTATGCCATTTCATCCATAGCATTGTGTATGCCCGGTTGTGTATTACCTCGTATAGCGTGTATGCCATTCCATGACATTGTGTATGTTAGGGTTGCATATTAGCTACATTTCATGCATGTCATGCATATTGCATCATGTTCGGGATAGGAGTTAGCCCGGGCACGGGAAACGAGGCACGTTTCGTACTTCGAGCGACGGAACGGGTCTCAATTCCCAAGTCATCGACACTCCGGATTATCCATGATGGAATTAGGTTTTGTTGTAGTGTTCATATGCATTCATTCTATATTGAGTTGTGTAATTCGACTCCTAGGCCATCATGCATCGAGATGCATGATTGGTGGCACAAGGATCGAGACATGCATATATTTGTGAAATACATTGCTATTCTCCTTTCCTGCTCTCTGTTGTAGCAAAATGAAGAATCAGCAAATTTTCGGGACTTGGCGCGCTTTTCAAGAAACATTGCAAAACAGAGGCTAATCGGGGCATCGCCGTGGATTTCCGCGCAAAGGTACCCGGGCATACATCATTCATTAGAATCAAGGCAGCCTCTGGCTTGCATGCCAGTTTACAGTTTTTCTTAGTTAATTCGTTAATTAATTAGGAATTTGTATATTATTCGGACTGTATTATTTGGACTGTACTATTCTTTCATTTGGGACTGTATTATTTATTCGGACCCTCTGTGCGAGGGCAAAATTGTAATAAGTGTGGGTGAGTGTGATGTATGTCTTCCAACCCCACGTCTTTCTTCCCTTTTATTTACCTGCTTATGATGGTTAGATTAGGGCATATTTCAATTAGCATACAGTATGATGACAAAGATGTTTGCATCATTCATCTGCTTTTGCACGCACTGCCTAGCATCATACAAACTACATTTGTATTTTAATTCCAAGTTGAATACATGTTGGTTGTAGCATTCCATATGCCATGTTTAGAATAGCCGAGCCTGCTATAGTTTGCATCTTTGCATGTGTTGCATTAGGCAATTCTGTTTATTTAGGATTCATGCATGGATTTCTAATGAGTTTCTGTTTTGGCTTGGAGTACTCGGTGAGTTTTATGCTTTAGCATCCTTACATGCGTGTGACTGTTGCCATGAATAGCATGCTTACCATGAGGCTACGTGTTTATGTGATATAACTGCCTTGAATGCCTGTGGGTGGAGATTGAGTTACTTGAAGTGGAACAAATCATCAAATGTTTGTTTTAAGCCCACTAGATAGTGGCAAAATCATGTTTTCTAAGCCCACCCGAGGGTGGCAAATCCACGTCTTAGCCTACTTGCGAGTAGCACTATCAAACCATTTTCAAACAAACAAACATGAAATGTTTTGTTCCAATTCAAAGTAATCCGGTCTATACTTGTATGGTGTGTGCATCACATAGTAACCGGAATAAGAACTCACAATGTTTTCAAAATAAGATATCATGGTTAGTAGAGGCCGGTCTTTGACTCAGCGAAGGGGTGCTCACGGCGTGACCTTCCCAATCGTACTCAAGTTCGAGCCGAGGCAACTTTGGTGATGACGGACACGGCCTTTGGCACCGAGTCGGTTTCCTAAATTTCCCATTATAAAATATTTAGGTGGCGACTCAGATTCCGCAAAGCTCCATGTTTGGCACTTCTTTCAAAAATCTGCTTTCAAAACAATTTGCCGATGACTCTTTGGTTCAAGATTAAGAACCGTGACATTTGAGTCCTTCGAACGTAGTAGACCCAATATCGAACCGTAACGGGGACTCGCACTCCTTTCCCCGGGATGCGTTCGGGACGCCTCTGCTTCGAGACTCACTGGGATTTAGAGAACTTGACTAACTCATGATATCTAGTTTTGACTACACTTGTGTGTTTCTTTGCATTGCATTTGCATTGGTGCCTAGGACACCGTGTTTGCCATCTGCTATTCTCGGCAGTTCTTGGGAGGCTTGTCTTGTCAAGGCATGTCCATAAGGTCGACTGATTCTGCTCTCACAAGATGGGAACACAAACTGGTTTTACCGGCACCCTTTTTGACCATTCGACCTAGTGCATATTCGATCCATAGTGACCATTCCAAACTAGGACAAAGTTGCTTACCCATTTATAGGTTGTTTGAAGCCATGCCGTAGTAAACCCTAGTTCTCGACAAAATAGGACAGGGAAACCCTACCCCAATATAGGGTGTTTTGGCTCTCACTTATCTCGCTCAGGCTTGTTAGAGTGTGTATCGACAGGGAATGTATGTATCAGTTGAGTTTGGGCATCAGGCCTGCGGGCATCAGTCAGTATCTGAGAATCACTTGTCTGCGGATATCGAATTCAGTTTTGGGGAACAAGAATACAGAACAAAGGATCAGTGATTGAGGACAGTGTATTTTCAGCTTATCAACTGTGTGTTGTATGCCCGACTGTGTGTTGTGTGTATTTAATTTAAGCTGTTATGCTGCCCGTTTTTCTGGTTATTTATTTCCTTTTCGCTTTATTATCTTTTTGCTAGGGCAGTTTTTAGCACGATTGCTTCCGAACCAGTAGATACTCCCCAAGCACTTTGGACACGAGGTCGCCGACTCAATCGATCCGAGGATTTGGTTGACGGACATCCAGTGTTTCACTCTCTACCCCCAGTTATCAGAAGAAGGCCGAGGAGGCGCGAAGGTGTCGTAATGAGGATTATCGACAGAGGACTACTTTAGCAGCAAACAGTCAGGCTGAGATTCCTATTTCCGCTATAGAGATACACTTACCGATCATTCAAATGGAATAACAGAATACATCAGGGATGGAGGTGATGATGCGCCAAATGTACGAGAGCATGAAACAGATGCAGGAGGATGCCATCCGCCAAGCGAAATTTGCTAAACAACAAGCCGCAGTCATGGCCCAAAGAAGTCGAAGTGATCACTAGGTCAGCAATGAGAATCGAGATTTGCTTCACATCAGGCTCCTCCTCCACCAACGGCTCCACTACCCGAGCAGGCACCCATTGGTCAGAATACCCTGCCAAATCCCCAGAATACCCTCCCGGACACCCAGAACACCCTACCCAATGTCCAGAATATTCAAGAGGGCACAAGCCTTCCAACGGGGCTGGCTCCGCCCCCGCTTCTGCCTCAACTGTCCAAGAATCTTACACCCAACCACCCGGACTCTCCATTCGAGTTCGAGGTAGATCATACAGCTCTAAAACTGAGTAAGCTGGAGAAGCTTTTCAAGAAATCGCAGGGGGTGAAGGCCATCCCAAACATCGAAGATGGGTACACCGATGTGGCCGTAACATTGCCAAACAGATTCAAGATGCCACAAATTGACTGCTTCGACGGGTCCGGAGATCTTATGGTCCATCTGCGGCTGTTCTCAGACATCCTGCGGTCGATGGGCCTAACCTGACCACAAAAGCTTTCCCTGTTCGGCCGAACTTTGTCGGGTGTGGCGGCTATCTGGTACGGGAAGTTAGAAGATGACGTGAAAAGGAGCTGGGATGAGATGGCTGAAGCCTTCGTTGCACAGTACTCGTACAATACGTAGATCGAGATTACAACACGTGATCTTGAAACAACGAGGCAGGAACAAAAGGAGACTTTCTCAGACTTCATAACTCGGTGGAGGGCAAAGGCATCGATGATGACCTTGAGGCCTACAGACAAAGATCAAATCCGGATGATTGTGCGCAATCTCCAACCAAAGTTGATGCAGAGAATGATCATACTCCCCTTTCCTACCTTCTCAGACTTACACAAGATGGGGGTACAAATCGAGGATGCCATGAAACAAGGTCTGACGACAGATAAGGAGCAACCTGTAGGACTTTCAACCAGAATAATAACGCAGTTCGAGCCAAGACTGCAAATACAAGAGCTTCTGAGGTCAGTATGGTCACCACCACTCCCCATCCCCATCCAAGGCCAGCGGCAGCTACACCCTTCTCCGGTGCCTCTGGAAGTAATACCCAGACCACAAGATACCAGCCTAGAGGTCAAAGAACCTTTACACCCCTCTATATGCCCCTATCCAAGGCTCTGGGGGTATTAATCAGGAAGAAGCATCTGATGCCCCTAGAACCGAGGCCACTACCAAATCCACTCCCTCCCTCTCACGGCGTATCCAAGAATCAAGACGGTCATGACACCGACCGTTGTTACAGATTGCGTCATGAGATTCAGGATCTTATTGACAAGCAGGTGATCGCGCCTCCTGAAAAACCCAATGTCACGACGAATCCTCTCCCACCACATAACCAAGCCCCTCCTCCCAACAGAATCAACTTCATCCAAACTGGGGTCGTGTCTTACGATCCTAGTATCTATATCACCCCATCCCACCTACTCAAGCCGAAGGTGATTCTTCCTGTCTGCACTGACTTGTGCATGGTGGACATCTCCACAACCCAATCTAAGCCAGTGGTGGTGACCACCGAAGATGGGACAATGCAGGTTTCAGAGGAGAGCATAATTGTTGAGTCTGGGATGGAACAGCCTGGGAATTATGTTGAAGGAGCCTATGATCCGAGCGAATACATCTTATCAGTGGGCCAGTCTGAGCTGAGTGGGCTGCCAGAGAAAGCTGAACTGTGCATGATTCAGGGGGACGGACTTGAACCAGGGGCAGATGATCTGACAACAGTGGAAGGGGACTTTGCCAACCTCCAGTTCTTCAACGACCAAGAATCAGGGGATGCAGTAATCAACTGGTTCGACTATGAGGAGTTGGCAGAAGTTACCGGATGGTTAGATGATCAGCCAGATGTTGCAGAATTTCAATCGAGCAGGCCCTGGTAGGCGAGAGTGTCGATGGGCCGGAAGGGCCGAGAGTCGTAATACACACCGGGGCCGGTGCTAGAATTTCGCCAGATTTGGGGATTGTAACTAACGGGAATATTGACCAACCAGCAGTACAGATGCAGTTGGAACAACAAAGATTTGAAGATTACGAGAGTATCAGAATGGCAAAAGCCCATATGGGGTCGAGAGTGCAGGTGCACAGAACGTAAAATGCCGCGGGCATGAGGATCAAGGTGCCGCGAAAGCACGATCATATCGAGCGGACAGTGTCTGCGCTTACGCCAACGGATGTGGTGGGAAGACGATGACTTATGTCTTGCCCACACGCATTTAAGATTGGGCGGCCACCAGATGACACTTGGTACCTCGATGAGGTGAACCATATGACCAGGAGCGGGCGGTATTTCAAGCCCCCACACCTTGACCAACCTGAAGCATCTGGGAAAGACAAAGAAGTTGAGAAACAGAGAGAGAAGCAAATTGAAGAAGAAGTCAGATCGAGACAAGAAAGAAGATACAGGCTGACATCTCCATCTGGGGACTGCTTATGGCGTCAAGGGTACATAGACAAGCTGTCCTATCTGCTATGGACAAGGCTAAACTCTCCATTGATACTACACCAGAGCAGCTGGTTGGGCTGGTTTTTCCGGGAGGAGGTTCCCCGGCATTAACCTTTTCAGATAAAGAACTGTCGCCTGAGGGCGTGAATCATAACAAACCCCTCTACATCTCCGTGGAATGTAGAGATAAGTGGATACCGGTGGTACTTGTTGATACCAGGTCTGCCATCAATGTTTGCCCAGTCAGAACAGCGTATGCAATCGGGTTGAAACCCACGGACTTCATACCAACCACTCAGGTGATCAAAGCTTACGATAATACTAGCAGAGAAGTGATGGGGACTGTCAAGATTCAGGCCCAGGTTGGTCCAGGACGACACAACATCGAATTTCATGTCTTGGACGTTCCCGCAACCTTCAACTTACTCTTGGGGCGGCCGTGGTTGCACCAAGTAAAGGCAGTCTCTTCCACTCTACACCAGATGTTGAAATACCCTCACGGGAAGGGGGTAGCTATTGTCTTCGGAAATTCATCCATCCACCCGCCGCCGGAAGTGTCTACACCAGTTTTGGAAATCGAACACGACACGGAGGATGTGTTCTTATCGGGGTTCACTTTGGCAGAGGCCCGGGTAGTGCAGAATATTATGGTCTGGAATGAAGGTGTGTACGCTGCTCAATCCGCTTTACCTCATGAACAAGCTACAACATATTCCCGGATGGGATTAGGACGAGCGGCAGAAAGGAGTCGCAAAGATTGGAAGTGCCACACAACCCGCATACCTTTGGATCGGGCTATTCGCCACCAAAAAGGACTGGTGAGAAGGAAAGGAAATGGCAGAGAGCGAGCGGGCAGTCGAAGCCTTTTGAATTAATGCACAGGCCCATCCAGGGTACCCTGAACGGGCGCTTCGTCCGGGAGGGGGAGGACTTTCCATTTTGCGGCTTCCCAGAGCCATGTCTAAACGCGAAGAAGAAGTGCGTACCAGGCTTCGAGATCTTCTTCAACCTACAACTACCCGGGGATGACGTTGCCACAGAGCAGACAGACCCAATAGCCGAGGTTGAACAGCGCAAGGCAGTGGATCCTGAGGGCACAGAACTTGAAATGGGGGTAGCACTGGCATGTCTCCTCTCTGATCCTCTGATCGACCAAGAGTGCTTGGGGGATAACTTCGTGGTTTCCATGATTGGGGATGGAACGGCTGTGGGCCTACCAGCAGCTATCTTAGACGCATCAATCGCACCTCTCACCGGGCAAGACGAGGAGGATTTTTGTCCAGCCAAGATCGGGTCAGTAGTGAGCAATCGATTCCACCGAGTCCTGTGAGTCGAATCAGTTCCACTGACCGAAGTCTCGAAGTCTGCACTGGGAAGCTAACCCGGATGCCACAGTCCTGTCTAGGTCGTCTTTTTCCTTTTCATTTGAGTCTGTTGTAACCAATGAATCGGACGATTTGGATGTGCCTAATGAGAATGAACTATCTGTGGTTTCCGAGTACTTTTCTGTGTCCTTGATTTATTGTATTAATTTAGACTTTCAAAACTTTGATGAAAACGACGAGGACGAAGTTCCTCCGGTTTTACAACGTTTAATTGAACAAGAGCAAGAGAGATTTGTTAAACCATTAATGGATGAAATCATTACCGTGAACAATGGTACTGAGGAGGACCCGCAGCTGGTCCAGATCGGGTCCTCGTTGTCTTCGGAGGAATGCGAGCGCTTAGTCACTTTATTAAAAGATTTCAAAGATGTTTTCGCATGGTCCTACGAAGACATGCCTGGAATCGATCCTGAAATTGTACATCATCGGATCCCACTTGACCCTGAGGCCCGACCTGTGTCACGACCCAAACCCGGCCCTATGGGTTTAGCATCAGAATCGCCAAGAATCCGAGATTACAAGGCTCTTGACAACGAATACTGCTTAAACAGTAGTATGTACTGGCGGAAGCCAAAACAGTAAATAACTAGTGTCCATTGAGCTGTGAAACTCTGTATGCCAAAAACATTTTTATGCATTCATGCAGTTCAAAACAAAGACAGCCTATATACAAATTTATACAATCATATACAAACAAATACGGGAACCTAATCTCGATAACGGTACAAGAAACAAGAGATGCCTATACAGAGTACAAGACAAAGGAGGAGACCGATGGGGACACAAAACACCCCAAGCCATAGCATGGCAACTCGAACCTCGCAGTGAGGCACATAGGTCAAGCTTGACAAAACTGGGACCAACCCACGCCTAGCTCCGTCATTCTGAAAACCTACATATATATATGAACAGTGAGCTAAAGCCCAGTGAATAACATAATGCGTAAAGAGGTTATGAATGAATGTCCTTACAGTAATGAAAACAGTTCATTAAACAGTATTTTAGTCTTTCAGTATTTCAGTCAATCAGTCATATGTGGTACACCCATTAGCCTATAAACAAGAGGGTCCAAAGGACCTGCCTTAATGCACTAACAAAGAATGATGGCCATCAACAAGAACAGTATGGTTCCACAAGGAAACCGACAGAGCTTTATAACAGTAAACAGTAAGTGCTAAGGATGCCACAATACAGTTCAGAATACAGGACACACATTCATTCAGTAAACAATATCAATTCAATAAACAATTCAGTTCAGTATTCAAAAGATAACCATTTTGAACATATCTTTACACAATTGTTACTCACAGAGATTGGGCTAATAGCAGCTAGAGCGCGTCCCCGAGAGCCAACCCTAAACAGTAAACCAATAGAACACACACTAAGTTTAACAGTTGGGAAGTATAATAATTAACTCCCTATTATGCCTCGGTGTGTTCTACATCTATCCTCATTAAGATGTCTTAAACTAGGCCTAAGAATGCCTAGGATGGAATGAGGATGCAAAGATGCGCATAGGAAACAATTCCAGAATTTTCAGTGAAACAGGGTCTCCGCTCGAGCGCAGGTTTCCCCGCTCGAGCGGACAAGCAAACAAAGGTCCCCGCTCGAGCGTCAACATCCCCGCTCGAGCGTGACACACAATCCTCCGCTCGAGCGCACATTACTCCGCTCGAGCGGACTTATGAACAGTACAAGATGCTGGATGCTCGATTTCTCCGCTGAAGGTGAAACACTCCGCCGAGCGATCAGAAACAAGTCGAAGAAAATGCTGGGAGCATGATTTCCGCCGAAGGCACTTCGCCGAGCGGAAGACAGAACTGAAAATGCAGGTTGTGTTCCAAGTTCAAAACTCAACTTTGGTGCTCCCAATTCGATCCTCTTGGGCCCATTTTCTGGAAAACTCTTTCAAACACATAGAATAACACGTTTTAAAGCTCAATTTAAGAAATCAAGGCCCAAGGGTGTTTCAATTAAACTCAATTTCAAGCTAATTTTCAAGAACAACATGCAAACATGACATGCATGAGTTTTGAACCAAATTTAAGGTTCAAATCTTGCTCTAATGAGCTCAATAGTTGGAAAACAAAATGAAAACATGGACTTTGTTAGAAATATGAGCATGCATGTACAATCCATCATGAATTCAACTTCAAAATGCACCAAAATGGCCATGCATGCATGAATTCAAGCATAATTCAACCTCTATGCACTAAATCATGGCTTGATTCTACAATGGAGCCTAGAACATGCAAGATGGGGCTTAAAGGTAACAAGAAGACAATGAATTCACTTACCTAAGTCTCAATTCAAGGTAAGGAAGCTAGATTATGCCAATTATACTTCAATTCTAAGCAATCTCCAAGCAAATTCAACAATTTGAGTCCAACTCTCTTCTCGTTCACCTTCTCTAGTTTGGTCGGTTATGATCAAGAAAGGGGCTGATCAAATGGTGATCTAGATGTAATAAGGCACAATATATTTGAATAAACAAACCGCCACTAGCTATGGCAATGTGGTAATTAAGTCAATCTTGGTAATTAATTCGCTTAAATCTAATTTAATCATTCCTAATCAATTTTCAGATAAATATACCATTAAATCACAAATATTCTCGATTTCAAAACACTAAACGGTTTCTAATTCTACCACGATAAGGCTCAATTAGCGCTTAAACATACAATTCAAACAGATAATCAATCAATCAAACAGATGCAATATGCAATTCAATAGATATACTTATTCAATTTCGATTTCAATCACCCACCAAGATTTCGTTAGTTCAATTATCACCATTATCGCTTCATAACAAGAACCAGTAGCTAATTCAGCAGTTTATTGATAATCAGTACGAGGGTTGTTACAACCTGTCAAGCAGAAACTCAGAAGGATCCGTCCAGATTGGGCTCTTAAGATTAAGGAAGAGGTCACCAAGCAAATCGACGCAGGCTTCCTGCCGGTATCTAAATATTCGACTTGGTTGGCCAACATTGTTCCGGTGCCGAAGAAAGATGGCAGGATCCGGGTGTGTGTAGACTTCAGGGATTTGAACAGAACTAGTCCGAAAGACGACTTTCCCTTACAGCACATCGATGAGTTGGTAGACTTCACAACAGGGCATGCATTGCTCTCATTCATGGATGGCTTCTCAGGATACAACCAGATAGTGATGGCACCAGAAGATAGGGAAAAGACTGCATTCACCACCCCGTGGGGGACATACTACTACCGGGTAATGCCGTTTGGGTTGAAGAACGTTGGGGCTACTTATCAACGGGCCGCGACCACAATACTACATGATATGATCCACAAAGAGGTTGAGATGTATGTGGACGACATGATTGTCAAGTCCAAAGAGAGAGAGGGCCACTACACCGCCTTGCACAAGTTTTTCCAAAGGATCAGGGAATTCCTGCTATGCTAAACCCTCCAAAATGTACATTTGGTGTTACAAAGGGAAAAATGCCGGGTTTCGACACACAAAGGAGCATCGAGGTCGACCCTACCAAAATCAAGGCCATCCTATAAATGCCACCACCAAGGACTGAAAAGGAGGTGCGAGGCTTTCTGAGTAAAGTGCAATTCATAAGACGGTTTATTTCAAAACTAACCTTGACTTAGAACCACTTTTTGGCCTCTCAAGAAAGGAAAGAAGTTCCAATAGGACGGCCGATGTCAAGTCGCATTTGAACAGATCAAAGAATATCTACGTAACCCACTGCTTTATCGCCACCTAATCGGGAAACCGCTGATTTTGTATCCGCTGCTGATCGAAACTACGATAACAGATGCTTGCAAGAATCGAAGACAATGTGGAAAAAGCCATCTACTATTTGAGCAAAAAGATGTCGAGTATGAGACCCGTATACATCACCGAAAAGGCTTGCTTAGCTCTAGTATGGGCTACCAGGAAGCTGCGGCACTACCTGTTAGCTCACTCTGTAATGTTGGTTTCACAATTGGATCCCATCAAATATCTCTTCGAGAAACCAGCACTTATGGGTAGGCTAGCTCGTTGGTTGCTTTTGCTCTCTGAATTTGATCTCACGTACGTGACACGCAAGTCAGTGAAAGGAAGAGTAGTGGCAGAGTTCCTTGCCAACCACCCGGTTGAGGGGGACGAAGCAGTTGAGTACCTGTTCCCGGATGAATCAATTCTGCATATCGACGATGAAACTTGGACGATGTACTTTGACGGAGCGTCAAATCAACATGGGTATGAGATAGGAGTGTTGCTGATAGCACCCGACAATTCTCGTATCCCCCTCGCCTTCAAACTCCGATTCAAAGTCTCGAACAACGAAGCAGAATATGAGACGTGCATTGCTGGTCTAGAAGCAGCCCTAGAACTAGGGGCAAGACGGTTGGACGTCATTGGGGACTCGAAACTTGTTGTGTCTCAAGCTAAAGGAGACTGGAAAGTGAAAGAGGAAAAGATGATGATGTATCACCAGACCTTGGATTTGCTGATTCCTCGGTTTGAGAAGCTAAGTTTTACTCATCTACTAAGAGAGAACAATAGGTTCGCAGATTCTTTAGCAACTCTATCTTCTATGATAGACATCCCGTGTGGAGTCCGGATGCGTCCAGTCATTATTGACCAGAAATTTGCACCTGCCTATGAGTCGATTGCAGCCATAGATGAAGTTCAGGACGAATACCCCTGGTATTACGACATCTGGAACTTCTTGGAGAAAGAAACATACCCGCCAGGGGTAAATGCCAAAGACAAAAGGGCAATCAGGAGAATGGCAGTTCAGTTCATCATCTGCGGGGGTAAACTGTATAAACGGGGTCATCTGGGAATGCATAAACTGTGCGTTGATGCCGAAGAGTCAAAGCGTCTGATGGAAGCCATCCACGGGGGAGAATGTGGTGCACACATGAATGGGGTAATGTTGGCACGGAAGATTCTCAGACAGGGTTATTACTGGTCCACCATGGAGGAGGATTGTATTAGTTTCGTCCATGACGTCACAAGTGTCAAATTCATGCAAATCGCATGAACATCCCGCCGTCAAAGCTGTACAACATGACTTCGCCATGGCCGTTTTCTGTCTGGGGAATTGATGTAATCGGAGCTGTCACGCCGAAGGGGTCGAATGGGCATGAGTTTATCTTGGTAGCGATAGATTATTTCACAAAGTGGGTTGAGGCCCAATCTTATGCGGTGTTGAAGGCTTCGCATGTCGCAAAATTCATCCGAAACAACATCATCTGTCGTTACGGGGTCCTAAATGAAATAATTTCAGACAATGGTTCCCACTTCAAGAAGGTGGTGATTGATTTGTTGGAGAAATACAATGTGGCTTTTCATAAGCCATCTACCTCGCCGCAAAACTAACGGAGCAGCTTGAGGCCGCCAATAAGAATATCAAGCGATACTACGTAAGATGGTGGAAACTCACCGGATCGCCAGATAAGTCGCCGCTTGCTCTGTGGGGCTACAGACTTCAATCGAACTTCTATCGGGCGACCCGCACTCATTGGTTTATGGGATGGAGGCCGCCCCGCCTATTGAGATTGAGGTCCCGCTATTACGAGTATTGGCCGAAAGCCGATTAGCAAAGAAAGCAGATTTGAGGAACTTATGCTTTTCGATGAAAGAAGGCTGAAAGCACTGTACCACGTCCAAGGTTATCAACGCAGAATCGCCCGGGCTTTTAACAAGAAGGTTAAGTCCAAGAATTTGAAAGAAGGAGATTTGGTACTCAAGGACAACCAAGCTCCCATCCACGACCCAAGGGGCAAGTTCAAACCCAATTGGACTGGTCCCTAAATTATCAAGTCAATCTGGTCTGGTGGAGCTGTGGTTCTGATGGATCTAGATGGCTTAGAGTTTTCCCAACCGATCAATATGGACAAGTTGAAGAAATACTACCCCTGAGAGGCTTGCTAGGCCGAAAACCCGAAAGGGCGACCTAGGCAAAACTCAGAGCATAGAAAATTTGAAAATTATAAAAACTGAGCTCGCAAGGTTGAAAACCCGCAAAGGGCGGCCTTGGCAAAAGTTAGAGCGCAAAAGGAGAGTAAAAATACTCGAGCGAACCTGAGCCTGAACTACGTAAGGCTTGATTCCCATCTTTGGGATACGTAGGCAGCTTCATCTTGAAGTTCAGCCACAATCTTTTCCTCGATCAACTTTGTCCATTTGATCATCTCAGTCATCTCTATTCATCAGCATTTATCGTGATCTCCGGTGCAGTGCTATTCAGACTAGGGGCAACTTTCCGTTGCGATGAAGTGTCGCGGTACCATTCAGACTAGGGGCAACTTTCCAGTTGCTAGGATCCGGGGTTGTGCATCTCAGTGATAGATCTCAGGCGTGTCCAGTTCTGATCCACATCGAAAATAGTTTTGAAAAGTTTTAATAAAAGTTGATTTCGCTCAAAATTAATCTTTTCACAACTAAGACCATTTTTTGGACCAAAGCGGAGAATTTTCAGTACCACAACCTTCAATTTCATTGATTTCAAAACAGAGTTCTCTCGCTCTTGCATACAATTGAAGTCGCTTTTTTATTATACTCATAAAGAAAACTTGAAAGTACTAATAAAGCAATAAATATAGGGCATAGTCGAGTCAGGTGTCCCTGTGCCCCCTTCTAGAGCTAGTCGAAGTCTTCAATGCCGATCTAGGCCCAATCTGTGCCTCCTCATTGAGCCAATCCCAGCACTCACCAGACAAAGTGCAACTGAAAATAGGGGCGAGGGGCAGGAGCTCTCTAGTCCTCCAGGCCGTAGTATGTCGGGCAAGGTGTGCACCTCGGACCGGGAAGGCGACCGGATACTCTATCCCCTCCGGAGGGCAAGCCTGATCATGGCCGAACTGGCGCAGAATGCGGAATGGGAAATAGAATACACAATGGGTCAGGCCAATCAACCGGATCCCAGTATCCTGGAACATGCTATAGGTCATTGTCGGAAGGTTAAGCCAAGGACAAGCCAAGCAATGCGTCAAATAAAAATTGCACATCCATTCAAACCACCATCCTCATCAAGGGCGCCGAGCGTTGTCGAAAGAAATAGCCGCGGCCGAGTAAGGTGGCAAGAGTCCAGACCTTGCAATTTGTCCATCAACCATACCTGGGGAGGGATGAAAATGAGAGAATAAAGAATAGAGAGATGTGCGATGAGAGAAAAGTAAGATGAGGGTTTTGTGAGAAAAACCGAGCCTGAGGGCCGAGCGATGTGAGCAAATACATATGTGACCTTGGGTGGGAAACATTACCTGCAGCAGTAGTGGACTCGCTAACTCGGGTTGTCTCCTGGCGGTAGAAGGCATCCAAACCCATCAGTGTCTCAACCAATGTCATGGCGACACAGCTCTTTCCTTTCCTCAAGCCTTGAGCGACTTCAATCAAACGGATGTTAGCTCCGCCCGAGACAAACAGAAATGAGATAGCATGCACAAGCAGAGGGCATATTGTTGGAAACCTTGCCGATAATGGTCGCCATGTCACCAAAGATCGAGAGAATCGAATCAGTTCGGATATCCAACATCCCATTACAAATCGTGATCGAGCATCATGCGTTGAGACCACACATCCGCCTCTAAAGCTTGGGCGTGGCGAAACGAGATCGAGGCAAGATCTCTTCCGAACGGTCGACTCCATCAACACTTGAAAATCTTCAAAAGTGGGACATACCTCTTGCCCTCCGGTTAAAGACATAATTCACCGTTCCAAAATCTCGCCAAGCGTGGAGGAAAGGAAGGTGCAAGGAGTCTAGCCCAACGTGAATAGTGCTCAAGACGAAACCCTAAGTTCAACTTTTTCCGAGCCATCTAAAGAGGAGATCCAAGATGTGAGATTTTCCACGAGAAATGCCTCAATTTTATGCAAAGTAGTGATGAAATGAATGAGTTCCAAAGTTGGAGCTTTTATAGGAGGCTAAACACTATTTCAAGGACAAGTGTCAATTCATGGGTCAGGAAGGTGGCCTACCGCCACCTATTCTAGCAGTCGCCACCTTGACTCAAAACATGGCCTACGGCCACCTTTTCAAATTCCAAAAGCAAAATGTGGCCGGCCATGTTTATTGGTCCTGTTTTGCTTTCCGGAAGGAAGTTAAAGGCACTTTCATGCATTAGGAATGTCGAGGGCCTCCATTTCTCTTAGTTTCGGATGCGTTCCATCATCCAGATCATTCGTCCGGCACGCCTGCTTTTGTTTAACATTGTTGTATTTTGCTTATCGAGTTGTCGTTTTGTTTATCGAGTTATAAGTTTTGTCGAGCTGTCGTATTTTGTGTTTTGAGTTGTTACTCTTTGTTTACGCAATTTTGTTAAGTCTTGTTTATCGAGTCGTTAACATTGTTGTATTTTGCTTGTCGAGTTGTAAACTTGCTAAGATTCTGTTATTTCTTAGTGAGTCGAGTTGTTTGATTTGTTGCGTCGGTTCATTACCTGACCCGGTAAATACACAAGGCACATTCCCATTCAATTCCATTTTTGTACAGAATGATGCGATGCGATGCTAGGAGTTTCAAATACAAACACATTTTCAAAAGCTGTTTCATTCCGTCATGTTTTACAACAAAATAAAGGTACAAGTTTTACAGAAAATAAAACTGCCTAATAATATGCAAAGTGCTACAAACTACTAGCAAAAAGTAAAATAAAGCAAGAAATAGCATCAATGCCCTCGAGCGGAATAAGGAGCCCCCTCATCCTCTTCATGAATAACCTCTCGCACCGCTATCACCATCCAGGTCGGAGCTGTCCTTCTCAGGATCCCCCTCAGCCTTGCCCCCACTCCCGGAGCCAAGACCGAGTCCTCTCCTCGCCAGATGTCTCGACTCACGGCTCAGGTCTCCTCCTCCTCCTCCTCATCGGGCTCCGCCTCGCCTCTATGACATGTGCCCTACGTCTGCGAGACGACCCCACTCCTCGAGCTCCTCGAAAAGGCCTAGATGGCCCAACTCCCTAAAAAGGCCTGGATGGCCTAGCTCCTCGAAAAGATCCAAACGATCGACCTCTCTGAGAAGGCCCGGGTGGCCCGGCCCACAGCGGAGCATATACAGGAGGCATCTAAAAATGAAGAGTTCAATACATCAGTTCGAATATGAAAAGCAGATACATAGTGCAGTATGTGAGTAAGGTGTGTGTCAGATGTGCTCTACACAAGTGGCCTATCAATGCAATAGAATGTTCAAAACCAGCGTGTCATCAAGGAATATGATAAATGCGGGAAAGATGAACAATACCTGTACACCCATAATGGCCAGCTGTGCCTCCCTTCGTAGGATCATGCCCTCGAATGTGGCCAGCATCCCATGCATCTCATCCATGTACTCAACTGGAGGCTACAGATACAAATGCAAAACTATCAGTAAAGGAATGAATGTCCAAATATCCGGCTGATAAATCAAAGTCAGAAACATACCGGTGGTGAATCGTGGTCTCTGACATATCTGTGGTCAGGAAGAGGAGGCTCTAGCGAGACCTGGTAAGGAGCCCCGAATCGTCAACTCGTCAACTCGGTCGGCATGTCTGGCCACCCAGGATGATGAAGAGTCGAAGGGATTGGGGGAATCGACCCACCCCCGTCTCTAGATGTACCAGCCCTGCTGGAGGAAGGGATATCTGTGGCACGAGCCTGACCCGAAGATGGTACATCAACAGGCCTCAGTGATGGAGTACGCGCTCCCGTCAAGGGAGGCATCAGATATGTGTGACGATAAGTGGCATAATCCCCCTCCGTGAGATGTAGCAAAGCATCGCTCAAAGATAGCACTCACGACATCCCGGTAGAGAGTCTATCGCCATCCGCATATCGCCGGAGGCGCCATGAGGATCCTGAGAAGTATACCCTCATACCTGGCGCAGAAAGCGTTCCCCCAAGGACCATGTTTACCAACCGTCCTCGAGCAGAACTCATATCGAGAGGTGCCCGATCCTCCAAAGATAGAAATCGAGACCATCACCCAAGCGCCTAAGGTCGCCATGTAATCATGGATAACCAATGCATAAACCAATCGAAATCGGGATATACAGGCAAATCAAAGATGAAAATGGAAGGAACCGAGAGTTCAAATACCTCGCTGCAACAAAGGTCAAAATATCGCCGCAAATAGAAGAGAGTGCTCGCCCTCGAATACCAAAGGAGTATGGGGTCATGAGGCGTCCTGCCACCACCAGCTCTGGGGCTAACGTGGGAAAATATACGTAGACCCATAACTGAGGAAAGCAGTGCAAAATGTAAATACAAAATGCTGAGGGCAAAATACAGAGTGTAAAGTGCGCTGTGTGTGCAATGTACAAGTAATGAGGAGCAGAAATGTAAATCAAGAGGACAGAAAGTACCTCCCAAGCTCTCCAGTAACCGCCAAGAGAATCTCCCTGCCCGCGGGAGGCCGCGCTCATGTAGCAATAGAGGGTAGCCAGGCCGACGCCACCTCACCATATCGACCGACCAGGATAAGTCCACCAGTATGCCAAGAGATATAGTTCGACTGTTCCTCTATCGGAACAATGAGTCATCCCAAGAGGAACATAAGGAAACCGCAGTATACCGCTCGCTCCTCAGAGACCTGCCCATCCCTCCTCCGAAATGGGAAGAGAACCAGGTGTAGCGGACTCTCCCAAGCTCATTCCACAAAGCAAGTGTCCCAGCAGATGTACCCAAGCGGCCTTCCATTCGCTCATATCCTCGTCATAAGGAATGGACCAACCTCCTATGTCCAGGCCGGTCAGCATAGCAAAATCTAGCGGGGTCATGGTCAAATCCCCAGTGGCGGAAAAGTGGAAGGAATTGGTGGTGTCCCACCATCTCTCCACCAAAGCTGCTAACAGTGTCCTATTGGCAGGACAATGTGATAACTCCATGCAGAAGGCCCCGAACCCTGCTAAGTCAACTAAATCCCGGACAGCCTCCGGGAGCTCGGCATACCACTCTCGCAGAAAGTTGAGCCATATCCTCAAGACGGCGAGAGCCAACCTCGCATTCGTAATGAATGAGCCGCAGTGCAAATGGAATGAATGATACGTGTGCAAATGAAATGGATGAGCCGCAGTAAATGAAATGAATGAGCCGTGCAAATGAAATGGATGAGCCGTGTGCAAATGAAATGGATGAGTTGTGTGCAAATGCAAGTAAATAAGCCATGTGCAAAGTAAAGTTAATGGTTCTACTCGCAATCAGTGTGTGCCGTGTGTTCACCTCAATAATGAACTGTGTGTTCGACTTCAAAATATGGGCTGCGTGTTCATCTCATATGCTTGGGCTGTGTGTTCATAACTTTGTCAGTGTAAACTGTGTGTTCACCATCAATCCGAGCTGTGTGTTCAGAAAATCAAATGTTAGGGCTGCGTGTTCTACTCTCAATCAGTGTGTGCCGTGTGTTCACCTCAACAATGAACTGTGTGTTCACCATCAAAATATGGGCTGCGCGTTCATCTCAAATGTTAGGGTCATGGTTCTACTCTCAATCAAGGTGTGCCGTGTGTTCACCATCAAAATATGGGCCGTGTTCATCTCAAATGTTAGGGTCATGGTTCTACTCTCAATCAAGCAGTGTGCCGTGGTGTTCACCATCAATCCGAAGCTGTGTTCGTAAAATCAAATGTTAGGGTCATGGTTCTACTTTCAATCAAGCAGGTGCCGTGTGTTCACCATCAATTTGAGCCGTGTGTTCGTAAAAATCCGAAGTTAGGGTGTGTGTTCTACTCTCAATCAAGTGTGTGCCGTGTGTTCACCATCAATTTGAGCTGGTGTTCGAAAATCGAGTTTGGGCATGTGTTCTACTTTTGTCAAGATGTGTGGTGTTCACCTTCAAATTCGGCCGTATGCTTGACAAATCAGTGTTTGAGCCGTGTGTTCAATTCTTAACTAATGTGCGTCGTGCGTTCACAATTAATTAATGAGCCAAGTGTTTAGAGATTCAAGTGTTTAAGCCACATGTTCAAGATGCAAACAAAGTACTATGTCATAAGCTAAACTGTGTGTTTAAGCATGGCAAAGGCACGAAATGTACAAAAAATGCAGAAAATGAAGTAAAATACCTCTCGTGCCTCGTAAGGGAGGTGATGCTCCGGCTCTCGCAGAAGTAGATCTCCGGGTAGTGCTCGATCATCAAAGCCGGTATAGTGACAAAAAATGGCCCGCGGAAGAACATGTATCGACGGGACGTATCTCTCGGGAATAAAGGGTCGAACCCTCGGGGGAAGCGTCATGATATCGAAATCATCCCCGGCACCTTGAGGACCTCCACCATGAGGAGAATTACCCGCCATTCCGAAAAATCTGCAATAGGAGCAAAAAATGTGCAAAAATGAGCCAAAATTGGAAAAAGTCAACAAAAGTCAACTCTCGGGAAATGGAAAAGTCAACAAAAGTCAACTCCCGAGAAAATCTTCCAAATATTGAGACAAACTTACCTCAAGTGGTGAAAATGAGAAAAGAAGCCCCGAAATCAAAATTTAATCGGTCCAAAGTGCTTAAAATCGAATGTTTTTGCGAAAACAACTCGCGTGAGAGGTTGAAAAGCGCGTATAAAGTGCAGATCTGAAGGGAAAAATGGTTTGGGAGGCAAGAGGAGAAGTTTTGGCAGCTGTGGGTGTGAGCTCGAAGTGAATGGATGAGAGAATATAAAGAAAATGAGGTGAAAAGACCAAATTGCCCATCGCTTTTAGCAGGGTGGCCTACCACCTTTTCTCGGGCCGGGCCGGCCATTTGCTTTTTGGAAACTGGCCGGTGGCCTCCCCTGGGGAAAATAACTGGCCGGTGGTGTTCCCCATGTGCTCACCTAGCTCTCTGCAAATTTTGAGGAAGATTGGAGTTCCTGGGACCTGAAAAAGTTCAAGAAAAGTGCACTTTCGGCGCTAAATTGTTCACGAATCACTTCAATTTCTGATATGTGTCTCATCGTTACTCATCAAAATCAGAGTGTATCCTTGTTGAACATGTTGTAACCTCTCCGGGAGGTGAACCAGAGGCCGCGAACGAGTCGCTTTCACCGAAATGCGCGTCTCCTTACTCGTTGTTTCGCAACAAATGGGCACCCTGATTTATGCTCGTTTTGCATTGTTGTGCACATGACTTGCATTCTCATGAGCATTTTGCATCACATGCATGTTTTCTTGGTATACCATACCGCTTGAGCATGCGTTGTCATGCACGCCTCTTCTCGCATTGCGATGCATTCACTCACGACATCGCTGTGTCAAACTTTCTAATCACAGAATCACATTAAATATATGTTGTTAGCATATTGTGCTTGTGGAATTTCTCTCTTTGCAGCACGATATTGTATGTACGGTTCATTTGAGGTCAAAGTGCACTGCATTTAATCGCGCAGGTATCGTATCTTCTCCGTGTGAGACGCGACGAGAATTGAATAATTCTCCGCATTCCTAACTGCATGAAATGTAGTTGTTGCTTTGCATTCTTGCTTAAAACTGTCGCATCTATTTGCGAATATTTGCTTCATTACAGCTTGCTGCACTTGCATGATCATTAAGTTACATTTGGCTCCGTGCATATCGCTTTGCATTTTGCCCTCGTCATGGGCACGCATGGGCACATATCTCTGGCATCTTGTATGATTGTCTAAGTCTTCTACCTTTGTCAAAATGGGTCGCCTCGGGCTTTGACATTCACTTCGCCACTTAGACTTCCGAAGTTCTCACAAAGAGGGCAACTATAGACACCCCATTTTTGACCGACCTTAAGATTCGTGACGCCACCGATTGAGCGCTCGGTGATGTTGTATATTGTGCTCGTTCAGAAGTCTCAGAGTCACGGCCGTGAGCCCTGCCTCTGGACTTCCGAACCCTCTTCTGTACCTTGTCTTGGTTTGCGAACCAGACTTGATTTTCTCTATTTCTTTTCCTGAAGGAAGGGAGAGGTCCCATAGACCATCTCTCAGTAGCCGTGGGCTACATTTCGTGGCCGTAGGCCATTTTGCCCATTTCGAGTCTTGCCCCTTCCCCGAATTTTCGAGCCGTCAGGTCGTGTGCTTCAGTTCGGGACCATCTAACCATCTCCGATTCCTCCGGTTTTTGGAATACATCTTATTTACTCCCTTTTGAGGGACACTGAGATCTGAGAGACCCACTTCGTGGCCGAATGCCACTTTCGGTGCTTAAATCTATCTTCGGACCCTAAATCGTGTTTTGGCCCCGAGCATTCGCTTTGCATCGGCTGCTCATTTTTGGCAGGTACCTCTGTTTTATCACCAGGAAGGTCACTGAAGGGTGGGAGGCAAGCAATTGTCTCAGCAACCAGTTATATTCCTCCGGCGCCCTCCGACGCCCGTTTTTCTCACTTCCGAGCCAATGTTGACCACCTTAGGGCCATTTTCTTCAACCCCAAACCACATATTTGTGTTGTACACACATGGGAGGACCCTAATATTATATGGCCAGCCAGTAATTGTTGTTGAACCTTTTGAACCCCTCCTAAAAGTGGCTTGTTGTCTCTCCTGTCTTACAGTTGCCAATTTCCAACCACAGGGTTTTGTTGAGGACACATGGGAGGCCACCAATATGTGGTGGCCGGCCAGAAAATCAAATTTCCATTTTTGCCCCTTGGCCGGCTGGCCATGGGGGGTGGCCGGCCGGCCACCTGCAACCCCAAAAGCTGGCCGGCCTTCCTCCTTACACCCTGTTTAGTTCAGATGTGACCTTTGTTTCCCCCCAAATTTTGTATCCGGGGGGGATATTTTTGGAGGGAAGTTTGGAGCAACATTCCTCCCTCTTTTCCCTCCTCTTTCTCCCCTTTTTGAGTCCATATAACCAGCCTCCAACATTGGTCCAAGGGTTACAAAAAAATTCCCTAAGAGCCTTGTATACACATCTCCTTCCATCTCTCTCTTTCAAGCTAAAAACACAAAGTTCTACACTTTTTGTTCATCACCACCTAGCACCATCACCACTACTCCATTTCCAGCACCTTGGGGGGCTTTCCAGCAGCTAGGAGGCAGCAAATTTGGTCCAAGAAGCAGCCAAGGTTTTAGTCTTCAAGGGTAAGTCCACTTCCCTTCTTTTGTAGCACATCTTTGCACCATTGCTTAGGCCTATTTTCTTGCTATTTTGAGCTTCGACCCTAACTGGAAGGGTCATTTTTTTGAGCCATTATTCATGTTTGTTTAAGGGCTCAACCCTGTTTGAGCCCCCCATTTGGTACTTGCTTCAATACCCTCTTAAATACCATAATCTTGCATGATATTTCTAGCCTATGTGTAGTCTGTTTTGAGGCATGATATAAACTGTGAGTTGGCTTATTTTGAGCCCCTCTACAACATTGTAGAAGGGCTCAATACTTTTGGGGGCCTCCATGTAGCACTTACCATTATACCCCTCTTTGGCCCCCATTTTTGCATGCTTTTTTAGGCTTATCTAGCTTCTGTTTTCGGCCATAATCAGAACTGAAAATGGCCATATTTTGACCTTCTTGGAATATTTCATTAAGGGTCTTTGGCTATTTGATGAATTTTTTGTGCACTTCATGTTATACCCTCTTATGGCCTTAATCTTGCATTGCATTTTGAGCATATTTTCATACTGATTTGGAGGCTGTCATAAACTGTAAATGTTCATATTTTTTGTCCCTCTTCAGTGTTTTAGAAGGGTACTTTTCTTTTTGGGCATTGTATGTACCACTTGCTTCATAGCCTCCCTTGAGGAGCCATTTTTGTATGCCATTTTAGCCATACTTGTGATTGCTGTTTGGCCATGTTTTGCACTGTAAAGATGCTTATTTCGGGGCTTCCTTGCTTCTTCTTTTTCACTCCATGTCCAGATTATGCATGTTTAGTATGGTTGTAGGCCATTTCATGTACCTAGTTTTGCATTTCGGGAGAGATTCCGTGCATCGGGTGTCATTTCGCCTCGTTTCGGGGCTGTTTTACCCCTCATTTTGCCACTGATTTTTGCATGTCTGCATATCATATTCCATGTCTTTGCCATGCCTCATTAGGGTGGCATTTCAGTGCCCGAGGGTCCGTTCTCGGTTTGCGTGCCCGCGGACACGCACTTCGAGGTATCTTGTTTTCATCTGATGGCCTCTCATGTGAGTGTGGCTGAGGCTCTCTCATGTTGGTGTAAGCCCATTATTGCATTGCGTATGCCATTTCATCCATAGCATTGTGTATGCCCGGTTGTGTATTACCTCGTATAGCGTGTATGCCATTCCATGACATTGTGTATGTTAGGGTTGCATATTAGCTACATTTCATGCATGTCATGCATATTGCATCATGTTCGGGATAGGAGTTAGCCCGGGCACGGGAAATGAGGCACGTTTCGTACTTCGAACGACGGAACGGGTCTCAATTCCCAAGTCATCGACACTTCGGATTATCCATGATGGAATTAGGTTTTGTTGTAGTGTTCATATGCATTCATTCTATATTGAGTTGTGCAATTCGGCTCCTCGGCCATCATGCATCGAGATACGTGATTGGTGGCACGAGGATCGAGGCATGCATATATTTGTGAAATACATTGCTATGCCCCTTTCCTGCTCTCTGTTGCAGCAAAATGAAGAATCAGCAAATTTTCGGGACTTGGTGCGCTTTTCAAGAAACATTGCAAAACAGAGGCTAATCGGGGCATCACCGTGGATTTCCACGCAAAGGCACCTGGGCATACATCATTCATCAGAATCAAGGCAGCCCTTGGCTTGCATACCAGTTTACAGTTTTTCTTAGTTAATTCGTTTATTAATTAGGAATTTGTATATTATTCGGACTGTATTATTTGGACTGTACTATTCTTTCATTTGGGACTGTATTATTTATTCGGACCCTCTGTGCGAGGGCAAAATTGTAATAAGTGTGGGTGAGTGTGATGTATGTCTTCCAACCCCACGTCTTTCTTCCCTTTTATTTACTTGCTTATGATGGTTAGATTAGGGCATATTTCAATTAGCATACAGTATGACAACATGTTTGCATCATTCATCTGTTTTGTACGCACCGGGCTCGGCGCATCATACAAACTGCATTTGTATTTTAATTCCAAGTTGAATACGTGTTAGTTGTAGCATTCCATATGCCATGTTTAGAATAGCCGAGCCTGCTATAGTTTGCATCTTTGCATGTGTTGCATTAGGCAATTCTGTTTATTTAGGATTCATGCATGGATTTCTAACGAGTTTCTGTTTTGGCTTGGAGTACTCGGTGAGTTTTATGCTTTAACATCCTTGCATGCGTGTGAGTGTTGCCATGAATAGCATGCTTACCATGAGGCTACGTGCTTATGTGATATAACTGCCTTGAATGCCTGTGGGTGGAGGTTGAGTTAATTGAAGTGGAACAAATCATCAAATGTTTGTTTTAAGCCCACTAGATAGTGGTAAAATCATGTTTTCTAAGCCCACCCGAGGGTGGCAAATCCACGTCTTAGCCTACTTGCGAGTAGCACTATCAAACCATTTTCAAACAAACAAACATGAATTTTCTTTGTTCCAATTCAGGCGACCCGGTCTATACTTGTATGGTGTGTGCATCACATAGTAACCTAGGCTAATAACCGGAATAAGAACTCACAATGTTTTCAAAATAAGATATCATGGTTAGTAGAGGCCGGTCTTTGACCGGGCGAGCGGGGGTGCTCACGAAGTGACCTTCTCCAATCGTACCCAAGTTCCCGAGCCGAGGCAACTTTGGTGATGACGGACACGTGGCCTTTGGCACCGAGTCAGGGTTTCCTCAATTTCCCATTATAAAATATTTAGGTGGCGACTTTGTATCTGGCAAAACAGTCCATGTTTGGCACTTCTTTCAAAAAATCTGTTTTCAAAACAATTTGCCAGATTTGGACTCTTTGGTTCAAGATTAAGAACCGTGATATTTGAGTCCTTCGAACTGTAGTAGACCCAATATTGAACCAGAACGGGGGGGACTCGCACTCCTTTCCCCGGGATGCGTTCGGGGACGTCTACACAAGATTATTTCAACAATGAAGAATATTGTACACATAAAAACAGTAGCTAATCCATATATCTACATTTGCAAGAAGGAATATGAAATTATAACATAATTAAACCCTCACCCTATCGAAATTTTAAACATGCATGGTACTATTTTGCTATATATAACTTAACCATGCTTAGTCTTGCATATATAATTTATATAAATTCAGTTAGAAGTATCTAAGGGAGGATAGAGGTGATGTATTCTTACCTCAAGAGCTTTTGCAAACACTTCTCAAACTAAGTTGAAATTGGTATTCACCAAGTACCCTCTCTTTTCCCTCTCTTTCTCTTATCTTTTCTAGTCTCTTTTTCTCCTCTTTTTTCCTCTCCACTCTTTCTTTCCTCTCACAGCCGTGTGTATGTATTATGGCTGATGGTGAGGTCCCTTATGTAGGGAATATGGGAGCAACTTTTTGTTTTATTTTATTATTTCCTCTCTTTAGCAAAAAAATTTCCATTGGCTTGGAATTGCCATCCTAAGCCATGCTTGTTTCTTAGGGATGTTGAGTGTGAACTTGGGAGACAAGCATGCCTTGCATGCATTAGAGTAGTATAGGAAAAGAAGTGGCAGTCAGCCACTTTTCTTGCAATTTGACCCCCCCCCTTTTTTTTTTTGTGAATTGTATTGAAATTGATGCCAATACAATATTAGTATATATATATATATATAACTTTCTTATTTACTTATTTACTTATTTATTTATTTATTATTATTATATATATATATTTTAACTGGATGGTTTTCTTCCTACTAAACTCTAACTAGCTTATTTACTATTAATTTAATCCATTTAGTTTTCACAATTGTATTTTGATATAGAAACTTAATCACAGCAAGACAAATAATTTCATTTAAAAGAATTTAATATTGGTATTAATTATGGTGCTATTAACATTATAATTTAATTGTTTAATAATCACTATTGATTGACTTAATATTATTATTAATAAACTAATTAGTTGTCTAAAAATTCAGGTTCTTACAACTTATCCCCCTTAAATAATTTTGTCCTCAAAATTTTGACACGTACCTTTATCTTCAAACAACTGAGGGTAGTTGGTTCGTATTGCATCCTCTCTTTCCCAAGTAGACTCTTCCACTCCTCGATGCTGCCACAACACTCGTACCAAGTGGATGACTTTGCCTCTTAAGTTCTTTTCTCGTTGGTCCATAATCTTTATAGGCCTTTCCTCAAAGCTTGCATCTTTATTGAGATCAATTTCCCCCCATGATTGATAACATGTGAAGGGTGTGGCTCATATTTTCGTAACATTGAGATGTGAAAGACATTGTGCACTACTGTGAGCTGCGGTGGTAGTGCTAGACGGTATGCTACCTCTCTTACCTTGTTCAGAATTTCAAAGGGTCCTACATAACGAGGTGCAAGTTTTCCTTTCTTTCCGAATCGCATTGTACCTCGACGAGGTCGAAATTTGAGAAAAACATGGTCGCCTACCTCAAAAGTTAAGGGCCATCTCCTTTGATTTGCATAACTCTTTTGTTGACTTTGGGCTGTGATTAGTCGTTGTCTGATCAGTTTTATCTTCTCAGTAGTCTCCTGAACCAAGTCTGGTCCTAACAAGGTTGCTTCTTCTATTTCAGTCCAACATACTGGTGATCGATAAGGTCGTCCATAAAGTGCTTCATACGGTGCCATTCCAATACTAGCTTGGAAACAATTGTTGTAAGCGAACTCAACGAGATGTAGGTGTTTCTCCCAACTTCCCTTAAAATCCATAGCGCAAGCTCGAAGCATATCCTCTAAGGATTGTATCGTTATTTTAGACTGCCCATCTGTTTGTGGGTGAAATGTCGTGCTAAAGCATAGGTTTGTACCCATCGCTTTTTGCAAACTCTGCCAAAATTGCGAAGTGAATTGAGGATCTCGGTCAGACACGATGCTAACTGGTACTCTGTGTAATCTGATCACTTCTTTGATAAACAATCTACTAAGCGAATCTGACGACCCGACCGGTAAGAATCGGGCAGTCTTAGTTAGTCGATCCACCACTACCCACACGCTGTCATGTCCCTGTAGTGATTGAGGCAAACCCGTTACGAAATCCATGGTTATGTGTTCCCATTTCCACTCCGGGATTGGTAAAGGTTGAAGTGTTCTTGCCGGTCTTTGATGTTCAGCCTTTACTTGTTGACATGTCAAGCACTGTGATACAAACTTGGCTACATCCTTTTTCATTCCACCTCACCAATATTGGCGTTTTAAGTCTTGGTACATTTTAGTACCTCCCAGATGTACTATAAATGTTGAATGGTGGAATTCCTTGAGTACCTTTTCCCTTAGTGAGTTGTCGCTTGGCATGAACATTCGACCTTGATATTTCAGACTCCCATCAGTGTGAATTTCCCAACCAGGCATGGTTTCATTACATCCTATTCGTGCCTTGATGAATGCTACCTCCTGATCGTACCTTTGTGATTCTAATATCTCGCTCAAGATTTTAGGCATAGCAATCTGAGCACCAATGTAAGCCTTTTCATCTCGAACCTCCATTTGTACCCCAAATTCATTGAGCGTTCCAACCATACTCCATTCCCTAAGTGCTAAACTAGCAACAATCCCTCTATTCTTGCGGCTTAGCACATCTGCCACCACATTAGCCTTGCTGGGATGATAGGAAAGGGTAAATTCATAATCCTCTAGATATTCCATCCAATGTCTCTGACGCATGTTCAGGTCCCTTTGGGTGAACAAATACTTCAAGCTTTTGTGATCGGTGAATATCTCAAACTTTTCACTATACAAGTAGTGTCTCCAAATCTTGAGTGTGTGAACTATAGCTGCTAACTCCAACTCATGAGTGGGATAATTCTTCTCATGGTTTTTTAATTGCCTTGATCCATTTGCCACCACCTTGCTATTTTGCATCAATACGCACCCTAGACCTTCTTTGGAAGCATTACAATACACATTGTACCCAACGTCACGCTCTGGTACTATGAGAATAGGGGCACTCGTCAATCTTTTCTTAAGTTCTTGGAATGAATTTTCACAAGACTCGTTCCATTCAAACTTAACTCCTTTTTGAGTCAAGCGTGTCATTGGTTTGACCAACCTTGAGAAGTCCTGAATGAATCTTCGATAGTAACCGGCTAACCCTAAGAAACTACGAATTTCGAATGTGTTCTTAGGTTGCTTCCATTCTGTCACTGCCTCTACTTTAGTTGGGTCCACCGATACTCCCTTTTTAGACACCACGTGACCCAAAAATTTTACTTCCTCCATCCAGAATTCACATTTATTAGCTTTAGCATACAGTTGGTTCTCCCTCAAGGTTTGAAGTACTATTCTTAAATTTTGTTCATGGTCTTTTTCAGACTTGGAATATACCAAAATATCATCAATGAAAACTACCACAAATTGATCTAAGTAAGGCGTGAATATTTTGTTCATTAAACTCATGAACACACCTGGTGCATTGGTTAGGCCGAATGGCATCACTACGAACTCATAGTGGCCGTAACGAGTTCAAAGTGCAGTCTTAGGAATATCTTCTTCCCGAATACGCAACTGGTGATTACCCAGATTTGAAGTCTATCTTTGAGAAACATTTTGCCTCTCTAAGCTGATCGAAGAGGTCATCAACCCTAGGTAGTGGAAACCGATTCTTAATAGTGACTCTATTGAGTTGGCGGTAATCAATGCACAACCTGAGTGTCCCATCTTTCTTCTTAGCAAATAAGGCTGGTGCTCCCCATGGGGACGTGCTTGGCCTTATAAATTCCTTATCCAATAATTCTTGCAACTGTGTCTTAAGTTCTCTCAATTCAGCTGGTGCCATACGATGTGGTGCCATTGAGATCGGTGATGTACCAGGTTGTAATTCAATGGTAAAGTCTATTGCTCGCTTTGGGGGTAGTCCTGGTAATTCTTCTGGGAATACATCAGCATACTCGCACACCACATGAGGTAGCCCTAGTTCCGTACGCTCTTTATCTTCTAGAACTAAGCTGGCTAGCCATCCAACCAAGTGATCGTGCCATTTTGATTTTTGAAGTGTCAATGATAAAGAATCTTGTCTATCCCCCTTAAATTGGAATCGCGTTCCGTCCTGAGAGTAAGCAGTCACTGTCTTTCGATAGCAACCAATGGTGGCTCTATGGGTTGATAACCAGTCCATTCCTAGGATAACGTCAAAGTCTGACATTTTCATGACTCGTAGGTCGCACGTTAAACGCAAATTGGAAACTCCTAGTTCACATGATTTGCATACAAGATCTACTCGAGTTTGACCTCCTAGCGATGAAGCTACATTCATAGGCGTTTCTAATCGTTCAGGTTCTAATCCCAAAGTTGTAACACACATAGCAGATATGAAAGAGTGTGATGCTACAGAATCAAACAAGACTTGTACACACGAGTTCATAAGGATGAGTATTCCTTGAATCACTGAAGGATTTCCATTGTCTTCCCCTTCTTGGAATGCAAAGACTCTCTCGGGAGCACCCTGATTTGGTACCCAAGGTTTCCTTTCATTGCCATCTCCTGGTTGTTGAGTTCTCAATTGTCCCATATTCCGATTAGTTGGCGGTTGACCTCTGCCGGATTGGGAATTTTGTACAACTCGTGTTCCCGAGGTTGGCGCGCATTTGTTCTGTTGAGTAGCTCCTACTTGATTGATATAGTAGCCTGACCTTTGAGGGCAGTTGTTCCTGAAGTGACTTTCTTGGCCACACTCATAGCACTTTCTAGTCATTTCCCCATTACGCTGCTCAGCATTGTACCCTTGCTATTGTTGTGGCCCCCTAGCATAAGGTACTGAAGCGGCAAGGGTCCTATTGTTCCTTGAGGGTCCTCTGCTTCTTTGCTGGTTGGCACTAGACTGCTAACCTTGAGTCCTTGCAGTGTCCATCTTCTCTCTTTCTAGAGTAAGAGCCCTATCTACTACCTGTGCATAAATAGGTAGCTGCATTGCAACCAGCTTGTCTCGGAGTCCCGAGTTGAGTCCCCACTCAAAGCGCCTTACCTTGTCTGTTTCATTTGCCACTATAGCTGTGGCATGGGGAGAAAGGGCCTCAAACTGATTGGCATACTATGTCACAGTCACGCCCCCTTGTTTCAGTTGGAGAAATTTTTGGATCATCTCTTGCCTCACTGAGTTTGGGAAGTACTTTTCCATAAACAATTCCTCGAACTGTCTCCAAGATAGTTCTGCCACTTGACGACTTTCCTTGATCATTGTCCACCAGAAATCGGCCTCCCCCTCGAAGAGAAATAAGGCGAGGGATACTTGGTCTTGCTCATTCTGAATTTCTAGTGTCTCCAATATTTTCTTCACTTGCCATATCCATGCCTCCGCTGAGTAGGGATTGGGTTCTCCGAAAAATTTATGGGGCTTGTGTTTTTAAAATTTTGCTATTAATTCTGCCTTGTTGTTTTCATGCCTAGGTTGGTTTCTTAGTTCATTAGTAATTGCCCGAAGGAAATTCATGACGTCACTGTTGGTGTTGCTGTCGTTGTTGTTGTCATTGAATCCATTTCCTCTAGTTATTCTTACCATTTTCTACATGAAGGATATTAATTGTTTACTATTGGCACGATGTAAGTACTTATTTAATTATTTATTTTATGCGAACAAGCATTCACTAAGCTTAACTAGAACTGAAACTTTTCATTGCAACAAAGGATCGGTTACATGACTAAAAATTACATTTATCACCAGACCGAGGGGATTATTTCATCCCATTTCATAACCACTATTAGACTACGCTTTTACAATGAAATTCCAACAAAATTGTTTATCCACCTAGTCTACCCTCTTCAGTCTCTCCTCCCTTCAAACAAAAAGCCATGGGTAGTGCTGATGCATTTGCCAGGCATACTCCCAACTCTCATCATACAGCCTATAGCACTTCCAACGAACTAGCAGCTTGAGCTCTCCTATTCCCGCATGTTGGCCCAAGATCCTTATAGGGACTTCTTCGTAGGTGAGTGGGTCGGAGAAGTCGACTGTCCCGTTCGTGGGTACAAGATTTCTAGCCGGTGGGGCTGCCAGGAAGATGTCTTGTTGGTGGAAGAAATTTGTGTAATTGTCTTCTAGGGCTGGTGGTAGCAGTCCTACTTCATACATTGCCCTTGCCAACTCCCGGATAACTCGCACAGGCCCTAGATATTTGTCGTCCCCCCTTCGGTGTTTCCACTCGCAAGGTATTAGTGGTTCTAGCTTAACATACGCCTCTAGCCCTATCGGGAATGCCCCCATCTGCACTGCGTCCCCCGAGTCCACTTCACCTTCTTCGAAGGCATATTTAATTGAGGAGATGGGGTCGAACTCAGTGTCACTTTCCGCCTAACCAAACTCTTTCGGTGGAATGGCGGCCAAAGGTTCCACGACTTCCACTTCCGCATCTACCTCTGTGTCTTCTTCATCTAGTGGTTCTTCGTTTGGATATTCCTCCGGATCTTCCTCTTCAGGCTCGGGCTCCTCTTCATCCATCGTCTCTTCTTTTGGATCCTCATCCAGGTCCTCCTCTTCAGTTTCCGCCCCTACTTTTGGGTCGGTTAATAAGGGTTCTTCTTCAGGTTCGGGATTCGAGAGCCAGTCCTCGTTATGAGATGGGCTTGACATCCTACAAAGAGAATACAATGTTGTTACACTCTCAGTATGGTCTTAGGTCATTAAATGTTTTTAATTAAAGTGTAGTAAACGACACGTGCTTAAGCCTACCTAAGGTCTCAAGGGTTTCAGGGCTTAGTTCCAGAAACCCTTGAGACCTTGGGTAGGCTTAAGCATGTGACATTTACTACACTTTAATTAAAAACATTTGATCACCTAAGACCATACTGAGAGTGTAACAATGTTGTATTCTCCTTGTAGGATGTCAAGCCCATCTCATAACGAGGACTGGCTCTCGGATCTCGAACTTGAAGAAGAACCCTTATTAACAGACCCAGAAGTAGGGCCGGACACTTCAGAGTTAGTCCATGAGGAAGATGACTTGGATGAGGATCCGGAAGAGGAGATGATGAATGAAGAGGATGAAGAGGAGCCCGAGCCTGAGGAGGAAGATCCGAAGGAATATCTAGAAGAAGAACCGCTATACGAAGAAGACGTAGAGGTAGATGCAGAAGTGGAAATCGTGGATCCCTTGGCCGCCATTCCGCCGGAAGAGTTTGGTTGGGCGGGAAGTGACACTGAGTTTGACCCCATGTCCTCAATTGAATATGCCTTCGAAGAAGGTGAAGCAGACTCGGGGGACGTAATGCAGATGGGGGCATTCCCGATAGGGCTAGAGGCGTATGTTAAGCTAGAACCCCTAATACCTTGTGAGTGGAAACACCGAAGGGAGGACAACAAATATTTGGGGCCTGTGCGAGTTATCCGAGAGTTGGCACGGGCTATGTATGAAGTAGGACCGCTATCACCAGCCCTGGAAGACAATTACACCAATTTCTTCCACCAACGAGACATCTTCCTGGTAGCCCCACTGGCTGGAAAGCTCGTACCCACGAATGGGACAGTCGACTTCTCCGATCCACTAACCTACGAATAAATCCCTGTAAGGATCTTGGGCCAACATGTGGGAATGGGATGGCTAAAGCTGTTAGTCCGTTGGAAGTGCTATGGGCTGTATGATAGGAGTTGAGAGCATGCCTGGCAAATACATCAGCACTACCCATGGCTTTTTGTTTGAGGGGAGGAGAGACTGAAGAGGGTAGACTAGGCGGATAAACAATTTTGTAGGAATTTCATTGTAAAAGCCTAGTCTAATAGTGGTTATGAAATGGGGTGAAATAATCCCCTCGGTCTGGTTATAAATGTAATTTTTGGTCATGTAACCGATCCTTTGTTGCAATGAAAAGTTTCAGTTCTAGTTAAACTTTGTGAATGCTTGTTCGCATAAAATAAATAATTAAATAAGTACTTACATTGTGCCAATAGTAAACAATTAATATCCTTTATGTAGAAAATGACAGGAAGAACTAAAGGAAATGGATTCAATGACAACAACAATGACAACAACACCAACAGTGACTTCATGAATTTCGTTCGGGCAATTACTAATGAACTAAGAAACCAACCCAGGCGTGAAAACAACAAGGCATAATTAATAGCGAAATTTCAAAAACTCAAGCCCCAGAAATTTTTCGGACAACCCAATCCCTACTTGGCGGAGGCATAGATAAGGCAAGTGAAGAAAATATTGGAGACGCTTGAAATTCAGAATGAGCAAGACCAAGTGTCCCTCGCCTAATTTCTCTTTGAGGGGGAGGCCGGTTTCTAGTGGACAATAATCAAGAAAAGTCGTCAAGTGGCAGAACTATCTTGGAGACAGTTCGAGGAATTGTTTATGGAAAAGTACTTCCCAAACTTGGTGAGCCAAGAGATGATCCAAGAATTCCTCCAATTGAAACAAGGGGGCATGACTGTGACATAGCATGCCAATCGGTTTGAGGCCATTTCTCGCCATGCCACAACTATAGTGGCAAATGAAACAGACAAGGTAAGGCGCTTTGAGTGGGGACCCAACTCGGGACTCCGAGACAAGCTGGTCGCAGTGCAGCTACCTACTTATGCACAGGTAGTAGATAGGGCTCTTGCTCTAGAAAGAGAGAAGATGGACACTGCAAGGACTCAAGGTTAGCAGTCTAGAGCCAACCAGCAAAAAAGCGGAAGACCCTCAAGGAACAATAGGACACGTGAGCGTCCCGCGACGGACCCTGCGAGAGTCGAGAGTCTCCCCGGTTTTTCATCGGGACTCCCACTACTACTCGTCAAGGACTCAAATGTCACCGGTTCTTAATCTTGAACCAAAAGAGTCCAAATCCGGCAAATGTTTTTGATGGGAAATTTAGAAACCCCGACTTAAGGCTAAAGCCTAACCGTCCGCTATCACCAAAGTTGCCTCGGCTCGAGAACTTAGGTACGATTGAAGGTCACTTAGTGAGCACCTCGCCATCCAAAGACCGCCTCTACTAATCATGATATCTTTTTGAAAAGATTGTATGTTCTTATTAGGTTATTAGCCTAGGTTACTATGTGATGCCTGACGATACAAGTATAGACCGAGTCGCTGAATCGAACTAAACATTTCATGTTTGTTTGTTTGAAAATGGTTTGTTGGTGCTACTCGCAGGTAGGCGAAGCTGGCGATTTGCCTCCCTCGGGTGGGCTTAGAAAACATGATTTTGCCACTATCTAGTGGGCTTAAAACAAACATTTGATGAATTGTCCAATCCAAGTAACTTAACCTCCACCTACAGGCATCCAAGACAGTTATATCACATAAGCACATAGCCTCATGGTAAGCATGCTATTCATGGCAACACTCACACGCATGCAAGGATGCTAAAGCATAAAACTCACTGAGTACTCCACGCCAAAATAGAAGCTCGTTAGAAATCATGCATGATCCTAAATATACTGTAATGCCTAATGCGACACATGCAAAGATGCAAACTATAGCAGGCTCGGCTGTCCTAAACATGGCATGTGAAATGCTACAACTATCACGTATTCAATTTGGAATTTGAAATACAAATGCAGTTTGTATGATCTTGCAAAGCCCGATGCAAAACAGATGAATGATGCAAACATGCTGTCATACTGTATGCTAATTGAAATATGCCCTATATCTAACCATCGTAAGCAGGTAAATAAAAGGGAAGAAAGACGTGGGGTTGGAAGACATACATTACACTCACCCACACTTATTACAATTATGCCCTCGCACAGAGGGTCCGAATAAATAATACAGTCCGAAATAAAAGAATAATACAGTCCGAAATAAAAGAATAATACAGTCCGAATAAATATACAGATTCCTAATTAATTAACAGATTAATTAAAATCAGAACTAGCATGCAAGCCGGAAATTCTCGATTCGATGAATGATATATGTTTGCATTTTGCGCGGAAATCCACTGGGATGCCCCAATTAGCCTCTGTTTGCACCTTTTCTCGAAATGCGTGCCAGACTCCGAAAAGTTGCTGATTCTTCATTTTGCTGTAACAGAGAGCAGGAAAGGGGCATAGCAATGTATTTCACAAATATATGCATGCCTCGATCCTCGTGCCACCAATCACGCATCTCGATGCATGATGGTAGGAATCGGATGCACAACTCAATATAGGATGAATGCATATGAATGCTACAACAAAACCTAACTCCATCATGGATAATCCGGAGTGTCGGTGACTTGGGAATTGAGACCCGTTCCGTCACTCGGAGTGCGGAACGTACCTCGTTTCCCGTGCCCGGGCTAATTCCTATCCCGAACACAATGCAATATGCATGATATGTATGAAATGCTAATAAGATACAATCCTAACATACACAATGCTACGAAAATGAGATGTCTCGAAATGCGTGCACACGGGCACGCAAACCGAGAAAATGATCCTAAGGCATAAAATGGCATACGCAATGCAATTGGGCTTACACTAACATGAGTGGACCTCAGCCACACTCATATAAGAGGCCGATAGATGAAAATGAGATGCCTCGAAATGCGTACACACGGGCACGCAAATCGAGACAATGGTATATGCAATGCAATGAGACTAAAATGGCATAAATAATGAAATATGGGCTTACACTAACATGAGAGGACCTCAGCCACACTCATATAAGAGGCCAATAGATGAAAATGAGATGCCTCGAAATGCGTGCACACGGGCACGCAAACCGAGGCAATGGCATACGCAATGCAAAGGCATGAAAATATGATATGCAAACATGCAAATGAATTTCGGCACTAAAATGTGGGAGAAAACAGTCCCGAAATGAGGCGAAACGGCACCAAATGCAAGGAATGGTCCCGAAATGCGAAATTAGGCGCTCGAAATGGCCTATAGCTATGCAATGCATGCACAATATGGACATGGAATGAAAATACAGTAGAAAGGAAGCCCCAAAAAAAGCATTTTATATTCTAAAACATGGCCAAACAGCAAGCATAGATAGGGCAACAATGGCATACAAAAATGGCTCCACAAGGGAGGCTATGAAGCAAGTGATACATGCAATGCCCAAACAGCAAAATTCCATTCTAACACACTGAAGAGGGACTAAAAATATGCACATTTTCAGTAGATGACATCCCCAAAATCAGCATGAAAACGTGCCAAAAATGCCATGCAAGAAATAGGCCACAAGAGGGTATAACATGAAGTAGGCCAAACATTCATCAAACAAGAAAATACCCTTCATGAAATATATCCAGGGGGTCAAAATATGACCATTTCCAGTTCTGATAATGGCCGAAAACAGAAGCTAGATAAGCCTAAAAAGGCATGCAAAAATGGGGCCCAAAGAGGGGTATAATGGTAGGTACAACATGGAGACCCCAAACAAGGTTAATCCCTTCTACAATGTTGTAGAGGGACACAAAATAAGCTTACTCACAGTTCATGACATGCTCCAAAAAAATTTACATATAGGTCAAACAAATCATGCAAATTTACGGTAAATAGGAGAGATTATGAAGCAAGTGCAAGATAGGGGGCCCAAACAGGGTTGAGCCCTTCTTAAATGTTTAAGAGGGGCTCAAAATAGGCCCTCTTACAATTTAAATTATGCTCGAAAACAGATCACACATAGGCTATAAATTTCATGCAAAAATGTGACATACCAAGGGGTATTGAAGCAAGTGCACTATGGAGGGCTCAAACAGGGTTGAGCCCTTCAACAAACATGAAAAATGGCTCAAAAGAGTGACCCTTTCAGTTTGGGTCAGAGCCTAAAACAGTGAGCAAATAGGCTTAAGAAATGAGGCAAGAAAATGCTACAAAAGAGGGAGATGGCAACTTACCCTTGTAGACAAGTCTTGACAGCCTTTTGGACCAAGTTTGGATGCTCTTTGCCTCTGGAAAACCAGCTCCAAGTGTTGGAATGGAGTGTGGGGGTCTTGTGCTAGGGGTTGATGTAGAAATGGTACAAGAAAAATGACTTTGGAGCTTGGAAATGGAGAGAAATGGGAGGTGGAAGGTATAGCTCTCTCTCAAATGTGTCTAACAAATGTCTCCTCTTTAGCCAAGAAGCCAAGCCTCTCCTTTATAGAGGAGAGGCATGAAAAATATCTAAGGGACCTCTCTAATCCTCCATACACGTGTATGGAGGATGGTCCAATTGGAAACCGGTAACGGATTGAATACACCGAGGGAGAGGAAAATGGCTAGTTAAAAAAGGAAAAAAGTCATTTTTGGTAGGTGGCTGGCCGGCGGGAAAAGGTGGCCGGCCGGCCAGGGTCAAAAGGTCCAAGCCAGAAAACTGGTCGGCCATGTAGCCCTCGAAGATGGCTATCCAATGCCACAAACCTTGCATTAAAATTCCTCCTGTAGCAAAAGGTATGCAGTTTAAATAAAGCCGCCTTTCGGTCTAACCAGACTTCAACCAACCATATCTCCTCCCCGGATTTGGACTTAGGAGATTCTTGAGTGAAAAATGAAGCCCGGAAGTAAGCTTTCCAATGGTGGTGGCCTCATATTTTAATTCCTCTTGTGCAAGAGTTACGCTTGTTTGGTGAAGCCGCCAGACTTTTCTCCTTCCGGATTCATCTTTGAACCACTTTTGACCAAACAAAAGTTGGTTGTCAAAAAATTGCTGGCCTCCACCCTCCTACAAGCTTCCTCCACCAAAATGAGCCCAAACCGCTACAAAATGAAGGCTCGAGGCCAAAACACGCATTCGGGGTCCCAAAATAGGTCATGGGCAGGAGTGGTGTTCGACCACGAAGTCGGTCCCTGACCCCAGTGTCCTCAAAAGGAGCAAATAAGATGCATGCCAAAATCGAGCAATCGAGATGGTTAGGCGGTCCCGAACGAGACACATGGCCTGGCGGCTCGGAACCGGAACCGCTCGAAATGGGCAAAATGGCCTACCACTAAAAGTATCCCACCACTTGAGAGATGGTCTCTGGGACCTCTCCCTTAGGAACAAAAAAATAGAAAACTGAGCACAGTTCACGAACCGAGGCAAAGTACAGAAAAGGGTTCGAAAGTCCGGAGGCAGGGCTCATGGCCGAGACTCTGAGACTTCTGAATGAGCACAATATGCAACATCACCGAGCATTCCATCGGTGACGTCTGAGTCTTAAGGTCGGTCAAAAATGGGGTGTCTACAGACCCCTTACCGCTACCTTATGCTAGGAGGCCACAACAACAAGGGTATAATCTGAGCGATTGTAGTAGGGAAGGGCTAGGAGATGTTATGAATGTGGCCAAGAAGGGCACCTTAGGAACAACTGTCCTCAAAGGTCAGGTTTCTACATTAATCAAGGAGGCGCCACTCAACGGAACAAATGCGTGCCAACTCAGGGTGCGCGAGCTGTGCAAAATTCCCAATCCAGTAGAGGCCAGCCGCCAACTAATCAGAATATGGGACAACCAAGGGCTCAACAACCAGGAGATGCCAATACAAGGAAACCTTGGGAGCCAAATCAAGGTGTCACTAGAAGAGTCTTTGCACTCCAAGAAGGAGAAGATACTGGAAATCCTTTAGTGATTCAAGGTATACTTATCCTTATGAACTCTTATGTACAAGTCTTGTTTGATTCTAGAGCATCACACTCTTTTATATCTGCTTCATGTGTTATAACTTTGGGATTAGAGCCTGAACGATTAGAAGCACCTATGAGTGTAGCCTCACCACTAGGAGGTCAAACTCGAGTAGATCTCATATGCAAATCATGTGAACTAGGATTCTCCAGTTTGCGTTTGACTTGCGACCTACGAGTCATGGCAATGTCAGACTTTGACGTTATCCTAGGAATGGACTGGTTATCAGCCCATAGAGCCATCATTGATTGCTATTGAAAAATGGTGACTGCTTACTCTTAGGACAGAACGCGATTTCTATTTAAGGGGGATAGACAAGATTCCCTATCACCGACGCTTTGAAAATCAAAGTGGCACGATCACCTAGCTGGATGGTTAGCCAGTTTAGTTCTGGAAGACAGAGACTGTATGGAACTAGGGCTACCTCGTGTGGTACGCGAGTATACTAATGTATTTCCAGAGGAATTACCAGGACTACGCCCAAAGCGAGAAGTAGACTTTACCATCGAACTATAACCTGGCACATCACCGATCTCAATGGCACCACATTGTATGGCACTAGCTGAACTGAGAGAGCTAAAGACATAGTTGCAAGAACTGTTGGACAAGGAATTTATAAGGCCAAGCACGTCCCTCTAGGGAGCACTAGCCTTATTCGCTAAGAAGAAAGATGGGACACTTAGGTTGTGCATTGATTACTGCCAACTCAATAGAGTCACCATTAAGAATCGGTATCCATTACCTAGGATTGATAACCTCTTCAATCAGCTTAGAGGGGCAAAGTGTTTCTCAAAGATAGACCTCAGATCTGGGTATCACCAGTTACGTATTCGGGAAGAAGATATTCCTAAGATTGCATTTCGAACCCGTTACGGCCACTATGAGTTCGTAGTGATGCCATTCGGCCTAACCAATGCACCAGGTGTGTTCATGAGTTTAATGAACAAAATCTTCACGCCTTACTTAGATCAATTTGTGGTAGTTTTCATTGATGATATTTTGGTGTATTCCAAGTCTGAAGGAGACCATGAACAACATTTGAGAATAGTACTTCAAACCTTGAGGGAGAACCAACTGTATGCTAAAGCTAGTAAATGTGAATTTTGGATGGAGGAAGTAAAATTTTTAGGTCACGTGATGTCTGAAAAGGGAGTATCGGTGGACCCAACTAAAGTAGAGGTAGTGACATAATGGAAACAACCTAAGAACACATTTGAGATTTGTAGTTTCTTAGGATTGGCCAGTTACTATCGAAGATTCATTCAAAACTTCTCAAAATTAGCCAAACCAATGACACATTTGATTCAAAAGGGGGTAAAGTTTGAATGGAACGAATCTTGTGAAAATTTATTCCAAGAACTCAAGAAAAGATTGACGAGTGCCCCTATTCTCATAGTACCAGAACGTAACGTTGGGTACAATGTGTATTGCGATGCTTCTAAAGAAGGTCTGGGGTGCATGTTGATGCAAAATGGCAAGGTTGTGGCATATGGATCAAGGCAATTAAAGAACCATGAGAAGAATTATCCCACTCATGACTTGGAGTTAGCAACCATAGTTCATGTACTCAAAATTTGAAGACACTACCTATATGGTGAAAAGTTTGAGATATTCACCGACCATAAAAGCTTGAAGTATCTGTTCACCCAAAAGGACCTGAATAGGCGTCAGAGACATTGGATGGAGTACCTCGAGGATTACCAATTTACCCTTTCTTATCATCTCGGCAAGGCTAACGTTGTAGCAGATGCATTAAGCCGCAAAAATAGAGGGATTGTTGCTAGCTTAACCCTTAGAGAATGGAATATGATTGGAACGCTCAATGAATTTGGGGTACAGATGGAGGTTCAAGATGAAAAGGCTTACCTTGGTGCTCAAATTGCTACGCCTAAAATTTTGAGCGAGATATTAGAATCACAACGGTACGATCAGGAGGTGGCATTCATCAAGGCACGAATAGAATCTAGTGAAACCATGCCTGGTTGGGAAATTCACATAGATGGGAGTTTGAAATATCAAGGTTGAGTGTTCGTGCCGAGTGACGACTCACTAAGAGAAAAGGTACTTAACAAATTTCACCATTCAATATTCGCAGTACATCCAAGAGATACTAAGATGTACCAAGACTTAAAACGCCAATATTGGTGGGGCGGAATGAAAAAGGATGTAGCCAAGTTTATGTCTCAGTGTTTGATATGTCAACAAGTAAAGGCTGAACATCAAAGACCGACAGGAACACTTCAACCTTACCAATCCCGGAGTGGAAATGAAAACACATAACCATGGATTTTGTGACGGGTTTGCCTCGATCACCATAGGGACATGACGGCGTGTGGGTAGTGGTAGATCGACTAACGAAGATAGCCCGATTCTTACCTGACGGGTCATCAGATACGTAGGATTCACTCAATAGATTGTTCATCAAAGAAGTGATCAGATTACACGGAGTACCAGTCAGCATTGTGTCTGATCGTGATCCTTGATTCACTTTCCAATTTTGGCAGAGCTTGCAGAAGGCAATGGGAACGAACTTATGTTTTAGCACAGCATTCCACCCACAAACAGATAGACAGTCTGAAAGGACGATACAAACATTGGAGGATATGCTTCGAGTTTGCGTTATAGATTTTAATGGAAGTTGGGAGAAACACTTACCTCTCATTGAGTTTGCTTACAACAATAGTTTCCAGGCCAGTATTGGAATGGCGCCGTATGAAGCACTTTATGGGCGACCTTATCGATCACCAATCTGTTGGACAGAAGTAGGGAAAGCAACCTTGCTAGGACCAGACCTGATTCAGGAGACTACTGAGAAGATAAAACTGATCAGACAACGACTAATCACAGTCCAAAGTCGACAAAAGAGTTATCTTGGATCAAAGGAGACCAAGGGAAGTCGAATTGCGTGGCTATTGCTTAGCGCTTGAGTGAAAAGAGTGCTCATGAGTTACTTAAACTTACCTTAAACTAAATCTATGTGAATTTAAAAGAAGAGTTGGCATTTTTCCTTATTATGAAATCGCTTCTACTTGCCATTGTTTTTATTGTCTATTGTTAATACTTCAACCAATACCATTCGGTTATGTTTGATAAATGTCGCTTTTATTCCGTTATTCCACAATATTTATTATTTGTGAGTATTATTATCGGGGTGGGTATTTTCGAGTTGTAGTATCTTATTGAGCTCGTTGCTCATTGGCATTCCCATTACCCTGGCGTTTTATGCCAGGTATCGAAGAAACCGAAGGAAGCGCCGAGGCCTTGCAAGACGACATTCAGCCTTGGTTAGCTTGAAGATTGCCTAAGATTCCATGAACCATTTTCCTAGTTTTATTTGTTTTTATATTTGTGTTTTTATTTTTATTTTTATTTCTAAGACTAAGTTTTAAGTTTATTTGGAGTTGTAACTTCAGAACTTTTAATTTATGGGATGTTAGTTAATAGATGTTGGTAAACTTGGTGTCAACATTAAGGAAGAGTTCTTAATTAAAAAAATTAAATTTTAAGTTCTAAATCCTATTATGATGTCCTTAAATTTTGGGGCATCACAGCGGTTGCGGGTTAAATTTTTTCCAAACCGCATACATACTAAGAAGTCCAAACCAATCCAGAACCGTCCAAAACCGAACCACGACCACCCCTACTTTAAATTAGTTGATGTCGCTATCTCCTCTTCACCCCACATCTATCACCTAGCTATGAATTCTGAAGAAAAAAATTAGGACATAATCAATAGAAAATAGTAAACATTAACTAATCTTGAATATCTTTGGCAAAAGAGTTTATAAAAGTGTTATGTGATATATTACATTTTTTTTTTATCAGGAAAAGAAAAATTTTGTTGATGAACCAAAGAGTATTACATCCATATAGAAAGCGATGAGTGCAAAGAGCATCAAAGCGAGACAAACCAATCCCAACTAGGTTGGCACCGATAAGTTCGCCATATCATCTGCTAGTACACCATCAAAGTTGGTGAGTAACCAACCGCAAAAAAAGACAACCAAACATAGGACACACAACCAAGCACACACAAAAACTCCTATGCTGATAGAGTACATACAACACAAAACCTCCACAACAACCTTCCTCAAGAGAGCTTGACAGCATACACAAGGATGCAACTAAACATTCAGCAACAGGGTACCTCCCACACAGATTAACCACAAGCATAACAAACCACTCTAGCAGAGCCTAAGCATCAGACCATCATCAACCAACAAGATTTGCAGCTTTAGTATAGCTGTCAGTCCAGCACCAACCATTGCGAAACCCCAGTTATGAGTGATTTTTTATTAGCAAAATGAAACTAGAACCACTACTAGGCACAACAGCAGGCACGGCATAAGGATAAACTTCACCTGCTGGATTGAGCACTCAACCAACTGACCTACTCCCTAAGCACACCCTGATCTGTCTAAGATGGAATATAAAGTCCTGAACTGAAAAGTTAAAATCCTTCAATAATGGCTTCATCCACAAAGCTACCCTAGTCTTAATCATCTTACATAACTCAAACAGATTTGGAGAACAAACGAACACACAATGATTTCGATGCTTCCAGACAGACCACATGATAGTTAAGGGGACAACTCTCCAGATCTTCCTCTTCATCTTCTTCATGATTTCCCCAGCCCACCATAGCAATAGCTGATCCACTGAACTTGGTACAGCACCTTGAACTTCCCACCAATTCAACATATTAGCCCACACCTTCCAAACAAAGGGGGAGTGGATTAGCACATGATCCATAGATTCATTGTCACTCCAATGTAAGACACAAGCAATGGACACAGTCTCATTAAGAACACCTATTCTATGAAGGAACTCTTTTGTTTTTACTTTCTTTTTCCAAGCTAACCACCCAAATATTTGCACCTTACGAGGAATGTGATTTAGCCAAACCAATTTACTTGTTCTCAGAGATGGCCCATGATTGACCACAATATTTGTATAATGATGATATAGAGAACTTACCAGAGGCAACGCAGACTAGGTAAGTTTATCAACATGCCCAAAGTCTCGCCAGACCTAACATGAGATGATTTAATAGACTAGCTAGATCCACATCTTCCCAATCACGTAACCTTATTCTAAATGAAAAGTCCATTCTCCGATACAACTTTTTTATCATGGATTATTCTTAAGGAGTCACTCTTTTCTAGTGACAACCTATAAAGACACAAATATATCTTTCAAACTTACTACTTGACACCATATATCACCGTAACTTGATCCTTGAACCATCCCCAACCTTTAAATGACAATTCATCAAATAGAAATCTTTTAAATTATTGTAATCGCCAAGAATGGATAGGATTCCTTTCCATATAGTTGATTGTCTGCCAGGAAGAGAGAATGATGGGATCCAGCTTCGAACATCTAACTTGTATTTGCTGCAGATCACTCCTTTCCACAAAGCTTCATCTTCACAACCAAATCTCTACCATCATTTGATTAACAAACCGCTATTGACTTCCTTAACTTTCCTGACGCCTAACCCTCATTGATCTACCCTTTTAGATAGCTCCTCCCATTTGATCATATGAGTTTTCTCTTAAGATCTAACCCACTCCACAACAATGAAGCTTGAAGTTTATCAAATTCCTTAGCTACCCCCACAGGCATCTTAAATAGAGACAAGTAGTACACTGGAAGAGTTGAAGTTACAGCTTTGACTAATGTTAGCCTACGCAGAGACAACATCTTCCTTTCCCACCTAACCAACCTACTCCAGACTTTATCCAAAACAGGTTTCCAAGTAGCTTTCTTCCTTGGGTTGGCCCTTAAAGGCAACCCAAGGTAAATGAATGGCAAGGATTTAACTCTGCAATTAAGAATTGAAGCAAAACCATCCAAGACATTATCTCGAGACACCCACACCACTCCAAGACTTTTATGGTAATTTATTTTCAACCTAGACAAGATCTCAAAGTATCTTAACACTCTTTTAAGACTTCTCACCTCTACCTCCTTAGCTTCACAGAATAACAATGCATCATCTGCAAATTGGAGATGGGAAAGCACAATACCATCTGACCCTACTTTCACTCCATTAATGAGTCCTAGATCCTGAGCTCTGGTTAATAGAATATGAAGGCTTTCTGCTACTATATTGAACAAGAAAGGGGACAAAGGGTCTCCTTGTCTTAAGCCCCTTTGTGGGATGAATTCTTCGGTTGGTGATCAATTAACAAGCACTGATAACCTTGCAGTTGAAACACACTCCTTGATCCAGCTGGTCCATTTAGACCCGAACACAAACTTAGGTAACATTGAGAATAAGTAGCCCTAATTAATGGAGTCATACGCCTTTTCAAAATCTATTTTTAAAACCAACCCTTTTTCTTTTTGTCAGCTTCCAACCATCAACCACTTCATTTGCAATTAATACACCATCTAATATGTTTCTTCCATTTAAGAATGCTGACTGTGTTTAGCTGATTAAGGCAATACTTTTTCAACCTATTTGCTAATAATTTGGCTAGATCTTATAAATTGACCCTACCTAACTTATAGGCCTCTAATCAAAAAGCTCTCTTGGGATATCCTTTTTGGGGAGGAACGTTATAGATTAGCTATTGATCCCCCTCACCCATCTCCCATGCTTAAGAACATCCATCACAAATGTCATCACCTCACCCTTCATTATTTTCCAAAACTTCAAAACATAACATATTAAAACCATCGTTCAGTGCTTTTATTTCCATCACATTCTTTCACTACTGCTTTTTTTTTAGCTACAGTGAACTCTGTTTCCAGCAAACCAAACTCCATAGTTCCTTCCACTGATTTAAAAGACCCTCCCAACTGAGGTCTTGATTTCAGAATACTGGTTCTTGAAATACTCAAGGACTATAGCCTTCATAAGACCCGGTACTTCGACCACCTCCTCCCCCTCTGCCATAGAGCTAATTTCATTTCTTGCTTGACTACTCTTTGTCATAACATGAAAAATCTCGTATTTCTATCACCTTTCAATGCCAATAAGTCTTGATTTTTGGAACCACATCCATTCCACCATTCTATTCAATCTTCAAACCTCTTCTCTAACTTCTCTCCTTCTTACTTTTTCTGATTCATTAAGGCCTTTATCCTTAGCTAGAAGATCAAACTGATGTAAATCATCACGACTTCAACTTGTTGATTACATTTCCAAATATCTCCACATTCCACTTCTTAAGTGTAGACACCCCATTTTTGACCGACCTTAAGACTCAGACGCCATCAATTGAGCGCTTGGTTATAGAAGCATATTGTGCTCGTTTCGAGGTTGCGAGTCCCAACACGAGCCTTGCCTCCAACTTCCAACTCTTTTGTGCTTTGCCTCGGTTTAACCAGTTCGCTTTCTTCCCAAAGGGAGGAGAGGTCTCGTGACCATCTCTCGCTGGGTCAGGCTACGCTTTTGTGGTCGAGGCCATTTTGCCCATTTCGGAGTCTTGCTCTCGATTTTTGAGCTATCGCCGTGTCCTCGGTTCGGGACAATCTAACCACCTCCGTTTGCCCGATTTTTGGCATACATCCTATTTACTCCCTTCGAGGACACTGGTCCGAGAGACCAACTGGGGTCGGATACCACTCCAGGCCTAATCAAATTTTCACTTTCGGGGCCCCGAACTACGTGTTTCGGCTCTCGAACCTTCGTTCTACATTTTTGGGCTCTGACCCGAACTTGAGATAGTCATATTTTGAGGTCCTTTTCATGTTTGATTAAGGACCTTTTATTGTTTGACATCTCCATCTGTCACTTGCCTCTTTACCTCTTTTTGGGCCTATTTTTGCACGGTATTTTATGCGTACTTGTGGGCTGTATTGGACTTGGTCGTAAACTACAAAGTATCTTATTTTGAGCCCCTCTTAAACTTTGTTGAAGGGCTCTTGGACATTTGAGACCCGCAGCTATCACTTATCCCTTTAACCACCTTTTGGCCCTTTTTGGTGCACCCTTTGCTCAAGGCTTCTTGAGGAAGCCTTGACCCCTTGTCTTGGCTTCCTCAAGAAGCCTACCAGCTTTCCAAGCTTCTCAAATAAACCACAAACCCTTTGCACCCTTTGGCCCCTTTCATTTGGCTTCTTGGAGAAGCCAAGAACCTTTGTCTTTGCCTATTTAAAGAGCCCTTCTCTCCCATTGCAAGGGGTTGGAGGTTTTGAACAAAAAAACCAGAGGATATATACATACATTCTGATATATACATATATCCCTCCATCTCTCTCTATATCTATCCCATCCAAGCCTCCAAACACCCTTGTTCTTGGGCCATTCCTTCACCAACTCATAGCACAAGGCACGCTTGCTCCTTTCCAGCGACTTGGGGCTGTTTTGCAGAGGCTAGAAGCTCATTTCCTTGGATCAAAACCTGCTGGTTCGTTGGTCTACAAGGGTAAGCACATTTTTCCCCAAAACTAGCATTTTCTTGGTTCATATCTAAGCCATAGTTGCATGTATTTTTGAGCTTCGATGTAAACTACAAAGAGGCTTATTTTGATTCCTTCTTCAACATTGAAGAAGGGCTCAACACTGTTTGGGACCTCCATGCATGACTTGCTTCATTACCCCTCTTTGGTCCCCTTTTTTTGCATGTCTTTTTAGCCTACCATGCTTCTGTTTTTGGGCCTTCGACAGGCCTGAAAAGTGTCTTATTTTACCCCCCTCTACATGTCTCGTGAAGGGTCTTTGGCTGTTTGGTGCACCCTTTTGGTACTTCATGTTATACCCCTTTGTGGGCCTTAATCTTGCATTGCATTTTGAGCATGTTTTTATATTGATTTGGGGCTTGTCATCTACTGTGGGTAGTAATATTTTTGGTCCCTAATCAATATTGTAGAAGGGTATTTTTCAGTTTGGTGCATGCTTAGCATACCTACCATGTGATGCCTTGTAATTGCCTTAATATGCCTTAGGTTGTTAGCCTTTGTTCGAGCATGTTTTAGGCTTAGATTTGTGAAGCTTGTATGCTTATTTTGCCATGTATGAGGTCTGTCCATGTTTTTTTTCTAGTATGCCATGACTTGTATCTCATAGCCTCTTTGTATTTGGCTTGTTGGTCTTAAGAGCATGAGAGTGTAGCATGCCTTGCTTGCTTTATTTTTTGATGGTTTGGAACCATTTAACATGCTATTTTAGTCCCTTTGGTATTCTTGTATGCTTGTTTTAGTGGCCTCTTTAATGCTTTTAAAAGCATGTGTTGAATGCTCCATGTTTTGGTCATGTTGCATGCCTTTGGTTTCAAGCCTCTTAGATGCCATCTAAGTAGTCTTTTGGACTTAGTTTTATGTGATATAACTCTTTTTTAGGTTGTTCAATGAATGCCATATTTGTTTTGCATAAGTGTAGTTTAATGCTTCCATGACTTGCCTCAAGTGTTGAACCTATGTTGCATGCATTTGTTTATCTTGCTTAACATGATTTGGCATCACTTCATAGCATGATTTTCAGAGCCTAAATTGCATGCTAGTAGTCCATGTTTAACTCATTTCAAGTGTGCTTGAATGTTGTTTGTTATGCTTAAGTGTTGGTGCCTTAACTTGTGCATGTGTGCATGTGTGTTTGGCCTCCATGATTTAGCATTTTGGCTACTGTTTTGAGCCTTTTTAGAGTTGCCCAATTCATGTCTAAGCCCATCCTCCATTTGATTCGCATGCTTGCCTTGTATGCTTACTTGTATGTTTGCATTGTATTGCCATATCGCATACTAGTTGGCATGCTTAGGACTTCATTACATTGACATGCATGCTAAGCCTCTTGACCAAGTCATGATAGAGGTTTGGCACCCTTATTTGTTTGTTTGTATTGCATGCATTTGACATCAAAGTTGCATTCTTGGTTCTTTGGGCCATCATGCATGGAAATGCGTGATTGGTGGTCCGAGAACCGAGGCACATCTTCCTTTGAGTCAAAAACATGATAAGGAGTGTGTTTGGTGCATACATGCTTTGAATTACATTGCCATGCAAGTTGTGTCCTCTCATCTTGTGAGTTGCGGAGTTCTGCGGGCATTTTGTGCCGACCAAGCCTTTGTTTAGTGCCGACCGGCAAGAATTGGCAGATGGATGATCTAGTGCCGGTGACCACATCCTTCACCGGTGGTGTTCCACCACGGTGGTGATCCCCAAAGGCCCTGGGAAGTATTCTGAAGTTTTAGCGATCTTGAGAGGAGGAAGGTAGGAAAACAAAGGCAATCATGCATGGCAAGGCGATTAAGTCCGAGCGTGTGATGCATCTTGCCTCTTCCCGAGGCATTTTGCTTTAATTAACTTAGTTAATTTGTTAATTAATTTAGTGAATTTGTAATATTTAATTAACTTATGAGTTAATTAATCTGTAATATTTATTCGGTCCTCTCAGTGAGGCATATTTGTAATAAGTGTGGGTGAGTGTGTGCATGTCTTCCAACCCCACTTCTTTCTTCCCTTTTATTTACCTGTTTATGATGGTAGATTAGGGCACGTTTATATTAGCATACCTTATGCAATGCATGCGTGCATCCATGCATTTGTTTACATGCATCGGGCTCGGCACATCATACAAACTGCATTGTATTTCTATTCCAAATTGAATACGTGTTATTTGTAGCATTCCATATGCCATGTTTAGGGTTAGCCGAGCCTACTCTAAATTGCATCCTTGCTTGTGTTGCATTAGCCACTTAACATGAACTAGGACATGCATGTTTGCTAACTAGTTTATTATTTTGGCACAGTCTGATGTAAGTATTTACGCTTTAGCATACCACATGTGTGTAAATGTTGCCATAACAGATGCTTACCATGCGCTAAGTGCTTATGTGAGATAAATTGTTTGAATGCTGTGGGTGGAGGTTGGATTGCTTGAGTTGGAAAACTCGTTGAACCGTATTTTAGCCTACTATGTAGTAGCAAATTCCAATGCATTTTCAAAACCAACGGATATGCAATGTTTATTTCCAAATTAGGCAATCTAGTCTATACTTGTTTGTAACAAGCATAACATAGTAATTCTAGGCTAAAAATTGGAACAAGAGCATGTAATGTTTTCAAAACGGATATCACGGTTAGTAAAGGCGGTCTTCAGCCAAGGCGAAAGGAATGCTCATAGTGACCTTCCCCAATCGTATTTAAGCTCTAAAGCCAAGACCACTTTGGTGATTTGGACCGTGGCCTTGACACCGAGTCGGGGTTTCCTAAATTTCCATTTTAAAATATTTAGGTGGCGACTACATGTCTGACAAGCGGGTCCATGTTTGGCACTACTTTTTCAAAATCATTTTTCAAAGCGATTTGATTTGGACTCTTTGGTTCAGATGAACCGACACAAATCGAGTCCAAATCAGTGACCCCATATGAACTTAACGGGACTTAACCTCCTGCGTTGGGGATGTCATATTAAGCCTATTTTAGAGTCTTTAGCTTATTAAGTAGAATATACCTAGCCAATCCTACTACATTAGCCTCATTCCAACTCTTTTCCACAAAAGCTTGAAATTCTATGTAAAAATCATGCATTTAGAACCCTAAATGGTTTAGGACCCAATCCCTCTCGTTCTCCATTAACAATAAAGGACAATGATCCAAGACTCACTCTAGGTAATCCCCATGGCTTTAAATTAAATACTTCATGCCAACTTGGATCAACTAAGACCCTATCAATTCTATTCCATTTTTCCTCATCATTGAGTTGCACTGCAAAATTCTCACCCAACAATGGTAAATCACACATTTGTCTATGAACTCATTCAACTCTTCATACCCTTCTTTCTAGAATACCCCTTCATTTCACCAATACTCCTAATCTCATTAAAATCCCACTATGCATCAAGGCTTAGGAACTCCTCTTTTAAATTGAGTCTCTCCTAAAATTCTCCTTTTACACCCACTTCATTAGGTGCATAAATATTCAATAGAATACATTCAAATGAATTGAAAAATGTACTTGACATAATAATAAACCTTTGATTGCTGCAACATTCTGACATCTGGAAAATATGTGCGTCCCAAATGCATAGGAGTCCTCCTGTTGAGCCTTCAGGTATCACAACCATAAAATCCATTTTTCTCTCTTGCCCATGATTTCTAACTTCATTTCTAAAAATGTGATTTTTTGTTTCTTGAAACAACTCAGAACATCCACATTTCTTTCTTTCAAGAGCTTCCTAATTTTACCTTGCTTTTCCTTCCTTCTTATTCCTTTTGATATTCCATGATAAAAAACTTCATAACAACATAAATTAACTCCATTATAGCTTTTCATTAAAGGACCCTATGTCCTAGTTCATTACCCTCTTCTAATCTTTCCATATGATTCATTTCTAATTCCACAATCTTGGTCAAGACTTCATCTGCTTTTCCATTGCACTCAATCCCAAGATTTTCCCCATTTCTAGAGTTGCTTGAGCTTCATTCAACACATGCCTCCCTTTTATCCCTTCAATTTTCAATGCGATGCCGATAAAGAGATTGCCGCCATCGCCGCTTCCATATTGTTGCTGAGCTAATATATTGGTTGCTACCCTTTTCGACCATACCTCCTAGCTAAATCAAAATAGCCCTTCTTTTGCCCATGATTATATTTCTTATGCTACTAATATTTTTCTTTCAATTCTCGTTGCTTTCGTTCATCGCTAGGCCCTTCAACATAAACTTCAGACAAACTTGAGTTTCTAATAATCGCCCAACCGCCTCATCAACCATTTGTGTGTTAATCTGGATTAAAGGCCCATTATGAATATCTTGTAGCCTATGTTTTGTCTTGATGATTTATTTTGGCCCAATACCACTTAAATATTCACACAAGGTGTAATGACCGGAATGTACGCCCACAATTATTAGCAATTACTTACGCTTTAATATGAATTAATTGGGAAATATCTGTTTGATTTAGAAATTATCTGTTGAAACCATGACTTCGGGACTGAAATTGATAAATCGAATGGGTTCAAAATGAAATTGAACACGCTCTATGTGATACGAATTTTAGAACCTTTCAAAATTAAATCAAGAAAATTTATTTGATTCGCTAAGTCCTGTTTGGTTTGCAAAATTTGGCACATTATTCATATAATGTAAGGGCCTTGTTTGGCTTACACATTTTTGACAAAATGGTTTAATTGATATATATGGTTAAGGGATAAGGATGTTGACTCAAAAAATTAAAAGAGAGAAAGAAAAATCTAGAAAGAGAGAGAGAGAATTGGGTGAGAAAAGAGAGAGGAGGAAGAAGAGAGAAAGAGGAAAGGGGAATTGAGCTTAGCTTCTCCAAACCAAGTGATCAAGGTAAGATTTTCATGAATTGAGTTGTTGACCTTTGATCTTTAGCATTTGAACTCAAAATTGTGGCTTAAAGTAGCATGAATCATGTCTATTTTTGTATCTTTGAAGAAGAACCTCCATGGAAGTTAAGAAATGAAGTTTTTTATGCTCAAGTTTATGATTTTCTATTTTACTCCAAGATTTGATCTTCTATTGTTCCATATGGGTTTTGAATTGAGGTTTGATGTTGAAATCTAGTTGTATTTCTAGTACTTTGGGTTATGGAATTCATAGAATTGGAAGTTGATTTTGTAAAAGAAAAGGTTGAAGTTTGAAAGAGGAAGAAAGAACCAGAAATTCGGGTTTTGCTCTCGCAGGGCTCGGCGTGGGCCGCTCGGCAAGTTTTGGAGAAATCATCTTCCAAAGAAGCTTTTGAAAGATTTATTAGGTCACTCGGCTCGGACAAGTGGACCTTCAGCCGGCGGAAGGCCATTTTTAGAAATTTTGGGAAAGTTGTTACTCAGAGTGCATTTTGACATGATAATTACATCTTTTAGCATCTTATAAGCATGAAATGAATGTGAAAGAAGAAAGGACATGGCATGAATTATGTAAGTTGATGATGATATATGATAAGAAATGTATTTATCTTGTTGATGTTATAGGTCAAATCTGAAGACTGTGCCAAAGAGAGAAACCCATTGTAAGTAACATTACTTTGTAAAAATATGTCATTATGAATTATATTCCAAAAGTGTTATGAGTTGATATGATATGTTTTAAAATGTGAATTTAACTGTGAATGAGTGATTATTATGATATGGTTTCTGATATGATATTTGTTTCTGTAAACGAATGTACTCTATTAGAATGTTATGAAAATGTGATGAAAAGGCTATGAGAAGGTACATTAAGTTGAAATGTAATTTGACTCTGTGAACGAATGTTTTATTTGTAAATCTAGTATGGCATTTACTGGTAGTCCCAAGTCATGGGGGACGGCATGAAAATGCATGGTCCATGACTAGTCCCAAGTCATGGGGGACGGCATGAAAATGCGGGTCCATGACTAGTCGTTAATTCGACGTTATGAAAAGGTGTTTAATCGTATGCGGACCGGTTAAAATAGTCGTTAATTGACGTTATGAAAAGGTGTTTAATGGTGTACGGATAGGTTAAACTAATCGTTAATTCGACGTTATGAAAAAGTGTTTGTCGATTATGCGGACTATTCTGGTTAAACTAGTAGTTAATTGACGTTATGAAAAGGTGTTTAATGGTAACGATTATGCAGAATGGTTAATCTAGTCGTTAAGTCGACGTTATGAAAGGTATGAAAGTTCACGAAAAAGGTTATGAAAGGATTACGAAATGGTTATGAAATGGATAATTATGAAAAGGTATGAAAAGGTATATAGGGGTTATGGAAAGGCATAGGAAATGGTTATGAAAATGTTATTAAAAGGTTCTACTGAATATGTGGATGGGTATTTCTTATATGATTCTTTGTTTATTGATTATGATAAATGTATATATATATATATGGATTTATGGTTTAATGAAATGTTGAATTCCCTTTTACTTTAATGTTACTTTTGAGCCTTAGCTCATTATTTGTATTTATGTATTATAGAGCTGTGGAGTCAAGCCTAAGAGATTTGCATCAAGCCTAACTGTAGTTGTGGGTGCCTCCGGTTGGTTGGGGCTAGGTTGGGAAGAAAGCTGGAGTCTTGTTTTATACGATAGTTGTAACGCATGACATATAATGTAAAGATTGTGGTAATTATTATCATCTTGTTATGTAAATGTATGATCATATATATGCACTCTTTGGACTATTGTATTTTGTTTTTGCTTCATGAGTCCCGCTTATTTATGTTATGTATAGAAAGGCCTGGGTAATCTAGGATTACCTTGCCTGGGTCTCGTCACCGAACTTCTAGTAAAGGGTTAGGCGTGACCTGAAAGCCTCCAAAAAACGGACTCAAACCCATTCAAACTTCTAACAAAACTAGGTGTGAGTAGTTGGCCCATCACTTTTCTTACAGTCTCCACCAACGGTTTCATTATGAAACCATTTTTTGGTTTCTCGCCTTCATCATTATACTACATTCTGCTTTCAACCTATTGGCTTCTTTTCCTAGTGCCACTTCTTGAATCTGCTACCATCTTTTCTCACCCATCCAACTCACCTCCTTCTCCATTCTTTCTCACCTTACTCACGACCTTATTCGCCCAATCTTGTGCCACATTAGCCTTATGTTTAGGGTAGGGACTGACTCGTCACACGCATGTTACATAGCCGTTTTCCTCTATCATTCGTTCCTTTCTATCTTTTGCCTTTTAGTAGTACGATTGGAACTGAGATCTCTTCTATATATCTTGGTTTTTATTACACTCATTAACCTCATTTTCCTTGTTTTTACCATTACCAATTGCTCCTCACATCTCACGGCCTTTGGATGAAGTGAGCCTCTGCTCAAGATTAACGACCTTATTAATTGGTTCCATACATGTGGTGGAGATCTTCATTTTTGGCCGGGTTTATATCACCATCAAAGCCTAGAACTTGTCCTCCTGATTCACAATCAGCAATCCTTTTTAGATTTGCCTTTGTTCCACAAATTTAGTGGGACACCATAACAACTAATCGAGCATACAATTCTCTCTTGCTCTAACACTACCCCTGCGATTTCACTTCAGTAATATCATCACACCAATCCAAGATCAACTCATTTCTTGGTTTCATTTTCAGTCCCATATCCTGTTGTGGATCGTGGGCATAGCAGGAAATACAAACAAGCAATAACACAAGAGTTTTAACGTGGTTCTAATCATTACGCCCACGTCCACGGGAGCGATATCACTATATATCAATAAGAGGAGGATTACATACTCAACTCACACTCTCTATCTCTCTATATAACTGATTCTCTCTCACTCTGATGACACAAACAGAGTATACACAGCTCTTGTATATTACTCTCTCTTGTATGTCCGTTTCTCATGTTTTCAACTCTCCTCTCACCCGTCCATTTATACACTTAACAAAGGGAAGATGGAGAGGCCTCATGGCCAGCTGCAATGTGTTGGCTTCACATAGCCAGCTTGTGCCAACATGTTGCAGCACATGTGAATCCCCTTTTGTTGGCTGGCAAGCATTCCTTTGTGGGTTGGCACCATGGAGAAGGAATCACCCCTCACATAGGGTGATATCCTACAAATCACCCCCTCAACCCATGTGAGGTGATCCATAATAGCACCCCCTGCTTGGAGTGCCCGGCACCCCGTCACTGGGGTGCCATCCAAAGCTTTACTTTGCAATTCTTTGTGATTGCATCTCTCCCCTCCATGCAGTCTTGGAGAGATCGCAATATGTCTCTAATTCAGGAGCAAAAGAAACTTTTTTCTTCCCTGGGACATGCTTTGCTGTCTTGGTCTCTTTACTCTAAGCTGTCTTTAAAATTGGCTGCAATGGCTCCGTTTTGTGCACCTTCAAACTGCCTCCATGCATTCTTGTACACTTTGGTTGCCATGTTTGCTGAGCCCTATGTCTTTTCGGCGCATGTCTTGTACTTCTTTCTTGGTAAGTGACAGTAGCTCCTTCTGTCACAACCTTTTCAACAAACCTGTACAGATTCCCCTCCAGTCGTCCATGTAGCATCACCGTATCTCCATGGATAACTTTGAGATTTCCTTTGCTAGATGAGAAGCTATAACCCTTCAAGTCTAGCATACTTAAGGAAATTAGATTCTTCTTCAGTCTCGGCACGTGTCGGACTCCATCCAACGTGAAAATTTTTCTATCTTCCATTCTGAGCTGTACTATTCCCATGCCAACAATCTTACTCACAGTGTTGTTAGCCACTCGAACAATACCTCCGTCCTTTGCTTGGTAGGTGGAAAAAAGTTTCCTGTCCATGCATATATGGTATGTTCTTCTGGAATCTAAGATCCAATAAGGTTTCGTCATACTCGACAAAACTGTAAATGCATACTCATCCTTAGCATTTACTGCAGCAGCGACATTTGATGAGCTCGCCTGTTCCTTGTTTGCCTTGTCCTCCTTGAGCTTTGCACAGTCTTTGATGAGGTGATCCTCCTGATCACAGTAATAGCACTTTCTGTTGTAGCCTAGCCTTGAGTGCGAATGCCCTCTTGATTTGTATCTTCCCCGTCTATCATTGGACCTGCCTCTGTCTTGCTCATTTTCTGATGCAACCATGGCATTTCCTTCTGGGTGTTTGCTACTTTCCTATTTCTTCATCGACTCATGAGAAATGAGCGTAGCAACGACCTCATCCAGTCCAAGAGCATCCTTCCCGTACAATAGAGTAGTCTTGAGATGCTCATATGATGAAGGTAAAGAGACCAGCAAGATCATAGCCTTATCTTCCTCTTCGGTCTTCACCCCAATGGTGTCCAATTCCATTGTGATCCTGTTGAACTTGTCAAGATGTTCTGTAAGGTTCGCACCTTCTGGCATTTGAAGTGTATGTAGCTGTCTCTTCAAAGATAACCGGTTTGTCAAAGACTTTGACTTGTACCTCATTTCTAATTTTGCCCATAGCTCTGCCGGATCTACTTCACTGATGACTTCTCGGAGTGTGTTGTTCCTGAGATATGACTGGATTGTACTGTTTGCCAATTCTCTTAACTCCTCCCACTTGTCATCTTTCATGTCTTCCGGTTTGTTGGAATTTTTGAGAAGAGCTTTTACCAGACCCTCTCGAGTTAGAATATTTTTCACCCTTTGCTGCCACAGGGTAAAATCATTATTGCCATTAAAAGGCTCTATCATGAAACTTCTACCTTTTCCTGCCATTGTAAATTTTTTCCTTTTTATAGAAATTCCGATTCAAGAATCTGACCGTACGGATATGTCTGGAATATTCCAAATAGTTGGAACGCACTATTGGATCGCCAAAAAACGGACTCCGAATGGCTTAGATAAAGTCAAAATAGTTTGAATACCTCCGATTCAAAAAACTGACCGTACGGATGTGTCCTAATACGCAAATAGTTGGAAAACACTATTGAACGCCAAAACGACTCGAATGACTTTGATCCGCCAAAAAATGCAGATTTGCTCAGATTCAGAACTGCGCCTAAGATGACCGATAATTCCTAATGGCTCGGTCAACGGCTCAGTCAACGGCGCGGCTCCTTGACTCGGTCCTTGGCCAGCGGCCGCTTGGTCACGGTCAACGGCCAACGTGACGGCCGGCTACCAGTCGACGCTACCGACGTCACCCACGCCAAGACGCTCACTCGTCTTCTTCCTCTGGACGGCGCGTGGGGCGCGTGGTGAGAGTGAGATTCACTCGCCCTCTTCTTGGGGCGCGTGGGAGCGCGTGTGGGGTCCGTTTGGCCTGTTGTTTGAAGTTCTGGACTCCTCTCCTCGAGAGCTTCCTCCTGGTATGCTCAAAAGTGGATTTCGAGCACTTCGAAATCTGGGCACTTTCGGAAAAAACTCGATTTTTTACCACCCGGGCTTTGATACCAATTGTTGTGGATCGTGGGCACACCAGGAAATACAAACAAGTAATAACACAAGAGTTTTAACGTGGTTCGGCAATCCGGCCTACGTCCACGGGAGCGATATCACTATATATCAATAAGAGGAGGATTACATACTAAACTCACACTCTCTATCTCTCTATATAGCTAATTCTCTCTCACTCTGATGACACAAACAGAGTATACACAACTCTTGTATATTACTCTCTCTTGTTTGTCCGTCTCTCATGTTTTCAACTCTCCTCTCACCCGTCCATTTATACACTTAACAGAGGGAAGATGGAGAGGCCTCATGGCCAGCTGCAATGTGTTGGCTTCACATGGCCAGCTTGTGCCAACATGTTGCAGCACATGTGAATCCCCTTTTGTTGGCTGGCAAGCATTCCTTTGTGGGTTGGCACCATGGAGAAGGAATCACCCCTCACATGGGGTGATATCCTACATATCCTCCTTTGATCTGAATGTTATAACTACATCACGTCCTCTACTTTCTCTTACCATAATATCCTTAATACCTACTGATTGAAGCTCCTTTTTCAAGCTAATATAGGCATATTTGGCCTTCAACCGCACCACTATACTTTCATATAACCACCCATGTCCAATTTCCTCAGCCTTCAACGTAATGTTTGCACCACTACTCATTTGTCCTGTTATGACCTCTGCATATGATCTGTGATTTGTAAAGGACTGTACTACACTTCTTCCTATCTCACGTTGAACATTTTGACTCTTACTTTGGGTACGAACAGGACCTTTTAAAGTATTATCATTTGCCTTTTCCTTGGCAAAATCTGCCTGTTTTACCTCTAATGCTTTATCATCCACCCATAGACCATTTGTTTTTTGCACTGTAATTTTGGCAGCCACAATGCAATCAAACCTTACAAAGCCAAATCTTGTATTCGTAGCCCTTCTTCTCTTATATGGAATAAATACATCGTTTACCACCCCAAACTTTGTAAAAAGGTTGAAGAGGCTCTTTGGATTCACTGAGTTTGGTAGGTTACCCACAAACACAGTAAATACATTTGTGCTTGCTACCTTCTTCCCTATTCATTGTCTTCTCCTTTGCCTCACAACAGGTATCCATCCTCCTTGTTGGTCGCTTTGACATCTCCATCTTCCTTGTTGAACGCCATGTGATCTCCAATCTCCTTGTGACCTCCATCCTTCTGGTTTGTGCGCCATGTTTTACGGTGATATATTACATGAAATAATATTTTGAGCAATAAACAAATTTTATATGGTGTGAAAAAATGTTCGATTGTGTAACAGTTACGACTTTGTGTAGAGAGAATATATTGAAAAAAGAGAAGAAAAAATGAATTTTAATCAATCGTTTTGAATTTTTATGAATGATAATAAGTTTGGATGGATTAGGAAGAGTTTCTTTTAACGTTCCTTTTGAAAAACATAAATCGTGGAAACTATTTTTTAAAACTATATTTTTTTTAACGTTACGTTAATGTGTTAACCAATAATATTTTTTAAAACTATTTTTTAATTCAAAAATTCAAAATTTTAGTTAAAACTTTTGGAGCTCTCACAAGGTTCCTTACGAAAAGTCCATTTGTTATAATATATAGTATAGATAGATTGTGGGCTAGATGTAAATATTTCTTATAATTGTAATTATTGTCCTGTCTATTGACCCAAAAAAAAAAAAATGAAAAATGTTTGATGATATAAATATTTCTTATAACAAAAACGATAGAAATCCCAAAAATTCTACCATGTTTCACATGAATGTGAGACCTACGTGGGATCCACACCTATGTGAGATATTTGGTAAAATTTTTAGTAGAATTTTTAGAATCTCTAGTATTATTTTTCTTATAATTGTAATTACTATCCTGTCTATTAGGGGGGGCGTGGGTTGGTTGCGGCTACAGAACCTCTAATCTGCTATCCGTCCTCTAGATTGGCAGATTTGAAAAATCAATCGCATTAAATGCGCTGCTAACTGCAGATGTGAATTGAGCGGATTGGCAGATTAGAGGATAGATGCGAATCGATTTGGCGGTTTAAAATTTTATAAATTTTCAATATAATTCATGCACTTCCTTACAAAAAAAATAAATGAAAAAAATATTACAGCCAATGACTTCAAAAAATATTACAATCACTGTATGCCTCATTCAAAGAAAAAAAGTTTAAAATTTTAAAATATTACAATCACTGCATGTCTTATCTACATATTACAATCACAGTATGTCTCATTCATATAAAGTATTACAATATGTGAGTCTTAAAATATAAAAACAATTAAAACCACCAAAACTTTGAATAGAGCAGTAGTACAGATTATATGTCTCTATATTGTTACATTTATATCTGTTTTTGAAAACTAAAACCAACTAGCATATATCATCTTTTTTATTTTTATTTTTAGAGTTAAATTTAAAAACCAAAAATATAGATAAATAATAAATTTATTTTTTTAATTCAAAAAATATATTCAAGTTGAAAACTCTTTTTCAATAGAATATTTAAATTCTTTTTCAATTGAAAACACAAACAGAATATCTAAACAAATTGAAAATACAAAATCTTACAAATTACTAGGAGTGCTCGTGGTTTAGCAATTCAGTTGCTGCCAAAGGAACCTCAAATCCATCATCCATCTGCTCGTCATTACGCATTCGTCCAAGATACAACGGATCGGATCAATTCGGTCCGTTTGGATGAATCGGTATATCGACGACTCACCCTTACTATCTATTGATAAAATAAATAAAAAAATAAAAACATAAAAACATAAAATCAATTAAAAAAAAATCGTTATCATAGAAGAGTAGGAAATTGGGGATAGGTCTCCGTATAAAAGTTTTATTATGAAAACGATAAATGCAAGTTGTTAAATAAGACACGTCAGAGAACGATTTCTTTTATGTTGATATCTAAATTGGAGATGTTTAGTCCTGAGTAGATTTTCTTATTTATTTATTTTTTATTTTTTTTTAAGGAACCATAACGATAATATTACTTCATAATTGAAACAGATTTACATACGGTCTCGAGTAGATGGTTCGCACCAGTTCTTTTGCAATATTAAATGCTCAAATTTGTCCACCAGTCACAAACCTCATTGATGCATTTAGATATTAGGTTGAATGTTTTTGGTTGGACTTGTGTTGTGAAGAAATCTGTACCTTTAATTTGTGGGAAAAAAATATTTACGTGGCCCATTTGATTTGGACTGAAATCTGCAGCCCATCCCATCTTTTATTTTCCTACCGACTGGATATTTAAGTTTAAAAATTAAATTTATTTTTCAAGTTTAATGATGTAACAATTAAGTAAAATATTTAAATCAACATTTTCTCCCGCATTTTTAATTATCAATCAATTATATCACTTACATATCATTAAGGTCTCATTTGAGAACATACTATTTTAATAATTTTTTAACTTTTTATAAAAATATATATAAAAAAAAACCTCAAATTTAAAAAATAAATTAATATATATATTTTATATTTTAGACAATTTTTCGTAGCATTTAATACACAACTGATTCAGAAAACAATACAAACAAATGGCAGTGCAAGGACAAATTAACATTGGAACCACAAACGTTAGGTTAGCACCTAGCCGCTATGTGGTTAGAACAGTGACGTCATTTCGTAAAAACCTTGCTGAAATGCCAAGGCCCTAGTAGGCCCTCCACGTACTCAAGTTAGAGCTGAGTCCCTTCTGGGCCAGCTCTTGCCAAGATTCACGTGCATGTCCCATGCAAACTTTTCTTTTATTTTTTATTTCAATAATGTTAGGTATTATGAAAATTTTTTCATAAAAATAATCATGAAAACTTTGTGACCCTTAAATTATACTTAGAATAAAGCACCACACACTAATCAAAGTAATTTAAGAATCATAAATTTTTTATAATTATTTTCATGATAAAATTTTCATGATCCCTAATTTTTTCCTTTTTATTTTTTGTGTCAAAGTGACCTGCATTGGCTTCTTCTATAGTTTTTTGATCTATATAAATCCTCTCTGGTCTACTCATTCTATTGTGTTAGATGCAAAAATGAAGCCATTATTACATTTCACTTTTCTTGTTCTAATTCTAGTGTTGTCCTTGTTTTCTTCTAGGGTTTATACATCAAACCTTACTAGAGCCAATGGATTGGATGAAACAAAAGTGGATTGTGGGCATGTAGAATGTGGAAGTCACAATGTTGGTGGTGTACCTGGAGTGGAGTCAATCCGGGTGGTAAAGATTATGGTGGTTATGGAGGTGGTGACAAAGGCAGTGGTGGTGAGTCAGGTGGAGTGACTGGCTTAGTACCTGGTGCCAACCCTGGTGGTGGGGGTGAAGATAGTGATAGAGACTGTCATCGTGCAAGAAGATTGAATGACGGTAGCCATCAAAGAAGGTGAAGGAATGGAAACAGATCTGTTAGAGGCCATGGTAGAGGCAACAATGGTCATGACTGAGATTATGGAAGAGGCAATTGAGATTATGGAGTAGGTGGTGGTGGCGGAGGATGGATGGGGAGGTGGGTTTAGAGGCGCAGGTAGAGGCTGGGGTGGAGGGGCTATAGTGTTAGATTTGGCAAGGGTGGTGGTCATGGCCGCTAATGAAAAAGAAGCTTAATTTACTTTTGTTATGTGTGCTTATTTCATTTCATCCATTAAAATAAAATTGACTCTGTTTTGCTAACAAAAATGATTTAATCCCTATTATCACTGTTTAAACCCAATTTTGATTGATGTCACACAAATTTTAACTCAAAACTTTTTCTCAATTGAATCCCTAACATCAACAAATCCGAGGCGATGTATATTTTGGAGTTAATTTCATTTTACCCTTTATGGTTTGAGATTAGAACACTTTAAACCCTTATGGTTCAAATATAATCAGAAAGTCTTCATGTGATTTTAGATCAAAATGAAACTGTTAACAATGTTAACTATAGAAGTATTTTTTATCATTGTCCTAAGAAATTCTCCTTTAAGCAGTGGGGATTAAATAGAAGTATTTCTGATCATTGTCCAGTTATCATTATGATTGATGAGAAGGACTGGGGTCCAAAACCATTCAGGTGTATTAATGCTTGGAGCTTACATCCAAATTTTGTGGTTACAATTAAGACTGCATGGAATAGTTGTTAGGTAAGTGGGTGGGCTAGTTATAGGATTATGAAAAAGTTGGGGCACTTGCGAGGTCAATTACGAAGATGGAATAGTGAAGTGTTTGGTAATGTGGATGAAATACTAAAAAAAGATGAGGATGACTTGCATGAGTGGGAAAGGCTGAGTCTAGAGATTTGCAGGAGTTTGAGAAAAGTCGCAAAAGAGAGGTGCAAAGTTCAGTTTGGGACCTGAAGAGAAAAAAAGAGAACATGTGGTAGCAAAAATCCAGGTTGCTTTGGGCTGAAAATGGTGATAAGAATTCAAGGTTTTTTCATATGATGGCTAGCAGAAGACAGAGGAAAAATATGCTTGATTCTGTGGCAGTGAATGGGTCTTTGGTGGTTCGCGGCACTTGGTTAGCGAGCGGTGGTGAATTTTTTCGAGAAGTTGTTTTCAGAGGAGTGGGAGAGTAGGCCTACATTAGTTGGTGTAAGTACTAAAATAAGTGAACAAGCAGCAGCTATGTTGGAATCTGAATTTACAGAGGAAAAAATCTAGGTTGCTGTGAAAGAGTATGATGGGAATAAGGCTCCTGGGCCTGACGAGTTCAATCTAGTTTGTTTCCAAAGGTGTTGATCCATAATGAAGGATGAGGTTATTCAGGTGTTGAAGAAATTTCACTTAAATGGGAAGTTGGCTAGAGGTGTAAATATTTCGTTTATTTCACTCATTCCAAAAAAGGACTATCCTGTTGGGTTGTCTGATTTTAGGCCTATAAGTTTGGTAAACTCAGTGTATAAAATTCTTGCGAAGGTTTTATCTAGACGATTGAGGCAGGTTCTTCCTCAAATTATTAGCGAAGCGTAGTCCAGTTTTTTGAGTGGTTGATGTATTTTCAATGGAATCTTAATTGCTAATGAGGTGGTTCACTAGTGGAAAAAATCCAAGAAGAGAGGAGTTGTTCTTAAATTAGATTTCGAGAAGGCATATGACTTAGTGAATTGGGGGTTCTTGTGCTCCATGATGTACAATTTTGGCTTTGGTGAAAAGTGGGTGGGTTGGATAAAGGCATGTATATCATCAGCTAGAGTTTCTATGTTAGTTAATGGGTCCCCAACTTCAGAATTTTCGTCTCACAAAGGTCAAAGGCAAGGTGATCCTCTTTCACCTTTTCTCTTCAACTTGGTGGCGGAAGGTCTGAATGTCACGACCCGAACTAGGGCTTATCGGAATCGCGACCGGCCAGCGCCTCGATTCACACCCTAGGCCTACTACTATCTACTATCCAGTTTAGAGAACAAACAAATAAATCATCGCAAATACTTGGTGAGTTCATTTCACTAGAGCACTGCTATATTAGTCATACAAGTCATAAAGAAAAGTTAAGTTACACATTAACTTGGCCCTATGCCAACAAAAGAGGTAATACATGACTTATATAAAACTAAAGGTCCAGAATCCATCCCAGGCCACGAGACATCACAAAAAGGCCTTTGGTTATCCTCTAAGCATTCTCCTTACCTGAAATGGGTTAGCAACACACCCATGAGCTATAAAGCTTGTGAGAACATACTTACACAATTTACAAGTTTGCCATGGTTCAAACATAATATTTCAAGTTTTCAAAGCCCAATGGCTGGAAAGGCAAAATAAATGCTCTTATATAGATATCAAAATATACGTACATATGTCCATTCGACTGGATATGTTGCCAGAAAAGTAAGGAGCTACCCACACTAATATCAAATGGTCATGATCATGCCAAGGGACGATGGCCGCATCCCAACAACCACCCTTATAACGCCTCATCCGTTGGTATCTTTAATTTCCCCCAACGTCTGGGATGTTCCGTTCGAATGTACGTTATTACATTTGCAAGAGTTTTATAACAATGTCTTAACCATGGCTTCTCAAAAATAATATGTATACAAGCAATACATGTGAGTCAGCTTATCCCGTTAGCTCACGTTTTCTAAAACATAACATGATTTTCAAAATGTATTCAAGGTGCTTTTCCAATCATAGGCATACTTGCTAGTTATTCATAAATCAGTGCAATCTCATGCTCCTAAATAATTCATGGATCAAAGCATGTCATTATATTCAAATGCATGTAAAGAGTGTAAGTATGAACTCACCTAAAAGTACACGAAGTTTGGTAAAGTTGACTGGAACCGAGATCTAAACACAACGTATGAAAAACTACATTATAGTAGGTCTAGGAACCAATTCTAAGCATGAAATAAATATTCAAAACCATAATCCCAAAGTACCCAAAGTGTACAACTTAAAAGGGGTCCTCCTCCTAGGGTCTTAGTTTGCAGCACTCCAGATCAGAGGCTAAAATCCAAATCAAAACACTTAAAAAAATTCCGAAATTTTATAGGGTTATCAATCAAGATGTTATGAAACTTTTTCATGAAGGACTCGCCTCCCAAAAATGCTCATAAACAGGGTAAAAAGGCAGTAAAACAAAACTGGTTCAGATCCGTTGTAATTTCTAAAACATCATTTCTACAACAATCTAGCCGTTGGATGGAGTTGAAACAAATTGGGTTGAACAGATAACGCTTTATTTTAACTATCATCCAAAAATCAACCGTTAAAGTGGCCTGAATATTTTTTGACAAATTTTCAAAGTAAACTGTCTGTTCAGGAAAAAAAACTGTTTGCTGGGCAAAATCCTTAGTTTGAGCTCTAGCCTCATGGCTCATTTCAACATGATATCAATGGAAGGAAATAAGTCTAAAACTATATTTTAAGGCTTAAATTCATGGTTCATTGCAACATGAAATCAAAGGAAAGAAATGAAGGCTTTAACTCATAGAATAGACATAGAGAGGGAGTTACCTAGACTTGAAGCTTAATGAATAATTATGGAAGTGTTTGATTTTTCTTTCTTAAACCCACAGAATTTCAGCAAGAAGATGTAGTTTTTACACATATAGGATATATATAGGAAGAAAGTGGTGAGGTAAGTTCAATGGCTAGGATTAAATCTTGGAGAAAACCTAAGGCTAGGATTGAAAGGTGAATGTTGTGGTAAAAAAGGGAGTGAGGTGGATGCATATTCCATCTCACGAAAAATTCCAGCCATGGTGGCTGATTTCCCACCACAAATTGCACTACTTAGATAAAACGCAGTACGCGGACATCCGGGCTGTCCGAAAATCGGTTCATTAAAAATCCTATTAAATCACTGTTGACTAATTTTGACATTCTGAGTTCGATGGTGTGATCCGTTTCGCCTAAAAAAATATACATCTTTAAGAGTTTCGTTTTTGACACACTCGAAGAGGATTATCAATTATTGTTCTGTTATAGGTCCGCGCCGGATGGCGAAGTATAGATAATATTTATTAAAATGGCATTGAGAAACTTATTAAATATGAGATGTGACCTCTGTTCATTGTTGGTGTCAAACAAAAGGCGAAAAGTTGGGTCGGGTCTTCACATCCTTCCCACCTTAAGAAGTTTGGTCCTCCAAACTTGACCGACGTACTACAGTAACGTGTTATATAAAAAAAACATTACCTTCTTCAAAAAGATACGGGTAGAGAGTTTGGAGGTCCTCCTCTTTTTCCCAAGTCGCCTCTCCGTTAGCATTATTGTCCCACCAGACCTTCACTAGAGGTATGACCTTGTTTCGCAATTGCTTCACCCTTCTGTCCATGCTACGAATGGGCTTTACAATGTAAGTCAAATTCGGTTGCACTTCAGCTGACTCAGGCACTCGAACATGTGACGAGTCTGGCACATAAGGTTTTAGCATCGAGATATGAAAGACGTGATGAACTCCGGCGAGCTCCGGTGTTAATGCGAGTCGATATGCTACAGGTCCGACACGCTCAGTGATTCTAAAAGGTCCCACGAACCTTGGATTTAACTTCCCTTGCTTTCCAAATCGAACGACCCCTTTTAGAGGTGAAATCTTCACAAATGCTGAGTCTCCTACATTGAGATCAAGATTCCTCCTTTTGCTATCCGCATAACTTGTCTGTCTATCTTGAGCTACCATCAGGCGGTCCTGGATGAGTTTGATTTTCTCCGTTGTTTCCTCAATGATGTTTGGTCCTATTTCTTCCTCCATGATCTGTTTCTCCCCGACCTCAGTCCAACATACTGGCGATCTACATTTCCTTCTATATAAAGCTTCATAAGGTGACATCCCGATACTCGTCTGGTAACTATTATTGTAGGAGAATTCTACTAAAGGAATGTACTTTTCCCAACTGCCTCGAAAATCCATCACGCAGGCTCTAAGCAAGTCTTCTAGTGTCTGAATGGTCCGCTCAGATTGTCCATCGGTCTGCGGATGAAAGGCTGTACTGAGGTTCAACTTTGTTCCCATGGCTCGTTGAAAGCTACTCCAGAAATCTGACACAAATCTCGGGTCTCGATCGGACACAATAGACACAGGTACGCCATGTAGTCTAACTATCTCTGCGAGGTAGATGTGGGTATAACGGTCGATTGAGAACGTCTTTTTAACTGGTAGGAAATGAGCTGACTTTGTCAATCGATCGACGATCACCCACATCATGTTGTTCCCTTTCAATGTGCGTGGTAGTCCCGATACGAAGTCCATCGTGATGTGCTCCCACTTTCATTCAGCTACAGGTAGAGGTTGAAGTAGTCCTGCTGGTTTTTGGTGTTCTGCTTTTATCTGCTGACACTGGAAACAACTCCTTACATATGTTGCTATCTCTCTCTTCATTCCCCTCCACCAGTATACTGTCTTCAAGTCTTGATATATCTTGGTGATCCCTGGATGAATTGCAAGTCTGGACTTGTGGCGTCGTTTAAAATCTGGAGTTTGACCTCTTCTATGGCCGGGACACAGACTCTACCCTGAAACTTTAGAATTCCATTGGCGACTGTGAAATCTGGATGTGGTTCTGTTTCTAGTCCATCTCGAACTTTCTTCAATTCTGGATCCTCCTTCTGTCTTTGTCTGATCATTTTAGTTATGGCGGGTTGAGCAACTATGGCGTTGCACATAGTAATTGATCCTGGACTTATCACTTCCAACTCTATTTGATCCATCTCTTGTAAAAGTGTTGGTTGTGTAGTGAGTAGGCAATTTATCCTTCCCGTCAATTTCCTGCTCAGAGCGTCTGCTACCACGTTAGCTTTTCCTGGGTGGTATTGAATGTGGACATCGTAATCTTTGATTAGTTCTAACCACTGGCGTTGTCGTAAGTTAAGCTCATTTTGGGTAAAGATGTACTTTAGGCTTTTATGATCAGTGTAGATTTCGCATGATACTCCATACAAGTAGTGTCTCCAGATTTTCAAGGCAAAAATCACTACGGCGAGCTCCAGGTCATGAGTTGGATAATTCCTTTCGTGTGTCTTCAGTTGTCGTGAAGCGTAGGCGATGACTTTCCCTCGTTACATTAAAACACATCCCAAGCCTCGCGTGATGCATCATCAGAGATTGCATATCCATCGACGCCGTTAGAAGGGTAAGGATCGGTGAAACCAATCTCTTCTTTAAGTCCCGAAACTCGCTCGTTTTTCATTCAAACGAATGGTGTGCCTTTTCGTGTTAGCTCAGTCAATGGCACAACAATCTTTGAAAAGTCTTGCACGAATTTGCGGTAGTAGCCAGCTAGTCCTAGAAAACTTCTAACTTTAGTCACGGTGGTGGGCCGAGGCCAATTGACAATTGCTTTGATCTTTTGTGGGTTCATTGAGACTCCATCCTTACTGATGACGTATCCTAAGAATGCGACACTGTCTAACCAGAATTCACATTTCTTGAACTTGGCGTAGAGCTTTCGCTCCTTTAGCGTCTGTAGAACCTTTCTCAAGTGTTCTGTATGTTGCTTTTCATCCTTGGAGTAAATCAGTATATCGTCGATGAAAACGATGACAAATTCATCCAAGAACGGCTTGAATACACGATTCATCAAGTCCATGAATGCAGCAGGTGCATTGGTCACGCCAAAAGGCATCACAAGAAATTCGTAGTGACCGTGAAAGGTCAGTCTTCTCTATGTCCTCGGGTTTCACCTTCAGTTGATGGTACCCCGACTGTAAATCAATCTTTGAAAATACACATGCGCCTTGCAGCTGATCAAACAACTCATCGATTCGAGGTAGTGGGTACTTATTCTTTATTGTAACCTTATTTAGTTCCCGGTAATCAATACATAACCTCATTGTTCCATCCTTTTTCTTAACAAAGAGGACAGGTGCGCCCCATGGGGACGAGCTCGGTCTAATAAAACCCTTGTCAAGTAACTCTTGTAATTGAACTTTCAGTTCTTTCAATTCGGCTGGGGCCATCCGATACGGAGCTTTGGAGATCGGTTGCGTACCAGGTGCAACTTCAATAGGAAACTCAATCTCCCGATCTATTGGCATTCCAGGTAAGTCTTCCGGAAAGACTTCCGAAAATTCTCGAACTACAGGAATAATAGATACCTTCGTATCTTTTACTGGTGACGACGAGATGCTGCACAAGAACCCATGACAACCCTTCCTCAGAAGTCGTAGGGCCTTAGCCGCAGATACTAAATACGGAGGTGGGACTATGCCAACCCCCGTGAAACAAAAGTCCACATGACTCGGGATTCGAAACTCAACACACTTATGTGCACAATCGATAGTGGCGTTGTTGGCAGACAGCCAAACCATGCCAAGGATAACATGGAAGTGACCCATCTCCATGGGAATCAAGTCGACCATCAGATGATTATTATCGAAACACACATCACAATCTCTATATACAGTTGAGCAACAAATATTGCCACTCATGGGCTGAGAAACAATCAAATCATAACCAAGGGGTTCGGGTTTCTTAGGTAGTCTCATGGCAAAATGTGATGCAATGAATGAATGTGTTGATCCGGAATCTATAAGCGCATAAGCCGATAATGAACAGATAAATAAGTTACCTGCAACTACCATTTCTGTGTTCTGCGCATCACCTGGTATTAAGGCAAAAGCTCTGCCTTGTCGTTGATTGTTCACTAATTTAGGTTCTGTCCCAGTTGCCTGCACCATGTTTCTCCCTAGTGGTACCGTATTCGCTCCAGTTCGCACCAATTTAGGACAATTCCTTTTCATGTGTCCCCCCTCGCCGCAGTTAAAGCAAGTTCCAGCAGCTTTACGACATTCTCCTGAGTGGAAACTACCGCAAGTGTTACACTTAGGCACCTTGTTGCCCTGATTGTTATTCTGCCTCCCAACATTGGATGGTCCCGTATTTTGTTTTTTGGGTGGAAAATCACTTAACTTCTTCCCATCGAAGTTGTCAAAATGACGCTTCTTCTTCTCAGTAAACTTCTTCCTGCTGTTGACATTCCTCTCCACGATCATGGCACGGTCCACTATGTCAACGTATGTAACCAATCGCATTGGCAGTATGACATCGCGAATGTCAGGGTGGAGTCCCTCTTCGAACCTTCAAGCTTTTAGATTTTCTATGCTAATCAGGTGTTTCCCGTACTGTGATAGCCTGGTGAATTCTGCTTCGTATTTAGTCACCGACATCTGTCCCCACTATTTTAGTCGATAAAACTCCGCACACTTTGCATCCTGAACGGACTGTGGTATGTATTTCTCTCGAAAGACGACGAGAAATCGGTCCCAAATCATTGTCGGCTCGGTCTCTTCCTTCATCTCCCACCATTGCTGAGCTTCTCCTTGCAGTAAATACGTGGCTAGTTCGACCTTCTGCGTTTCTGTACAATGCATAACTTTAAATATCTTTCTCAGCTCTGCGACCCAAGCATCGGCCCTTTCAGCGTCTATTCCTCCCGGAATGGCTGGAGGTTTCAGCTTCAAGAATTCCTTCAAGTTGAGATCTTCCCGTTGAGGTTGTGCTACATTTCCCAACTGTGGGCCCTGGGCATTGTTAGTCAGTTGTTGCTGTACTTGAGGTGGTGGTGGAATTACTGGAGGTGGGTTCTGTGGAGGTGGTGGTTGTTGCCTTTCAGTTTGGGCTGCCGTGAAGAATTGGTCCATCATTCTTTCTAACCGATCGAGACGGCTTGAGTCGCCAGCTCCAAGAGTTCTCGCAGGGTTCCCTCGAGTGTTCATCCTAAATGTCAACGTATGAATACTAAGGAAGCTAGAAACAAGAAACGTATAACAAAAGAGAGTCATCATAACTATGCATCCATTTATATATATATATACATATATCCATGAGTTGATGTACACATGGTCAGCTTTACATGGTGGTTACAAAATATGGTATTACGTTAGAATGACGCAGTTACCAAAAACACTTAAGCGCCACAAATCCCAAAACTAGGTTGCCAACATCCCAAAAGGGCATCAAAACTAATCTACACTAAACATGTTGCATCAAGGCCCCTATTACATACAAAATATAAGTATAGTTGCCCACTCTATATTCCCCCCCATCAAGACTAACTAGTCGTCAGATCCATCCGACTCATCGCAAGACTCAACGTCATAAACCTCAGGTTCGTTGGGGTTGAACTCAGGTTCTTCCTCAGGTTCTTCTTCAAGATCTTCTTCTATGTCATCATCCATTCCATCTTTGGCAGGATCCTCGGGTTCATGACCTATGGGGACCACAGGTGCCACTTCTGGTACTATTTGATCTCTTCCATCTCCATTAGCTTCCACGTGGTCAACTTCTTCTCTAAAGATCACTGGGTCATTACTAAACGCGAGCACTTCTTGCCAAATTTGCATGTGGCTACGAACACGGTAAATAACTATCGCCCTCCTCATCTCTGGAGTGAAAAGAACTTCCTCTTGGCTAATGAAAGCGATTTGGTTATAAAAGCATCGACGTGCTTCACGGAGAACTTCCTGGTGGTAACGAGCTAGGTCTCGCGGTTCAACTCCCCAATGGCCCTGTTGAGCCTCGCTCAATCGATACCCTCCAAACTCGTCATAGCGAAGGATAGGCTCCATGTCCTGCAGTACGCACAAGACGTAAATCTTGTAAGTACCGGACCAAAGGCAAAAATACGGGTAATAAGGAAAACTACAGTAACTTAAGGCTGTAGTCAGGTTTCTTAAGGTATCTACCCCAAACAGGTTACTGGATGAAACACTTAGACACGTAGCATGCATTGAGTGTCGTAGTGCAAGTGTCTTAATGCTCTATGGATTTAAGGTTCTCTAAAGCCACAGCTCTGATACCAAGTTTGTCACGACCCGAACTAGGGCTTATCGGAATCGCGACCGGCCAGCGCCTCGATTCGCACCCTAGGCCTACTACTATCTACTATCCAGTTTAAAGAACAAATAAATAAATCATCGCAAATACTTGGTGAGTTCATTTCACTAGAGCACTGCTATATTAGTCATACAAGTCATAAAGAAAAGTTAAGTTACACAATAACTTGGCCTTATGCCAACAAAAGAGGTAATACATGACTTATATAAAACTAAAGGTCCAGAATCCATCCCAGGTCACGAGACATCACAAAAAGGCCTTTGGTTATCCTCTAAGCATTCTCCTTACCTGAAATGGGTTAGCAACACACCCATGAGCTATAAAGCTTGTGAGAACATACTTACACAATTTACAAGTTTGCCATGGTTCAAACATAATATTTCAAGTTTTCAAAGCCCAATGGCTGGAAAGGCAAAATAAATGCTCTTATATAGATATCAAAATATACGTACATATGTCCATTCGACTGGATATGTTGCCAGAAAAGTAAGGAGCTACCCACACTAATATCAAATGGTCATGATCATGCCAAGGGACGATGGCCGCATCCCAACAACCACCCTTATAACGCCTCACCCGTTGGTATCTTTAATTTCCCCCAACGTCCGGGATGTTCTGTTCGAATGTACGTTATTACATTTGCAAGAGTTTTATAACAATGTCTTAACCATGGCTTCTCAAAAATAATATGTATACAAGCAATACATGTGAGTCAGCTTATCCCGTTAGCTCACGTTTTCTAAAACATAACATGATTTTCAAAATGTATTCAAGGTGCTTTTCCAATCATAGGCATACTTGCTAGTTATTCATAAATCAGTGCCATCTCATGCTCCTAAATAATTCATGGATCAAAGCATGTCATTATATTCAAATACATGTAAAGAGTGTAAGTATGAACTCACCTAAAAGTACACGAAGTTTGGTAAAGTCGACTGGAACCGAGATCTAAACACAACGTATGAAAAACTACATTATAGTAGGTCTAGGAACCAATTCTAAGCATGAAATAAATATTCAAAACCATAATCCCAAAGTACCCAAAGTGTACAACTTAAAAGGGGTCCTCCTCCTAGGGTCCAGAACTTCTTAGTTTGCAGCACTCCAGATCAGAGGCTAAAATCCAAATCAAAACACTTTAAAAAATTCCGAAATTTTACAGGGTTATCAATCAAGATGTTATGAAACTTTTTCTTGAAGGACTCGCCTCCCAAAAATGCTCATAAACAGGGTAAAAAGGCAGTAAAACAAAACTGGTTCAGATCCGTTGTAATTTCTAAAACATCATTTCCACAACAATCTAGCCGTTGGATGCAGTTGAAACAAATTGGGTTGAAAAGATAACGCTTTATTTTAACTATCATCCAAAAATCAACCGTTACAGTGTCCTCAATATTTTTTGACAAATTTTCAAAGTAAACTGTCTGTTCAGGAAAAAAAAACTATTTGCTGGGCAAAATCCTTAGTTTGAGCTCTAGCCTCATGGCTCATTTCAACATGATATCAATGGAAGGAAATAAGTCTAAAACTATATTTTAAGGCTTAAATTCATGGTTCATTGCAACATGAAATTAAAGGAAAGAAATGAAGGCTTTAACTCATAGAATAGACATAGAGAGGGAGTTACCTAGACTTGAAGCTTGATGAACAATTATGGAAGTGTTTGATTTTTCTTTCTTAAACCCACAGAATTTCAGCAAGAAGATGTAGTTTTTACACATATAGGATATATATAGGAAGAAAGTGGTTAGGTAGGTTCAATGGCTAGGATTAAATCTTGGAGAAAACCTAAGGTTAGGATTCAAAGGTGAATGTTGTGGTAAAAAAGGGAGTGGGGTGGATGCATATTCCATCTCACGAAAAATTCCAGCCATGGTGGCTGATTTCCCACCAGAAATTGCACTGCTCGGATAAAACGCAGTGCGCGGACATCCGAGCTGTCCGAAAATCGGTTCATTAAAAATCCTATTAAATCATTGTTGACTAATTTTGACATTCTGAGTTCGATGGTGTGATCCGTTTCGCCTAAAAAAATATACATCTTTAAGAGTTTCGTTTTTGACACACTCAAAGAGGATTATCAATTATTGTTCTGTTATAAGTCCGCGCTGGATGGCGAAGTATAGATAATATTTATTAAAATGACATTGAGAAACTTATTAAATATAAGATGTGACCTCTGTTCATTGTCGGTGTCAAACAAAAGGCGAAAAGTTGGGTCGGGTTTTCACACTGAATATCTTATTAGAAAGAGCAAAAGAGTTAGGTCTCATCAAAGGAGCTGCAGTGGGCCATAGTCAGTTTAAGGTGTCTCATCTTCCGTTTACGGACGATACAATTATTTTTTGTGAGGCAAGCTGGAAGGAAATCCTTACGATGAAGAGAATTTTGAGATGCTTTGAAGCAATGTCTAGGCTTAAGATTAATTTTCATAAGAGTAAAGTATGTGGAATTGGTGTTAAAGATGAATTGGTTCAGGCATTTTCAAAAAAGCTGAATTGTTTAATTTAGAAATTGCCTTTGAATTACCTAGGTATGCCTCTAGGTGCAAATCCCAAGTGTAAGAGAATGTGGTAGCTAGTAGTTGACAAATTCAAGAAGAAGCTAGCATTATGGAAAATGAGATGCCTATCATTTGCAGGTAGATTAACCTTGATCAAGTCTGTATAGTCTGGACTGCTTGTGTATTTTCTGTCTTTATTTAAAATGCCTATGGGCATTGCTAACAAGTTGGATAGCATTCAGTCTACTTTTCTGTGGGGTGGTGATGAGGTGAAGAGAAAAGTGCATCTTGTTAAGTGGGAGGAGGTTTGTAAAAATAAGTGTCAAGGTGGGCTTGGTGTGAGGAAGCTTAGTGAATTTAATGAGTGCTTGTTGATCAAATGGTGGTGGAAATTTGGTGTGGAAGACAAGGCCTTATGGAAAAAAGTGTTGTGCAGCAAGTATGGTCAGCTTGGAGGTCGGTGGAGTCCACTGTCAGTGAAGTTAGGAGGGGTTTCTGTTTTATGGAAGGATATTATGCTCTTAGCTGCTTGAAATCCATCTTTGAGAGAGTTCTTTTTCTCTAACTTTAAGATTGTGATTGGAAATGGCATTAGGACAAAATTTTGGGTGGATGTGTGGTGTAATAATCAAAGCCTTTCTTTTGTTTTCCCTAGACTTTTTTCCTTATTAGTTCATAGAGATGGTTCAGTGTCTGATTTTGTGCAAAGGAAAAATGAGAGTGATGATTGGAATCTTATGTTTAGAAGATAGTTTTTTGCTTGGGAAGAGGAGGATCTGGCTGACTTGTATGAATACCTTCGTGTTGTACCCAGTTTAAGGAGTAATGTAGAGGATCAGTGCACTTGGCTAGCTAATCCATCTGGTGTTTCCTTTGTAGCCTCTATGTGGGATTGGATGGCTTTGCATAAAGGGTGTAATCTCATATTTGTAATGAATATCTGGAAGAATATTGCATCTCCAAAGGTACAATTCATGTCTTGGTTAGCTTGGAGAGGTAGGATGAAGTCTGCTGCTTTTATGCAAAAGGTTGGGGTGCTCATGTCTAATGCAAACACTCTTTGTGTTTTTTACAAGGTAGAGGTGGAGACTCGGAGTCATGTCTTGCTGCATTGTAGTAGTATTTGGAAAGTGTGGTCTGGGATTATTGATTGGTGGGGTTTGTGTTGAGCCATTCCTAAATCAGTTCAGTCTTTGCTTAGTTGGTGGGCTGGTTTTAAGGTGAAAAAGAAGGTAAAGATGTTGTGGAGAATTGTTCCTATGGTTGTGCTATGGTCAGTTTGGGAATTAAGAAATGCTTGTTTGTTTAATAATGCTCAACCTCATTTTGTGAATTTGGAGGAGTTGGTGAAGGTTAGAGTGGCATTGTGGGCAAAAGTCCAGGTTAAAGGATCTGCATTATTCTGTGCATGACATTATTTCAAATTTATGGCAGATTTGCTATTCAGTGTAATGGGGGTGCTGTTGGTGTATTGACTACAAGCAGAGGCTATTGCTAGTAGGTTGGGTGTTTGGCTTCGGTTGTTGTCTGTCTTGTGGATACTGCTGCGATTAAGCTTTAGTGCCTTTTGTTGCTGTTGAGAATAAATTTCGCTACTGTTGTTGCTGATGCTCAGCTTAGGTGTCCGCTACAATCTGATTGGTAAAGAGCACAAAGGCCTTAGTTTGGAGTACCAGTAAATCCTACAAGGATCTCATGCTTAAGGTTGAAGGATGTTTGAAGCTAGAGTTAGTCAGAGTGTTTCTTGCAACACACTAGCTAAGTTTGTTGGTGTATTATTCATAAGATTTCTGGTAGAGTTTTGTTATAGGTGGTTTGGCAGTCCTTGAGGAGTGGATGGGAGGTCTTCATTTTTGTATTCTGTTTAATTTCTCTGTTTTGGATTGGCATCTCGCCAATCGGTGGGTTTTGTACTAACAAATGATTGAACTTCCTCCTTGGTGCCAACCTAGTTGGGATTGTGGAGTGATGGCTATGATGTTTTTGCACTTCCTTCTTTTATTGATGGTTTTTGTTGATTGTATTTGCTCATTTCATCAATAAAAGTTTTCCTTTTTCTTTGCTGATCAAAAAAAAGAAAAAAACAATGTTAACTATAGATATAAAATGACTGCAATACTCTCCAACTTTTTTTTCTTTCTTTCTTCTCTCTCATACACATAATTTAGAATGTTTAATATTAATTCAATTAAATCACAATTAATTATAAATATTTAATTATTTATTGTAATTACTAATTTTTAATCTAATTTTAATTTAATTATATTTTATATTACAATTAATCCTAAATTCTTAATTATTTATTATAATTCCTAACATATTAATCTAATCTTAATTTAATTATATATTAATTCAATTTTAATTATTATTTATTTTATATTTATATTTAATTATATTTTAAATCAAAAAAAAATAGATTTTATATTTTAGATCAATTCTTAATTATATTTTAATTTATTTTATTTTTTTTATTATAAATAAGATATTAATCTAATTTTAAATTTGCAAAAAAATAGAGGTAAAATTATTTTTTTGTTGTATTAATTTCAATTATATTTTTTCGAAGACTAAACCCACTCTCAAAATTAGTGTGTAATAATGCATTTTTCATTAATTTGGATGGAAAAACTAACTGTAGCATTTTAGTCCAAGATCACAATAAAATTTTTTCACTATGTTTGAATGATAGGGGGTAAAGGGGTAAAGTGCTCAAACCCCTAACCGTCATGAAATGAATTTAACTCTAAACTTTATTAAATTTACCTCCTAACAGGTGAAATGAATTTACAGCAATGCTAGGTATCATGAAAAACTTTTCATGAAAATAATCATGAAAGCTTTTTGATCCTTGAATTACACTTAGAATAAAGCACCACACACTAATCAAAATAATCCAAGGATCATAAATCTTTCATGATTATTTTCATGAAAAAAATTTCATGATCCTTAACTTTTCTCATGAATTTAACCTTATATTTTATTAAAGAATAATGGTAGGGACCAAGTACTTACATACAAAAAAACATTATCAAACAAGTATAATTTAGATTCATTCTAAGATGTAAGAGTTGAATCAGTCACTGTTTTTCTTAGGTTTTTTTTTTTTTTTGCTGCTATTTTTTTTTTTTTAAGTTTTCGCTTTTGCTTCTTTTTTTCTTCTTCGGAATAAGAGAACATTAAAATGACAAAATTTGCACTGGAAAAAAGGTC